>CM067309.1:24473775-25111275 GCA_034231615.1 Meghimatium bilineatum
TATATATATATATATATATATATGTGTGTGTGTTTTTGCAGGAATAGCAAAAAAAAGTCAACTCGCCGAGAATCGTGGAGTGTTCAGAGAATCTATAAGGGAGACTACGTTCTGGAAAGAATATGCCACATGATTATACATATATATATCTTGCTGAACCTACGTCCTAGTCTTGATATATGGCAAGTCAGTATGACTAGGACAAGAGTTGTTGAGGGTTCAAACCCCCACCCCCCTTAGGAAATCAAAACAAGATATTACTAGGGAGCAAGCAAAAATGTGCGTACCATTCACACTCACTATTATTTCCAAAAAATGCGTCACCAAAATTTTACAACACTGAGAGAATTTCCCACGAAAAGAAGTCAAGAAGAGAAGTCAAGTTGGGAATCGTGAAGTCAAGGTGGGAATCGTGAAGTCACGGTGGGAATCGTTAAGTCAAGTTGGGAATCGTGAAGTCAAGTTGGTAATCGTGAAGGCAAGTTGGGAATCGTGAAGTCAAGTTGGGAATCGTGAAGTCAAGTTGGGAATCGTGAAGTCAAGTTGGGAATCGTGAAGTCAAGTTGGGAATCGTGAAGTCAAGTTGGGAATCGTGAAGTCAAGTTGGGAATCGTGAGCAGTAACTACGACCGAATGTATCCTCAGTTATAGACTTCTGTACTAATTGGTAATCAGCCTGTAAAAAATAACGTTATTTGACTATTCTCGTACTTTTCATTGCCCGTCGACACACAGTCAGTGATTCTTTTCGCTTTATACCACTTCATTTCTTGCAACCTCACAGGTAGAAGATTTCTCTAGAGATGGCATATTATTATTCTTCTGTGCTTCGTATATGTTTGTTTTTGTGGACTGTTTTATTTCTTGAATCCATCGTTTACATTGTCTGCCCCTGGTTTACACAAAGTTACCATACAACATCACAGGATATAATATATTGTTTATTTATTAGTAGAGTTAAGGTTACTTATACAGATATATTAACTGATTCAGTACGTATACAATCTGGACAGGGTTAACTGTTAATTATACACATTTGAAACATATAGGTCATAGATCACACAGAGATTATTCTACTCAGGGTCCTCCATCTTGGGCAAGATAATTAAAAAGACATGATTCATTCATTTATTTGTACCATGCCTTCCGGCGTAGGCGATCATGTCTCTCCACAGTCTTCTGTTTTTTTATACATTTAAATATAGTTTCTGATGATTCTGCATCATGCCATGCTTTCAAGCCATCCAACATGTTTCACGTTGTCTTCCTCTGTCTCTCTTACCTTCGATCTTTCCAGTAGTTACGATGTTCTCGAACCCACTTCTTCTCATGACATGACCCAGAAACTGTGATTACCGCTTTCTTATAAAGTTAATAAGTTGTCTATTAGAGTTGACCTGTTGTAGAATTATACTTATAAAAAAGACATGATACGGCCATATAAAACGTCACAGAAAGAGTCGTTACACAAAATTATACAGATTTAATTCACATGCAATGTTTACAAAGTCCTTCTCTGAGATTGTACTGCGTAGTGATCTCACACAGCGTCACTAGTTTTTGTTGTTCGTCCATCACATGATGATTATGACCATTTGTTACATCCACTTTTGAAAATTCAATTTTAGGTATGTCTTTGATTATGAGTTTGTAGTTGGTTAATGAACCCTATTCGAGCTGTAAATGTCCTTGGACAATTCGGACATGGAATGACGACTGAGGACTGATCTTGGTCAATCCTAGACTTTCTAGCTTCTCTCCGCTGTTGAGCTGCTGCATTTCTCTTCTTTTCACAAGATGATGCACTCTTTTTTATTTTAGAACGCCATGTAGATATATTTTGTGCAAGTTCTTCCCATGTATCGTGGTCTATTTCAAAGGCTTTCAGTGAATTCTTTAAAGATTCCTTGTAACGCTTCCTTTGGCCACCTTGAGATCGTATACCCTTCTCTAGCTCACCATAGAGAAGTATCTTTGGCAGACAATGGTCTGGCATACGCACCAAATGACCTGCCCAACGAATCTGTGTCTGCATCAGGATCGTGTCAATGCTTGGGATACCAGCTCTATGAAGGACAGTGGTATCTGGAATCTTGTCTTGCCATCTGATGTTCATAACTTTTCTGAGACAGTTTGTATGAAAATGATTGAGTTTTTTCACATGACGTCTATACACAGTCCATGTTTCACTAGCGTATAACAGCACTGGAAGTACCACTGCTCTGTAAACTTTCAGCTTAGTCTGTAGGTTCATGCCATTTCTACGCCAAACATGTGCGTACAATCAATCAGTCATAAACCAATTGGACGGATCATTCATCACTTTGTCTATACTTTTTGTAGCCATACAATGAAAAGCAATGACAAAAATTGATTCTTCTTCTTCTGCGTTCGTTCTCAAACTCCGGCAGACTAGCAGGATGTAGTCCAGAGAACGGAATGCGTTGTGTCATGGTTTACAGCATTGCTGTTATATCTGCGCCTTTCGGCCTGACACATTCAACTTCAACATGACTTTGGGTCACTGTTCCTATATGGGATGGGACAGCCAACGCCATCCCATAACCTCCTTAGTCGCCTTTTACGAATTGCGTGGAAGGTAAACAGTGTTGCTATTCTTTGCTCCCCTTTTCGTCCCCGGCATAACACGGGCACACACAAAATTAAAAAATTGAATAAGCAAAGATAAGTAACGCTGCGTAATTTCAGACCTGCACGTCTCTTATATACTGAGCTCTAATTAATTTCCTGTTTTATTTCTTCTAATTGCTGATTGAACATATATCTTATACGACAAGGCATTTGGGATCACCTCTTGGCGGTATTGTCAAGTCGTTTGAAGTTTGTTCAATAAATCGTGCATTCAAAATGGAGCCTCGTCGTAAGTTTATAATGACATTTTTAGTGTAGTCTGTGGGCATGTTTGAGTTTTGTATTACTCTGTCTACGGAATTACGTGCTTTTAAGTGATACTTTCGACAAGCAGCTCATTGTTTTTTTGTTTAAATAGACAAGAGTTTGTGTAAACGTACTACAGTCACATCAAACGTATACTTTTGTATCTTCTATCCTGAAAGATTACACACATACGAAACTACAGACCCATCATTGTTTACAACCAAAGATTACACACATACGAAACTACAGACCCATTGTTGTTTACAACCAAAGATTACACACATACGAAACTACAGACCCATTGTTGTTTACAACCAAAGATTACACACATACGAAACTACAGACCCATTGTTGTTTACAACCAAAGATTACACACATACGAAACTACAGACCCATTGTTGTTTACAACCAAAGATTACACACAGACGAAACTACATACCCATTGTTGTTTACAACCAAAGATTACACACATACGAAACTACAGACCCATTGTTGTTTACAACCAAATGGTGATAACGATGGTCTGCATGGATGGATCGATGATAAAAGAATCCCTTTAGCTGTGAGCAGGTAACACCTGACATCCCAAAGACTTTCAGGTAACATGACATGTTTTTTTTTCAGGTAACCGAGGTGACATCCATACTCATGTAAAGTTGTCTCAAGGCATGGTTGTGTAAGAGAGGTTTATGGATAGTTGTGTAAGGGAGGTTTATGGATAGTTGTGTAAGAGAGGTTTATGGATAGTTGTGTATAGGTTTATGGATAGTTGTGTAAGAGAGGTTTATGGATAGTTGTGTAAGAGAGGTTTATGGATAGTTGTGTAAGAGAGGTTTATGGATAGTTGTGTAAGAGAGGTTTATGGATAATTGTGTATGGGAGGTTTATGGATAGTTGTGTAAGGGAGGTTTATGGATAGTTGTGTATGGGAGGTTTATGGATAGTTGTGTATGGGAGGTTTATGATAGTTGTGCAAGAGACGTTTATGGATAGTTGTGTAAGAGAGGTTTATGGATAGTTGTGTATGGGAGGTTTATGGATAGTTGTGTAAGGGAGGTTGATGGATAGTTGTGTAAGGGAGGTTTATGGATAGTTGTGTATGGGAGGTTTATGGATAGTTGTGTAAGGGAGGTTGATGGATAGTTGTGTAAGGGAGGTTTATGGATAGTTGTGTATGGGAGGTTTATGGATAGTTGTGTAAGGGAGGTTTATGGATAGTTGTGTATGGGAGGTTTATAGATATTTGTGTAAGAGAGGTTTATGGATAGTTGTGTATGGGAGGTTTATGGATAGTTGTGTATGGGAGGTTTATGGATAGTTGTGTATGGGAGGTTTATGGATAATTGTGTAAGAGAGGTTTATGGATAGTTGTGTAAGAGAGGTTTATAGATAGTTGTGTATGGGAGGTTTATGGATAGTTGTGTATGGGAGGTTTATAGATATTTGTGTAAGAGAGGTTTATGGATAGTTGTTTATGGGAGGTTTATGGATAGTTGTGTATGGGAGGTTTATGGATAGTTGTGTATGGGAGGTTTATGGATAATTGTGTAAGAGAGGTTTATGGATAGTTGTGTATGGGAGGTTTATGGATAGTTGTGTAAGGGAGGTTTATGGATAGTTGTGTAAGAGAGGTTTATAGATAGTTGTGTAAGAGACGTTTATGGATAGTTGTGTAAGGGAGGTTTATGGATAGTTGTGTATGGGAGGTTTATGGATAGTTGTGTAAGGGAGGTTTATGGATAGTTGTGTAAGGAAGGTTTATGGATAGTTGTGTATGGGAGTTTTATGGATAGTTGTGTAAGGGAGGTTTATGGATAGTTGTGTAAGGGAGGTTTATGGATAGTTGTGTATGGGAGGTTTATGGATAGTTGTGTAAGGGAGGTTTATGGATAGTTGTGTATGGGAGGTTTATGGATAGTTGTGTATGGGAGGTTTATGGATAGTTGTGTATGGGAGGTTTATAGATAGTTGTGTAAGGGAGGTTTATGGATAGTTGTGTATGGGAGGTTTATGGATAGTTGTGTATGGGAGGTTTATGGATAGTTGTGTAAGGGAGGTTTATGGATAGTTGTGTAAGGGAGGTTTATGGATACATATTTAGTCACGAAGGGAGACATTCTAGTATGCCAGCATCCCAGGATCATCACATCCTGACAGGAGCACATCACATACTTCTGGGTCAACTTTCGCATCATTCTACTGTCAGATTTGTTGACCCATCTACGGTGATGGCACATCAAACATTTTCCTTCAGCTTGGAGTCTGTCACAAATGGACAAAGATACAATTTCCGTTGCACTGCATGTCTTCATCATCCATGCAGATTATTTGATAGAAGACATCCATGCAGATTATTTGATAGAGGACATCCATGCAGATTATTTGATAGAGGACATCCATGCAGATTATTTGATAGAGGACATCCATGCAGATTATTTGATAGAGGACATCCATGCAGATTATTTGATAGAGGACATCCATGCAGATTATTTGATAGAGGACATCCATGCAGATTATTTGATAGAGGACATCCATGCAGATTATTTGATAGAGGATATCCATGCAGATTATTTGATAGAGGATATCCATGCAGATTATTTGATAGAGGATATCCATGCAGATTATTTGATAGAGGACATCCATGCAGATTATTTGATAGAAAATAAAAGTCAGAAATTCAGAATAGAAGTGACAGTGAATAAAATATTTTCACAGCTGACAGGCTATCAGCCATAATCTCCTACTTTCCTTAGTCGCCTACTACGACATGACTGGAAAGAAGACCATGATCATATATTACCATATTCTGCCGACCCTAAACTAGATAGAAGTTCAATTCAAAATTACCACACGGGCGTTACAAACAGATAAAACAGCCGATGCAAGCAGATATGTACACTCATATAAACTTATAATAAACACAACACACAGGCCGATGTAAACAACACAAGCACACACATGATAAAAATAACCAAATGGTCGGAGGGCGTCCGACAAAGTGGAGAGTGCCGCACTAACCAAAGTACCAAATAGTAATGCAAAATAAGATAAACAGGTTACTAGGAATACCTAACTAATAACATATCTAGATAAAAAGGTATAAAAGAAATATGCAATAAGACAAAACATGACAATTTTCCTACGTTGCGGTCCTATAGGGACCTTTTTCAAGAAACACACACAAAAAAACACACACAAAACTAAAATAAATATATTAACGGTTTGGTGTCTTTTTTAGTTTTTTTTAATATCGATCTATCTGTCTATCTATCTATCTATCTATCTATCTATCTATCTATCTATCTATCTATCTATCTATCTATCTATCTATCTATCTATCTATCTATCTATCTATCTATCTATCTATTTATCTATCTATCTATCTTTCTATCTATCTATCTATCTATCTATCTATCTATCTATCTATCTATCTATCTATCTATCTATCTATCTATCTATCTATCTATCTATCTATCTATTTATCTATCTATCTATCTTTCTATCAATATATCTATCTATCTATCTATCTATCTATCTATCTATCTATCTATCTATCTATCTATCTATCTATCTATCTATCTATCTATCTATCTATCTATCTATCTATCTATCTATCTTATCTATCTATCTATCTGTATATCTATATATATATATATCTATATATTATATCTATACGCTGTGGCCTTTGTTTGCCTTGCGACGTCAGCAGTGGAAGAGTTCTCTGGAGATGGCCTTCTTGTGTGTTGTTTATAATCTTGTTCCTGTGGCTTCTTTGATTTCTGTGATCCATCTTTTACATGGCTTTATAGCTTTATGTCTATGTGCCATGGCCATTTGTGGGATGCTATCTGTTGGTAACCTGGAAGCTTGCGAAAACCACTTGATCTGCTGTCTTTTGATGTGTTCCAATACTGGTATTGTTTTGGTTATTTGTCTGATGTTATCTTTTCTAATTATATATCTTAGTGACACTCCGAGTATTCTTCGAAGACTTGTCATTTCTGCAACACTACACGCATACTTAATCTCAGCATAGCCTCATCTCGTGGGCGTGGATGGGAACACACCACACGCATACTTAATCTCAGCATAGCCTCATCTCGTGGGCGTGGATGGGAACAATGGTTAGACACAGATTACAGACACTATTCGATGGACTCACAACACAGGCACATACTTTATTAAAGTGGATCTTATTAATCTTCGCAACGTCAGTCAAGTGACTTCACTTAATGACTTCACACTCTAAGCAGTTGTGACTAGAAAGAATTATCTGATGTACTTTGATAGACTGCGTTAACGGCGACTTTAGGGATAAGACACTGTTGTTGTTGTTGTTGTTGTTGTTTTGTTGTTGTTGTTGTTGTTGTTGTTGTTGTTGTTGTTGTTGTTGTTTTCATATTTCGACATTTCACTAATTTCTCACAGCGGTTTAACTATTGAACTATGTGGTCTTACAATAAAATATCACTCTAACTGCGGAATTAAGGAAAAGTATATACACGTTTGAAAGTAAATGTAATAGACGTGTGTTGGCAAGAATATATACGTTTTTTCTTCTTCAGCGTTCATTCTCAAACTCCCGCTGGATGTCCCTTGTAGCAGAACCATGGTCCTACTAGATTTCTAGCAGGATGTAGTCCAGAGAATGGAAATGCGTTGTGTCGCCGTTTTAATTGCGCAAATGGCCCAACACATCCGTCTTCGGCGGAATATATGCGTTTGAAAGTAAATGTAATAGACGTGTGTTGGCAAGAATATATACGTTTAAAAGCAAATGTAATAGACCCGTGCTGACAAGAAATAAAAACAATATAGATTTCTTTCTTTTTTAAAACATTCGAAAGAAATATATTATTTAAAAAAATAAATATTCACTATCTCTTCTCCGATATCAAATGTTTATTTACAGGCCTTTATCAGTCGGTGAAGCAGGGGTCATCTGGCGTCAATTTGGGTGAAGTTATTGGCATATTCTATTGCCAGAGAGATTACCTGTATATTCGTGCCAGGACATGCATGTGTTGAGAATAATGAGCAAGCCGACACACTGGCGAGCATGGCCACAGTGTTAACAGGTACATTAATGGGTCGATCTGACATAATTAATGCGCGGAGTTACCTCGTCTGTTCAGAAGACTTTCAAAAATGTGAATAACGGTTGCTCTCAAGACTGTGTTAGATTTGTGTAGAGATCGGAACAATTTGCAATAGAAAAAAGTAATAGATATACGAAGAGACTGATAAATCAGCGTCGAACTGGAACTGTCAGCCGGTACACTCTGATAGAATATTTATAGAGACTAGGAACGGTGCACGTATGTAGTTTCCGATGTTCTCTGATGACAACGTGTAGTCATCACTCATTTACTGCCATCAGGACCGTAAATATCTTTTTTTAAAGAGTCGAGGAAAGTTGCCTATCAAAACAACCAAACATTGCTGGTACGTTTTCGTGTGCCAATTCATAATTTTTTAATGAAAAATGTACTGATCTTTTCATAAAAAATCACCTGGTGGATGGGGGGGGAGTGAAGAGATTGGCATGGCCCTTGGACCAGCTTTCGACTAAGTTCTTGGTACTGACAGTCATGTTCTGATTTGCTAGGGGGAGGGGGGAATTGAGCCAACATAGCTTTCTTATTTATGGCCTTACACCCTATGAACACTGCGAAAAGAAACGGCGTACGTGCGAGGTGTGTGTTACTGAACACAATTTGATTACTGTTATGGAAGATCTAGAGCCGTGCATTAGATTTATAAACTAAAGAGGCCTTCTTGTTCCCAATAATATTACTTTCAATAGCAAAACGGCGTAAACATCCCTGATTTCGACATGTATCGGCAAAACGATGAAGAACTTCATCTGCTAAAAGGTCTTGTGATCCAACCGCGCAATTGAACTGCTAGAGGGATTTTTGCCGAAGACCTACCCACAGAATTTAATCAAGCCATATTGGGTCATGTTTTTTATTATTCCCGTGAAGTTCGTTGATCGTCAATAGCAGGCGACAACATTTGTTTGTTGAGTACTGGATTCGACTAGGCCATCTCGGGATGCCTAGTCACGTCACTTTCAACCTAGTCCTAAGAAGGACTTTTTGGTTATATCGCGACGCTGGGTGCGGACAGGGAACTGACGAAAAGTTCTTGAGCCTTGGCGAACATGACGAAAAGGCTGTCGAAAGTTTGCTGAAGCTTGCTTTTAATCCCGGGACGTACTGCGGATAAGAAGAGTCGTTTCTCTTTTGGAAGTTTCCAAGTCCACAGCAGGTTCCCACCTCAGCTGGAGATCGTCCGATCCTTGATAACTTAGCCAGATTGCTCTGTTGCCCGGAGTACTCCACGAGGAGGAGTATCAAGGTCTGAACCAGTATGATTCCTGGTCCTGGCGAGCGAAGCGAGCACAGGTGCTCGCTTCTTCGTCTCTGCACCCCAGCAGGCGACAACAAGGCGACTCAAAGTCTATAAATAGGGACCAACGAAACCACAGCAATAATCAAAATCGTCACGAACGAAGGCTGGTTCTGCTTTGCTTTGATTCTGTTGCTTGGTGTTATATGGCGATTGATCGCGGCTGCCAGGTAATGTACAGAAAACAGGAAGGCGTCAATACGAGCAAGGGATCGTTTGATAACATTAAGACATTTCATGCATGATGTTGTGACGCACGGGAACCAACCGTGAATTCGGATACTAAGATGCTCCCTGCCGAGTTCCTAAGATGCTCCCTGCTGAGTTCCTAGGATGCTCCCTGCCGAGTTCCTAAGATGCTCCCTGCTGAGTTCCTAGGATGCTCCCTGCTGAGTTCCAGCAGGACGTCTGATTTGATAGGTTCCTTGTTAAAGTCGTTTAAAAATAAGATACACATTAACCAGCAGGTAAATAGATATTCTTCTTTAGTGTTCATTCTCAAACTCCCGTTGTATCTCTCTTGTAGCAGGATCATTGTCCTACCAGACTTGTAGTAGGAAGCAGTCCAGAACGTGGAAATGCGTTGTGTCTCCGTTTTATTTGCGCCAGTGGCCCGACACATCCTGCCTTCGGTGGGAAAAAATATATGTGATTCCGGTATTATAAGAAAGTCGTTCTATACAATAACTTTCTTTTCTCTATTTCTCTCCCACTCTCTATAT
Source organism: Meghimatium bilineatum (assembly GCA_034231615.1). Classification (NCBI taxonomy): domain Eukaryota; kingdom Metazoa; phylum Mollusca; class Gastropoda; order Stylommatophora; family Philomycidae; genus Meghimatium; species Meghimatium bilineatum. Next base: position 24,483,810 of record CM067309.1, read on the forward strand.
ATATCTCCCTATATCTACATATCCCTCTCTATATATACTCTATATATATTTCCCTCTCTCTATCTCTCTCTATCTCTATCTCTCTCTTTTCTCCTTCATAGCAAACACAGTAAAATATAAGTAAACAATTTGATACATTTTTTATTAAATTAGAAATATAAAACTTAGCTGTCCATAAATTGCAATTTATTTAATTTTTTTATAATTTTTTTTTTATGTGTGTTTTTGTTGTTGTTGCCAACAGACTGTCAAGAATTCAGCGAGCACCAATTTGTGCTTGTTTAATTATGTAAAAAAAAAAAATTAGTACTCCTCAATTCAAACAAAATAATTATCATGAAAAGTACCCGAAACACAACATGATTTTCTTCCCGGTTTTTTGAAAAATGTTTCACAATAAAACAATTTCATTGTTGTATAAAAAACAGTTTTCTTTGTGTCAGCTAAGAACTCTCAAACCTTTCAGACCCTACCCTTCTAATTGTTTATGTAATGTATGCACTGTGCCCAAATGTATCATTGTGTAGTAATCATTTTACTTGGATATTTTTCTGTAGTAGAACAACTCATCCTAGTTTCCATAATTTCATTTTGGGTCAGTCGCTTTGATACGCGAGTGTTGTGAACGCGTTTCTGAAGCAAATTGTTCTCGTAATTCAAGGTTTTACAGTATTGGATTCTTCTATAACAAATATAGCGAACATGAACTATAAAGACCAATCGATCAGGTCAATAAATCAAGTAATGAATATGGACTGGATATAAATATCCAAAAAACAAAAACTATGATAATCGGCAAAGACACAGAAGAACAGGAGGTAAACATAAACATGCAGGGAGAGAAACTACAAGTAAAACAGTATCAATATCTTGGACACATAGTCACAAATGATGGCAGATGTGAAACAGAAGTTAAAAGGAGAATAGGAATGGCTAAAAGTACCTTCAATGACATGAGGAAATTATTAATATCTAAACAAATTACAAACAAGTTAAAAATGAGAATTATAAAATGCTACATATATTCCATATTAATGTATGGCTCAGAAACATGGACACTAAATAAACAATTAGAAGACAAAATTGATGCATTTGAGATGTGGGTATATAGAAGAATATGGAGAACATCTTGTAAAGAGAAGAAAACAAATAAAGAGGTGCTAAAGACACTTAATATGAAGAAAGAACTACTAAGAGAAATAAAGATAAAATACCTTGGACACATTAAAAGACATGACACCTTATTGAAGACCTTACTTGAGGGTAAAGTCAAAGGGAAGCGAGCAGGAGGTAGGCAGAGATACAAGTGTGAGAATAACATCACACGATGGACAGGTTACAGTCTAGCGGAGTGCACCACCAAGACAAGCAACAGGAGATGTTGAAGATACGTTGCAGCCAACCTTCGTTGCGGAGACGGCACTTAATGATGATGATGATGATGATAGCAAATAGGACAGGCATTCAACAGTTCTAATTCATAATTACCGCTAGTCCCCACGATGTTCCCACGATGTTCCCACGATGTCCCCACGATGTTCCCATGATGTTCCCACGATGTTCCCACGATTCTCTTAGCGGAGACAGTGGAAAAATAAACAAACATTGAACAGTAAGTAAAAACTACATTTTAATTCCTCAAAATATTAAAACACTTAAATTTGCTATAATTCAATGCCGTCTAATGTTAAAACGACACTGTTGACTTGCTCTCACTTTGACGTATCTGCATAACTGTTGCGATCTTAACTTTTAGGACAGTTTATATTTGGTTGCTTGAATTGATTGGTGGACGTATTAAATAGTCTCAATGTTTTCGGAAGAACAAATGTATCTTTCCTTAGAACCTTAATTTCTCCATTCGAATGTTTCCAGATAGGACAATATCATCAGACATTTATCATGTTTCCTCTCAACCCTATATGACACTTTGTAATATTATTTTTACAAGAAACCAATTCGACTCCAGTATTCTGTTAATGTTTTTTGTTTACAATTTAAATGGTTAGTTAGTTAGTTAGTTGGTTGGCTGGTTGGTTGGTTGGTTGGTTGGTGGGTATTGGTTGGTTGGTTGGTTGGTTGGTTGGTTGGTTGGTTGGTTGGCTGGTTGGCTGGCTGGTTGGCTGGTTGGTTGGTTGGTTGGTTGGTTGGTTGGTTGGTTGGTTGGTTGGTTGGTCGTCGGATCATCATCACTGCAAACTGGACACATCCATAGTTGCTTCGTTCTCTCCTTGAGTGTATCCGCCATCACACTTCTGCTGACAGTACCGGTCCTATGCTGGTTGACCATCGTTATTCTGCGCCCTCCAAAATGTTCACCTCTAGCAACACCGCATTTCAATCCCTGATCTTTAATCCTAGCCATTGAAAAGGAATCATCATCCACATTAGTCTCACTCTCGCGTGTTATATCTCTTACGGAGTTCAAAACGTCAGCGCGATCCATTACCCCATCGCCCTGTGCACAATCGCACACAATGCCAGTTGATCCGCTCTTTCATTGCCTCGAACGCCAACATGTCCCGGCACGAAAATAAACGTAACCACTTTCATGCTCACCTTTCTCAAGGCCTCAATCCACTGTTCGCGAACGAGACCCACTTGTACCTTTTTAATCATACTCATAGAGTCACTCAAGATGCAGACCTGCGTTACCTTCTGTGTGCGTAGCCACTCAAATGCCTTGGTCACCGCCATAGTCTCAATGGTCATACTACTCGTAGTGACCGCGAAGGCACCACTTTCCTCCTTGATCGTTTTACCTGCGCACTGAGCTGTAAAGGCCCAAGCACTGCGAACATGCCTTATTACAGATCCATCAGTGTATATAATCACATCCCCCTCCTTGGTATTCTCACTGATTAAAACATGCACTTCTTTCTCCACAGCTGTGGGACACCATTCTCTGCATTCCCTGCTAAGTGATATTATCTACTCTCAAACAAATTCGAAATCTGCTGCCACATCCTGTAATCTGCACACGCTTTGTATTACATCATCAGCACGTCCCATCCACGACCTTCCTCTCTTGAGTCTGCTGCCTTTAACTTTCTGTATTTCGGAATGCAACGGGTGTTCCTTATCTGCATGTATTTGAAGGTATGCCCGTGCACGGCAATACTGTAATCTATGCTCAGCTGTTGGGCAGTCAAGTAGGTATCGCATAGCTCTTGTCGATGTGTCTCTTGTGCATCCCAGAATGATACGCATTGCTGCATTCTGGACTCTATCCAGTCTTTCGATCTGAGTTTGGCTAATAGTCAGAATTGTCAGTGCATATTCCACGACAACCACAACCAAACCCTGGTACAAAAGAAATAACAACCTCTGCTCACACTGCGCAGCAGCCATAACCTTCATTGCTGCTAAGCCTTTGCCTGCCCTTATGATAATGTGGTCAACATGTTCCCTGAAACTCAGGCTTCATGAGAAACATGAACTTAGTACATGAGAAACTTGTCTATAAACATCATGAGAGAAATGTGCAAACAGGATAGTACATGAGAAACTTGTCTATAAACATCATGAGAGAAATGTGCAAACAGGATAGTACATGAGAAACTTGTCTATAAACATCATGAGAGAAATGTGCAAACAGGATAGTACATGAGAAACTTGTCTATAAACATCATGAGAGAAATGTGCAAACAGGATAGTACATGAGAAACTTGTCTATAAACATCATGAGAGAAATGTACAAACAGGATAGTACATGAGAAACTTGTCTATAAACATCATGAGAGAAATGTGCAAACAGGATAGTACATGAGAAACTTGTCTATAAACATCATGAGAGAAATGTGCAAACAGGATAGTACATGAGAAACTTGTCTATAAACATCATGAGAGAAATGTACAAACAGGATAGTACATGAGAAACTTGTCTATAAACATCATGAGAGAAATGTGCAAACAGGATAGTACATGAGAAACTTGTCTATAAACATCATGAGAGAAATGTGCAAACAGGATAGTACATGAGAAACTTGTCTATAAACATCATGAGAGAAATGTGCAAACAGGATAGTACATGAGAAACTTGTCTATAAACATCATGAGAGAAATGTGCAAACAGGATAGTACATGAGAAACTTGTCTATAAACATCATGAGAGAAATGTGCAAACAGGATAGTACATGAGAAACTTGTCTATAAACATCATGAGAGAAATGTGCAAACAGGATAGTACATGAGAAACTTGTCTATAAACATCATGAGAGAAATGTACAAACAGGATAGTACATGAGAAACTTGTCTATAAACATCATGAGAGAAATGTGCAAACAGGATAGTACATGAGAAACTTGTCTATAAACATCATGAGAGAAATGTGCAAACAGGATAGTACATGAGAAACTTGTCTATAAACATCATGAGAGAAATGTACAAACAGGATAGTACATGAGAAACTTGTCTATAAACATCATGAGAGAAATGTGCAAACAGGATAGTACATGAGAAACTTGTCTATAAACATCATGAGAGAAATGTGCAAACAGGATAGTACATGAGAAACTTGTCTATAAACATCATGAGAGAAATGTGCAAACAGGATAGTACATGAGAAACTTGTCTATAAACATCATGAGAGAAATGTGCAAACAGGATAGTACATGAGAAACTTGTCTATAAACATCATGAGAGAAATGTGCAAACAGGATAGTACATGAGAAACTTGTCTATAAACATCATGAGAGAAATGTGCAAACAGGATAGTACATGAGAAACTTGTCTATAAACATCATGAGAGAAATGTGCAAACAGGATAGTACATGAGAAACTTGTCTATAAACATCATGAGAGAAATGTGCAAACAGGATAGTACATGAGAAACTTGTCTATAAACATCATGAGAGAAATGTGCAAACAGGATAGTACATGAGAAACTTGTCTATAAACATCATGAGAGAAATGTGCAAACAGGATAGTACATGAGAAACTTGTCTATAAACATCATGAGAGAAATGTGCAAACAGGATAGTACATGAGAAACTTGTCTATAAACATCATGAGAGAAATGTGCAAACAGGATAGTACATGAGAAACTTGTCTATAAACATCATGAGAGAAATGTGCAAACAGGATAGTACATGAGAAACTTGTCTATAAACATCATGAGAGAAATGTGCAAACAGGATAGTACATGAGAAACTTGTCTATAAACATCATGAGAGAAATGTGCAAACAGGATAGTACATGAGAAACTTGTCTATAAACATCATGAGAGAAATGTGCAAACAGGATAGTACATGAGAAACTTGTCTATAAACATCATGAGAGAAATGTACAAACAGGATAGTATATGAGAAACTTGTCTATAAACATCATGAGAGAAATGTGCAAACAGGATAGTACATGAGAAACTTGTCTATAAACATCATGAGAGAAATGTGCAAACAGGATAGTACATGAGAAACTTGTCTATAAACATCATGAGAGAAATGTACAAACAGGATAGTATATGAGAAACTTGTCTATAAACATCATGAGAGAAATGTGCAAACAGGATAGTACATGAGAAACTTGTCTATAAACATCATGAGAGAAATGTGCAAACAGGATAGTACATGAGAAACTTGTCTATAAACATCATGAGAGAAATGTGCAAACAGGATAGTACATGAGAAACTTGTCTATAAACATCATGAGAGAAATGTGCAAACAGGATAGTACATGAGAAACTTGTCTATAAACATCATGAGAGAAATGTGCAAACAGGATAGTACATGAGAAACTTGTCTATAAACATCATGAGAGAAATGTGCAAACAGGATAGTACATGAGAAACTTGTCTATAAACATCATGAGAGAAATGTGCAAACAGGATAGTACATGAGAAACTTGTCTATAAACATCATGAGAGAAATGTGCAAACAGGATAGTACATGAGAAACTTGTCTATAAACATCATGAGAGAAATGTGCAAACAGGATAGTACATGAGAAACTTGTCTATAAACATCATGAGAGAAATGTGCAAACAGGATAGTACATGAGAAACTTGTCTATAAACATCATGAGAGAAATGTGCAAACAGGATAGTATATGAGAAACTTGTCTATAAACATCATGAGAGAAATGTGCAAACAGGATAGTACATGAGAAACTTGTCTATAAACATCATGAGAGAAATGTGCAAACAGGATAGTACATGAGAAACTTGTCTATAAACATCATGAGAGAAATGTACAAACAGGATAGTATATGAGAAACTTGTCTATAAACATCATGAGAGAAATGTGCAAACAGGATAGTACATGAGAAACTTGTCTATAAACATCATGAGAGAAATGTGCAAACAGGATAGTACATGAGAAACTTGTCTATAAACATCATGAGAGAAATGTACAAACAGGATAGTATATGAGAAACTTGTCTATAAACATCATGAGAGAAATGTACAAACAGGATAGTACATGCGACACTTACCTTTGCAGTTTTGTATCATTCTGATAGTTTAATAGGTGAAGGTGGCTGTATATGTGTGGTCTGTGTGTGATTGAAAATATTTGTAACAAACCTATACTTCCAAGAAATTTGACTGATATAAAGATCGATAAATGGACATGTTAATGGTTAATCAGATTTTTATGTCTCAGGATGTAAAATTCAAATAGTTACCAGTTATTTTATTTTAAAAGATGTTAAATATATGCTAATGTACTGTTCGCGTACGCTACATCATGGCCAGAGCTATTGCGAACAAGATCTAATTAAACACAAGTCAGAGCTAATGTACTGTTCGTATACGCTACATCATGGCCGGAGTTATTGCGAACAAGATCTAATTAAACACAAGTCAGAGCTAATGTACTGTTCGTGTACGCTACATCATGGCCGGAGTTATTGCGAACAAGATCTAATTAAACACAAGTCAGAGCTAATGTACTGTTCGTGTACGCTACATCATGGCCGGAGTTATTGCGAACAAGATCTAATTAAACACAAGTCAGAGCTAATTTACTGTTCGTGTACGCTACATCATGGCCGGAGCTATTGCGAAGAAGATCTAATTAAACACAAGTCAGAGCTAATGTACTGTTCGTGTACGCTACATCATGGCCGGAGTTATTGCGAACAAGATCTAATTAAACACAAGTCAGAGCTAATGTACTGTTCGTGTACGCTACATCATGGCCGGAGTTATTGCGAACAAGATCTAATTAAACACAAGTCAGAGCTAATGTACTGTTCGTGTACGCTACATCATGGCCGGAGTTATTGCGAACAAGATCTAATTAAACACAAGTCAGAGCTAATTTACTGTTCGTGTACGCTACATCATGGCCGGAGCTATTGCGAACAAGATCTAATTAAACACAAGTCAGAGCTAATGTACTGTTCGTGTACGCTACATCATGGCCGGAGTTATTGCGAACAAGATCTAATTAAACACAAGTCAGAGCTAATGTACTGTTCGTGTACGCTACATCATGGCCGGAGCTATTGCGAACAAGATCTAATTAAACACAAGTCAGACAGCTGAAAAGAGCTAATCATTGACAGAGTATCCGTGTATATTATACATGTTATGTTATGTTATGTTATGTTATGTTATGTTATGTTATGTTATGTTATGTTATGTTATGTTCCTCTAGGGCCATAGGGCAAAAAATATAGCTTTCCATTTCTGTCTTTGTGTTGCCAGGTCTTTCAATTGTTGCGTGTTGTTTAGGTTCATGGACATGCCTTCTCTATTAATGGTTCTTCGTAGAGTTTCTCTAGGTCTCCCTCTTCTTCTTACTCCGGGTGGCACCCAATATAGTGACTTTCACTACTTTAAATAGCAAACAGACGAAAACATCCCTGATTTCGACATGTATCGTCAACATTATCAAGAACAATCTTTGCTCACAATCATCTGCGACAAGACAAAAGGTCTGTGATCCAATCTCGTAATTGAGCTGCTAGATTGATTTTCACCAATAGAAAACCTACCCACATAATGCAACCAAGCATTTTAGGTCATGATTCTTTTAGATTTTTCCCGTGCATTTCGTTGATCGTCAATGACAGGCGACACCAGGGCGACAAAAAGTATATAAATAGTGACCAACGAAACTCGCATCAATAATCAAAAACACATCACGTAAGAAGGATGGTTCTGCTTTGCTTTGATTCTGATGCCAGGTTCCATTCTTGTCTACAAAATGTCAAGAATTCAGGGAGCACCAATTTGTCATTGTTTAATTATGTAAAAATAAAATTAGCACTCCTAAATTCAAACAAAATAATTATTTTAAAAAGTACCCAAAACACAAGACTGATGGGGAATTCTTAGACTGTCCATTCTGAGAACATGGCCGATATAAGCCTATGTAATATTATATATGTTGACCCTAAATTTGAGTTAAAATTCTTTTTTTTTCTTTTAATTTAATTTTGTATTTCATTAAAAAGTTTCTACTTTTGTGAGGTATCCTTCTTTCAGCCACTGGCATTAGTGCAATCATATTTTTTCAAAGTTTTTTACAATAAATCTTTATGGAAGTTTTAGTTAAGAGAGCCTTCGACCTTCCAGATATAAAAGATTAGTTTTAAATATGTAATGAACAGTTAAATCCGTTTTCTGGAAGAATGTAGCTTCACATCCATGTAACATTTGAATCTAGTTTTTAAGAAAGTGTCATAATTTGTTAGAGTACACTTTCCCGCTGACTGTAACGAGAAAAATTAGCCACTTCCTGTTCTGACTGACAAGTTGGCGTCATTTAACGTTAACCAAATTATATTTTACACCACCATATTTCTGTTCCCTATAAAATAACCTTTGAGATTAAGAGAAGAACAGCAATGGCGTTGTCAAAATTAAAACAGCTAAAGAAAGTATGGCAGGGTACTAATATAAGAGCCATGTTGTGTTTACTACGAACATGCGTGTTTCCTATGGCGACATACTGATGTGAACCATAGACACTAAATAAAACAGTAGCCACGAGAATAACATCATTTGAATTAAAGTGATGTAGACGAGTTCTGAGAATACCATCGGTAGCACAGAAAACAAACCAGGAGGTAAGTCTCTTTCAGGACTTGATTATGTTTAGGTTTGGACCAAATTAATTTTATAAAATTTCCTTATATGTGTTTTTTATTGTATCACTTGACATACTAATATTGATAAATAGTGTATGTGTAATATATCATTGGAAAGGGGAATGGATACAGAATATGAATATATAAGTACATTGATGGTATGTTATTACTTCACAAGGTTAGAGTTAGCCTTGTGAAGTAATAAAATAACAAATCAAAGCCAGTATACTGGCGATTGGTCCTGTAGACCCATAGTATAAAGCCAGTATACTGGTGATTGGTCTGGAAAGAGTTAGGAACAATTAACGTCAGGGAAGGGTGGCTTCTGAACACTATATTTAAGAAAAAGTTAGTTTTTCTTATATTCAAATATTCTTAGATGTGTGGAATAGGAAGTGTGAGCATCATGAAACATCGATAACATTTATCATGCAGATAATGGGATTTTAACTAACTCCACTAGTATGGCACCCACTCGCCCGCAACTTGAGTCAGCACGTTTTCTGTCTTCGACCATACCGCAATATCGACAAGTATGGAGGAACAAATGAGGATGTTGACAGCATAGTTCATATGACAAGATTGGCGTTCAATACTCTGTACACAGTATTCTTCTTCTTCTGCGTTCATTCTCAAACTCCTGCAGATTTAGCAGGATGTAGTCCGGAGAACGGAATGCGTTGTGTCATGGTTTACAGCATTGCTGCGATATCTGCGCCTTTCGGCCTGACACATCCGATTTCAGCTTGGCTTTCAGTCACTTACCATATATGGAATGGGACAGCCAACTCCATCCCATAACCTCCTTAGTCGCCTTTTACGACATGCATGGAAGGTAAACAGTGTTGCTATTCTTTGCTCCCCTTTCGGGCCCGACAACACACGAGCGCTGTACACAGTATGAACTTACACAGCCTTGTCCCAGAGACCCATAGTTAGTTTATTTAATACAAATGGGATGTCTGTATTTATTTATGGCAACACATATAACTCAGAAAATAACATCAAAACTTCTGTCGAGTGTGAGAACTACAAAGATAGTACCAGGTAATGTAGTTGAAGTGGGTATACAAACAAAATCAGAAAAATCTTCGGTGGCGATGGATGCAGTGCAGAAGCAAAAACGCTTCTTGCCGATAAGAATGCAGAAAATAAAATAATATTCTACACTGATGGGTCAGTCATTCGTGAAAAACTCTGTGCTTTTTCGCACTTTTTCACACGATGCAGTGGGAAAAATGTACATGATTCCAGCAGTGTCTTCACTACAACCACAGACAGTTTTACAATTGAGATAAAGTCTGTGAAAGAGACACTCGGGACTGATGTCGGAGGTCTGTTCTATGAATACATACATAATGACTACAATGAACATGTTTCAAGCAGGAGTTGTCCTGCGTCTATGGGTGGAGTCATCGACACAATCTATGACCAGAACAATGACATTTATATTCATGCCAGGACATGTGGGTGTGGGGGTGATGAGCAAGCCGATACATTGGCAAGCATGACCACAACGGAAATATGTAGATTAAAGGATCGATCCGACATAGTTGGTGCGCTAAAAGACCTCCTCCGCTCAGAACTTTTAGAAAGTGTATCAATTTTTGCAAAGGGAATTTTAGTACATCGGATATCAAGTGTTATGTTGATGACATATAAGATGCCATGTCAATGACACACGGAAAAATACATCACACAACATGTTGATGACATATAAGATGCCATGTCAATGACACACGGAAAAATACATCACACAGCATGTTGATGACATATAAGATGCCATGTCAATGACACACGGAAAAATGCATCACACAGCATGTTGATGACATATAAGATGCCATGTCAATGACACACGGAAAAATACATCACACAGCATGTTGATGACATATAAGATGCCATGTCAATGACACACGGAAAAATACATCACACAACATGTTGATGACATATAAGATGCCATGTCAATGACACACGGAAAAATACATCACACAACATGTTGATGACATATAAGATGCCATGTCAATGACACACGGAAAAATACATCACACAACATGTTGATGACATATAAGATGCCATGTCAATGACACACGGAAAAATACATCACACAACATGTTGATGACATATAAGATGCCATGTCAATGACACACGGAAAAATACATCACACAACATGTTGATGACATATAAGATGCCATGTCAATGATACACGGAAAAATACATCACACAACATGTTGATGACATATAAGATGCCATGTCAATGACACACGGAAAAATACATCACACAACATGTTGATGACATATAAGATGCCATGTCAATGACACACGGAAAAATACATCACACAACATGTTGATGACATATAAGATGCCATGTCAATGACACACGGAAAAATACATCACACAACATGTTGATGACATATAAGATGCCATGTCAATGACACACGGAAAAATACATCACACAACATGTTGATGACATATAAGATGCCATGTCAATGATACACGGAAAAATACATCACACAACATGTTGATGACATATAAGATGCCATGTCAATGACACACGGAAAAATACATCACACAGCATGTTGATGACATATAAGATGCCATGTCAATGACACACGGAAAAATACATCACACAGCATGTTGATGACATATAAGATGCCATGTCAATGACACACGGAAAAATACATCACACAGCATGTTGATGCTACATCAGATTGTAGATGCTGAAATGTATGTTCTGATTGCCTCACTGAATGTGTATGTAATATAGATGAGGGAGGGGTGGGGATTGGGGTGTTAAAACCCTTAACTTCCTTAACCAGAACATAACATTAGTACTAAAAACTTAGCGAAATGGTGAGTAAACATTCATTCCCCCCCCCCCCTCGTTTAGCAATAAATTGTCACAAAAAGAACATCAAATTCGTCATCACTGAGAGTAATTTACAAACAATGACGTACGAATGCTTTTTTTAATTTTAAGGTGAATCTTGCCCCCTGTATTTACGGTCCTGCACATAAACGTGCTGTTTTTTGACTCAGTTGCATAACTGAATCATGAGATCGATTTATAGATATGTCAATATTCACATACGATACGTGAGATTTGATAGTTATGTCAATCAATATAACATACGATACGTGAGATTTGATAGTTATATCAATCAATATAACATACGATACGTGAGATTTGATAGTTATGTCAATCAATATAACATACGATACGTGAATCATGAGATAGATTTGATAGATATGTCAATGTTGGTATACCATACTTGAAGAAATGTATTGAAATATTAATGGCCCGGGTAGAGTTGTGAAATATGCATGACTCAATTTATTATAAAAGTTATTATGGCTTTCCATACGATTTATGAATGTTGAAATAAAAAACATTTTGAAGTCTGAAAGTTCTAGAACCTCATGCTGTTTTTTATTGTGGGCTATAAGGTGGGATATAAGCCTTCAAGGGGATCACAGCGAGTTTAAGAGGGGGAGGAAGAACAAATGTGACATTGGGGAGTGGGGGCAGACCCACTTAGATAGGAGTGGCAATAGAGATGTCATATTTGGAATCGAATTTGATTAGATATGTAGTAACATACTTTGAGAAAGAGACAAGATTTTTTTCTCACTCGTTCGCGTTTTTTAGGATGGAAATCGCTGGAGGACTTTCTTGATGCATTCTGGTAGCCCTAAGACCCTGACATGTTACGGATTTATTGATATAGATAGATAGTCACACATCTGGGAGAATGCTAGCACCCTGATTTTATTATCATCTCCAAAATGGGCCACGGAAAAAATTTGAACAAAAAAAGGGGGCCGCAAGAGATACAAAGTTGAGAAGCACTAAATTTATAGAATAGAAGTCAGAAGGAAAAAGATAACTACAAAATATATGCTCTATAGATATATGGACATACTTGACAAATCAAAGAAGCAGTCCCAGTCGTAGGTATAAGTGACCTGTATTCTGACGCAGGTAGATTATAAATATATCATGCGAGAAACGTAGGTAAACACTTCACAAATATTTCATTTTTGTTTTTGATGATCATAACCGTTCACAGACATGGCCAGTGGGTTACCTTCTGCATCATTGAATCCAGTCGTTCTTTCTATTCATCGATTGTCATTTCCATTTGTGCCGTTCAGCAAATTGGGAGAAAGTTGGAGTTGTCTGTAATCGGTCATTTGCGTAGCATTAGTATGGTCAGCCCATGTCTTTTAATGTTTATTTGATTGCCTTTGTCCATCTAGTCCTTGGTCTTCCTCGGGCCCTGTAACCCGATCTTCTGTAATTGTTTGCACGAAGAGATGGTTGCGGTGGTTCCATTCTAATAAGGTGCCAGACCACCAGGTTTGCTGTTTTTCGATGTAATCTTGACTTTAGATGGTCTTTATTTTGTTCTGGATATCTTCATTTCTCCTTTGACTTCGTCTGGTGACATTTATAGCTCTTGTGACATATCATTTCACAGAGTGCGATCTTTTTAGATGTGTATTTGTCAGGGGCAATGTTTGACATTGGTAAGACAGAATTGGTATAAAAATACTTACTGACTGTTTAAAATTGTCTTTTTATTTGTAGCCATTCAGATATCTCGTTAGCATTTGCATCACATACGGTCTCCGCAACGAAGATTGGCTGCAATTGACCTTCATTCCCTGTCTCTTGCTTTGGCGGTGCTGTCTGCTAAACTGTAACCTTGAGACTAACGGAAATTGAACCAGCCCGTTCAACGGCACCAAATCACCTAGCTACTATTGCACACGCGTTGCTAGGCGATTTGGTGCCGTTGAACTGACTGGTTCAATTCCCGTTAGTCTCAAGAATTTTTTTTAAATTATCCTCTGGCTTCCTACCTAAAATTTACTTATATAAACTGTAACCTGTCCATTTCATGATGTTTCACTCCCACATATCTCTGCCTAACTCTTAACTCCTCACCTCGGAACCTGTCCAATTCATGATGTTTCACTCCCACATATCTCTGCCTAACTCTTAACTCCTCACCTCGGAACCTGTCCATTTCATGATGTATTATAATTCACATGCATGACGAAGAGATGCAGGCTAGTGGACATTGCATCATTGTCCTGTTGTGGCAGACTCCTAGACTGCGGGGAATAATAGATATGTCATCACTGCGATTGTGTCGAGAAATCTGACAGAAGAATGATGAGATAGTTGGACAGATGTGTATCTGGCTGGATGTGGCAATGATGAGATAGTTGGACAGATGTGTGTTGAGTATCTGGCTGAATGTGGTAATGATGAGATAGTTTGACAGATGTGTGTTGTGTATCTGACTGGATATGTTAATGATGAGATAGTTGAGACAGATGTGTGTTGTGTATCTGACTGGATGTAGTAATGATGAGATAGTTGAGACAGATGTGTGTTGTGTATCTGACTGGATGTAGTAATGATGAGATAGTTGAGACAGATGTGTGTTGTGTATCTGACTGGAAGTAGTAATGATGAGATAGTTGAGACAGATGTGTGTTGTGTATCTGACTGGATGTGGTAATGATGAGATAGTTGAGACAGATGTGTGTTGTGTATCTGACTGGATGTAGTAATGATGAGATAGTTGGACAGATGTGTGTTGTGTATCTGACTGGATGTGGTAATGATGAGATAGTTGGACAGATGTGTGTTGTGTATCTAGCTGAATGTGGTAATGATGAGATAGTTGGACAGATGTGTGTTGTGTATCTGACTGAATGTGGTAATGATGAGATAGTTGGACAGATGTGTGTTGTGTATCTGACTGAATGTGGTAATGATGAGATAGTTGGACAGATTTTTATTGTGTATCTGGCTGAATGTGGTAATTTTGGGATTCTGCCACACTGGAATACTTTCCTTCGGGACTAAACATGCATTCATAAAAACTCACCCCTCCACACATCCATGTCTATTAGATAACAGTATATCAATGGTAATGTTGCTTCAGTTACACAACCGAGAAGAACATGTTCCTTTGTCAGACAGGATAAGAGCTGCCAAAAGCTGCCTGCTCACAGCTAAAGGAATTGTTTCATCATCATCTTATATCGACAACACAAATGCTTAACTACTGCTTTCTAGTTGTATGTTAGTTACTATTGGCGGACACGTTAAATGTACCAATTTACAAATATCCACTCAATTTACAATGCCCGGCTCTGTGGCGCAGTGGTACATAACGCGTCTGTGGCGACACGTGAAATTGTGCATCGAGACCGTTCAGAAAAAAGTAGAAAACTACTGAACGTAATTATATTGCCTTGAAAATCAACACAACCAAATATTGTGGGTCTGATTGCTACGCCCTCAATTATTTTGTATTATTGACAAGTACATATATTTATGTGAAAAGACATCATACACTCTACCTTCATGTGTGTATCATTTACGTTAGTGGCGAGAAAATAGTGTGACCAAAAAAACCCTACCCATTTTATGATATCCCAAGTTCGGATTGCGCATATTCTCATATCTTAATCTTGCATTTCTATAGACAAATATTTGTGTGAAATATAATTCTAGTGAAAGGCCCTATTGAAAATTCGTAAAATGGGAGAAACTCTAAGTCACAAAGAATTGTAATATGCAGAAATGTCTGTCACGAAGAACTCTAATATGAGGTTATAATTTTAAGTACAGTGTGAAATATAATCCTATCACAAACGCACCATTCTTAAAATTAGACATTAAAGCTTAGTTATACGAAGGAGACACGTCCCTCTACATAGATAACACAACTACTTATAATATATTACATCCACACTCGTGAGGTCCAGAGTTTGATCCCTGGTGAGAGCTGGGTTTTTTTCTGTCGGAGGGTAAATTAATAAAACCTCACCCTGTACATGGCGTGCATAGTCCCAAAAGACAGCAAGAGCATGCGGCCTTTATCACACAGGTACAAAATCCTTCCCTTCAACTCCCTAACGGGAAAAATGCAGTATTGACAGTTTGTTGTTTTTGTTTTTTGTTGTTTTTTTGACATCCACATTCTGTGATAGACGACACGTTAATAAGATTATTATACAATTATACCATTTGCGCATTAGATCGAGGTTCGAGAATAGTTGACGTTGTCCCGTTCACTTTCCGTTCTCTGTGATACTGGGCGTATACATGAGTGGCTAACACACATTATTGACCACCAGTAAATTCCACATGAAATTATTGACCACCAGTAACTTCCACATGAAATTGTTGACCACCAGTAACTTCCACATGAAATTGTTGACCACCAGTAACTTCCACATGAAATTGTTGACCACCAGTAACTTTCACATGAAATTGTTGACCACCAGTAACTTCCACATGAAATTGTTGACCACCAGTAACTTCCACATGAAATTGTTGACCTCCAGTAACTTCCACATGAAATTTTTGACCACCAGTAACTTCCACATGAAATTGTTGACCACCAGTAACTTTCACATGAAATTGTTGACCACCAGTAACTTCCACATGAAATTGTTGACCACCAGTAACTTCCACATGAAATTGTTGACCACCAGTAACTTCCACATGAAATTGTTAACCACTAGTAACTTCCACATGAAATTGTTGACCACCAGTAACTTCCACATGAAATTGTTGACCACCAGTAACTTCTACATGAAATTGTTGACCACCAGTAACTTCCACATGAAATTGTTGACCACCAGTAACTTTCACATGAAATTGTTGACCACCAGTAACTTCCACATGAAATTGTTGACCACCAGTAACTTCCACATGAAATTGTTGACCTCCAGTAACTTCCACATGAAATTGTTGACCACCAGTAACTTCCACATGAAATTGTTGACCACCAGTAACTTTCACATGAAATTGTTGACCACCAGTAACTTCCACATGAAATTGTTGACCACCAGTAACTTCCACATGAAATTGTTGACCACCAGTAACTTCCACATGAAATTGTTAACCACCAGTAACTTCCACATGAAATTGTTGACCACCAGTAACTTCCACATGAAATTGTTGACCACCAGTAACTTCTACATGAAATTGTTGACCACCAGTAACTTCCACATGAAATTGTTAAACTATTACAAATGTGTTGTCGTTTTCCAGGGTCATTTAATACGTAATTTAATACGTCATTTAATACGTAATATCTGAGAAAATCATTATTTATGGATATTATATTGATTATTATCGATTTGAGAGAAAGCAATCAGACAATCATGTGTTTTAGTAATCTGAGAGAAAGCAATCAGACGATCATGTGTTTTAGTAATCATTGATCGTTTTTATTAGTCAGCCCTTGCTGCGTAGTAGTAGCAGTAATAGTAGTAGTAGTAGTAGTAGTATTAGTGGTAGTGTTAGTAGTAGTAGTGCTTGAAGTAGTCTTAGTAGTAGTGGTAGTAGTAGTAGTGGTAGTAGTAGTAGTAGAAGTAGTAGTAGTAGTAGTAGTAGTAGTAGCAGCGGTGGTAGTAGTAGTAGTAGTAGTAGTAGTAGTAGTAGTAGTAGTAGCAGCGGTAGTAGTAGTAGTAGTAGTATTAATAGTAGTAGTAGTAGTAGTAGTAGTAGCAGCGGTAGTAGTAGAAGTAGTAGTAGTAGTAGTAGTAGTAGTAGTAGCAGCGGTAGTAGTAGTAGTAGTAGTAGTAGTAGTACTAGTAGTAGTAGTAGTAGTAGTAGCATTATTATTATTATTATTTTTATTATTATTATTATTATTATTATTATTATTATTATGGGGTGCAAAGGGAACGCATTGCTCTAGGCGGACCCAGGGTTAGCAGATAACCAAGATCCCAAATGTACCTCCTCGCGGTGCACCCTGGTAACAGAAAACAGCAGCTCGAGCTAATTCTGGCTAAATCATTTGGGGATCGTGTCCGAGAATGTGGAGGAAGCAGATGGAAATAGGTTTGACTGCAAAAGAGACAGACAATATCTCCGACACCATTTGTATCACCACATACAGCGACACTGCCGACATACAGTGACGCCTGTTAGTCCAGTCAGAACATTGGAGGGGCGGCCAATGAAAAAGGCACGTAAAGGTGGAAAGAAAAATATATGTCATAATGAGTACAATGACATAATGAAAGGACAGAACAGCGCCAGAGGGCAGCGCGAACTGCAAATGAAAAGAGAAAAGTTCCTAGGAAACGGTAACTATATGATCTGTCAGCTCGAGACGAGCTTCTAGTTACCTGTGCTCCTTATAGGAAGAGATCCAGACCCAATCGTGGGCTTTCAGAAAAGCAAGAGGACCTAAACCAACTCTAATGTCGAGCCTTCCTATACCGGAAATATGCTCGCGAAGAGAAAGGGTTCCGAAACCGATGGGCTTAGGCAAGAAAGGGACAAAGACGGCAGTCCTGGCTCAACTCTAATGTCAAAGTTTCCTATACCGGAAATACACTTGCAGAAAGAAAGGGTTTAGTACCTGATGGGCTCAGGCAGAAAAGGGACAACGATTTAGCCCTGGCCCAACTCTACTGTCAAGCTTTCCTATACCGGAAATACACTTGCAGAGAGAAAGGTTTCAGTACCTGATGGGCTCAGGCGCTATTGGGACAAGGACGCTCAGCTCGAGAACGCCTTGCTCTCAAACGCGTGGTGTGTGACTCAAACTTGTGCGAGGGGTTCACAATGTCTATGAATGACGGCTCGGGTAGGAGGGCGAACGAGCCAGGGTCAAACTATTCTGGCGAGTTCTTCCTCATACGGAACCAGGCTCGCGGAAGAGAAACGGTTCAGTACCCGATGAACACAGGCAGAGTTTGTACAATTGCACTAGATGAATTCATGGACGCTTGAGCACCTCGTGCCAGATAGACGCGCTCAACAAGCGTCTTGGCGAAGAGGCACTACACACCAGCGTACCCGGCGACAGATAGACAGGCTGTCACGGACTAGGGACCAAACCCGAAATAAAGGAATGACGAAAACGGATGTGCTGGACCTCGGACGTCCTGACCACAAGTGGCCAACCGGGGTGCAAATAATCACAGTCTACTGTAGAACTTGCAGCACAACGTACTTCACGCTCCACGGCGGAAATCACACGAAATGTTTGTTGTGGTTATATGAAAGCGAACGCAGAAGAAGAAGAAGATTATTATTATCAGAAGTAGTAATAGTAGTAGTAGTAGTAGAAGTAGTAGTAGTAGTAGTAGTAGTAGTAGTAGTAGTAGTAGTAGTAGTAGTAGTAATAGCGGCAGCAGCAGTGTAGTATATTCAAAAATCATGTGGGTCAACACATAGAGAAACTGATTTTCTTATTTCCATTCCCAAAATGATGACTGTGTAGAAGTCAAGTTCTTTCTAGTTTCTGATCTTCCCGCTATACTTTTCTCTTGTCCAGCCTCTCATCCTCACAATGTATGATTTTCTTTTGTCCAGTCTCTGATCTTCTCAAGCTATACTTTTCTCTTTAACCAGAGTCAGAACCTCTCAAACTATAGGTATCTCCTGCTAGTCTCTCATATTATCAAGTCATACATTTCTATTTTTTATTATTATTATTATTATTATTATTACTATTATTATTATTATTATTATTATTATTATTATTACTAGTATTATTATTATTATTACTATTATTATTATTATTATTATTATTATTATTATTACTAGTATTATTATTATTATTACTAGTATTATTATTATTATTATTATTATTATTATTATTACTAGTATTATTATTATTATTACTATTATTATTATTACTAGTATTATTATTATTATTACTAGTATTATTATTACTAGTATTATTATTATTATTATTATTACTAGTATTATTATTATTATTATTACTAGTATTATTATTATTATTATTATTATTATTATTATTATTACTAGTATTATTACTATTATTACTATTATTATTACTATTATTATTATTACTAGTATTATATCTATTATTATTATCTCTATAAATATAATAACAATGATAAAGAGAATAATAATAATACCCAAGTCTCTCATCTTCTCAAGTTATATTTTTCTCTTATCGAGACTCATTTTCTCAAGCCATACTTTTAGTCCAGTCTCATCTTCTCAGGTCATACTTTTCCCTTGTCAAGTTCGATTTTCTAATTCCATATTTTGTACAGTTTCATTTTGTCAAGCCATGCTTTTCTCTTGTTCAATCTTTCATATTTTCAGTCCATACTTTTCTCTTCCCGGGTATCTCGTCCTCTCAAGCCATATATTTCTCTGGTACAGTCTCTTCTCAGCCTATAATTTCTCTTGTCCAGTCTCTCCTCTTCTCAAGCTATAATTGCTCTCGTCCAGTCTCTCCTCTTCTCAAGCTATAATTGATCTCGCCCAGTCTCTCATTTTCTCAAGCTATAATTGCTCTCGTCCAGTCTCTCCTCTTCTCAAGCTATAATTGCTCTCGTCCAGTCTCTACTCTTCTCAAGCTATAATTGCTCTCGTCCAGTCTATCCTTTTCTTAAGCTATAATTGCTCTTGTCCAGTCTCTACTCTTCTGAAGCTATATCTTTTCTTGTCCAGCCTCTGATCTTTTCAAGTTATATTTCTCTTGTCCAGTCTCTCAGCTTAAGTCATAAAATTCCTCTTTTCCACTGCTTGTTCCGCCATCTCTGTTCTATGGAAGATTATTTTGGACGATTCTATAATTATTTTTATAAAACTAGGAAATACCTGTAATGGTGGAGTGCACTCTTTCAACCGCAGATGTTAGTCCAAATTTGTTATATTCGATCATACTATCCTAAAATTTGGTCTTGGTACAGTTAATTTTATAAACACGATTTTTGAAGTGTAACACAGCGGGGATTAAATGGCTGACGGAAGTTCGGCGAACACAGGAAGTGGTGTTCATTATAGATTCTGCTAATATTCTTTTAAATGTTAACATCTGGCTGAAAAAAATAGCAACGTAGTTGTTTTACAGGTTGCAAACCATAATAATAATAATAATAATAATAATAATAATAATAATAATAATATAATAAGAATAATAATAAGAACAATAATATTATAATAATAATGTAATAATAATAATAATTATTATTATTATATTCATACCCATAACCCGCGAGAGGCGTAGTGGGTGCCACACTTAATACATCAGCACAGGAAAGCTTTCTAAACATCTCTATCCTCTGCTATTCGGAGGAGTGTAGAAACAACACGCCCGTACCATTCCTTGATGTTATTAATACCCGATTTTCTTTGTCCTCTTCTCCCACTTCTACCCTTGACTGTTTCTTGTAAAATAATTTTAGAAAGTGAGTAGTGTCTCGTTTCATGTCCAAACCAAACATGTTTACACCGTTTCACCACTACCAAAAGCTGTCCTGGATAACCTGCAAGTCTGTTTATTTACTGCAGAACAAATATATTTGTCCCTGATAACCTGAAAGGCTGTTTATTTACTGTAGAACGAATATATTTGCCTTGTGTTCGACATAGCTAATATTTCACAAATTATGTAGCACTTTACAACAAAACTGAATCATACTTTCCATGTCTGCATTGATGTGCCCAACTTTCACATCCGTATAAAAATATATTTAGCACTTGTGATCTGAATAGATTGATCTTTACTGTAATCAGGACCGGATTTACGTATAAGCTAAACAAGCTATAGCTTAGGGACCCCATTTTTTGGGGGTCCCCAAATATTATATTTGGCAGTGACATATAATATCTGGACTTATAAACGGCCCAATATCTCAAATAGCTTAGGACCCTATCACGTATAAATACGGCACTGACTCTAATACTGATCTTACTTTTCCAAATCATATTACACTTTGCCATGGCATCCATTAATTTTGAGCAAATCATTAGGTGTTGATCAAATTATTCAGAATTGTTAATAAAGAATGTCTTTTTATGTTAGCGACCATTTTTTTATGTTGGTGACCCGTTGTTGTTTTTTAGACCAGTTATCTTGTCAAAGCGTTCCTAACCTGTTTGCATTGACAGTGAAGATTTCATATTGTCTCGTGTCATCTTTATTTGTACTCAGAATATCATCAGTGGACAACGCCCACGTGTTATCTGTTGTACCCGAGTCTCCTAGTATATTCATGTTCTTAAGCAGCCATAATAAGCGGTTATTACATCTACGTTAGAAAACAACACTTTTAAAAAATAATTTTCTGTTTAAAGGAAAGCCTGGTCTGACGCCATATGCCTGATAGATATTAAGACTAGGAGTCACAGTCCTCGGTACAATTAGACCTGTGCACATAAAATGTCAACATGACCTCAAAGACCCATTTAAATTTCGTTATTCGCGTTGGCTATTTTGGCCATGCGACTCCAAGTATATAAATAGTGACCAATGAAAAATACGGCAATATTTTTAAAAAATGTAAAAAATGAAGTCCTAACTAATTCTGGACAGAGGTTGTCTGCTGCCGACGGTCCGGGAATATTTCACAGAGAGGTTTCATAATCAGACCAGGCAGATGGTTGCCAATATTGTGGTAGCAATGTTAGAAGAAAAGACGCCCATGTGTTGTCGAGGCCCGAAAGGAGAGCAATGAATAGCAACACTGTTTACCTTCCACGCATGTCGTAAAAGGCGACTAATGAAGTTATGGGATGGAGTTGATTGTCCCATCCCATATGGGGTCAGTGACCCAAAGCCATGCTGAAGTCGGATGTGGCAGGCCGAAAGGCGCAGATATCGCAGCACTGCTGTAAACCATCGTCTACATAGCTGTCTACGTCACTGAGGTTTAAACAAAACAACACGCATTACTGATGATAATTAACAACCTGTGACTGTCAACAGGTAGGCATCACACAAGAGCGCGATCTATTCTGCATTCTCTCATGGGTAGAAAATTATCTCAACTGAGGAACAAAGTAAACAACACAGCAAGCAAAGTACAAAAGTACTGCACTTTGGTAGGTAACATCACACTGTGGTATCCCTGAAAATACACAAGTACTGCACCATGATAGGTAACATCACACTGTGGTATCCCTGAAAATACACAAGTACTGCACTTTGGTAGGTAACATCACACTGTGGTTTCCCTGAAAATACAAACGTACTGCATTGTGGTAGGTAGCATCACACTGTGGTATCCCTGAAAATACAAAAGTACTGCACTTTGGTAGGTAACATCACACTGTGGTTTCCCTGAAAATACAAAAGTACTGCACTTTGATAGGTAAAATCACACTGTGGTATCCCTGAAAATGAACGGGATAGTGATCTGGACAAAAAGGAAGGATAATGTATGCAGGAAATAATTCAGTCTGATATCCAGAAAAGAAGAGAGCTATACAAAAATTAAGAAGTTACAATAACTCGACAAAATATGCATATAACTACATACATACATGAACAGACACAGGTTGTTATACTTAGCATGAAGAGGCACACAACAGACTGACAAAGTGCATTAAAAGGAACGCAACAGACTGACTAAGTGCATGAAGACGAACACAACAGACTAAGTGCATGAAGATGAACACAATAGACTGACTAAGTGCATGAAGAGGAAAACAATAGACTGACTACGTGCATGAATAGGAACACAATAGACTGACTAAGTGCATGAAGAGGAAAACAACAGACTGACTAAGTGCATGAAGAGGCACACAACAGACTGACAAAGTGCATTAAAAGGAACGCAACAGACTGACTAAGTGCATGAAGACGAACACAACAGACTAAGTGCATGAAGATGAACACAATAGACTGACTAAGTGCATGAAGAGGAAAACAATAGACTGACTAAGTGCATGAATAAGAACACAATAGACTGACTAAGTGCATGAAGAGGAAAACAACAGACTGACTAAGTGCATGAAGAGGCACACAACAGACTGACAAAGTGCATTAAAAGGAACGCAACAGACTGACTAAGTGCATGAAGACGAACACAACAGACTAAGTGCATGAAGAGGAACACAACAGACTAAGTGCATGAAGATGAACACAATAGACTGACTACGTGCATGAAGAGGAAAACAATAGACTGACTAAGTGCATGAATAGAAACACAATAGACTGACTAAGTGCATGAAGAGGAAAACAACAGACTGACTAAGTGCATGAAGAGTAAAACAACATACTGACTAAGTGCATGAAGAGGCACACAACAGACTGACTAAGTGCATGAAGAGGAACACAACAGACTGACTAAGTGCATGAAGAGGCACACAACAGACTGAATAAGTGCATGAAGAGGCACACAATAGACTGACTAAGTGCATTAAGAGGCACACAATAGACTGACTAAGTGCATGAAGAGGAACACAACAGACTGACTAAGTGCATGAAGAGAAACGCAACAGACTGACTAAGTCCCCAGTATGAACAATTGAGAGAGACGTGTTGTCTCATCGACTCAACGCTACAAAACAAGATATATTGAACCACAGTACAGCTCCAGACAACGGTAGAGTTTATGAGAATTGTCTGACGTTGTAAACATAAAGTAGCGAAGAAAAGAAATGAGGAAAAAGCTGATCGATACAAATCAGTGATGACAGTTTGGAAACATGTACGTTTGCGTGAAGTGTGAAAATTAAACAATAGAAACAAGTGTTATTAATAATATTTCCGTTCATTTTCACATTTGCTTTGTGTTACCTCAGCCCTCGCATTTCCAATATGTTGTTTTCCGATACAAAAGTGTTTTATCTCTTAAGTTTGAGTGATGTAACAAGACATTATTTTATCCGGTAATTTTGCGTGATGTAGCAAAACACTATTTTAGCTGGTAAGTTTGTGTGATGAAATAACACATTATTTTATCCGGTAACTTTGCGTGATGTAGCGAGATACTATTTTATCCGGTAACTTTGCGTGATGTAGCGAGACACTATTTTATCCAGTAACTTTGCGTGATGTAGCGAGACACTATTTTATCCGGTAAGTCTGCGTGATGTAGCGAGACACTATTTTATCTGGTACTTGACTAACTGTTCTTGGTAAGTTTGTATAATGTAACCAGACACAATTCACTTTAAAAGATTCTACTTCAATGAACAGATGCGGAAATTACAACAAGTGATACTAAGAAAAATGTTGATATAGAATGATCAGGGCGTGATTTTTCCAGCACTCATCCGTATGTCTGAAGATAGGGAAATTAGAATTATTTGTGTGTACCGGTGAGTTATCCCTATGAACCTAGCGGGTTAACTGGTTGTATTAATATTGTTATATATAAAAATAAGATATACATTTTTACTGCCTCTGAGTAGGAGGTGTCATCTCACAGCATTCTCCAATCCGTCACGTTTTTAAAAGCCGTTTTCGCTATTGAAGACAGCTTTACATAGATGCCCCGTAACATTATATATTCCATCACTAAAAAATTTTACGCCACGGTGTATGTAGAGGATACGAGTACGAGACTGGAAGACCGATTCTGTCATCATCTGCAGTGTCAACCACAATTCAATGGACTCACCAGTTTAAAATCCATACAGGCTATATCTCTGTTCGTGTTCTCGTGCCATTAAATCGTGCTCCTCGGATGACCAGACTGATGCCCGCTTAAAAACCGTTATATCTACCAATTTGGTTCATTACAGCTGTTTGGTATTAATTGATATCTCTCATTCCTACATGTACATACCCTGTTGTATTCTGCAATGTTTATGTTTGTTTTGTTCAAGTTCTATCCTTTTAGTGTTTACATTCTCAATTATTATTCAAATTCTTTTGGCATCATAACATGTACCCATATTATCTCTGATATTTCTGGCATGTACCCATATTAGCTATGTTATTTCTGGCCCTGTACCCATATTATCTCTGTTATTTCTGGCATGTACCCATATTAGCTCTGTTATTTCTGGCCCTGTACCCATATTAGCTCTGTTATTTCTGGCCATGTACCCGTATTAGCTCTGTTTTTTCTAGCCCTGTACCCATATTAGCTCTATTATTTATGGCATGTACCCATATTAGCTCTGTTATTTCTGGCCATGTAACCATATTAGCTCTGTTATTTCTGGCCATATACCCATATTAGCTATGTTATTTCTGGCCATTTACCCATATTAGCTATGTTATTTCTGGCCATGTAACCATATTAGCTCTATTATTTCTGGCCCTGTACCCATATTAGCTCTGTTATTTCTGGCCATGTACCCATATTAGCTCTGTTTTTTCTGGCCCTGTACCCATATTAGCTCTATTATTTCTGGCATGTACCCATATTAGCTATGTTATTTGATTATTATCTCTATTATCGTGAGCATTTCAGTTCTTTACTTGTCGTGTTATTTTCTGTTCTTCAGAAAAGCTTGTTGCTAGAAACATAGATTTGTGTGTAGTTTTTCTGTGTGTTTCCAGTGATTAGCAGAACTTCATTATCCTGCTGTTTCTAAGTTTCAGCTGTCGGATTAGTTGTGTGTGCGTGTGTGTGTGTCTGTGTGTGTGTGTGTTGGACACCTATTATCTGTATCACATTTGACACCTAGTATATGTATCACATTTGACACCTAATATATGTATCACATCTGACACTTGGTATATGTATCACATTTGACACCTGGTATATGTGTCACATTTGACACCTGGTATATGTATCACATTTGACACCTGGTATATGTATCACATTTGACACCTAGTATCTGTATCACATTTGACACCTGGAACCTGTATCACATTTGACACATATTATCTGTATCACATTTGACACATATTATCTGTATCACATTTGACACATATTATCTGTATCACATTTGACACATATTATCTGTATCACATTTGACACATATTATCTGTATCACATTTGATACCTAGTGTATGTATCACATTTGACACCTAGTATATGTATCACATCTGACACCTGGTATATGTATCACATTTGACACCTGGTATATGTATCACATTTGACACCTGGTATATGTATCACATTTGACACCTAGTATATGTATCACATTTGACACCTGGAACATGTATCACATTTGACACATATTATCTGTATCACATTTGACACCTATTATCTGTATCACATTTGACACCTATTATCTGTATCACATTTGACACCTATTATCTGTATCACATTTGACACCTAGTATCTGTATCACATTTGACACCTATTATCTGTATCACATTTGACACCTAGTATCTGTATCACATTTGACACCTAGTACCTGTATCACATTTGACACCTATTATCTGTATCGCATTTGACACCTAGTATCTGTATCACACGAATACAAATAAAATATGAAGTTTTATACATAGAAAAATTTACTATACAAGTATATTCATCATCATCTTCTTCAGCGTTTATTCTCAAACTCCCGCTAGACCCTCTCTTATAACACGACAATGGTCCAACAAGATTTTCAGTTGGATGCAATCTAGACAATGAAAATGTGGTGTCTTCGTGTGTTTTTTTTCGCCAATGGCCCAACACATCAGTCTTCATTTGATACAAATATACATATTTATATATGATGGCATGGTAGTAGATACGTCCCCAGTACATGGGAAGAGGAAATTTATCTAAATAAGGTCCCCGCCCAATTTCATCTGTAATATTCATTTTTTTAATGACAAGACAGCTGATGGCCATTTCTGCGCAAAAATTGTCATTGGAGGGATGGAGAAGTTACATAACTTTTGGCTAAATGCCCCCCCCCCCACGACCACCACCACCACCACCATGGACGTTCGTTCTCATACTTCCACTGAATCTATCTTGTAGAGCGTGTGTTTCAACATTATATAGATAGACAGACAGACAGACAGACGGACGGACAGACAGATAAGACAGACAGACAGATAAGTTAAATAAGATAGATTATGTAAATTTACGTAAGTGGTGTTTTTCTTCTATTTGGCTGAAGTATTGACGCGATTTCTTGCCTGCATCACTTTAACGCTGCATGGCATTTAACCTAAATCTAATATCCATAACCCCCTTAGTCGCCTATTACAACATTTATGGAAAGTACAGTGTTGCTCCCTTTTTGGTCCCGGCTTCGGAAGTACTGGATGCAACTATTTCCCAATGTTTGTTCAAGCTCAGTGCGTGTCTAGTTATGTTGTTACACTCTTGCTGAGATTGTAAACATAAGTTAGAAATTAGTTGCTAGCGAATTCCAAGTTATAAATAAAATATTCGAACGGAAACGGTTCAGTTAAAAGTGTTGAAACATTTTGCTGTACAACATACTTATGTTGTAATTACTTCAATCATAAATAGATCTAGAATGCTATATCGAGCACAGCTGTCAGAAAACTGTGGATAACGCAGAGAGAAAAAATCAGCGGAAGAGTTGAAAGTTCGCTCCCACACCCTTGTATCATCTTAGCTCTGACGAAGTAAGATAGCTTTTACTTATCAGTAAACTGTTTTTTTTCTTTAGTTGTGTGTTTGTTTTGTTTTTTTAAAGTGCAGGGTTGTCAATGTTCACAGACTGATCTTCAAATATTTCTCTGTACATTTATGTTTCACTGAACGATATCCATTTATTGATGTGTACATGCATCAGATTAACGAGATGTCAACTTCAAGACAATATTCAAACACTAACATTTTCGTAAGTAGTTTATCGGTTAATCCGTGTAGATTGTTTTCCGTGTACGTGTTTGTTTTCGTGTTGATTATTTGTTCTTCTATGTAGATTGATAGTTATTCTGTGTAGATAATATTTTATTTTCTACAGATTGATGGTTATTCTGTGTATTCTTGATTTTTCTGTGTATATTATTGTTATTCTGTGTAGATTATTGTTATTCTGTGTAGATTCTTGGTTATTCTGTGTAGATTATTGTTATTCTGTGTAGATAGTTGGTTATGCCGTGTAGATTATTGTTATTCTGTGTAGATAGTTGGTTATGCCGTGTAGATTATTGGTTATTCTGTGTAGATTCTTGGTTATGCCGTGTAGATTATTGGTTATTCTGTGTAGATTATTGGTTATTCTATGTAGATTGTTAGTTATTCGGTGTAGATTCCTGGTTATTCTATGTAGATTATTGCTATTCTGTGCAGATTCTTGATTATTCTGTGTAGATAGTTGGTTATTCTGTGTAGATTCTTGGTTATTCTGTGTAGATTGTTGTTATTCTGTGTAGATTGTTGGTTATTCTGTGTAGGTTATTGTTATTCTGTGTAGATTTTTGGTTATTATGTGTAGGTTATTGTTATTCTGTGTAGACTTTTAGTTATTCTGAGTACATTCTTGGTTATTCTGTGTAGATTGTTAGTTATTCTGTGTAGATTGTTAGTTATTCTGTGTAGATAGTTGGTTATTCTGTGTAGATTATTGTTATTCTGTGTAGATAATTGTTATTTTGTGTAGATTATTGGTTATTCTGTGTAGATTATTGGTTATTCTATGTAGATTATTGGATATTATGTGTAATTGACTATGTTAAGGGAGAAGTGGCTTATCTTCTGTGTTCGTTCTCAAACTCCAGAAATTATCAGGATGTAGTCCGGCGAACGGAATTCGTTGTCATGGTTTATAAATCTGCTGCGATATCTGCGACTTTCAGCCTTGCACAGCCGACTTCAGCATGGATAATGATTCACTTTGACAATTAGATATGACAGTCAAATCCAACTCATAATTTTCTCAGTAGCCTCTTGTGTCATGCATAGAAGGTAAACAGTGTTGCTATTCTTTCCTTCCTTTTCAGACTCTGTAACTCAGTTGTTAGTGTACTTGCTCCCTGTTTAGGTAATCCAAAATTTATTACCAGTTCAACTTGAAAAATTTTTAAATCATTAGGATTCCTATGTTGACCCAAACTAGGTAAATGGGTACCATATTTTCTGGAAAAGCAATAAAGGCGGGCGTACCGCTAATCAATGAAAGATACGCCCCTCACACCGTATTACCCAATATGCATCAATGTGGAGAAAATAATGATTGACTATCCTACTATATATATTTATTAATAGTTGACAGTATCTCTAACGCTTCTATTGTTACTGTCCACACAGGTCAAGTTGTCGACTTCTTGTATTATTGCTGTGAAGATTAATGAGAAGGTTCTAAGTTTACTCGGTGGGCAAGAACAATTTATTTTAGAAGAACACGTAATAAACAAGAAACGGGTATCTTTAGAACACGTTCTAAGAACATAACAATTTATCATAGAAGAACATGCTTCATGTTAGTACAAGATGTTATGTTATGTTATGTTCCTCCAGGGCCATAGGCGGCGCATAGGGCAGAAACCATAGCTTTCCATTTCTGTCTTTGTGTTGCCAGGTCTTTCAATTGTTGCGTGTTGTTTAGGTTCATTGACATGCCTTCTCTATTAATGGTTCTTCGTAGAGTTTCTCTAGGTCTCCCTCTTCTTCTTACTCCAGGTGGCACCCAATATAGTGATTGCTGGGGAATTCTTAGGCTGTTCATTCTAAGAACGTGGCCGATGTAAGTCCAACGCCTTTGTCTACTGAAGGAAGATATATAGGTTAATAGTACAAGATGAAGGCCCAAAAATCATATCGGCACTAAATATTGAGAATCTCGTAAATATTCCATTGAACTATAGAATAGCTTACCTAGGTAAGAGAGGTATACAGAGAAACAACGATAATAACGTTCCACAAAAAGACATACCACACAGAGCAATGATATTTCTACTGAACTATATTTTTGTCTTCCTCAGTATTGTAATATAATTCCATCAATATATAAGTTAATATATATAGCGAAGTGGTACAGAGCGCGTCTGTGACGGCCAAGGTACCGAGTTCGATCCCCGCCACAGACAATTGTGCATCCGGACATTTCAGAAAGCAATGGCAAACTACTGAACGTATTTATATGCCTAGAAAATCACCACAGCCAACAAATGCTGGGTTGATAGCTACGTCCTGAATAGGATATGCTACCAATTTTATATATAAGCTGCCAGCTCTTTCTTGTCTTCACATACATTTCTTAAAACGTGTTATCTTCTAGCAATTCCTTGTCTTCACAAACTTTTCTTAAAACGTGTTATCTTCTAGCAATTCCTTGTCTTCACAAACTTTTCTTAAAACGTGTTATCTTCTAGCAATTCCTTGTCTTCACAAACTTTTCTTAAAACGTGTTATCTTCTAGCAATTCCTTGTCTTCACAAACATTTCTTAAAACGTGTTATCTTCTATCAATTCCTTGTCTTCACAAACTTTTCTTAAAACGTGTTATCTTCTATCAATTCCTTGTCTTCACAAACCTTTCTTAAAACGGGTTATCTTCTAGCAATTCCTTGTCTTCACAAACTTTTCTTAAAACGTGTTATCTTCTATCAATTCCTTGTCTTCACAAACTTTTCTTAAAACTTGTTATCTTCTATCAATTCCCTGTCTTCACATCATCATCATCAGATAACGTGTCTGCTGGCGAAGGCGACGATGGATCTTCGCAGCTCGCTCTCACTATTAATATGTATTATGCTCGTTGTAGAATCTATGCTATGCCTGGTTCTTAAACTGTCCAATATTTTCTCACTTTGTCACACCCTCTGTTTCTCTTACCTTCAATCGTGTCTGTTGTAACTATGTTTTCCAAACCTCCCTGTCTCATAAAGTGTCCAAAAAAATGAAGATTGTCATTTGCCTTTTATTATTGATTACGCTAACGTGACTCTTTCAACACCCCCACATTAGTTTTCCTGACATCCCATGGTATTCTCAGCATGCTTCTATAGAACCACATCTCTACTGCCTCTAGTGTCCCACTGTCCTGTTTATTTTTGTCCAAGGCTGGCATTCATATGTTAACATAGGAATTATGTAGCACAGTAGTGCTCTGTCTCACCTTTAATGCTAGGATCATATAACATTTTCTATTTTTCTGAATGTAGTTTTGCCTGCCTTATTCTGCTTCTTATTACTGTTGAACTTCTTCCATCTGCTGTAATTGTTGTACCTAAATGCTTGAATTGTTGGACATGTTTTAAGTACTATGTTGTTTACTTTGATCTTGCAAGATGTGTTATTTTGTTTCTTTGAAATAACCATTACTTATGTTTACTTGATATTCAGGAAGAGCCCTTTCTCTTTACTTTCAGTGACTACTACTCGTACATTAATTAAATCTTGAAGGTCTTCCTCACATTTTGCAATAATCTCACATTATTTATGTTATGTTCTCCCACTGATATTCCTGGGATATCTACTATTGCACGCAATATGTTTTCACTGAATAAAGAGAACAGGTCTGGTGAAAGTACACATCGCTGTCTAACTCCTTGTTTTATTTATTGAAAAAGGCCAAATTGATTTCCTACTCTTATTGCTGATGTTTGTTGCCAGTACATGTTCTTGATTATTATTAAATTCTTATTATCGATGTTCTTTATCAAATGCTTTCGTGTAGTTTATAAAACAGAGGTACAGGTCTGTTCTTACCTCTACAGACCTTTCAATTAGTGTTCTCAAAATATAGCATTGTTGGTACCTTTGCCTTCTACAAAGCCACATTGTTGTGGGCTTATTTCTATTTTTATTTTGTTTCTCACTCTGTTCATGATGATTCTGAGAAGTATATTTGTTATTTGGCTCATGAGGCTGATTCTGCGATGTTCTTCACATTCGGTGTTCCCTGGTTTCCTAGGTAAAGCTGTAAATTTTCAAAAGGATTGTAGCTTATAATATTAGCCTTGACTTTGACTTGACTGGAGTAATGTTAGTGATCAATGATCACCTCCGTGACGTCTCATTTAAACTTAATTACTTATTCTCATGTTTAGTGAGTACTTCGACTTCTTATATAAACAGGAGACAGGAGTAACAACAAATAAAACTTATTACATTATTAAACAACGCCATGGTATTCCTGACCGTTCAGGTGTTCAGATGTGGTTTGTTTATTATGTAAATCTCAGAGACACAATGAAGGCTCAGTTGTATAAAGTAAATGACTAATACTCCAAACATACTCTCTGTCTCGCTCTGACACAAACCACGACAAGTACTTACATATTCCTTGTTCAGTGAATGTGTTGTTGACCACTTGAGATAGAATTTCTATCTAACATTAACAACTATCACTATGTGTTATACAAACAGTTTCTAATTCTAAGTACACATGTGTCATATTTCTTCCTTCAGTCGACAAATTATGAATTAAAGAATAAATGAATTTGATGGTCTATTTGTACTGTCTTTCTGGTTCACTGTCACTAGACACATATTCACTGTCACTAGACACATATTCACTGTCACTAGACACATATTCACTGTCACTAGACACAGATATTCAATAATTCTCGGTCAGTTACGTGATTTCTCTTTGATCGACTAATTGTTCGTAACTGTACTAATAAACGTGTTGTTCTAAAAGTGATGTTCTTGAAATGTTCAAGAGAATTCGACGCAGTGTTATTGCTGTTATACCTCGGCCTTCAGGTTCGGCTCAACATCTGACTAGGTTCGACTAAGTTGATTGTAGATATGTAGACTAGGTAGGAAAGGTTCACACCCCTCGACTGTAGTATTGGACCGGTTCTGGTTCAATCATTGCTTTAATAGCATCATCGACACGTTGGTAAACTTTTCGTTTCTTTGTTGTTGGTTGACCAGGGGCAATCTGACTTCTCAAAAGTGCAGATGTATGTTGTTGTTGCTGTAACTTCCGGGCAAGTCTTGCTGATGTTGGATGCGATACATTAATCATTGAGTTAAATACATTGTGCCAACCTTCAACAACGTTGTTGCTTCTTGGCAGTTTATTCATGACACGATTGTGTTGATTCCAAAGGCTCACTGGAAATCGAGACTGCGAACGGCGACCACGACGAATCCGTCTAATGTAGAAATCTTCGAAGTAATCGATGAGGAAATCCAGATCTGAGAAACTATCAATACTGGTTAGTAGTTCGAAAACTGTAATGACATCTGTTTCTGGTACGAATGCTAAAGCCATCAGTTGTTTGACTTCGAATAATTTTCATCAGAGATGTATAGTGCCGTTTTACTCTGAGACTGTAGTTTTCGCCAACAGTTCTGTCCAAATTGAAAAAAAAAACATCCTGATACTTGAGCTCGTGGAAATGCACATTCAAAAGCTTTAATTGCAGCTAATTCGAAATCAGTAACTATTGAAGATGGAGCTGAATTTCCGTTACTTCCCAGTTCTATGATATGCCGAAGCAGGTGCGGTACATTGCTTCCCAGTTCTATGATATGTTGAAGCAGGCGGCGGTACATTGCTTCACTACGACCAGACAAAAGTGCAAGATGTCATACTATGTTTACATCTTATGTTTGCATAAAACGAGCCATATCTCCTAGGAGATTGTCATCAATTACTTCACCAATTTTTCTATGTTAATATTATTATAACTATTTTCCTAATATTTTGCTATGTAGGGATATTTTTTCTTGGAATATTTTGACTAGTATATTTTGTCTGGGAATATTTGGTCTGGAATATTTTGTCTGGAATGTTCTGTCTGGGATTATTTGTCTGGAATATTTTGTCTGGTATATTTTGTCTGGAATGTTTTGTCTGGGAATATTTGTCTGGTATATTTTGTCTGGGAATATTTGTCTGAAATATTTTGTCTGGGGATATTTTGTCTTTGGGATATTTTGTCCGGTATATTTTGTCTGGGAATATTTTGTCATGGAACCCAGTATGGATGCCCCAAGCATGTAGTGCTTGGAATAGGGTAATCACTGAAAACACACGCAAATCGATGTCTCGACCATAAGACCTTGACCTTTATCAAGATTACGTACACAACAAAAAACAACTAGCAAGAACGGCACTATTGACGTTCACATAGAACAGAAAAATGAGGAGATAACCCGGAAGCATTAAAACTAGATAATCTGAATTGAAACAAATCTAGCAGAAAGTAAGTACAAAACACTGCACTTAATAAATATTACTAAAACGTTGTGCCTACTATACAACAGAACACATCGTTACTGTCCTGAAACTTATAACAATGATTTTTTTTTTTAATTTATCAATTTTTGACATGTGACCTATAGTCAGGATTACTCTGTTGCATCTATTTTGGTATTCATCCTCAGTTCTGACGTCATGTAAAAATTAAGTTTGACAGAGTAGATTCTAACATATATATGTTTTTTAAACGTGAAAATACTAAATGAAATAAGATGGCCTATTTGTAACATATAACGGTTTTAAGATAGCAGTACCTGCTATCATGTACCATGAACAAAAACATGAGGGTTTAGTACATAACATAAAGATATGAAACGTGGACGTTCAAGAAGTTTCCTCTACCAAACGTTGACAGATAAACAGAACTAGAAATCTACATCTGTTGATAAAAGCTGTTAACCGGTAGAGAATTTCTACTCGGAATACTCATCAGATACCAAGTCCGGGTATGTCTTACATTTGGGAATCGGTAACTCTCCTGTGGGATCTAATACGTTGAGGGAGTATCAATTTGAATAAGTCTGCCTGTATGTTTGTATGTTGAATGCGTTAAGTTCATGTGTTGATGCTAGTTGCTTGTGTGCTATCTATCCATGTTTTCATATTAAAATGAATGCTGCATGGAAATATCAGATTTGCAGAATATTTTTTAAGTATATTCCTGATAGGCCTACTCGTTACGCATGAGAAGAGAGAGTGTCTATCTTTGCATGTTAGTACATGTGTGTACATGCCACAGACTTCACGGGTTAGCCATATATATATATATTACGTGATTCCAGTTCTTTCGATAACAGTTGGGGACAGAGTAACTGTGTAAATTAATCAGTTAAAAAAATATGGAAGAGAAACGTTTTAGGAATCGTACGAAATACACACGTTTCAAATTCCGACCAACAGACCTTAAATAAGCACATTCACACAACACTAAAAATAACTGTAACAAAACAACATTGCCCAATGGGGTATATCTGTAGAGCTTTTTTTTAAAATCTGTAGAGCATTATTTCCCTGATGTTCTGTATTTACCTGATTGTAGGGTGTATGTATATGTTGTTTGTAAGATCTACAAGACATGAATAGATCGGTATCGCTGACCTCACGAACTCCTTGAGATACATATTACAGTAAAGAGGTCGCTAGCATTGACTCAATGAGTGTATACCGGACAGATTCTAGGATACGTTACAGAGTTGAAACTGTGACATCTCTGAGAACAAACTGCTGGTTGCAGAGATTAACCTGAGGCTGCGTGATAAAGGCCGCATCCCCTTCTTTATTGTACCTACTTTATTTATTGTCCATGATTCGCTTCCATACGACAGAAGTGAATGTAGCATTATAGGACACTTTTTCTTACTTCTATTGGTAGATGCCGGTTACACATGACGGTTTTCATATGTGAAAAGCTGCTTTTCACATACATTCTATTTCATATATCTGACGTACTTTTTTCCATCTGATGTTATCCGAGTTCCTAAGTATTTAAATTGGTGGACTTGTTTTACTATTGATCCGAAGACGGATGTGTCGAGTCATTAGCGGAAATAAAATGGCGACATAACACATTTCCATTCTCTGGTCTACATCTTACTAGAAATCTAGTAGGACCATTATTCTGCTACAAGAGATAACCAGCGGGAGTTTGAGAATGAATGCTGATGAAGAAGAAGACACTTGAGCCATTCGCTTTGATGTTGCATGCTGAGGTAGGTTAAATCTATGTGACGTTTCCTTTAAAGAAACGTTTGAGTGGTTATGCACACAGAAGATAAGGCAGGTCTGCATCTTAAGTGACTCTATGAGTATAATTAAGAAGGTAAAAGTGAGTCTCATTCGCGAACAGTGGAATGATGCATTGAGAAAGGCGAAGCTGAAAATAGTTACATTTATTTTCGTGCCGGGACATGTGGACGTTCGAGGCAATAAAAGAGCGGATCAACTGGCATCATGCGTGATTGTGGCATAGGGCGATGGGGCAATGGATCGAGCTGACGTTTTGAATTCCTTAAGAGATATAACACGCGAGAGTGAGACTAATGTGGATGATGATTCCTTTTCAATGGCTAGGATTGAAGATCAGAGATTGAAATGCGGTGTTGCTAGAAGTGAACATTTTGCAGGGCGCAGAAGAATGATGGTTAACCAGCAGAGGACCGGTACTGTCAGCAGAAGTGTAATGCCGGATACACTCAAGGAGAGATCGGAGCACCTATTGACGTGTCCAGTTTGCAGTGATGATGATCCGACGACTAACTCACTAACTAACTTTAAAGAACGTTGTCCTCACTGCCACTCTGTAAGCGGGTACTGGTGCGAGTTGCCCAACCTCTTCTAGTGTCATGTTCAGAAGGTCTTCGATGATTCGTCCATCGTCGTCTTTGTCATCATCTTTGGGAAATCTACTTCTTGGAAATTACCATCATTAACGTTTTATCAATAGTTCTTCGTCTTCGTTCATTCTCAAACTCCTACAAATTGGCAGTACGTAGTCCAGAGAAAGAAATGTACTGTCTCATTGATTACAGCTTTGTTGCTATATCTGCACCTTTCGACCTGACACATCCAATTCGAGTATGGCTGCTGGGACACTTTGAATGTATATGTGATGGGAAGCAAACTCTACCTCCCATAAACTTCTTAATCGCCTCTTACGATATGCATGGAAGATAAACAGTGTTGTATTTCCTTGCTCTCCTCCCGGACCAGGCAATACATGGGGCGATTACCAGTAGCAATAGCAACAAAGTAGGATGGAAGTACAACTATTTATATATTGCTTATGTTGTCTATTGGTAACATTTTCATAAGCTGATTGCTGTTTATAGTCACGTGGCTACATTTAATAAGTCTAGTACATAACTTATCATCATCAAGTGTCGTCTTCACATCGATAATCGTCTGCATTGGACCGCGACCATGCTCTGTCTCTTGACAGGAAACAAGGGTCGCACGGAAAGTTGAAAAACTGCAATGTTATAGAGTATATACTTTACAGAATTGGTAATGCGCTCTCATAGAGTGTATTCTGCCCATCTCGTGATGTTTCTGTGCCACTCTGCTTCCACTCAACATTACCATCAAGTAATGTCTTCAACAAGATGGCATGTCTTTTCTCTAAGTTTCGTCAGTGCAGAATAGGGTGCACAGGGCAGAAACCAACGTTCTAAAGTTCGAGCGATGTCATGCTACTGTGTGTAATTCTTGCACGTTGTTGAGACACACAGTCATACCCTCTGTTCTGCGAAGAGCTTCTCTTGGTCTTCCTCTTTTTCTTTTTCCATCTGGTACCCATTTTAATGCTTGTAGTTGCAATATATTCTAATCCATTCTGGTACATGTCCGGTACAAGTCCAGCGTTATTATTTCCTTTATAGAAACATATTGATGTTTGTTGTCTTCTCCTTTAATTTGCACAAAATGTTCTATTTCATTTAATTGTATTTTTTTAATACACAGCGTTATCAGAACCTGTATGTTTTCTTCTCCATCCATGAGGTTCTCCCTATTCTTCTATATATCACCATCTCAAGTGCATCTATTCTATCTACTAAGCACCGAACTACATTAACCGAGTACGTATGAGTGCCTACCATTAAATATATTCATATGCCACAGTTTTACGACATATTAAATATCCCATTTCTTATCAGGGTCACGAGTCAGTCATAATACAGGGGTCAATATTGAAGAACTTCACTTTGAATAATACCTCCCATTTAACGACTCGTGCCCTGTTATTCCTGCCCCCCTTTCAGAGCAGAACGGTGAACGACCATACAGGCCCGGAAGGTGACTTTCAGGTCGGCAAGTGTTGGTTCAATTTTGCATAGACACTTTCTCGTAGAGTGGCTGAGATAGAACAGCAGCGGTTATCTCTGATACAAAAACGGCATATTGATCAACGCAGATTTCAACACTTGACTGCATGCATTTATCTGCTGACAGCATATTGCGCTCATTTATCCTGCATTGTCAAGATCAGGTTCACTGTGTCAAATATACTACAGTGCAGCAGGTGTAGAGATTAAAGCAACGACCTGATAAATCTATATTTGGCAAAACTTGAATGAATATCAAGTAGGAAGAGAGCTGAAGTTATGTTATGAATGTGATTTCATTTGATTTGATTTGTTATACAATTTGATTTAGGAGAGAATATGTGTCGACGTTGATATTGTATCTGCGTTAATGTAGCGGAAAAATACATGGACAGTTCGGTGTTACTCGGTGTTATGTACTCAGTGTTACATACTCGGTGTTCCATACTCGATGTTACCGACTACCAGCTTCTCAACTTGTAACCGTTTGGCACTTGTTGCATTGATTTCCTGGAATTAACTACGATTAGCTCTTACTTCCTATGTACAATAGTGGTGTCTCCAGACCTATATTTCATACACAGAACACCAGCTCTCGACGATGTACAATAGTGGTGTCTCCAGACCTATATTTCATACACAGAACACCAACTCTCGGCGATGTACAATAGTGATGTCTCCAGACCTATATTTCATACACAGAACACCAACTCTCGGTGATGTACATTAGTGGTATCTCCTTACCTATATTTCATACACAGAACACCAACTCTCGGCGATGTACAATAGTGGTGTCTCCAGACCTATATTTCATACACAGAACACCAACTCTCGACGATGTACAATAGTGGTGTCTCCAGACCTATATTTCATACACAGAACACCAACTCTCGGCGATGTACAATAGTGGTGTCTCCAGACCTATATTTCATACACAGAACACCAACTCTCGGTGATGTACATTAGTGGTATCTCCTTACCTATATATCATACACAGAACACCAACTCTCGGCGATGTACAATGCATTGAGTAGAACTCTCCTACACTTATTCTAGTGGTTGTGTGGTTTTTTTACCTTTCCACAACGTGCACAGTTGGGAGTTTTGTGGCTTTTCTACCTGTTCACAACGTTTAGAGTGGGGAGTTTTGTGGCTTTTCTACCTGTTCACAACGTTTAGAGTGGGGAGTTTTGTGGCTTTTCTACCTGTTCACAACGTTTAGAGTGGTGAGTTTTGTGGTTTTTCTACGTTTCCACAACAAGTGGAGTGAGGAGTTTGGGCTTCAGTTTCCCAATCAATC
Organism: Meghimatium bilineatum; assembly: GCA_034231615.1. Lineage (NCBI taxonomy): Eukaryota > Metazoa > Mollusca > Gastropoda > Stylommatophora > Philomycidae > Meghimatium > Meghimatium bilineatum. The sequence goes on from CM067309.1 coordinate 24,523,767, forward strand.
ATCTCTTCCTGTCAGGTATTCATAGAAATCAATTTCTGGACAATAGTCACTGGTATGAGTGGAGCAATCAGCTATGCGTTCCCCACCTTACATTGGGTATCTTCAATTGTGCAGGGCAACATAGTTACCTGATTCTAGGCCCTCAGATGAAATCGTCACTTTCTGCAGAGAGCAGCTATTCACTACATCCCATGTGCTGCCCTATTGATGGCTGTGGCACCGCGTAAACATTGGCAGTTAAGACAATTGTCAGGACTAGATCTCGTTAGGTTCCACCAGTACGATATGCATTGCTGGACTAAATTTAATGTTAAAGAACAAAGGTAAATGTAATTGTACAGATGAAATGCTGGAACACAACAGAAACACATCGCTACATTGGCCTGTCATCTACTGAGAATTTACTGTTGGAGAATTGTCAGTCTGATTGTCCAATGGTGAGTTCTTCAGACTTTCCATAAGCGGATTTGACACTTTAAATACAGTGAATTGTTCCTTTCCCGGTATGACCAGCTCTCCATGAACAGATAAAACGATATACGAATTAAAACGTTAACCTCTTTGATGCAGAGGTATCCTTAAGAATATAATGAGAATCCACCGCCGTTTTGCTGACGTCATCCTATTCTTATCTTCCCAGGGAAAATATATGTCTGGATGCTTTATTATGAATCATCCAGACCAATGGTTTCCTCGAGAAACCAGGAAGAAGAATATCTCAGCAAAAAGGTGGCAACCTCTCATGGTATCCCCCTGCAGCTAAAGTAAGGGACATCATCGCTCAGAAGATTGTCACAGGTGTGAATCATGATCGCTCTCAAGACTACGTGAGATTGGTGTGAATCATGATCGCTCTCAAGACTACGTGAGATTGGTGTGAATCATGATCGCTCTCAAGACTACGTGAGATTTGTGTGAATCATGTTCGCTCTCAAGACTACGTGAGATTGGTGTGAATCATGTTCGCTCTCAAAACTACGTGAGATTGGTGTGAATCATGTTCGCTCTCAAGACTACGTGAGATTGGTGTGAATCATGTTCGCTCTCAAGACTACGTGAGATTGGTGTGAATCATGTTCGCTCTCAAGACTACGTGAGATTGGTGTGAATCATGTTCGCTCTCAAGACTACGTGAGATTGGTGTGAATCATGTTCGCTCTCAAGACTACGTGAGATTGGTGTGAATCATGATCGCTCTCAAGACTACATGAGATTGGTGTGAATCATGTTCGCTCTCAAGACTACGTGAGATTGGTGTGAATCATGTTCGCTCTCAAGACTACGTGAGATTGGTGAGAATCATGTTCGCTCTCAAGACTACGTGAGATTTGTGTGAATCATGTTCGCTCTGAAGACTACGTGAGATTGGTGTGAATCATAGTCGCTCTCAAGACTACATGAGATTGGTGTGAATCATGTTCGCTCTCAAGACTACGTGAGATTGGTGTGAATCATAGTCGCTCTCAAGACTACGTAAGATTGGTGTGAATCATAGTCGCTCTCAAGACTACGTGAGATTGGTGTGAATCATAGTCGCTCTCAAGACTACGTGAGATTTGTGTGAATCATAGTCGCTCTCAAGACTACGTGAGATTTGTGTGAATCATAGTCGCTCTCAAGACTACGTGAGATTGGTGTGAATCATAGTAGCTCTCAAGACTACGTGAGATTGGTGTGAATCATAGTCGCTCCCAAGACTACGTGAGATTGGTGTGAATCATAGTCGCTCCCAAGACTACGTGAGATTTGTTTGAATCATGATCACTCTCAAGACTACGTGAGATTGGTGTAAAGATCAGTACAGCTCGTAAAAGAGAAAGATAATAGATATACAAAGAGACTGATAAATAAGTATAGAACTGGAACTGTCAGCCGCTACTCAGATGGATATTTTTAGACGGGGATAGAAGCGCTTATACTCTTAGACTTGTCCGGCGTTCACTGAAGATAACCTGCAGTCATGACTCAACAAACATTTCTTTCTGCCCTAGTCCACTCAATGTTACAGGTCGTATGTATTTCAATGTATTGTTTATTGTACGCATGAATCATCATCATGTGGATCGATGTACAGATAGTCGCTCTTATTGCAGCATACCTGCAGGTTTGTCGATCTCCCATGAGTAAAGAACGCCTGGTACTTCCTACAATTTCATATATGAATATATATATATGAATTTAGGTGTTATCTCATATAGAACCGGCCACTTTTGTCTATATTTCTTGAAGGGAGCCATGCCGAATTGTGTATGTGGCTCAACTCTCTGTTGTGATGGGAATATTACCAAGTTCTGTTAGGGCCATTCTTTCATGCCACAGTAACAACCCATCCAGAAATTTCTCTCTCAGTCTTCCTCTGTCTCTTCTCCCCTTGATCGTTCATGTTGTTACTAAATGTTCAAGTTGTGCGCTTCTCATCATATACCCTAAACATCTTGACCGCATGTAATGTTTGCTATACTTTGTCTTTTTACTCCAGCATGTCTAAATACTTCTTCATGAATTTTTCTTGGCTATCCATGGAACTTTCATCGTCATCTCAGTAGCCTTCAGCTCACTTTGAGCACTCGTTTTCTTACTGTCCATGCTTCACATCCATAAAGATGAATTGGTTTGATATAACATCCTAGCACTCCAGTTCATATGCGATATAATGTTGGGAAAGTAATTATAGTTAGTTAGGATTCAAGGTATTTGTGAAGTTCACAGATTTCTGAGTTAGGAGTCATGGTATTTGTGAAGTTCACAGATTTTTGAGTTATGAGTAATAGCATTTGTGAAGTTCACAGATTTTTGAGTTATGAGTCATAGCATTTGTGAAGTTCACATATTTTTGAGTTATGAGTCATAGCATTTGTGAAGTTCACAGATTTTTGAGTTAGGAGTCATAACATTTGTGAAGTTCACAGATTTTTTAGTTAGGAGTATAGCATTTGTGATGTTCACAGATTTGTTAGTTAGGAGTATAGCATTTGTGATGTTCACAGATTTTTTAGTTAGGAGTATAGCATTTGTGAAGTTCACAGATTTTTGAGTTACAATAATTTTTTAAAAACGTCACCAATGAACGTGTGTTTACGTTTTGTTGCCAGGTCTATACTAGTGCTAGGTGATGAGAAATATTTGTCTATCTTTCATGTCCACATTTGCGGTTAAGCGTCATGGGTAGAAGAGCTGTAGCTGTTTGTCTTAAGCCATATTGATCGCATTGGCCACGGTCAGCCCGTGTCTCTAGGTGTCTTTCATTGTGCCCACCCAACCTAGTTATTGGTCTTCGTCATGCCTTATAGCCTTGAAATATCCCGACTTTAATATGTCTTTTGTATGTCTAATGGTTTAAATATTTTCAGTAACATATTCACAAAAATGTTTTCAGAACCCGATTTTTTGTAAAATATTCATACAGAGTATTCTGTAACGTATTCACTCATGTGTAACCCCCAGATCTAGTACTTTCTTCTTTTTGTGTCGTCCAACTAATGCATTCATAATATAAATAGAAGTATCATATTTTGAGTTTCCATAATATCCGGATTTTTTAGTTTATTTAAATTTTTTTTAACACCTTAGATATAAAGGATCTCGTATTTACTATTTCCGGACACTAGAAACGTTTCTCTTATTAGTATTTTTTTCACACTTAGAAGATCAAAGTTGTTGAATACTTGAAGTGCTTTTAAAAATAGATCTTTCCAAAGAAGACTCTCAAAGAACTAACATTACGCTTCATCATCCAACTTTTTTATTAGAAATCTCTTCAATTTTATGAATAGATCTATTCATACTCAACAATCTAGGACTACCACAGTGTGTCCAATATTTAGAGCAGACACACGTCGTGGTGTTGCATGGCCAGAGGTGGGAAAATAATAACAACACTGTTACCTGTCATGCAGGTTGTAGACATAACGAAATTTTAGGGTGGAGTTGGCTGTCACATTCAGTAGATGATCAGTTATCCAAAAGCCATTCTAAAGTCGGATGTGTCAATCCGAAAAGCGCAGAAATCACAGCTAATCTGTAAACCATGAACAAATTGTATGAACAAATTGTACCGTTCTCCGTATGTCATCCTGCTAACCTGCAGCAGTTTGAGAACGAGAGCTCAAGAAGAAGAGAAGACGCGATGGTCATCGTAACAAAGTCTCCATTTCTTGTATCCCATGCCATGTTGCGTTATTTGAAAATGTCTGTCTATATTCTTCTGTCTAGTTTACTGTCACTCATTTATTATATCTCACGCAGTCTAACGTTAGTTGACCATGTCTGTCTACATTCTTCTTTCTTTTTTACAGCCAATAATTTCTTATAGTCTTCCTGTTCAGGTGTAGTCAGTCAGTCAGTCAGTTCCTCTTTTGCCAAGTTTGGTACATAGGGCGGATGTCATAGTTCTCCATGCCTGTCGGTCAGTTGCCAAGGATTGCAGGTCTTGTGTATTTATGCCGATTGATTTTAATTCATTCAAAATGTTCTTCTGAGCGTTGTTTTTGGTCTTTCCTGTTTTCTTTTCCCGTCTGGTGTCCACACGAAGACTTATCGTGGAATTATGTCTTCATTCATTCTAAGTATGTGGCCGATGTATGTCCAGCGGCGTTTTCTGATGATGTTTGTCATATATTCTTGTAATGTCTCTTCTCTTAGTACGTTGTTTGATCTGAAATCTTTCCAATTAGTATTTGTGATTTTTCTGAGGTATCTATTCTCAAAGGCAACTAACTTCATATCCATTATCGCGGTAGATTTCCAACTTTCACATCCATATGTCATTAAATGGGAGATAATGATCAACATGGGTTCCCAAGACATCTGATTCATCTAATAGTAAAACTTTACCAAGATCAAATAAAAGGCTGTAGTGAAGTTAGAGGGTGATCTCTCAGAGTGGTTTGAGGTACAGAGTAGAATAAGGCAGAGATGCACACTCTCCCCCATATCTGTTCAACATCTACGCAGAAAGTATAATAAGGAATGTGAGAGAAGACATACACAACGTTGACTACCACGCTTTAAACATTTCTTCATGTGTATTCATGTGTATCACCCCGTCAATGCGATGCAAAACAGTATTGGAGACAAAACACATCCTTGTTTTACTCCCGTTGTCACTGGGAACCAGCTGGAAAAAAAATTCTGTTCTTACACAACAAACCGTATCGGAGTAAAAAGCTTTCATGATATTGATGTATTTCGTCGGGATGCCGTAAAGCGTACGAATCTTCAAGAGAGATGTTCTGTGAAGACTATCGAAAGCCTTCTGGAAATCTACAAACTTGATCATGAGTTTTCATTGTCTTTCTGTGGATTCTTATATTATTGTCCTTAAAATGTAGATGTGATCTATTGTTGAGCGGTTAGGTCTGAAGCCCGTTTGTTCTTCTCTGAGTCTCATCGATGAAATTTCTTTGGTCTTTGCAGTAATAAACTGAGAAAGACTTTACCAAGGATAGATAGTAGTGTGATACCTCGCCAATTGTTGCAGTCAGACAAATCTCCTTTCTTCGGTAATTTAACAATTATTCCATTTTTCCATTGTTGTGGTGGTGATTCATTCTGCCATATTTGGTTGAATAGATATAATAGATGGTTAGGGAAGTGTCGTCAGCTTCTTTTAACGTTTCTCTTGAAATGTCGTCATCTCCAGTGGCTTTATGGTTTTTCAAATTTTTGATAGTTGATTTAATCTCCTCAAGTGTTATATTCTCATATTATGAGAGGTGGTGTTTATTCTCACATGATGTATTTAATAGTGGCATTTGGTTATCATCCATTTTAGTGGGGATGTTCGTAATTGTTGGTACGTTCAAAAGTTCGTTAAAGTGTTCAGTCCACTTTTGTTTTTGTCTTCTTCTGAGATCAGTATTTTGCCGTTTTTGTCTTTTACAGGAATGTTTGTTTTTAGTGGGTTATTACCTAGTTGTTTTGATATTAAATAGTGTTCTGTTGTCACCTATTTTTGATGAATTTTCAGCTTCAGTTGTTAGATTCTCAGGTTGTTCAGGTGTAACAGCCCTATAATCTTCACAACCTTGTTCTTCTAATCTTTGTTCTTCTCTGACGTCTTTTTCTCTCCTCAGTCAAGTCTTTCACTCATCCCAGTAAAGTCATTCATTCTTCTCTGTAAGGTCTTTCACTTTTCTCTATGAGGTCTTTCAGTCTTTTCCGTAAATTCTTTCACTCTTTTCTGTCAGGCTGTTTACTATTCTCTGTCATATCTTTCACTCTTCTCTGTCAAATCTTTCACTCTTCTCTGTCAAATCATTCACTCTTCTCTGTCAAGTCTTTTACTCTTCTCCATGTGCTCGATATTTCCTTTTTCCTTGCGGGTTCCATAATACTCATATTATATTCATCTATGTGACGTGTCTTTTATATGGACTGCCACTCTGTAAGTCTCCGTCAGTTCTGTTCAAGCAGCCCCTACTTCTTCCAGTATCATGTGCATTAGGTCTTCGATATCTTGTGGTCATCATGAGTTTCTTAGAATTGTATAGTCTCAGTAATTTGCCATTGCTTTCTGAGGCGGATCTTGCCGCTAATGAGTTACCGTCCTTCAGGCGCCTCAATGCAATAAGGTCCTTTCCAACACCGTTCATCGAAGCCGTTGTGGATAATACTTCTCCGTCAGCAGTTGCCTGTACAGTAGGGGAGAATGTCCCCTTGTCTCCGTCAGCAGTTGTGTCTACAGTAGAGGAGAATGTCCCCTTGACTCCGTCAGCAGTTGTGTCTACAGTAGGGGAGAATGTCCCCTTGTCTCCGTCAGCAGTTGTGTGTACAGTAGGGGAGAATGTCCCTTGTCTCCGTCAGCAGTTGTGTGTACAGTAGGGGAGAATGTCCCATTGTCTCCGTCAGCAGTTGTGTGTACAGTAGGGGAGAATGTCCCCTTGTCTCCGTCAGCAGTTGTGTGTACAGTAAGGGAGAATATCCCCTTGTCTCCGTCAGCAGTTGTGTGTACAGTAGGGGAGAATGTCCCCTTGTCTCCGTCAGCAGTTGCGTGTACAGTAGGGGAGAATGTACCTTGTCTCTGTCAGCAGTTGTGTCTACAGTAGGGGAGAATGTCCCCTTGTCTCCGTCAGCAGTTGTGTGTACAGTAGGGGAGAATGTCCCATTGTCTCTGTCAGCAGTTGCGTGTACAGTAGGGGAGAATGTCCCATTGTCTCTGTCAGCAGTTGTGTGTACAGTAGGGGAGAATGTCCCATTGTCTCTGTCAGCAGTTGTGTCTACAGTAGGGGAGAATGTCCCATTGTCTCTGTCAGCAGTTGTGTCTACAGTAGGGGAGAATGTCCCCTTGTCTCCGTCAGCAGTTGTGTCTACAGTAGGGGAGAATGTCCCCTTGTCTCCGTCAGAAGTTGTGTCTACAGTAGGGGAGAATGTCCCATTGTCTCTGTCAGTAGTTGTGTGTACAGTAGAGGAGCATGTCCCCTTGTCTCCGTCAGCAGTTGTGTGTACAGTAGGGGAGAATGTCCCATTATCTCCGTCAGCAGTTGTGTGTACAGTAGGGGAGAATGTCCCCTTGTCTCCGTCAGCAGTTGTGTGTACAGTAGGGGAGAATGTCCCATTGTCTCCGCCAGCAGTTGTGTGTACAGTAGTGGAGAATGTCCCATTGTCTCCGTCAGCAGTTGTGTGTACAGTAGGGGAGAATGTCCCCTTGTCTCCGTCAGCAGTTGTGTCTACAGTAGGGGAGAATGTCCCTTGTCTCCGTCAGCAGTTGTGTGTACAGTAGGGGAGAATGTCCCCTTGTCTCCGTCAACAGTTGTGTGTACAGTAGGGGAGAATGTCCTATTGTCTCCGTTAGCAGTTGTGTGTACAGTAGGGGAGAATGTCCCCTTGTCTCCGTCAGCAGTTGCGTGTATAGTAGGGGAGCATGTCCCTTGTCTCCGTCAGCAGTTGCGTGTGTAGTAGGGGAGAATGTTCCCTTGTCTCCGTCAGCAGTTGTGTCTACAGTAAGGGAGAATGTCCCCTTGTCTCCGTCACCAGTTGTGTCTACAGTAGGGGAGAATGTCCCTTGTCTCCGTCAGCGGTTGTGTCTACAGTAGGGGAGAATGTCCCTTGTCTCCGTCAGCAGTTGCGTGTACAGTAGGGGAGAATGTCCCTTGTCTCCGTCAGCAGTTGTGTGTACAGTAGGGGAGAATGTCCCTTGTCTCCGTCAGCAGTTGCGTGTACAGTAGGGGAGAATGTCCCTTGTCTCCGTCAGCAGTTGCGTGTATATAGTAGGGGAGAATGTCCCTTGTCTCAGTCAGCAGTTGCGTGTACAGTAGGGGAGAATGTCCCTTGTCTCCGTCAGCAGTTGCGTGTATATAGTAGGGGAGAATGTCCCTTGTCTCCGTCAGCAGTTGTGTGTACAGTAGGTGAGAATGTTCCCTTGTCTCCGTCAGCAGTTGCGTGTATAGTAGGGGAGAATGTCCCCTTGTCTCCGTCAGCAGTTGTGTCTACAGTAAGGGAGAATGTCCCCTTGTCTCCGTCAACAGTTGTGTCTACAGTAGGGGAGAATGTCCCCTTGTCTCCGTCAGCAGTTGTGTCTACAGTAGGGGAGAATGTCCCCTTGTCTCCGTCAGCAGTTGTGTCTACAGTAGGGGAGAATGTCCCATTGTCTCTGTCAGTAGTTATGTTTACAGTAGAGGAGCATGTCCCCTTGTCTCCGTCAGCAGTTGTGTGTACAGTAGGGGAGAATGTCCCATTGTCTCCGTCAGCAGTTGTGTGTACAGTAGGGGAGAATGTCCCCTTGTCTCCGTCAGCAGTTGTGTGTACAGTAGGGGAGAATGTCCCATTGTCTCCGTCAGCAGTTGTGTGTACAGTAGTGGAGAATGTCCCATTGTCTCCGTCAGCAGTTGTGTGTACAGTAGGGGAGAATGTCCCCTTGTCTCCGTCAGCAGTTGTGTCTACAGTAGGGGAGAATGTCCCTTGTCTCCGTCAGCAGTTGTGTGTACAGTAGGGGAGAATGTCCCCTTGTCTCCGTCAACAGTTGTGTGTACAGTAGGGGAGAATGTCCCATTGTCTCCGTTAGCAGTTGTGTGTACAGTAGGGGAGAATGTCCCCTTTTCTCCGTCAGCAGTTGCGTGTATAGTAGGGGAGCATGTCCCTTGTCTCCGTCAGCAGTTGCGTGTGTAGTAGGGGAGAATGTTCCCTTGTCTCCGTCAGCAGTTGTGTCTACAGTAAGGGAGAATGTCCCCTTGTCTCCGTCAACAGTTGTGTCTACAGTAGGGGAGAATGTCCCTTGTCTCCGTCAGCGGTTGTGTCTACAGTAGGGGAGAATGTCCCTTGTCTCCGTCAGCAGTTGCGTGTACAGTAGGGGAGAATGTCCCTTGTCTCCGTCAGCAGTTGTGTGTACAGTAGGGGAGAATGTCCCTTGTCTCCGTCAGCAGTTGCGTGTACAGTAGGGGAGAATGTCCCTTGTCTTCGTCAGCAGTTGCGTGTATATAGTAGGGGAGAATGTCCCTTGTCTCAGTCAGCAGTTGCGTGTACAGTAGGGGAGAATGTCCCTTGTCTCCGTCAGCAGTTGCGTGTATATAGTAGGGGAGAATGTCCCTTGTCTCCGTCAGCAGTTGTGTGTACAGTAGGTGAGAATGTTCCCTTGTCTCCGTCATCAGTTGCGTGTATAGTAGGGGAGAATGTCCCCTTGTCTTCATCAGCAGTTGTGTCTACAGTAAGGGAGAATGTCCCCTTGTCTCCGTCAACAGTTGTGTCTACAGTAGGGGAGAATGTCCCCTTGTCTCCGTCAGCAGTTGTGTGTACAGTAGGGGAGAATGTCCCTTGTCTCCGTCAGCAGTTGTGTTTATAGTAGGGGAGAATGTCCCATTGTCTCCGTCAGCAGTTGTGTCTACAGTAGGGGAGAATGTCCCCTTGTCTCCGTCAGCAGTTGTGTGTACAGTAGGGGAGAATGTCCCTTGTCTCCGTCAGCAGTTGTGTGTACAGTAGGGGAGAATGTCTCCTTGACTCCGTCAGCAGTTGTGTCTACAGTAGGGGAGAATGTCCCTTGTCTCGGTCAGCAGTTGTGTCTACAGTAGAGGAGAATGTCCCTTTGACTCCGTCAGCAGTTGTGTCTACAGTAGGGGAGAATGTCCCCTTGTCTCCGTCAGCAGTTGTGTGTACAGTAGGGGAGAATGTCCCCTTGTCTCAGTCAGCAGTTGCGTGTACAGTAGGGGAGAATGTCCCTTGTCTCCGTCAGCAGTTGCGTGTATATAGTAGGGGAGAATGTCCCTTGTCTCCGTCAGCAGTTGTGTGTACAGTAGGTGAGAATGTTCCCTTGTCTCCGTCAGCAGTTGCGTGTATAGTAGGGGAGAATGTCCCCTTGTCTCCGTCAGCAGTTGTGTCTACAGTAAGGGAGAATGTCCCCTTGTCTCCGTCAACAGTTGTGTCTACAGTAGGGGAGAATGTCCCCTTGTCTCCGTCAGCAGTTGTGTCTACAGTAGGGGAGAATGTCCCCTTGTCTCCGTCAGCAGTTGTGTCTACAGTAGGGGAGAATGTCCCATTGTCTATGTCAGTAGTTGTGTGTACAGTAGAGGAGCATGTCCCCTTGTCTCCGTCAGCAGTTGTGTGTACAGTAGGGGAGAATGTCCCATTGTCTCCGTCAGCAGTTGTGTGTACAGTAGGGGAGAATGTCCCCTTGTCTCCGTCAGCAGTTGTGTGTACAGTAGGGGAGAATGTCCCATTGTCTCCGTCAGCAGTTGTGTGTACAGTAGTGGAGAATGTCCCATTGTCTCCGTCAGCAGTTGTGTGTACAGTAGGGGAGAATGTCCCCTTGTCTCCGTCAGCAGTTGTGTCTACAGTAGGGGAGAATGCCCCTTGTCTCCGTCAGCAGTTGTGTGTACAGTAGGGGAGAATGTCCCCTTGTCTCCGTCAACAGTTATGTGTACAGTAGGGGAGAATGTCCCATTGTCTCCGTTAGCAGTTGTGTGTACAGTAGGGGAGAATGTCCCCTTTTCTCCGTCAGCAGTTGCGTGTATAGTAGGGGAGCATGTCCCTTGTCTCCGTCAGCAGTTGCGTGTGTAGTAGGGGAGAATGTTCCCTTGTCTCCGTCAGCAGTTGTGTCTACAGTAAGGGAGAATGTACCCTTGTCTCCGTCAACAGTTGTGTCTACAGTAGGGGAGAATGTCCCTTGTCTCCGTCAGCGGTTGTGTCTACAGTAGGGGAGAATGTCCCTTGTCTCCGTCAGCAGTTGCGTGTACAGTAGGGGAGAATGTCCCTTGTCTCCGTCAGCAGTTGTGTGTACAGTAGGGGAGAATGTCCCTTGTCTCCGTCTGCAGTTGCGTGTACAGTAGGGGAGAATGTCCCTTGTCTCCGTCAGCAGTTGCGTGTATATAGTAGGGGAGAATGTCCCTTGTCTCAGTCAGCAGTTGCGTGTACAGTAGGGGAGAATGTCCCTTGTCTCCGTCAGCAGTTGCGTGTATATAGTAGGGGAGAATGTCCCTTGTCTCCGTCAGCAGTTGTGTGTACAGTAGGTGAGAATGTTCCCTTGTCTCCGTCAGCAGTTGCGTGTATAGTAGGGGAGAATGTCCCCTTGTCTTCGTCAGCAGTTGTGTCTACAGTAAGGGAGAATGTCCCCTTGTCTCCGTCAACAGTTGTGTCTACAGTAGGGGAGAATGTCCCCTTGTCTCCGTCAGCAGTTGTGTGTACAGTAGGGGAGAATGTCCCTTGTCTCCGTCAGCAGTTGTGTTTATAGTAGGGGAGAATGTCCCATTGTCTCCGTCAGCAGTTGTGTCTACAGTAGGGGAGAATGTCCCCTTGTCTCCGTCAGCAGTTGTGTGTACAGTAGGGGAGAATGTCCCTTGTCTCCGTCAGCAGTTGTGTGTACAGTAGGGGAGAATGTCCCCTTGTCTCCGTCAACAGTTGTGTGTACAGTAGGGGAGAATGGCCCCTTGCTGAGCAGCTTCACGTAGTTCATCCGACTAGCTACGATCGCCGCCCGGGAGTAACGATGCTCTACACAAGACTTGTGAGGCATATGTGAGCTAGACAATAGTGGGAAGGGGGATCGTAGAATCTTGGCCTTCCCGTGAGAAAGTGGCTACCACTCACTGTGAGGTACTATCCCTTACACACTCCTGTCCTAACCCCCCCCCCCCCAATTCACCTTTTAGCTATATATTTTTTCAAGTTTTCTGAGAAAATTAACCCATCTACATATTACACTGAAGATCCCCGAGTTGTTGTGGATCAAGTATTTCCAAATAAATGTTGAATGTTGCCAGGTTAAAATACTTTTTTAATTGTTCCATATCTAAACCAAACCAACCTTTATGCCATTGACACTGTAACTTCAAACAGGCCAAAACTGGCTGCGTGTCCTGGCTGCGTGTCCTGGTTTCTTGTGGGGTATATTAAAAGTCTTCTAGTGTCTTGACTTTCTCAGTTGTAAGACAACCATTCATTCGATCTGTTTGTTTCTTTGTAATTCAGATTAGATTGGAGGTTCTACTTCAACGTGTTTCAAATTTCTTGATACATGTAGGTATTGTCCAATTATAAATAATTCTGAATACTCGTGTTGATAAGTCCAATTTTCAATAATGCAGCTCTGGTTTCCTTATTATGTTTTTGTTTTCCACATTTTTCTTGTTATTTGTTATTATGTGTATATATTTATGTGATTGGATTCCTAGTCGATTGCCTAAGGTTCGATATGCAGTATAATTTTTGGGTTGTCTTCAAAATCCCTCATCCTTTTCCCAATTGTCACGAATTCAGGGAACCCCCCCCCCCCACTCATCTTGATGGTAAAAGTAGGGCCCATTGCAGCTACCTGCAGCCAGTGAAGAAGATAACTCTTCATGTACTAAGCCGCAGCAACTATTAGATAGGGTGGCAAATTCTCTTCCTTGATATGTTTACCTTCCCTAACGCATGCATTAGGTACCCACTTAGAGATATGTCGACTGGGGAGCGGTCATGCCAGATGAGAAAGCAAGTAAGCAAGCTCACTTACAACTACGCTACCTCGCTCTTACACCCTTTATTAATTACCTTAAAATATCCTCCTCATAAATTGAGCACAAAAAGTTGGAAAGAGCTACATAATCTATGTCACATTCCTTCAAAAATTATACAAATTCCTACATACACCTAAAAATATAATATTTATATACAAATACACACACAAAATATAATATTTGAAGGCAAATTTAACATATTAAATAATACTTCAATTCTAAGAAAGATAAATTGTACAGTAACAAATAAAATAAGATTAAGGTTAGGGTAAACATACCCCTTCTCTCTCCCTTCCCCCTCCCCAAAGAAAATAAACATTTAATCGTTGAATATATCTATATATCTATTGACTTTTCCACAAATGCCGTCAGTCGTCGTGGGGAGTTGATTTTCTGTCTTTTCCACAAATGCCGTCAGTCGTCGTGGGGAGTTGATTTTCTGTCTTTTCCACAAATGCCGTCAGTCGTCGTGGGGAGTTGATTTTCTGTCTTTTGTCATCTTTGTTACACTTCCCATGGACAGACCGTGGTTTTTAAACAATCTCTCTGATGGAATCTTTTCATCTTATTTTTGAAATACCACTTATATTCTAATCTTCTTGACTAATTGCCTTGTATCCGTTCTGTCTGCTGTTGTACGCCTGGATGGCTGGTTGTGATGGTTCCGATTGAATAAGGTATCCCAATCAGTTGGCCTGGGTGGTTGGTTGTGATGGTTCATTTTGAATAAGGTATCTTTGTCAGAACAAATATAGACTGTAAAGAGCTAATTGCTCACAGCTAAAGAGATTACGTCATCATCGTTTATCATCAATAACAACTTTAAAAACATCTTCCTCTTCATGTGTTTTATGTTTACAACTGTTTAGTTGACACAACTGTCTACACAGAAAGACTGGTTCTTTTTTCATAAATTCTGCCACATTTGAAAATTCTTCAAGTCTTCATAATGTTTCCGGTAAACAGCTAACAAATACCCAGACTAGATATGCCGATATAGACCAGCGACAGATGGGTAGAGAATTCGAACCCAGATCTGGTGACACACTCCACTTTCAACCATAGATTGGAGTCAGTTGTGGATCATATTATAGCGGAAAGTTAATAAAGTAATATGTGAGATCGAAGTACAGCTCATCCTATCACAAATAAAAGTTATCAAATAATATTTGCGACTAGTTGTACATTACTCCAGAACTGAAAGTACGAGTGTAAATCAACACATGATGTCTAGGTCAAATCTTATGCTTGATCGGTGCTGTCAATAAATTACGTTCAATAATTTTTGGCCAATTTTAATAACCTCCAACCCCCTCCCCCTTCCCACCCTTGTCAACATCAAACAAGACATTCAGGGATCACCACTGCTTAATTATATTAAAATCAAATTTATACCCACTCCACACACAAAAATAACCTCACTAGCAATAAAAGTACGGAAAAAAAATCGATGTTTCAATTTGTTGAATATTTTTATTATAATTGAAACTCTCTAAATGGCAATTAATAAATAAGGTATTAATAATTAATAAGGTATTGTTGACGTGAACTTTTACCAACTTCTCCTCCACCTTGTCAACAACTGTCAAACATGTTCAGACTCACTCGCCCTCCTAATTGTTAATGAAATTTATCGATTGCCACTTTTTGGAGTATTATTGTGTAGATCTTCTTGTTCTTCTGCGTTCGTTCTCAAACTCCTGCAAATTAGCAGGATGTAGTCCGGAGAACGGAATGCGTTGTGTCATGGTTTACAGCATTACTGCGATATCTGCGCCTTTCAGCCTGACGCATCCGACTTCAGCATGGCTTTGGGTCACTGACCCTATATGGGATGGAACAGCCAACTCCATCCCATAACCTCCTTAGTCGCCTTTTACGACATGCGTGGAAGGTAAACAGTGTTGCTATTCTGCTATTCCGGCAACACACGGGCGGTTGTGTAGATGATATGCCTCGCCTCATCCTGGACATTTCATCTCATTTTAAACTATATCTCCATCTCTCTCTCTTTCTCTCTCTCTCCCTTTCTCTCTCTCTCTAGCTCTTTCCTCTCTCAATATACCTCTTTTACTTTAACTTTATCCCTTTCTTTTCCTTTAACTTTCTACTTTTCTCTCCTTTTAACTTTATCTCTGTTTCTCCTATCTTCTCCCTTCCTAGCTCTCATATAGCACTCTCCCATCTTCTCCCTTCCTAGCTCTCATATAGCACTCTCCCATACTCATTCTCCATTATTCTCTACTCTCTGTCTAGCTCTCGTCTTCGCCTCTCTATCACATTCTCTCTATCCCTCTCTCTATACCACTCTCTCATTTTCTCTCCATCCCTCTAACGTCATTTCCATATCACTTTTACAAATATATCCTGTATATAATTTCTAACCAGCAGATATACTTGGCCACCTGCTAAAAAATACTAAGAGCCTATAAGTCTGTCAAAAGTAATAAGACACATGAACAACACTACAATTTATACTATTTTATGTTTAGTTTTATCAAGCTCTATTTGTTTGTTTGTTAAATGGGGGATTAAAGCCTCTTAGCCGAGGCACGATCCTTTCAACCTAAGACAGAAGTCTCTTTTGGTTATATCAGGCAGTATTAGCTTAATCTAAATGTGACCTAATGTTCTGGGTGTTTTATCAAGCTCTAATTTTTACTCCGACCGTTTTATCTCCATAGATATCTTCTTTAACTCCCTTGCTAAATCCTCATTTTAAATAACATCAGCTCCACTATCATGTAAGACCCTCACTCCTCACTTGCACAACCTCCTTGTCTGTTTCATCCCTACCTCACATAGCCTCTGAACATTAATTAAACACCTCTAGAGCAGAATCCCACTACAGTTGTCTACTTGTCTCCACAGAAAATAACTCGACTCAGATCAAGAAATCGATCAGTGAGCGTATTGCCCTTCGACAACAGACAGCCTTCACACGATATTGTGCCCCTATCTAGTCTGATTGTAAACAATTCACATCCCAGATGTTACAGACACCTACTTAACATCGACACGCATAAAACTCTTCAAAATAATTCGATATTTTAAAATCGAATTCAGAAAACTCTGCAATTCTAACGTTTTGGATACAATAAACAAGTGACACCTGAAGATGGCATTTCGGAGAACAGAAATTAAAAACATTGTCACCTTATTTGCTGCAGTTATTGCGTTGTTATCTTTAAGTGCCAGGCATGTGGACGCCGATGCTGTCAGTAAGTATAACTTCAGTTCATTAATGTTTACATTCCAGAAATTATATTAGTGTTTCCGAATCTTATTTGAAGATTAATTACTAACTACATTATCCATATATCGTTATTTAACGTAATTGAATTTTTTTATATTTTATTCAGAAGATGAAATCAAAGCCCATGTTAAAAATTCACTAATAAAATTATCATTTGTTTTCCTTTTATCACTAACTTATGTGTAGTTCACATTTCATCTATCTGTGTTTTCGTATATATACATCGCTACTAATTTATCTTTTATCTCGTATAAATATCACCAAGTATTTATCTTTTATCTCATATAAATGTCACAAGTCATTTATCTTTATCTAATGAAAATGTCATAACTCATTTATCTTTTATCTCATATAAATGTCACAACTCATTTATTTTTTATCTCATATAAATGTCACAAGTCATTTATCTTTCATCTAATTAAAATGTCACAACTCATTTATCTTTTATCTCATGTAAATGTAACAAGTCATTTATCTTTTATCTCATGTAAATGTAACAAGTCATTTATCTTTTATCTCATATAAATGTCACAAGTCATTTATCTTTATCTCATGTAAATGTCATAACTCATTTATCTTTTATCTCATATAAATGTCACAACTCATTTATTTTTTATCTCATATAAATGTCACAAGTCATTTATCTTTCATCTAATTAAAATGTCACAACTCATTTATCTTTTATCTCATGTAAATGTAACAACTCATTTATCTTTTATCTCATGTAAATGTAACAAGTCATTTATCTTTTATCTCATATAAATGTCACAAGTCATTTATCTTTTATCTCATGTAAATGTAACAACTCATTTATCTTTTATCTCATATAAATGTCACAACTCATTTATTTTTTATCTCATATAAATGTCACAAGTCATTTATCTTTCATCTAATTAAAATGTCACAACTCATTTATCTTTTATCTCATATAAATGTCACAAGTCATTTATCTTTTATCTCATGTAAATGTAACAACTCATTTATCTTTTATCTCATATAAATGTCACAACTCATTTATTTTTTATCTCATATAAATGTCACAAGTCATTTATCTTTCATCTAATTAAAATGTCACAACTCATTTATCTTTTATCTCATGTAAATGTAACAAGTCATTTATCTTTTATCTCATGTAAATGTAACAAGTCATTTATCTTTTATCTCATATAAATGTCACAAGTCATTTATCTTTATCTAATGAAAATGTCATAACTCATTTATCTTTTATCTCATATAAATGTCACAACTCATTTATGTTTTTATCTCATATAAATGTCACAAGTCATTTATCTTTCATCTAATTAAAATGTCACAACTCATTTATCTTTTATCTCATGTAAATGTAACAACTCATTTATCTTTTATCTCATGTAAATGTAACAAGTCATTTATCTTTTATCTCATATAAATGTCACAACTCATTTATCTTTTATCTCATGTAAATGTAACAACTCATTTATCTTTTATCTCATATAAATGTAACAAGTCATTTATCTTTTATCTCATGTAAATGTAACAACTCATTTATCTTTTATCTCATGTAAATGTAACAAGTCATTTATCTTTTATCTCATATAAATGTCACAAGTCATTTATCTTTTATCTCATGTAAATGTAACAACTCATTTATCTTTTATCTCATATAAATGTCACAACTCATTTATTTTTTATCTCATATAAATGTCACAAGTCATTTATCTTTCATCTAATTAAAATGTCACAACTCATTTATCTTTTATCTCATGTAAATGTAACAAGTCATTTATCTTTTATCTCATGTAAATGTAACAAGTCATTTATCTTTTATCTCATATAAATGTCACAAGTCATTTATCTTTATCTAATGAAAATGTCATAACTCATTTATCTTTTATCTCATATAAATGTCACAACTCATTTATTTTTTATCTCATATAAATGTCACAAGTCATTTATCTTTCATCTAATTAAAATGTCACAACTCATTTATCTTTTATCTCATGTAAATGTAACAACTCATTTATCTTTTATCTCATGTAAATGTAACAAGTCATTTATCTTTTATCTCATATAAATGTCACAACTCATTTATCTTTTATCTCATGTAAATGTAACAACTCATTTATCTTTTATCTCATATAAATGTAACAAGTCATTTATCTTTTATCTCATGTAAATGTAACAACTCATTTATCTTTTATCTCATGTAAATGTAACAAGTCATTTATCTTTTATCTCATATAAATGTCACAAGTCATTTATCTTTTATCTCATGTAAATGTAACAACTCATTTATCTTTTATCTCATATAAATGTCACAACTCATTTATTTTTTATCTCATATAAATGTCACAAGTCATTTATCTTTCATCTAATTAAAATGTCACAACTCATTTATCTTTTATCTCATGTAAATGTAACAAGTCATTTATCTTTTATCTCATGTAAATGTAACAAGTCATTTATCTTTTATCTCATATAAATGTCACAAGTCATTTATCTTTATCTAATGAAAATGTCATAACTCATTTATCTTTTATCTCATATAAATGTCACAACTCATTTATTTTTTATCTCATATAAATGTCACAAGTCATTTATCTTTCATCTAATTAAAATGTCACAACTCATTTATCTTTTATCTCATGTAAATGTAACAACTCATTTATCTTTTATCTCATGTAAATGTAACAAGTCATTTATCTTTTATCTCATATAAATGTCACAACTCATTTATCTTTTATCTCATGTAAATGTAACAACTCATTTATCTTTTATCTCATATAAATGTAACAAGTCATTTATCTTTTATCTCATGTAAATGTAACAACTCATTTATCTTTTATCTCATATAAATGTAACAACTCATTTATCTTTTATCTCATATAAATGTAACAAGTCATTTATCTTTTATCTCATGTAAATGTAACAAGTCATTTATCTTTTATCTCATGTAAATGTAACAACTCATTTATCTTTTATCTCATGTAAATGTAACAAGTCATTTAACTTTTATCTCATGTAAATGTAACAAGTCATTTATCTTTTATCTCATATAAATGTAACAAGTCATTTATCTTTTATCTCATATAAATGTAACAAGTCATTTAACTTTTATCTCATGTAAATGTAACAACTCATTTATCTTTTATCTCATGTAAATGTAACAAGTCATTTATCTTTTATCTCATGTAAATGTAACAACTCATTTATCTTTTATCTCATGTAAATGTAACAAGTCATTTATCTTTTATCTCATATAAATGTCACAAGTCATTTATCTTTTATCTCATGTAAATGTAACAACTCATTTATCTTTTATCTCATATAAATGTCACAACTCATTTATTTTTTATCTCATATAAATGTCACAAGTCATTTATCTTTCATCTAATTAAAATGTCACAACTCATTTATCTTTTATCTCATGTAAATGTAACAAGTCATTTATCTTTTATCTCATGTAAATGTAACAAGTCATTTATCTTTTATCTCATATAAATGTCACAAGTCATTTATCTTTATCTAATGAAAATGTCATAACTCATTTATCTTTTATCTCATATAAATGTCACAACTCATTTATTTTTTATCTCATATAAATGTCACAAGTCATTTATCTTTCATCTAATTAAAATGTCACAACTCATTTATCTTTTATCTCATGTAAATGTAACAACTCATTTATCTTTTATCTCATGTAAATGTAACAAGTCATTTATCTTTTATCTCATATAAATGTCACAACTCATTTATCTTTTATCTCATATAAATGTAACAACTCATTTATCTTTTATCTCATATAAATGTAACAAGTCATTTATCTTTTATCTCATGTAAATGTAACAACTCATTTATCTTTTATCTCATATAAATGTAACAACTCATTTATCTTTTATCTCATATAAATGTAACAACTCATTTATCTTTTATCTCTTATAAATGTAACAAGTCATTTATCTTTTATCTCATGTAAATGTAACAAGTCATTTATCTTTTATCTCATATAAATGTAACAACTCATTTATCTTTTATCTCATGTAAATGTAACAAGTCATTTAACTTTTATCTCATGTAAATGTAACAAGTCATTTATCTTTTATCTCATGTAAATGTAACAACTCATTTATCTTTTATCTCATGTAAATGTAACAACTCATTTATCTTTTATCTCATATAAATGTAACAAGTCATTTATCTTTTATCTCATGTAAATGTAACAAGTCATTTATCTTTTATCTCATATAAATGTAACAACTCATTTATCTTTTATCTCATGTAAATGTAACAAGTCATTTAACTTTTATCTCATGTAAATGTAACAAGTCATTTATCTTTTATCTCATGTAAATGTAACAACTCATTTATCTTTTATCTCATATAAATGTAACAAGTCATTTATCTTTTATCTCATATAAATGTAACAAGTCATTTATCTTTTATCTCATGTAAATGTAACAACTCATTTATCTTTTATCTCATGTAAATGTAACAAGTCATTTATCTTTTATCTCATATAAATGTAACAAGTCATTTATCTTTTATCTCATGTAAATGTAACAACTCATTTATCTTTTATCTCATGTAAATGTAACAACTCATTTATCTTTTATCTCATATAAATGTAACAAGTCATTTATCTTTTATCTCATATAAATGTAACAAGTCATTTATCTTTTATCTCATGTAAATGTAACAACTCATTTATCTTTTATCTCATGTAAATGTAACAAGTCATTTAACTTTTATCTCATGTAAATGTAACAAGTCATTTATCTTTTATCTCATATAAATGTAACAAGTCATTTATCTTTAATCTCATATAAATGTAACAAGTCATTTATCTTTTATCTCATGTAAATGTAACAACTCATTTATCTTTTATCTCATGTAAATGTAACAAGTCATTTAACTTTTATCTCATGTAAATGTAACAAGTCATTTATCTTTTATCTCATGTAAATGTAACAACTCATTTATCTTTTATCTCATGTAAATGTAACAACTCATTTATCTTTTATCTCATATAAATGTAACAAGTCATTTATCTTTTATCTCATGTAAATGTAACAACTCATTTATCTTTTCATCATCATCCTGTGACATATACTTTCCAGGACGTAGTGATGGATCTTCTGAACACCTCGTCATCTTGGAGGAGTTAACCTGCTCCTCAAGCGACATGTTTAAACAGTCAGATATATCATTTGTCCATCGTCGTCTTAGGCGGCCTCTTCCTCTGCTGCCGTTAACACTGCTTTCTGCTATTAGTCTTTCCATGCTTGTATGTCTCTTTAGATGGCCAAAAAAGTTTAGCTTTCTTGTTATGATGTTATTTATGAGCCGTTTAATGATTGTAATATTTTCTTTGTTTGTCTTTTTTTTTGATGTCCATAGTATATGCAAACTTTTTCTGTAGCATCCCAATTCGTAGCCCTCAATTTTCACAATATCTATAAATAAATTACTAGGCAACGTACTCCAGTAGTTTACCATTGCTTTCAGAAGAAAAATCTATTTATCGAATAGCTCTGAGAAAACACAATATTTCATACTCCATTAATCTCTTATTTCATGAAAATTTCACAAGACATTTATCTTTTATCTCAAATAACTCTCGCAAGTCATTGAACTTTCTCTCATGTAAATCTCGCAACTCGTATATCTTGTCTCTCATGTAAATGCCACAACTCGTTTATCCTTTATCTTCTCTATTAATAACATATATATTAACATCTCCTGTATGACTGTTCTCAGGTAAAGTTGATTTCTCATTATCATTAACATCTTTTTTCACTAATCACTAACGTCATTTCTCATTTTTGTTTTATTATTAACGTAATTTCTCGTTACTCATTAACGTCATTACTCAGTTTCCACCCACTGATTTATTCGTATTTCATAATCTTAACTCGTTAAATATTACCTTAGCTTCCTTACACCGATAAAACTGTCATATAGGCTCACCCTCCGAGCCGGTACACTGATAAATCATGTATTGCTATAGTGATTTCTAAATCATTTACATCATCAGATGAAATCTATTTCAGATAGAATTTAATAATTACTAAATTTTGAACGAGTTGTCATACTGATGTTTGATGAACAACATCCATATTATACCATTTTACAAATTGATGATGATTATTGTGTTGATAATCATAATGATGATGAATGTGTTGATGATGTTTTTAGGATGAACATGTTGTTAATTATGATGTTGATGATGTTATTAATGATGATTGTGTTGATGATATTTTTGTTGTTATATGATAATAATGATGAAATTGATAATGGGGATGGTGTTGATGATGGTGATGTTGATGATGATGGTTTTGATGATGTTGTTGATGATTATGGTGTTGATAATGATGATGATAATGTTGTTGTAGATTATGGTGTATGGTGTTAATGATGTTATTGATGATGATAATGATGTTGTTGATGTTATTGATCATGGTGTTGATGATGACATAAATAATAATGATGGTGTTTATGATGATAACTTTGATAATGATGATCGTGTGAATGATTTTTATGATGATGGTTTTGATCATATTATTGATGATGTTGGTGATGATGAGCACAGTAATGATGATGATGGTGGTGTTGATACTGATGATGGTGGCGTTGTTGATGATGTTCATGATGATGGTACTCTTCATTCGCAAGCGAAAATAAGAATTTCATTGAGAAAGATCACATTTAGTTAGGTTAGATATGTTTGTGTGTTCTCAAATGGCTGATGAGTTCAGTTCACATTCTGAAAGACCAGTTGTAATATGAGAAGGAATGATATAGGTCTTGATGTGAGAGAAAACATCCTGAGCTCTCATTTCGCCACCACTTCTCATGCAATGTTCTAAACTTTGTTTAAAACTTGTAATATTCGCACTGATCTACCCATGTCTGATGTACTGTCACGAGGGGTATCTTTTCAAGCCTTTTGTTTCTTCTTCTTCAGAGTTCATTCTGAAACTCCCACTGGGTTTCCCATGTAGCAAGACAATTGCCTTACTAGATTTCCAACAGAATATAGCCCATAGCATGGAAATGCGCTATCTCCGTTTTATTTGCGTCAAATGGCCCGACAGATTCGTCTTTGGTGAGAGCTCTTAGTGTAATCCTGCAGTACTTGAAAGATGTCTTCTTGTAGTCCTATTCTATCCTCTAAACCTTCTCTCTTAAACATTTATTCATCAGCCAATCATCTTGTTACAACAGAGATGAGATGTCTGAGAAAAGCCACAGGAGTGATCAAAAGACACAGAATTAGAAACGATGTCATAAGAGAAAGAGTGGGTGTCATATCAATTCTACAATACATACAAAACCAACAGATACAATGGTTTGGTCATCTGGAAAGAATTCCGTGTGATTCATTAGTTTATAAAACATATATGAAGATAGGAGAAGCAGAAAGAAGAGCAAAGGGGTAGACCTAGAATACGCTGGATCGACAACATCAAAGAGACATAACACCAACACCAAATAACATTATCTGAATCTGCGAGAAAATCGAGAACAAGAACAGTGTATCTCCCTCGCCACCCGTAAATGGGTAAAAGAGGAAGGAAAGAAGAAGAAGAATCTAAGCCATCTCTCTTAAACATTTATTCATCAGCCAAATATCTAAGCCATCTCTCTTAAACATTTATTCATCAGCCAAATATCTAAGCCATCTCTCTTAAACATTTATTCATCAGCCAAATATCTAAGCCATCTCTCTTAAACATTTATTCTTCAGCCAAATATCTAAGCCATCTCTCTTAAACATTTATTCTTCAGTCAAATATCTAAGCCATCTCTCTTAAACATTTATTCATCAGACAAATATCTAAGCCATCTCTCTTAAACATTTATTCTTCAGCCAAATATCTAAGCCATCTCTCTTAAACATTTATTCTTCAGCCAAATATCTAAGCCATCTCTCTTAAACATTTATTCATCAGACAAATATCTAAGCCATGTCTCTTAAACATTTATTCATCAGCCAAATATCTAAGCCATCTCTCTTAAACATTTATTCTTCAGCCAAATATCTAAGCCATCTCTCTTAAACATTTATTCTTCAGCCAAATATCTAAGCCATCTCTCTTAAACATTTATTCATCAGACAAATATCTAAGCCATCTCTCTTAAACATTTATTCATCAGACAAATATCTAAGCCATGTCTCTTAAACATTTATTCTTCAGCCAAATATCTAAGCCATCTCTCTTAAACATTTATTCTTCAGCCAAATATCTAAGCCATCTCTCTTAAACATTTATTCTTCAGCCAAATATCTAAGCCATCTCTCTTAAACATTTATTCATCAGCCAAATATCTAAGCCATCTCTCTTAAACATTTATTCTTCAGCCAAATATCTAAGCCATCTCTCTTAAACATTTATTCTTCAGCCAAATATCTAAGCCATCTCTCTTAAACATTTATTCATCAGACAAATATCTAAGCCATCTCTCTTAAACATTTATTCTTCAGCCAAATATCTAAGCCATCTCTCTTAAACATTTATTCATCAGCCAAATATCTAAGCCATGTCTCTTAAACATGTATTCATCAGACAAATATCTAAGCCATGTCTCTTAAACATGTATTCATCAGCCAATCATCTACTCAAGTATTCACTGAAAGGGTCTTCATGATTGTTGTTCTGATGGGTTACTGGCGAATGTACTTTCAATCTCATCTCTTATCATTTCGAATCATCTTTTATCTCATGTGAATGTAAGAATAGCATGGAAGATGATTATAATAATCATATGAATACATACCAGCATGGAAAAGTGATACTCTCTTGGTGGAAGAGAAATGGCTTCTAGTAATCAAGCAAACAATTAAAATAAAACCACGATTATGTTTTGTTTATCTTTAGAAACACGCACACGGAACTCAACGTTTCAACTAAAAAGGCCTTTATCAAGACCACAACCTAGCACACAAGTTAAAAGTGGCTTTGCCAAGGATTCTTTGACAATGCTGAACAAGTGAATGATAATTACCAAATATTTTAGAAATAAGCTTTGTTACTGAATACAATTATGCATAGCGAAATAAATTGTGTAAATCTTGAGGGAAACATATATAGCAACATAATGTAAAAGTACAAGCATAGAAAGGAACATCAACCGAGATAAGACCTTTCCAAATACCATAGAACTAGTTAAATCTACTAAATGTATTGCACTAACTGAATAGTAAAACTGCTAAATGTATTGCACTAACTGAATAGTGAAAACGTTAAATATATTGTAATATCTAAATAGTACAACTATGTAATAAACTGAGTATTGTTAAGAGATATCTTAGTTGCGGAAGAGACCTCAGAACAAAACCACTAATGATAACACTACCAGTAGATGTCAATAGAGGTGAAGAAGATAATTCGTCAGAGCTACATAACACCGATTATAACATTTGGATACCAAACTTGGACAATAAATAAAAATGGTAGTGGGAAACTAGAGGTAACAGGGATGTGGTTCAAAAGAAGAATGTTGAGAGTATCATGGACAACAGAGATGTGGTTCTATAGAAGAATGCTGAGAGTAGCATGGACAACAGAGATGTGGTTCTATAGAAGAATGCTGAGAGTAGCATGGACAACAGAGATGTGATTCTATAGAAGAATGCTGAGAGTATCATGGACAACAGAGATGTGATTCTATAGAAGAATGCTGAGAGTAGCATGGACAACAGAGATGTGGTTCTATAGAAGAATGCTGAGAGTAGCATGGACAACAGAGATGTGATTCTATAGAAGAATGCTGAGAGTAGCATGGACAGATAGAAAGACTTACCAAGAGGTTCTGAGAAAGTGAAATGTGAGAAGGGGGCTACTACATTCATTCATTTATTGGCACCATGCCTTCCGGCGTAGGCGATCATGTCTCTCCACAGTCCTCTGTTTTTTATACATTTAAATATAGTTTCCGATGATTCTGTATCATGCCAGGCTTTCAAGCCATCCAACATTTTCTCACATTGTCTTCTTCTGTCCCACCTCCCATCGATCTTTCCAGTTGTTACGCTATTGTAACGCTTATCCTTTTAACGCTATTTTTAGCCACCTTAAAAAAACTTAATCCTTGTAGCGTTACTTTTTGCCACCTTGAAAAAACTGAATCCTTGTAGCTCTACTTTTAGCCACATTGAGGAAACTGAATCCTTATAGCGCTACTTTTAGCCAACTTGAGAAAACTTAATCCTTGTAGCGCTACTTTTAGCAACCTTGAGAAAACATGTTCGCGTGCATTTAACCGTGACTTTTGCTTACCAACAGAATTCATTCAAGCCTTTTGGGTCACGTTTTCGATTATTCCCGCGCATTTAGTAAAACGTCGTTGGCAGTCGACATTAGTGCGGCACAAAGTATATATATAGCGACCAACGAAAAACAGAACAGTAATCAATAACTTCACGTAAGAAGGCGGATTCTGCTTTTTCTTTATTATATTGTTAATGTCTTATAATAATGCTGGCGATGTAACCTCAGAGAAGTATTTTGTGGTAGACGGTGATCTGACATAGGTACTACATGACTTGGACGAATTTGTGACTACATACGACTCTCACGGTAGACGGTGATCTGACATAAGTACTACATGACCTGACTGCATACAACTAGTATTAATGCTGGGAGCAGTAGCTCTGTCAAGGAATGTGGTACCTGAAATCTTATCTTGTCTTCTGGTGCGCAATAACTTTCTGAGACAAAATGTATGGAGGTGATTGTGTTTTCTCAAGCGTCGACTGTACACAACGGATCCACATTTAAATCTTCAGCAAATGAGGGGTTTTAGCTAATGGCATCCGCCCGCTTAACGTGCATAATTTCCTGCTTCTGTTGGAATACTTGATGACGTTGATAAGTTTCCCGTTGGCGTTGGAAAACTTGATGACGTTGATAAGTTTCCCGTTTGCGTTGGATAACTTGATGACCTTGCATAATTCCCCGTTTTTCTTAAAAAACTAGACCTTTTTGGTAAACATCATTACGTAAGTGCTTTTATCCAGTATTTGGCTGCATTTATTGTACTAAAAGACGTGTTCTCATTTGCTAGTTGAGGGAGGGGGGAGGAGGGGGTTGAACACCCTCAAATCCAGCGTTATATACAGGTTTGGTACACAGTATAGCATACAACAGCATACCAACATACAACAGCATACCAACATACAACAGCATACCAACATACAACTGCATAAGAGCATACGACAGCATACCAACATACAACTGCATAAGAGCATACAACAGCATACCAACATACAACTGCATAAGAGCATACAACATCATACCAACATACAACAGCATACCAACATACAACAGCATACCAACATACAACAGCATACCAACATACAACTGCATAAGAGCATACAACAACATGCCAGCATACAACAGCATACAAACAACATACAACAACATACCAGCATACAACATACCAGCATACAACATACCAGCATACAACATACCAGCATACAACATACCAGCATACAACATACCAGCATACAACATACCAGCATACAACATACCAGCATACAACATACCAGCATACAACATACCAGCATACAACATACCAGCATACAACATACCAGCATACAACAACAGTGAAAGTGACATTACTCTGTACAACTTGAACTTTGTTCATTTGTCAAATAAATTCAGGCGATAATTTTTCTAACCTTCCTTTCCACCGCGTTCCTACAATACACTGGCGTAACTAACCGCATTGCAGCAGAAAACGTTTCCCCACAAAAAAAAATTGAACTGAATGGTACATTTTGACAGCACATATGGGTGCTGTTTCCGAATCTGGAAAATTAATTACTTAATACTATTCAACATAAGGTGGGATGCATCTGAACCATCCATTTTACGTAGAATTAACCAGGGGCTATGCTTGACTAATCACGTGACAAGAACTATTTAAATAACTTAATGCAACAGGAGTTTCTAGGAAATAATCAAATAAAAGAAACGCAACATTGGTTTTAGAAATAGTTTTTTGTCAGCTTCTGTTGTACTGAAAGGACGTCCCGGTTGCATTCTGTTGTACTGAAAGGACGTCCCGGTTGCATTCTGTTGAATGCGCAAATTCATTGACATTTATTAATTGTATTTTCGTTGGCTTTTAGACAGGAAGCTTCCGAGTTCGTTTCATTACATAATAGATTCACGGCACTCGCTCTTTTTATTCCTTCGATCTGAAGTTTAACGGGATGTAGGCTCGAAAACTGAATGCGGTGTTGTGTGGTTTACATCTTCGGTATCTGCGCCTTTTAACCTGATACATCTAACTTCATCATATGAGTTTTTGTTAATTTCCAATCATCATCATTAAATGCCGTCTCCGCAACGAAGGTTGTCTGCAACGTATCTCCAACATCTCCTGTCTCTTGTCTTGGTGGTACACTCTGCTAGACTGTAACCTGTCCATCGTGTGATGTTACTTTCCCACTTGTATCTCTGTCTACCTCTTCCTCGCTTCCCTTACTTTACCCTCGAGTAAGGTCTTCAATACGGTGTCATGCCTTTTAATGTGTCCAAAGTATTTTATTTGCCTGATCTTTATTTCTCTTAGTAGTTCTTTCTTCATATTAAGTGTCTTTAGCACCTCCTTATTTGTTTTCTTCTCTTTCCACGACAGTCTCCCTAATCTTCTATATACCCACATCTCAAAGGCATCAATTGTGTCTTCTAAATGTTTAATTAGTGTCCATGTTTCTGAACATTACATTAATATAGAATAGATGTAGCATTTTATCATTCTCATTTTTAACTTGTTTGTAATTTGTTTAGATATTAATAATTTCTTCATACCATTGAAGGCACTTTTAGCCATTCCTATAGTCACGATATTTCGACTGAGACTAAAACTCTGACGTTTAAAGGCACACTTAGACCGAATCGACATCAGTGATGATTCTTTGGCCTGCATCTGCTGAGCAGTAACACAGACAACAGAGCACACTCTACAGAGATGTCCCAGTTCCCCTTTTCACAGACCGCCAGTCTGGAGCTTCTCAAGCAAAACGAGTTTTAGGGAACACAAGATGACCTAACACAAACAACTTTAAATATGACCAATATCGGACTAGATGTTTAACAACTCATCGTAGAAGTTGTGTTTCAGCATAATCGCGTCATCAGTTGTTGTGTAGAATCAGGAACGCAATATGACCTAAAACAAAACAGCTCTAAATATAACCAATACCGGACTGGATGTTTAACAATTGATCGCAGAACTAGCATAACATTTTCTTACAATCCGACAGACGCAATGGAGAAACCAACTCATACGAAATCCTTCCTAGTCGCCTATAGCGACATACATGAACGATCATAATGGTTCTATTATTTGCTTCCCTTCGGGCAATGAGAACACAAGCGCGAAATTAACTAAATAACATTTATAAAAATTAATTTGATGTTTCATTCTTTAAATTCTTCAAGAAAAATCAAATTGCAGCAAACGATATGTGCACCAGATCCGCTCAGATTGCACCTTCTCGCCTCGCAAGTTGAGTCAACACGTTTTCCGTCTTCAATCACACCGTATACCTAACAAAGATGCGATTTCAATCAAGACGTTATTTTAAAATTAATTTATCTTTTACTGTGTGGGCCGTGGTAGGTCACCAACCTGATGTCACCCTCCGTCCGACCAATAGACTTGGGTTTTGTGTTTACTCGCTAATCGTGATTTGAAATAATTACCCAGCGATACGAAAATACGGGATCAGAGCTCATGCTCTGGGTAAGTCGAGGAATTGAGCTGTCATTACTGAGTAATTGAGTTGTAGGGAACTCAAGATGAACTAAAACAAACATTTCTATACATGACCAATATCGGACTGAATGTTTAACAATTTAACGTAGAAATTGTGTTTCAGCATAGACGCGTCATCGGTTGTTGTGTAGTATCAGGAACCCAAGATGACATAAAATACGACAAGTCGTTTTCAACCTGGGTAATATGCCTCCCCTGAGGGGCTATGAGACTTAATGAGTGGGTGGGTGTCTAAGGAGAACACGTTTGAAATTAGGGCCGGGGGGATCACCTATTTTTTTCTTTTCCAAGACATTTATGCCGATGGTAGTTACATTTTACAGAAGTTATTCAAGAAACTTAGATCATTCTTGTGTTAAAACTGATTTAGTATTTCGGTCCCCACCCTGATTTTTAAAATGTATAAAAAAAACTTCCATGTTGTCAAGAAACACAAGCTGTTTGTAACATTTACCTACAGGAATCAATGCTAATTAATGCTTTGTTGAAACGCAAGAACTATTGACTCGTTTTAAAATAATTTCTTTTTAATTTTCTAAACGTGTAACTCAAGCAAGAGAGCACATGAAATTATTACCTGCAAAACACACGCTCAGACAACTTATACACGTCATTGAGAACGTCATATCCGCCGAAACATTATTTATTTTTGTCTCAAGTCACGTACGATCATGGGTGGCACAATACGGCCTGTGGCACCAACCTGTCACGGCAATATTTTTTACCTTAAAACAGGAGTATTTAAATTGATTAGAAAACAGATCATAATGTAGAAAAATTGATTTGAACCAGGTTCGTTCAGATGGCACCTAATCAACTTGCAACTTGAGGCAATACGTTTTTTATCTTCGACCATACAGCATAATTTTAGTCAAGACTTTCAGCGTGTATATTCCCAAACTACTATGAATATGGACCGGTCGAACGACGCAGACACCAGTAACACGCACACTGCACAGGTAGGTAATTTCTCGAGAACTACAAACATTGTACCATCATCAGCACGCGCCGTAATGCCTCAGTGCTACAAGGACTTAATGTCTCAGTGCTACAATGACTTAATACCTCAGTGCTACAAGGACTTAATGCCTCAGTGCTACAAGGACTTAATGTCTTAGTGCTACAAGGACTTAATGTCTTAGTGCTACAAGGACTGAATGCCTCAGTGCTACAAGGACTGAATGCCTCAGTGCTACAAGTACTTAATGTCTCAGTGCTAAAAAGACTTAATGCGCCAGTGATACAAGGACGTAATGCCTCAGTGCTACAAAGACTTAATGCCTCAGTGCTACAAGGACAATGCCTCAGTGCTACAAGGACATAATATCTCAGTGCTACAAGGACGTAATGCCTCAGTGCTACAAAGACTTAATGCCTCAGTGCTACAAGGACTTAATGCCTCAGTGCTACAAGGACTTAATATCTCAGTGCTACAAGGACTTAATGCCTCAGTGCTACAAGGACGTAATGCCTCAGTGCTACAAAGACTTAATGTCTCAGTGCTACAAGGACTTAATGCCTCAGTGCTACAAGGACGTAATGCCTCAGTGCTATAAGGACTTAATGCCTCAGTGCTACAATGACTTAATGCCTCAGTGCTACAATGACGTTAGGCCTCAGTGCTACAAGGACGTAATGCCTCAGTGCTACAAGGACGTAATGTCTTAGTGCTACAAAGACTTAACGTTTCAGTGCTACAAAGACGTAATGCCTCAGTGCTACAAAGACTTAATGCCTCAGTGCTACAAGGACTTAATGCCTCAGTGCTACAAGGACTTAATATCTCAGTGCTACAAGGACGTAATGCCTCAGTGCTACAAAGACTTAATGCCTCAGTGCTACAAGGACTTAATGCCTCAGTGCTACAAGGACTTAATATCTCAGTGCTACAAGGACTTAATGCCTCAGTGCTACAAGGACGTAATGCCTCAGTGCTATAAGGACTTAATGCCTCAGAGCTACAATGACTTAATGCCGCAGTGCTACAATGACGTTAGGCCTCAGTGCTACAAGGACGTAATGCCTCAGTGCTACAAGGACGTAATGTCTTAGTGCTACAAAGACTTAACGTTTCAGTGCTACAAAGACTTAATGCCTCAGTGCTACAATGACGTAATGTCTCAGTGCTATAAGGACTTAATGTCTCAGTGCTACAAGGACGTAATGACTCAGTGCTACAAAAACGTAATGCCTCAGTGCTACAAGGACGTAATGTCTCAGTGCTACAAAAACGTAATGCCTCAGTGCTACAAGGACTTAATGCCTCAGTGCTACAAGGACAAGCTAGATCTACTAATAAACACATTTATTAAACTTACTGTTTGCAGTGGCGCCAGAGCGAAGCCAGTATCAAAGATATAGTTGTCTATACGTCACAGATCTAGTTGTCTATACGTCAAAGATATAGTTGTCTATTTTATCGAAGTACAATACATATTTAAATTTAAACAGTACCACAGACGTGGTAATTGTTTATCAATGTGTTTCCTAAACTGGATAGTTGTACATTCTGACGCGTGATCCATGTACGTCCTGACAGTTTTATTTTGTCTTAGATCAAACGGATGTCAATTAATAACTTGGAATGTGAAAAGGGGCGGGGGTTGATTTATGGGGAAAAAACATGTAAGTGCTTAATTGTGTCTATATATAGAAGTCGTTGGACAGTATGGTGCCTCATTTGATCAATTTATATCATATTTAAAGAAAGATATTTTATTGTAACATTAACAACTGAAATCAACGATGCTCTAGTAATGGACAACATCAAATTAAATCAGCGATGTTCTAGTAATGGACAGCACCAAATGAAATCCGCGATGTTCTAGTAATGGACAACACCAAATAAAAGCATGGATGTTCTAGTAATTGAGCGCATCAAATTAAATCAGCGATGTTCTAGTAATGGACAGCACCAAATGAAAACAACGATGTTCTAGAAATGGACAGCACCACAATAAATTAACAATGTTCTAGTAATGGAGTGCACCATATGAAATCAACGATGTTCTAGTAATGGAGTGCACCATATGAAATCAACGATGTTCTAGTAATGGACAGCACCAAATGAAATCAGCGATGTTCTAGTAATGGACAGCACCACGTGAAATCAACGATGCTCTAGTAATGGACAGCACCATATGAAATCAACGATGTTCTAGTAATGGAGTGCACCAAATGAAATCAACGATGTTCTAGTAATGGACTGCACCAAATGAAATCAACGATGTTCTAGTAATGGACTGCACCAAATGAAATCAACGATGTTCTAGTAATGGAGTGCACCAAATGAAATCAACGATGTTCTAGTAATCGACAGTGTAACATGGATATCTAAGCAGCATATATTACAAATTGCGACATCTCAAAAATGTGCGCGCTAATTCTCAATATCTTAGCATCGGGAATCATAGTTCATGGTATCTTAGCAACAGATATCACAGTTCATGGTATCTTAGCAACAGATCTCACAGTTCATGGTATCTTAGCAACAGATATCACAGTTCATGGTATCTTAGCAACAGATATCACAGTTCATGGTATCTTAGCAACAGATATCACAGTTCATGGTATCTTAGCAACGGGCATAATTACTGCATTATTGCTATAATTATATCACACGATAATATCCTTGATACAAGGAAAGTGGTTTTGACGCAGCTGTCGATCTTGATTTTACTGTTTACATTGCTGCTATAGTTGAACATCGGTGTTATTGTCGCTGCTGTTAACATTGTTGTTGTCGCTGCTGTTAACATTGTTGCTGTCGCGGTTGTTAACATTGTTGTTGCTGTCTA
This sequence comes from Meghimatium bilineatum, assembly GCA_034231615.1. NCBI lineage: Eukaryota > Metazoa > Mollusca > Gastropoda > Stylommatophora > Philomycidae > Meghimatium > Meghimatium bilineatum. Next base: position 24,557,513 of record CM067309.1, read on the forward strand.
AATCTTCCAGTTTAGGAAACAAATTCACAAACAATTACCACGTCTGTCGTACTATTTAAGTTTAAATTTGTATTGTACTTCGATCAAATACCGATAGACAGCTGTATCTGTTAACATTGCTGTCCCCGCTGTTGTTAAATTACTGTTGTTACTATAGTTAACATTGTTGTTAACATTCTTGTTGTCGCTGTTGTTAACGTTGGTTTCTGTTGTTGTTAACATTGTCATTGTCGCTGTTGTAAACATTGTTCTTTTTGTTGCTGTTGTGAACATTGGTGTTTCTTTCAGTGTTTTTAACATTGTTATTATCGCTATTGCTAACATTTTTGTTACCGTTATTGTTTAAATTGTTGATGTTAACATTATTTTTATCGCTGTTAACATTTTTTATGTCAAAATTGTGGACGTTTTATAGTTATTATTAAAGTCAGTGGTTGGCAACATGGACACTGGTGCATGATAGCTATGGACAATTGTGGGGGGGAGCTACGGAGAATAGAATTGCAACCCAGGTGACACAGACCAGTCTAGACCAGTGATTCTCAACCTTTTTTGTACCATTCCCTATCTAAGTCTTTCTAAAAATTATAATGCCCAACCCTCCCCCCCCCATGTGACATATACATATTCTTTATATTTAAAAAAATTTAATTCCTCCCAAACTGAAATCTAATTACAACTTGTTTGAATTGCCCCCCCCCCTTTCTAACACGAAAATCCCCCCCCCCACCTGTGGGGAGTGGACCGCACATTGGAAAACACTGGCCTAAACGGTACACGATATTCTGTTTTTGAACAATCTTTAGACCTATTTTATATATGAAAAAAATAAGAAACGTGTTGAGCCCTATTATAAGTGAATGAGCCGTTTTCGAGATTGAGGGGCGGAGGCAGTAGATAAATACCTCCCAAAAGTATGTGTCACGTGTTTATGAGATAACAGGTGATGTTGATGATATTCATAATGATTCTGCTGCTGTTAATGCTGTTGTTGTAGCTGCTATTAGTAGTAACTTTGCTAACTTTTGATAGCTGTTCTCGTCCTCTCGTCATCTGTTGTTACAGACGACATCCAGGTCATCTTGAACTGTTTCTCACGCTGAGGACACACTACGTATTGATCTTGATTTTATAAGATTCAGTTTCCATCCTTCCTATGTGATTCTCATATTTCACGTTGACAAGCAAAATACATTTACGGGGAAATAGGATCGCCAAGTCAATGCTTGGACAGCCAGTGGTTCTCAAGGTCTTGAAGCTGTGGTACCCTTACAGTCAATGCTAGGACAGCATGTGGTTCTCAGGGTCTTGAAACTGTATTACCATTACAGTCAATGCTTGGACATCATGTGGTACTCGGAATCTTGAAGATGTGGTACCCTTACAGTCAATGCTTGGACAGCATGTGGTTCTCAAGGTCTTGAAGCTGTGGTACCCTTACAGTCAATGTTTGGACAGCATGTGGTTCTCAGGGTCTTGAAGCTGTGGTACCCTTACAGTCAATGCTTTGACAGCATGTGGTTCTCAGGGTCTTGAAACTGTATTACCATTACAGTCAATGCTTGGACAGCATGTGGTACTCGGAATCTTTAAGATGTGGTATCGCTGTAGTAAATCAAATGCCTGGATTAAATGAGTATAGATAGACCATGGATTTGTCTTAGTGTTTTATCTCAAATTCCTGTTTCATCTTTCTTGTACCAGGATAACGATGCCATTTTTCTAACATGATATAGTCTAGATGGCGAAGATTTTGTTACAGTTTTATTTTGGCATCACTGGTGCGACACACTCGATTTCGGCAATTATATGGTTCAGTTCGCTATTTTACAGATTCCACAGAATGTTGGACGTCTGTAGCTAAATCTCTAGTAAAATATTCTGTGCGTCACAACTCGTTCATCAGCGTTGCTCCCACAGTTCGCTAACATTTTATGTCACCTATCCGAATTTTATCCACGTTAATCATTACTATATCATCTATCTCTGTCTGGAACGCTATCAACCTGACCACAGACGTTCACATCCCAGAGAATAAATTATCTACAGTTACCCGTCCTGAACATTTATATACAAAAAAAATTATCATGTATAGAAATGAATCTTTGACAACCACAGAATAGTGAAAAACGATATCCAGTCAACCTATTCAAATATTCAGGTACATTCATATCAGATGGAATATGTAATTTAAAAGTCAAATATAGATTTACCATACAAATGCAACATTTCACAAGATTATGAACATTCTGTGTAATATATTTTTATCAATTGAAGTGAGAGAATTCTTAGAAGTTATATAGAACCCATACATGGAAGTGAACCTTGAACAATCAGAAGAATATTGAAAAATAATATAAAGACAAAAAAGATGTGGTTCTATAGAAGAATATTAAAAACACCATGAAAAGATGGAAACCGTAATGAAGATATTTTTTTTTCATTTCCTTTTGCGCTGACGTTAGCGAATAGAGCAGAGGTCAGATCTCTCCAATTTTGTCTGTTCAAAGCTATTCTGTGCAGTTCTTGAATAGTATGGAAATTGGTTGTTTTACTTTCTCTAAGTATTGTTCTTCTGAGTGTTTCTTTTGGTCTACCCCTTGCTCTTTTGCCTGTAGGTATCCATTCAAGAGATTGGTGGTGTATTCTGTTGATGTCTGCGCGTAGGACATGCCCTATGTAGGACCAACCGCGTTTTTAATAACATCTGTTGTGTCACATCTGAAGATATCTTGAAAGAACGTAATTCAAAAATGGAGTTTCTCACCAGCAACAGAAAGAGAGTCAACATTCTTGGATATATCATTTGAAGAGGAAAGATGAAACACTTGCAACAACAGGCAAGTTAAAGGGCAAATGAAATAGGAGAAGACCAAGAGAGACGATAATGTCATCTGATCTTACACCATGACTAGTATGTGACATGAGAGAATATCCGTATCGAAAATGATTGACAGGATGACATAGAAGGCTGTGGAGAGACATGATAACCAACGTCACACGGCACTTTTCAATAGTCGTTTCTGCCCTTCTAGACGATACAGAAAAGGTCTATCAATACGTAGCTCTCAAATGCAATATAATAGTTGGCAGGGTATTTCTAAATACTAACATTTCTGGGCCAGTCAACCAAAGCTGTCAGACTAACGTGTATATAGGCATGACGAACCAGCACATGAGAATGTAATAGTCTGGTCAAAAGTAGGGATCGACGGGGAGAAAAAGGGAAGCAAGTAGTTAAAACGTCACGATAAGTCGACTGTGTCATGTGACGTTTCTCTCCAGAACGTTGTCTCCCCCAATGAACTCCCTAAACCCTTCTCTGTCTTGGGCCATGCGGCTTGCATTTTCCAACGACGTATTCATACTTTCTTTAATGTTGTCAATCTATCGTCTTTTATGCCCTTTCTCTTCCGCCTAGGTGTTCTACCTTCCATTATTTGTCTTTCTAAACAGTTGTGTCTCTTTATATGACCAAACAGGCGTAGTTTTCTTTTTGCTATTGTGTTTAGTAACCAACACTCTGGAATCTTCAATGTTTTTATAATATCTGAGTTTCTCTTTGTTTTTCTTCCATGATATTCTAAGTATCTTTCTGTAGCATTTCATATCAAAGGCGTTGATCTTCTTTGCCGCTGTTTTACTTAGGGTCCATGTTTCACAGCTGTATGTTGCAACCGGAAAAATAAAAGTTCGTAGCATTAGCAGTTTCGCTTCTATTTTTTTTTCCAAATGTTTTTCAACCGTGTTATTTTACAATATGCCATTGCCAATCTGTTCCTTATCGAGTGTGGTTAACTGAATGTTATCTCCGCCTAAGACAGATGTGCCGGGCCACTGGCGCAAATATAACGGCGACACAACTCATTTAGATTGTCTGGACTACATTCTGCTGGAAATCTAGTAGGATCATTATCCTACTACAAGAGAGATCCAGCGGGAGTTTGAGAATGAACGTTGAAGTAGAACAAGAAAGCTACCAAACTGTCAACTGTGACACTAATCACTCCTCTCTCAGGACTCAATCATGCTGACATTAAAACTTTAACAGAAATCATAGACAGAGAGAGAGAGACAATTATCATAGGCGATTCTCCGCCTTTTGCTCGTCGAATATTCCTCATTCTGTTTGTCTAGTGCTCCGTCTTTTGCTCCTCATTCTGTTCGTCTAGTGCTCCGTCTTTTGTTCGTTGAGTGCTCCGTCTTATACTTGTCGATTGCTATGTTTTGTTCATGACAGTACTACTACACACCCGTCGAAGACGGATGTGTCGGGCCATTGGCGCAAATAAAACGGCGACACAACGCATTTCCATTCTCTGGACTACATCCTTCTGGAATTATAATAGGACCATGGTCCTGATACAAGAGATATCCAGTGGGAGCTTGAGAATGAACGCTGAAGAAGAAGAATTACTACACAAAACATCAATTCGTGCGTGTCTTCATATGTGCTTCCTCTATTGAACATATGGAAAACACGTTCACTATAAAGTCAATCTTCTGAGCCTTACATGACATTATTTTATCCGATACCGTGTTTTGAAGTCAGTATTTGCAATATCTGAAGGAACATATTTAACAAAGATTAAACAAGATCTTCCAGACGTAAAATTAAGCAAATCTGTATCAACGGATGAAATTATTGTACGTTCAAGGATATATTTCTGCTAGTTAGTATATGCATAATATCTATCAGTACATGAAATCATTTTGATAATGATGTTGATGATGCTGATAATGATGATGATGATGATGGTTGTGGTGATGATGATGATGATGATGGTGGTTATGATGATGATGAATTGATGATGATGATGATGATGATGATGAGGATGAGGATGATGATGATGATGAGGATGAGGATGATGATGATGATGAGGATGAGGATGATGACGATGGTGATGATGATGATGGTGATGATGGTGGTGATGATGATGATGATGATGATGATGGTGGTGATGATGATGATGGTGATGATGATGGTGATGATGGTGGTGATGATGATGATGATGAGGATGAGGATGATGATGATGATGAGGATGATGATGATGATGAGGATGAGGATGATGATGATGATGAGGATGAGGATGATGATGATGATGAGGATGATGATGATGATTTTATTATTTATTTTGTTGTTACGTCATTTTCACAATCATCATTTGTATCATCATCATATGCGTCATCATCATCAAATCCAACAGCTTCATGGTGAGTCTCATTAATACCATCATTACTATAATTATTGATGTCATTATCATCCTATATTCTAGTTATCACGGTTATCAATATCTTATGTTAATTGAAAGATATGTCTTCTCTGTCAGCTGCCCCGCCATCTTTTTAGTTTACTTGGTCACCCATTGTTTGTCTTTCCTCCGACGAGGTGCTTCGCAGCAAGTGAGCTGTTCCTCGTGTAGGAGGACCATTCCATTACCACCCTTGTGTCCCTAGGTCCCAGGCCAGATTTCTTCCGTGTGAGCTGTGTTGGGTAGGGACAATCAAAATAGACTTAGGGCTGACATACCTTCATAGACAAGGTGCTGCTTTGCCAAACACGTCGTGGGTCTAGAATTTAATCTATGCATTTCGTCTGCACTCGCCTCGTCCGTTTGTGATGGCCTTCCAATCCATCGCCAAGTGCAGCCTGTGTATTTTGACTCTTCGTCATTGCGTATATTACCCAACGAAGTATATGCGGTGGGGATCATCTTTCACTCTACCAACGTCCTCATCACCATCATCTGCACCAGTCACACACAACCACATAATAATTTCCTGTTATCCTACAACCATTTCTTCCTCTTCTTCAGCGTTCATTCTCAAACTCCCACTGGATCTATCCTGTAATAGGACAATGTTCCAACTAGATTTCCAGCACAATGTAATCCAGAGAATGGAAAACGTCGTGTCGCCGTTTAATTTGCGCCAATGGCCGACACATCCATCTTCAGTGGGCTACACCACTAAATCCTTTGCACACAACTACTGCAGAATACCTACCTAACTTAAGATCTCCTTATGACTATACATTACGACTTTTTAAAGACTTATTTATGACAATATTACGACTTATAAGAACAATATTACGACCACTTCTGACTACAAAACGACTTATTTACGACTTATGCATGATGTATGCTGGTTTATTAACCTATTAACTTGGTGTATTCCATCCAAAGAGAAAACAGGTAACAGTTATTTTGTTGTCCTACTCTCATTATGTCCTGTGTGTCTGTACTAGCCTAGAGACTAATCCCAGCATGCCACTGACAGACACGACCGCGATTTAACGTACAATAACACTAGTTGATACGAATTGCTCAGTTAATGAGATAGAACTTCATTATAAATCTAACACATTTGTATAAATGAGAATTATAAAACACTACATCTATTCTATATCCATGCATGGTTATAAAACACTACATCTATTCTATATCCATGCATGGTTATAAAACACTACATCTATTCTATATCCATGCATGGTTATAAAACACTACATCTATTGTATATCCATGCATGGTTATAAAACACTACATCTATTCTATATCGATGCATGGTTATAAAACACTACATATATTCTATATCCATGCATGGTTATAAAACACTACATCTATTCTATATCGATGCATGGTTATAAAACACTACATCTATTCTATATCCATGCATGGTTATAAAACACTACATCTATTCTATATCGATGCATGGTTATAAAACACTACATCTATTCTATATCCATGCATGGTTATAAAACACTACATCTATTCTATATCCATGCATGGTTATAAAACACTACATCTATTCAATATCCATGCATGGTTATAAAAACACTACATCTATTCTATATCCATGCATGGTTATAAAACACTACATCTATTGTATATCCATGCATGGTTATAAAACACTACATCTATTCTATATCGATGCATGGTTATAAAACACTACATCTATTCTATATCCATGCATGGTTATAAAACACTACATCTATTCTATATCGATGCATGGTTATAAAACACTACATCTATTCTATATCCATGCATGGTTATAAAACACTACATCTATTCTATATCGATGCATGGTTATAAAACACTACATCTATTCTATATCGATGCATGGTTATAAAACACTACATCTATTCTATATCCATGCATGGTTATAAAACACTACATCTATTCTATATCGATGCATGGTTATAAAACACTACATCTATTCTATATCGATGCATGGTTATAAAACACTACATCTATTCTATATCCATGCATGGTTATAAAACACTACATCTATTCTATATCGATGCATGGTTATAAAACACTACATCTATTCTATATCCATGCATGGTTCAGAGACTTGTATAATCAAGGCACAACTAGAAGACAGAAACGATACGTTTGAGATGTAGATATATAGAAGCATAGGGAAAACTTCATGGAAAGAGAAGATAATGAACACAGAGGTTTTAATTCTTTGCATGAAAAAAATAACTATTTAAGGAAGTAAAGATCAAACAAATAAACTATTTTGAACATATTAAAAGAAGTGACATCTTGGTGAAGACCTTACATGAGGGTAAAACAGAAGACATTCGAGTAGGAAGGTAGGCAGAGATACAAGATGGAGAGAAACATCACGACATGGACAGGTTGCAGTCTAGCAAAGTTCATCACCACGGCAAGAGATAGGGAATGCTGGAAGTCCGTTACAGTCAACCTTCCTTGTGGAGAAGGCACTTGATGATGAAGAAGAAGAACTCATTTAGCTTTACTGTTGAACCTAGCGCATTTAATATGACTGATTCAGTAACGTTTCAGTAATATATATCGTATAGGTAAAATATCATGTATTGAACATATAAAAAGACAGCAAGTAAATTGGTTCGGCCACATTATGAGAATGAGCCCAAACCACATACCAATAAGAGCACATAACAAAACATGATCCGGATATAGAGTCAAATGTATAAAAGGAAAACGGTGAACAGAAAACATCAAGATAATATGAACCAACAAGGACTCAACGCAACCAATGTGACATATCTGGCCTTGGAGCGACAACTGATCTTCCCACTCTTACACTGAACAGCAAGTGTGGATTCTTGATTAGAATCTAGCATCACAGCACGTGAGGCGCTCCCATAAGTGCTCCGCTCTCCATTCCAGCCAGCCATCCAGTGTATGAATTTGTTATATCTGAAATATATGTTAGACATAAAAACAATACTAGAGCTTCAGCCCTCACATTTCGTAGACGGGCACAGCATGGGTGGGCGAAATAACAAAAGAACCTCTCGCAAGGGCCAAAGTTGTGATCTGATGTCGATTTCTGTTTCGGCAAGTGTGGATACGCTCAACCATCATTTATCCGGGGAAAGAAAAAAGAGAATTGGGGAGGAGAAGGGTTTTTCACAAAGCGTTACACAGCTTTGAGATATGAAATCTCTTGGATATGAAATAAGGCTCTGTCGAAAGCAATTCTTCGCCATCTGCTTTAACAAAAGGATACAAGAACTTTATTGCTAGTAACTCCTGAAATCGACGCAAAAGCACACACAGAATTGAAAAAATATTATTTCTAATTTAAGAAATGATTAAATAATAGTCTTAGAATAGTATGACATTTGTTGGTAGTGTCAGAACTGAATAGACAGCCACCAGACACGAACGACAGGATACAGTCTCCTTGACGGTTCTAGTGCCCATATTACTTTCATATGTGTTACCCTATTAGACAACCCTACGAGTGTAGTGTAGTTAGGTTGCTCCCCTTTTGTTCTATATGTGTTTGCCTTTGTCTTGATAAAGGCATTTAAGACGACACGTAAGTAAATTTCTGTTCATGTTAGACAAAATATGTCACCATTCATGTTTTTCCTTTATTAGTATCATTTTGTACTTAATGTCCCCTGAAATTTACTTTTCCAAAATGTGTTTTTATTGTAGCATTTTTAAGTAGTTCCTTTTTTTATTTTTATGTTAACAATATGGCATATTACGACCCTCACTGGTTATGGGCCTTAATACAGTGAAATTCCTCTTTAGCGCATCCTTTTATAACACATTTCCCTATTTATGAACACTTTTCAAATCCTTAATTACATTTATATATTTATTCTTTGTTTGTGCTGTATATAGCAAATATCTGTTATTATATACATATTTCGTCAAAAGAAGCTATTATAATGCTATTATTAAATTAATATTATATGTGACTATTTTATATATATGTGTGTGTGTGTGTGTGCGTGCGTGCGTGCGTGCGTATATGTGCGCGTGCGTATGCGTGTTTTTTTTCGAGCAAATTGTCTGACCTGTGGTTGATCCTCATATGCACCTCTTTATGTATATTGCAACCATCTTTAATCTATTTATGAAATTCTTTTTGACAGGTTGCATTCTACTCTTCAAGTTTGACATCTAATATTTCTTTCCAATTATTTTTTATTCCTATGTGTTTGTATGCACTTTTCCGTCTTTCTAGACGATAGTATTAGTGTTGTGTTTTAAGAAGGTATTGGTGGAGCTCGATACCTTAGTTGATAGTGATCGTCCTTACTATCACCGGATTACGTGTTCGAACCACTTCTGGACAGGAAAAAAAATGCAATTAGAAGATGGGATTTCTCGCCTGATATAACCAAGGAAACACGACACGAAAGGTAACAGACCACCCCCACCTAATAGTTGCCGCGGATTAGTACATGAAGAGTGTGACGGCAGGTTGCTGCCATGAGACAAACCTTTACTTTATAAGAAATATAATCTACTATATATGACTATGATGGATGTGACTCACAAGACCAATCTGAACAAAAAATAATCTTCCACAGTATTTACAAGGAATCACGAGCCCACTTGTACCATCTTGTGATGTTGTGTGTGTTCAATAAAAATTGATCCATTTCATGCACATGAAATTGTTGGGCTTTTTTTAAAAAAAAACTCTTCGGTACAACTTGTACATTTAAGTACGGTTGCAAGTATTACGTGAAAATATAGAGCTTTTGGTAGCTCGGCTTGAAATTTTGCTGTGAGAACACTTCGCTACCGAAACTGCAATTAGTTTGTGTACCAACGTCAAATCACTACCCCGTAGCCCTGATGAATGTTGTGTTAAACCACATAACATCACATCACTACCATGTAGCCCTGAATGTTGTGTTCTACCAAATAACGTCACATCACTACCATGTAGCCCTGATGAATGTTGTGTTCTACCACATAACATCACATCACTACTATGTAGCCCTGAATGTTGTGTTCTACCATATAACATCAAATCACTACCCCGTAACATTCGATGTTGTGTTATACCACATACTAAAGTTCAAAGGCTTGAGTTTCAGAATATGGGAATCCATGAGTTATAGAACAAATCAGAAGAAAGAAGATGGGATTTGATCCAGGTCCGTTCAACTGGCATCTATTCGCCGCACAACATAAATCAGCACGTTTTAAATGTTCGATAACACGGTACCCTAGGTATAAAACGCGGTATGGGTTGGTCAAATGCGGAAGCTACAATTAACTCAAGTTGTGAAGCGAACAGGTGCGAACTGAATGAACATGGTTCAAATACCATATGTTTTCTTCTGAGTTTCTACTTATGTACAATAAACTTTATCTCAACGGACACATATGTACAATACACTTTATCTCAACGGACACATATGTACAATAGACTTTATCTCAACGGACACATATGTACAATAAACTTTATCTCAACAGACACATATGTACAAAAAGACATATCTCAACAGACACATATGTACAAAACACTTTATCTCAAAAGACACATATGTACAATATACTTTATCTCAACAGACACATATGCACAAAACACTTTATCTCAACAGACACATATGTACAATATACTTTATCTTAACAGACACATATGTACAATATACTTTATCTCAACAGACACATATGCACTATATACTTTATCTCAACAGACACATATGTAAATATACTTTATCTCAACAGACACATATGCACTATATACTTTATCTCAACAGACACATATGTACAAAACACTTTATCTCAACAGACACATATGTACAAAAAGACATATCTCAACAGACATATATGTACAATACACTTTATCTCAACAGAGTATACTGGTTCTTGCTCAGAGTTTCCTTTCAACATCATCGAAACGAAGTCACAGTTGTATGCCTCGTTGGTGCTGTCTCTTTCAACACCTCTACGAAAATGTTTGTTTCCAATAAACAAACTAGAAAGTGGGAAATTAGAGGCAGTAGAGATGTGGTTCTACAGAAGAATGCTGAGAATATCATGGACTGCCAGAAAAACTAATGTAGAGGCGTTGAAAGAGTCAAATTCGAGATGTACCTTAATCAACAATATAAGAAAAATCAATCTTCTTTTTTTTTGCTACTTCATGAGGCAGGCAGGTTTAGAGAACATAGTCACAACAGGCAAAATTGAAGGCAACGGAGACAGAGGGCGACAAGCTGAGAAAATATTAGACAGTTTGACAGCCTGGCACGGCAACGAAACAACAACGACCTTGATACATAATACTGTGGACAGAGAGCTGTTGAGAGCCATGACCGCCTACGTCAGCCGGCATGGCACCTGATGATGATGATGAATGTACTGTCTCAGTGTTGATATTTTTCTGCTAAAAGCACAGTGACCTCTAGAACAGTCATTTCCTAGAAATGTACAATGTAAGATCAGATACATTCATTCATTTTCCTTTTGCGCTGAAGTTAGCGCATGGGGCAGAGGTCAGATCTCTCTAATTCTGTCTGTTCAAAGCTATTCTGTGCAGTTCTTGAATAGTAGGGCCCTATGGGTATTGTATCAATATCTTGGACACATAGTCACAAATGATGGCAGATGTGAAACAGAAGTTAAAAGGAGAATAAGAATGGCTAAAAAGTACTTTCAATGACATGAGGAAATTATTAACATCTAAACAAATTACAAACAAGTTAAAAATGAGAATTATAAAATGTTACATCTATTCCATATTAATGTATGGCTCAGAAACATGGACACTAAATAAACAATTAGAAGACAAAATTGATGCCTTTGAGATGTGGGTATATAGAAGAATAGGGAGAACATCATGGAAAGAGAAGAAAACAAATAAAGAGGTGCTAAAAACACTTAATAGGAAGAAAGAATTACTAAGAGAAATAAAGATCAGGCAAATAAAATACTTTAGACACATTAAAAGACATGACACCTTATTGAAGACCTTACTTGAGGGTAAAGTCAAAGGGAAGCGAGTAAGAGGTAGGCAGAGATACAAGTGGGAGAGTAACATCACACGATGGACAGGTTACAGTCTAGCAGAGTGCACCACCAAGACAAGAGGCAGGAGATGTTTGAGATACGTTGCAGCCAACCTTCGTTGCGGAGACGGCACTCAACGATGATGATGATGATGGATATTGATTGTTTTACTTTCCCTAAGTATTGTTCTTCTGAGTGTTTCTTTTGGTCTACCCCTGGCTCTTTCAGATTACCACGACCATAACCGTGGAGAGAAATAGGATAAACATGGAAATATCATCAAATGCCGTCTCCGTAACGAAGGTTGACTTGCAGTCATACCTTCAATACCTCCTGTCTCTTGCTTTGTTGGTGCACTCTGCTAGACTGTAATATATCCCATCTCGTGATATTTCTCTTCCACTTGTATCTTTGCCTACCTCCATGTCATTAACCACAGAATGTTTAATCCTGTTGCTAAACAAATTAATGGTGTTGATCATCGTGGTACCCGTGATCTTCAGCTCACTGCAATAAAATCTTGCACCATTGACAATAGAGATAGGCACGGTATTGAAAATCGCTATATACAGTAATGTTGTCATCTTAAACCATTTGGTCTTAATACAAATAATTCATTTATTTAGATTTCGGGGGTGGTGCCTTTGTAGTATCGTCATTTATATTGTCTTGAGGCAAAGTTATGTTATTTCTTTCTCTACGACAATAATTGTGTACACGTACAAAACTCTTACCTAGAATGTCTCTGATGTTAAATATTTGACAGGTAAAACTAGGTGTTAAACATATGCATGTCTAATAAATGTGTGATGGTACCTTTATTTTTAATGTCTTTAATGTTAATTCAATGCTTGTCTTGTATTTTCTTGAAAAAGACCTTGAGGTTGAAACGTTAAAACTGTCTTATACTGCTATCTGTATTTTTTCATGCCTGTACCCAATAGATTGACTGTCTGTTCATTAATCGTAAAGCTGATCGACCTTGTATTCTTGATGAAAGAGAACCCGCCTTCGCTCAGTAATTGTAGCCGTTCTTCAATTCTTTAGCTGCATCCTAATGTGAACATTTCTCCCACACACGATAACGTGAACATTTCTCCCACACACGATAATGTGAACATTTCTCCCACACACGATAACATATATCCTATAAGGCACACACAATTTCTTCATCATCCCTCTCGCAGTTTACCATGTCTACACAGCTAGAGCTACATCAACGGTGCATGAGATTGCATGGCAGAAATAAGGAAGAGATTGGCAATGGCATATTGCAAAATAACACGGGTGAAAAACATGGAAAAACAACAAAATAGAAACGAAAGTGCTAATGTTACGAACTTTTATTTTTCCGGTTGCAACATACGGCTGTGAAACATGGACTCTAAGTAAAACAGCGGCAAAGAAGATCAACGCCTTCGAGCTGAAATGCTACAGGAAGATACTTAGAATATCATGGAAGGATAAAATCAGAAACTCAGACATTATAAACACATTGAATATTCCAGAGTGTTGGTTACTAAACACAATAACAAAAAGAAAACTACGCCTGTTTGGTCATATAAAGAGACACAACTGTTTAGAGAGATAAATAATGGAGGGAAGAGTACCTGGGAAGAGGAGAAAGGGCAGACCAAGAAGACGATGGACTGACAACATTAAAGATAACATGAATACATCGCTAGAAAATGCAAGCCACATCGCCCAAGACAGAGAGGTTCAGAGAGTTCATTGGGAAGACAACATTCTGGAAGGAATACGTCACATGACAACACAGCTAGTTCAGTTTTCTAGATAAATGCTGCTGTATTTGAAAACTTCTCAAGTGCTTTCTGTGGATATCCCTCTCTGTGGGCCAGTGTTCCTCCCTTACCTGGTTTAGTGTAATGCAGTCTTGCGGGATATGTTCCGCTGTCTGTGATGCCTGCCCACATGGGCACAGAGGTGATGAAACCAGTCTTAGTATATTTAAGTGACTTTTTAGTATGTTATGTCCTGTCCTGATATGGAAGATGATAACTTTCTCTGTTCTGTCAAGATAGTGGTAGCTGTCTATTGGATGGTCAACTTTCCTAATAGCTTTGATGAGGTATGTGCTTTTTTGTTCTATTTATTCCTGTTTTGCTCCATCATTTGCTTCAATATCTGTGCCTTTTCATTTCCTGGAATGCCAGAGTGAGATGGTATCCACTGTAGTACTACCCTTTTTTAGATCTTCACTTCTCGCATTGCTTCATTCAGAATCTCATCGCGGACATGTACAGGCTAAGCATTGCTGCAGAAACTATTAAAATCACAACAAGCTAATGTGAGTAGGTGGTGTTTCTTACTGATGCAATGTCTCTCCTGCATCATTTCATGCGTTAATTTCTCATTGTTTCGTTTTTTGTTCATGGATATTGCCTATTTCGTCTTGTGTTCTTTGAGTGATAAAGGTTTGTTTGTCGAAACGTCGATTTAACCCATGTATGTACTCTATTAAAACTTCATCACGAGCTGTGATTACCTTTCACCCGTGCATTCCATACTGGAATTTTTTTTCCATTTGAGTGGGTAATGGTTTTTTACAGTGTTTTTCTATATTCATGTTTATTTTCTTTTGTCATTCATTGACCTACTTGATGGCTGCATTATGTTGTTTGTTTGAACGTGTTCTTGAGTGTGTCGATGTGAGACAAGAATCAATGCAACATCGCAAATATACAACGAATCATCCTCGCTGAGAACGTTATTAACCTCTCACGCCAGGGATAGTAATTTATTACTTTGTCCTATTATTGTCCCCAATTATGACAATCAGCAATTATTACTGTACGATTGTTGTTAGCAATTTTCTGGGATGATATTTGCTCCAAATACTGATCTCTAATTCCGAAGATGGGTGCGGTATATGCGTATAGAAACAATTGATTACTTTCCCATGTTTGTATCTTCTGTGCCCTAAATTCGATTGCATCATTGTTTGTTATTGATTAGATGTGATTTCTGCGCATCTGTTGTGTAGTTTTCCGCTTGTCTGATTGTATGCTCAATGATTCTGCATTTCTTGTTTATTTTGAAGCAGTAAATCATGTTGTCTTCTGCAATTTATATGATAATCGTCAGTCTTCTGATAGTACCCTCACAATAATAATGTTGTTTCACTTACAATAATGATGTTGTTTCCCTCACAATAATGATGTTGTTTTCCCTAGCAGTAATGATGTTTCACTCGCAACAATGATGTTTCTCTCACAATAATGATGTTTCCCTCACAATATTGATGTTGTTTCCCTCAAAATAATGATGTTGTTTTCATCTAATTCACTGCAGATATTTGAATTCGTTCACTATGATGTTATATCATGTTCTGATGTTCTATGATGTTCTAGAAACTGACTGCATTCTCGTCTGCTTCTTTCTTAAGGGGCTGTCCTTAAGTTACATAAAAAAATTAAGTGTGTGAGTGGGGCTGTAAGTATTTGACAGTATGGCAGAAGTGTACCTCAACAAAGCGATTTTTATACACCAATCACATTTGGTGAATTTAAACAAAGAAATTAAATAATTGTTGTTTGTTCGTACTATTTTTTTAGCTACAAAAAAGATTATTTAAGGACTTAAATACTGTGGGACGTAAACACATGGTCACATAATTAGACAAGGAGCATCTCTGTATTTTTGACAAGTTCTTGACAAGCGAGGGGAGAAGTTCTCCAAAAAAAATGCTAAAATAAAACAGATTCATGCAACATATGTTTAAGAGGTCTGGGCTAATAGATAACAGATGTATGTGACGATGTGGGCAATCTGCAGATATTAATGTTCATAGTTTACAGAACAGCCCATTGTAGCACATCACAAGAAGAAAAGTGTGTCCCTGATGTACTCCCACTACTGTACTGCCTCGGAGCTGGTAACCCATACTGTCCTGCCTCTGAGCTAGTAATCTCACCACTGTCTTCCTCGGTTCTGATAATCCCAGTACTGTCTTGCCTCGGTTCTGATAATCTCACCACTGTCTTGCCTCGGTTCTGATAATCTCACCACTGTCTTGCCTCGGTTCTGATAATCTCACCACTGTCTTGCCTCGGTTCTGATAATCTCACCACTGTCTTGCCTCGGTTCTGATAATCTCACCACTGTCTTGCCTCGGTTCTGATAATCTCACCACTGTCTTCCTCGGTTCTGATAATCCCAGTACTGTCCTGCCTCGGTTCTGATAATCCCAGTACTGTCTTGCCTCGGTTCTGATAATCCCAGTACTGTCTTGCCTCGGTTCTGATAATCTCACCACTGTCTTGCCTCGGTTCTGATAATCTCACCACTGTCTTGCCTCGGTTCTGATAATCTCACCACTGTCTTGCCTCGGTTCTGATAATCCCAGTACTGTCTTGCCTTGGTTCTGATAATCCCAGTACTGTCTTGCCTCGGTTCTGATAATCTCACCACTGTCTTGTCTCGGTTCTGATAATCCCATTACTGTCCTGCCTCGGTTCTGATAATCCCACCACTGTCTTGCCTCGGTTCTGATAATCCCAGTATTGTCTTGCCTCGGAGAGGGTAATCCCAGTATTGCCTTGCCTCGGAGAGGGTAATTCCAGTACTGTTCATTGAAGAAATGCATATACGCATCTGCCGATAGGGAACGGAAAAAAATGAAGATCCAGCCATAATGAATTGTGTAGCCAAAATGAAGATTCAGCCATAATGAATTGTGTAGCCAAAATGACGTCATAGCATCGTAGTGCGAGAGAGCTGATGGTGAAATGGGACGGAGGGGTAGAGTTAGATGGAGGGATCATCATGAAAATTTAACTTGATAAACTGGGACGGAGGGGTAGAGTTGTATGGAGGAGAATATCATGAAACCTTAACTTGGTAACTGGGACGGGGGTAGAGTTGTATGGAGGGAAATATCAAGAAACTATAACTTGGTAAACTGGGACGGCGTTGGTAGTGTTGTATGGAGGGGAATATAATAAAACCTTAACTTGGTAAACTGGGACGGGGTAGAGTTGTAAGGAGGGAAATATCAAGAAACTTTAACTTGGTAAACTGGGACGGAGAGGTAGTTAAGTGGAGATTAATAAATTGTTCATGATGAAGACAACAAAAGAGTCATTATTACACTCAATGTTATGTATATTTATATATATATATATATATATATATAGTTTTTTATCTGGATGCGTGAAGATAACTATACAGTTTCCAACCTGTGCATGTTATATATATATATATATATATATATATATATATATATATATATATATATATATATATATATATATATATATATATATATATATATATATATATATATTCCATAGTTGCAACCTATAGACTGCCTGGATGTGATATTTTCTGTTGCTTTTAATGTTGTCCTTTTTTTTAATTTTAAGAGCACCATTTGCAATAAAGAAATGTGAACACTATAATGCAAATATAACTATTGAGATTTTACAATGAAATATCTCTATAACGTATTCTGTTATAACAAATGTCAGTATTTAACAACACTTTTTAAAATACCCAATTATATGTATTCATTATGTTTTGTACTGTATATAGCGAACATCTGTTATAACATATTTTTCGTGGCTCTGGAAGAAGTTGTCATAGCGGGATTAGACTGAAGCTTTTGTTTATCCTATACAACATGGTTTCCTCGAAGAGATGCTTGACTTGGTGCCACTTTACAGAAACCAGACTTTATCGGAACTAACATTTTACAGAAACCAGAATTATTAGAACTAACATTTTACAGAAACCAGAATTATTAGAACTAACATTTTACAGAAACCAGACTTTATTAGAACTAACATTTTACAGAAACCAGATTCTATCACAGCTAACATTTTACAGTGAAATCTCATTTTAACACTTGGTCGTCCAGACTGAAAAATTGTGTATGTAATAACAGAAATGCGTTATAAACATTACAAACAATATAGAATAAATATAAATTGGAATTTGGAAAAGTGTTGTTAAGAAGGGAAATTTGTCATAAAAATTATGCTATATAAGGAATTCCACTTTATAAAACTTGATTTAAAAAACGCCACAGACAGGGCCGTAGATATGAAAACCTTAAAGAGGGGGTTTATATTTTTTTTTTTAATTTGTTAAAGTTATTCGTCCTTTATCGCGTGTATATTTAACTATTTGACTGGAAATTTTAAGACCATTTTTTTGGTGAAAAATCGCTAAGCTAAGGGGGTTTTAATCGAACCTTTGGTTAAGTTCCTCGTGCTAAATCCATGATAGATTTGTAAAGGTGGGGGGACTGAAGATTTGAACACTCAACTCCCCCTCCCCCCCCCCCCCTTTCTTATCTAACGGGTCTGGCCGCAGATAAAATTAACTATCATAACTCTTTTCACATAACAACAAAATCAATCTAAAGACGAGTTGTATGTAACATGAAACCTCGTAACTTCTCTGTTAAAACTAACATGGACAAACGAGGTTTGTCTTTTAAACATGTGTTCGTTACAAATAAAACGAAATGTCTTGCAATATACTTCCTAATTATGTTCGTGTAATAATTGTTGGATCATGTACATTTTTGTTTTGTGTGAGTGGAGACATTGGTATGTTCGAGTTGTGCGTTCAAAGCCTGCTCCAGATATAGGACCTGCGGACAACGATATTTTTGTTTGCTGATGTAACTTATTTTTGCTATTCAGTGACTTTCCGCAAGAAATATATGCAAAGCACGGATTTGTCGAATCAGCCAAGATAAGTGGCTTCATAAACAAGTGCTACATTCTGGAGTAGGCTATGGTGTGAATTACGAATGCTACACATCGCCTTTGAGTATTGAATGAAGTGTATCTTGCATTTGTGAGAACCATCGGTGCGTGTTATTTGTCATGTGTTTTAATAGTAACAATTATAATTTTGTGACAGTTTCGTGATCTTACTATTTTATCATGTAACAACTTCCCTATGGGGTAAATAATCTGTTAACTTGCTGCAATTCTGTTATAGTGTATCCAATCTGATACCGTGTTGTTATTTTGTTATAATAATAGTGTTGTGTTATCTCGTTAAAATTCTGTTGTTATCGTTTAGCGATCTAATATTATTGTATACTTGTCTTCCTATCTCAGGCTGGAATTACAAGTCCGGAGACTATGGAGGTATGTTCAGAGTTGTTTTTCATTGATTTCGTCTAGATTTCTATAGGTTAGAGGTATATTATTGTCGGTTACCATCAGCAAAGAGATCAGTTCTTAGACAAACATTGAGATATGTAGCTAAATATCGAAGTGGTACAGAGCCCGTCTGTGACGGCAAAGGTACCGAGTTCGATCCTCACCACAGGCAATTGTGCATCCGGACCGATCAGAAAGCAATGGCAACCTACTGAACGTATTTATATTGCCTATAAAATCACCACAGCCAACAAATGCTGGGTTGGTAGCTACGTCCTGGATAGGATATGCTACCAATTTAGCTAAATATCTACAATAGTGAATAAAGAGTAAGATTTGTGACCACTGATCTGTAGATTGTTCGTCTTCTGCGTTCATTCTCAAACTCCTGCAGATTAACAGGATCTATTCCGGAGAGTGAAATGTGTTGTGTCATGGTTTACAGCTTTGCTGCGATATCATCGCCTTTCGGCCTTACGAATCAGGCAACAGTATGGCTTCTGTGTCACTTTGATTCTTTATATGATGGGACAGCCAACTACACGCCCCAAATCTCCTTAGTCGTCTCTTACCCCGTTCATGTGAGGTAAGGAGATAAAGAGTATCACTATTCTGTTTTCCCTTTTATCCACGTTTACACACGGGCGATAAATAAAGTCGAAACTTGAAGAAAGATGTACGGTTGTAACAAACAAACAAAACAGTAAACTAAGAGGGAGATTTGAGGACAAACATGATATTTTACAGAAATATTCGGAGATCACGTAACTAATTTGTGTAAATAGGAGGGAGATATGAGGACATACAAGAAATTGTATAGACAAATTGAGAGATTAGTGAACTAATTGATGTACATAGGAGAAATTTGAGGACATACGGGACATTTTGTAAACAAATTGGATGATCAATGAATTAATTGGTTAAAGATAATATGATGAAAATTTGAGGACATACAGGACATTTTATAGACAAATTGCGAGATCAGTGAACTAATTTGTGTACTTGGTGCACATAGGAGGGAGAAATTATGACATACAGCCTTTACCGATTAAGGATCTCATACACAGATAAATGTTCATGTGGATCCGGAACCCAGACTCCGGAACACATACTTCAGGACTGCCCAACATACAAAGAGCAAAGACAGCAGACCTGGTCAGAGGATACAGACTTGAGGCACAGAAGACAGTGGAGAAGTTCTGGAGAAGAGAGTGGACTTCGTCCTGACGACAGGAATGACGGTATAGCATGATCACAGATGCTGAACGCAGAAGAAGAAGATAACATGCAGGACATCTTATAGATAAGTTTGGAGGTCAGTGAACTAATTCGTGTACATCGGAGGGAGAATTATGAATAAACATACACATTTGTGGCTAAGGAGATATCTTTGTAGAATAAGAGTTTAAAGCAATTAAATATCCTTGTGGCTGAAGAGGTCTGGACAATGAGATATATTTGTGGCTGAAGAGGTCTGGACAATGAGATATATTTGTGGCTGAAGAGGTCTGGACAATGAGATATATTTGTGGCTGAAGAGGTCTGGACAATGAGATATATTTGTGGCTGAAGAGGTCTGGACAATGAGATATATTTGTGGCTGAAGAGGTCTGGACAATGAGATATATTTGTGGCTGAAGAGGTCTGGACAATGAGATATATTTGTGGCTGAAGAGGTCTGGACAATGAGATATATTTGTGGCTGAAGAGGTCTGGACAATGAGATATATTTGTGGCTGAAGAGGTCTGGACAATGAGATATATTTGTGGCTGATGAGGTCTGGACAATGAGATATATTTGTGGCTGAAGAGGTCTGGACAATGAGATATATTTGTGGCTGAAGAGGTCTGGACAATGAGATATATTTGTGGCTGAAGAGGTCTGGACAATGAGATATATTTGTGGCTGAAGAGGTCTGGACAATGAGATATATTTGTGGCTGAAGAGGTCTGGACAATGAGATATATTTGTGGCTGAAGAGTTCTGGACAATGAGATATATTTGTGGCTGAAGAGTTCTGGACAATGAGATATATTTGTGGCTGAAGAGGTCTGGACAATGAGATATATTTGTGGCTGAAGAGGTCTGGACAATGAGATATATTTGTGGCTGAAGAGGTCTGGACAATGAGATAGATTTGTGGCTGAAGAGGTCTGGACAATGAGATATATTTGTGGCTGAAGAGGTCTGGACAATGAGATATATTTGTGGCTGAAGAGGTCTGGACAATGAGATATATTTGTGGCTGAAGAGTTCTGGACAATGAGATATATTTGTGGCTGAAGAGGTCTGGACAATGAGATATATTTGTGGCTGACGAGGTCTGGACAATGAGATATATTTGTGGCTGAAGAGGTCTGGACAACGAAACAGTTTTGCTAGCAGCATGTGATAGAGATACCAGTTCAAAGTCTCCAAAAATGTGTTTGTTTTGATATAAAATGACACATAACAAAGAAATGGCACACGTTTTATTTTTGCTGTTGTGAACACATGTTATCCATTCGTGTTTCGTGACACCATGTGTTGCTGGTTTGCCTCTCGGCCTGGTATCTCCGACTTCAGCGCCAATGATTGCTTGGGCAGGACTGTGGTCCCGCTCAATCTTAGGGATGGCCGACAAATCCTAGTTTCCAGCATCTGCTCGCTGGACTAAGCCATTATTGACAAAGTCTCCACTTGAATAAGTTTTCCGTGAAGGAGATTTGTTTTATAAAAGCAAAGATTCATTAATATAATCATCATCATGAACAGTCTTCGCATAGAAGTTTGCTCATAACGTATCTACAATAGCTTCATCCTTATGTCTAGTTGGTGTAATCTAGATGATTATGTTCCCCATCACATGATGTTGCCGTCTCACTTGTCGTGCGCATACAAGGACACACATTGTTGATATTCCTACATTAAAAAAAAGACTTACATTCATGAAGAACTGACTGACTATATTTGTCCTTCCCCGTGTCTAATTCGTGCCTCTCGACAAAACAGAAAACCTGCTCTGCTGACATTGCCAGTCTCAATGTTTCAACATGTAAGGTCTTTTTCAAGAACATACAATACAATCACAGAACAGACATTAAAAGCAGTAAAAATTGAAAACACTAAAACAAATGCATTAGACAGCAGACATTTAGCAGCAGGGAATTAATTCTTTTAAACTTCCATCTATAATTTCCATGGAAATGTAGTTGTTGTTTTTGTTCATCCATCTTAAATGATCTTCTTCTTCTTCTGCGTTCGTTCTCAAACTCCTGCAAATTAGCAGGATGTAGTCCGGAGAACGGAATGCGTTGTGCCATGGTTTACAGCATTACTGCGATATCTGCGCCTTTCAGCCTGACACATCCGACTTGAGCATGGCTTTGGGTCACTGGCCCTATATGAGATGTGACAGCCAACTCATCCCATAACCTCCTTAGTCGCCTTTTACGACATGCGTGGAAGGTAAACAGTGTTACTATTCTTTGCTCCCCTTTCGGGCCCCGGCATCACGGGCGATCTTAAATGATGACAAGCATTTATTTTAAATCCAATTTTGAAAATTCAGTTAGAATTATGACCATGTCTAATAGCTCGTAGATGGCTAATGAGCCCTATTCGAGCTGTAAATGTCCTTGGACAATTCGGGCATGGAATGACCATTGTAGATGGATTTTGGTCTATCCTTGACTTTCTAGCTACTCTCCGATGTTGAACTGCTGCATTTTAAACATTTTAATACACTTGTTAAACAGGATGACATGAATTGGTTACGAGCTCAAGAATACAGGCATGCTTACTATTGTTAAATAGTTCTGTAGACTTTATATCAGGGATAAACCATGGACGCTAATCTATGGAAGCAAATTGGCTATAAATATGTAAATATATTTGACTTGAAATATCATTTGTGCGTCTCTCATGTGATATATCATTTGTACATCTGTCACGTGGAAAATAATGTGTATATCTGTAACGTCAAATATAATTTGTAATTCTGTCACGATTAATATAATATGAACATCTATCACGCTAAATATAATAGGTACATTTGTCACGTGAAATATCATGTAAATATCTGTCATGTGTACGTACATCTGTAACATGAAACATCATTTATACAGTGGTCACGTGATCTACGATTTGTACATCTGTCACGTGAAGTATCATTTGTGCGTCTGTCTCGTGAAATATCATTTGCACGTGTGTGCGTGAAATATAGTTTGCGCATCTGTTTCTGAAACATATTTTGTACATGTGTTATAGGGCCGTCGAACTGGTCTCTGCAGTATCCAGACTGTGGTGGTGTTATGCAGAGCCCAATTGATATAAACACTAAACTTGTACTCTATGACCCTAACCTTGAACTTTTCAACTTTGACCAGTACAACAAAATTGCAAATATTTACATGGAGTTGGAGAACGTTGGAGGTCACACAGGTAGTTAATCCTCTATTACATGTAGTTAATTCTCTGTTACAGGTAGTTAATCCTCTATTACAGGTAGTTAATCCTCTGTTACAGGTAGCTAATCCTCTGTTACAGGTAGTTAATCCTCTATTACATGTAGTTAATCCTCTGTTACAGGTAGTCAGTTCTCTGTTACAGGTAGTTAATCCTCTATTACAGGTAGTTAATCCTCTATTACAGGTAGTTAATACTGTCACAGGGAGTTAATTCTCTATTACACCTCTTAAGATTTTCCGTGATATAAGTAGAATTGCCGGATATGTCAAGTGTATGCATAATATGTTCAGGTATGCATAATATGTTCAGGTATGCATAATATGTTTTAAAAAATAGAAAAGTATTAATATTTCTATGTGCCTATGTCTCTATAATGTGTACTTTGTCTCTATAATGTGTACTTTGTCTATATAATGTGTACTTTGTCTATATAATGTGTAATTTGTCTATATAATGTATACTTTGTCTCTATAATGTGTACTTTGTCTCTATAATGTGTACTTGTCTATATAATGTGTACTTTGTCTATATAATGTGTACTTTGTCTATATAATGTGTACTTTGTCTATATAATGTGTACTTTGTCTATATAATGTGTACTTTGTCTATATAATGTGTACTTTGTCTATATAATGTGTACTTTGTCTATATAATGTGTAA
The DNA here is from genome assembly GCA_034231615.1 of Meghimatium bilineatum. NCBI lineage: Eukaryota > Metazoa > Mollusca > Gastropoda > Stylommatophora > Philomycidae > Meghimatium > Meghimatium bilineatum. The sequence continues at coordinate 24,582,031 of CM067309.1, forward strand.
TTTGTCTATATAATGTGTAATTTGTCTATATAATGTGTACTTTGGTTGGAAAGGAGTTTATTTTTACCACAAAAAAACTGAATGTAGAAATATAATAAAATGATAACAGTGCTGAATATTTCATTTTAGAAAAGTAACTAAATTGAAACAAAACAAGGAAAATCTACCTTGCAAAACTCTACAAAAATGCTATATGTATACAATTTTGGGGCAAAAATTGCATTTACAAATTTACATACATGCAGAATGTCATAAAAGTCATGTTTCATCTTGATAATGTCAAGGTTACATCGCAAAACATCTGGCTTGAAGGGGACATAACAGTGAAAATTATGAACACAATAGCGCTGGAGATATTTGAGTGGAATTTGGTTCGTTGTATAAGAAAAAACTGTAATATAGAGTTAATCTATGAGGGATGTGAGATTTCTGAAGGTGTGATGAGATTTGTGAAGGTGTGATGAGATTTCTGAAGGTGTGATGAGATTTGTGAAGGTGTGATGAGATTTGTGAAGGTGTGATGAGATTTGTGAGGGTGTGATGAGATTTGTGAAGGTGTGATGAGATTTGTGAAGGTGTGATGAGATTTGTGAAGGTATGATGAGATTTGTGAGGGTGTGATGAGATTTGTGAAGATGTGATGAAATTTGTGAAGATGTGATGAGATTTGTGAAGGTGTGATGAGATTTGTGAAGGTGTGATGAGATTTGTGAAGATGTAATGAGATTTGTGAAGGTGTGATGAGATTTGTGAAGGTGTGATGAGATTTGTGAAGGTGTGATGAGATTTTGTCACTACATGTCTTGTCTTCTTCTTCATATTTCTTCGCTCAGTTATCAGGTTGCAGTTTCAATAGCTACAGTCAGTTATCAGGTTGCAGTACCAATAGCTTCAGTCAGTTATCAGTATGTAGTACCAACAGCTTCAGTAATTTATCCGGTACAGCACCAACATCTTCAGTCATTTATCAGGTTGCAGCACCAACAGCTTCAGTAATTTATCCGGTACAGCACCAACAGCTTCAGTCATTTATCAGGTTGCAGTACTAACAGCTTCAGTCATTTATCAGGTTACAACACCAATAGTTTCAGTCAGTTATCAGGACACAGCACCGATAGCTTCAGTCAACTGTGTAAATCGCTTCAGGTCATCCAAGGAATCCCTTAGTGAGGTCTCAGTAGGCCATATTTTGTCCCTCTTCTTGATAAAGTTGACATGCATGAACAATGCTGTCTCTGGGCTTAGTCTATAGTTGCACAGGTTTGTCACGCCAATTCTCAGCTTTCTGTACATCAGGTACTAGGTATTAGGTAGGCGGCTTCGAGCAAAAACCAAAGTTAAATCAAACACAATCAGGGATCTTCTATTTGCTGATGACTGTGCCCTAAATGCCAACTCTGAGGCTGATCTACAATGTATTATAAACAGATTCTCTAAAGCCTGTACCAACTTTGGGCTTACCATTAACACAGAGAAAACAGAAGTCATGTTACAACCAGCACTTGGCAAAAGCTATCTCGAGCCCTGCATAAAGGTAAATGGTGTAGCACTGAAAGTTGTGAATAGATTCACATATCTAGGCAGTACGTTATCACAAAATGCCAACGTTGATGATGAAGTGTATACAAGGATCGCCAAAGCAAGCAGTACTTTCGGCAGATTGTACGCAAATGTTTGGCGTAGAAATGGCATAAACCTACAGACTAAGCTGAAAGTTTACAGAGCAGTGGCACTTCCAGTGCTGTTATACGCTAGTGAAACATGGACAGTGTATAGACGTCATGTGAAAAAACTCAATCATCTTTTAATACAAATTGTCTCAGAAAAGTTATGAACATCAGATGGCAAGACAAGATTCCAGATACCACTGTCCTTGATAGAGCTGGTATCCCAAGCATTGACACGATCCTGATGCAGACACAGATTCTTTAGGCAGGTCATTTGGTGCGTATGCCAGATCAGATGTAACAAATGGTCATCATCACTTGTGATGGGCGAACAACATATAACATATACATTAGGTATGTTGGTTATCATCTTCGCACACCGGACACGTCCATATGTGCTCCGATCTCCGCTTCAGTAAATCTCTCAGATATAACCGCTGATGGTTCCGGTTCTATGTTGATTCACTACTCATTTTTAAATCTTTGTCAGGGTTTCTCTTCGGGCCACGCCTATCAAACATCTGAACATGTGACTTCTCAGTCTGTTGTGGCCATTTCGCATCCTGAAAACAATGGTTTGTTCTTTGCGTGAAATTTGGATGTAAGGGTCATTTGGCTCTGCAGCTGGGTGCACCTGCTTCCACCTTTTCTTATATTCTGCTTTTATCATAATCTTACATTCATAATATGCAATATCACTTTCCATTTGTTCTAGAGATTCCCCTTTCCTTGCCAGAAAGTCGGGATTTTTTTTTTCATTTCTAAGTTAGTTAGTTAGTTAGTTAGTCGTCGGATCATCATCACTGCAAACTGGACACATCCATAGTTGCTCCGATCTCTCCTTGAGTGTATCCGCCATCACACTTCTGCTGACAGTACCGGTCCTATGCTGGTTGACCATCATTCTTCTGCGCCCTCCAAAATGTTCACCTCTAGCAACACCGCATCTCAATCCCTGATCTTTAATCCTAGCCATTGAAAAGGAATCATCATCCACATTCGTCTCACTCTCGCGTGTTATATCTCTTAAGGAGTTCAAAACGTCAGCGCGATCCATTGCCCCATCGCCCTTTGCCACAATCGCACACGATGCCAGTTGATCCGCTCTTTCATTGCCTCGAACGCCCACATGTGCCGGCACGAAAATAAATGTAACCGCCTTCAAGCTCGCATTTCTCAAGGCCTCAATCCACTGTTCGCGAACGAGACCCACTTGTACCTTCTTAATCATACTCATAGAGTCACTCAAGATGCAGACCTGCGTTACTTTCTGTGTGCGTAGCCACTCAAATGCCTTGGTCACCGCCATAGTCTCCATGGTCATACTACTCGTAGTGACCGCAAAGGCACCACTTTCCTCCTTGATCGTTTTACCTGCGCACTGAGCTGTAAAGGCCCAAGCACTGCGAACATGCCTAATTACAGATCCATCAGTGTATATAATCACATCCCCCTCTTTGGTATTCTCACTGATTAAAGCCTGCACTTCTTTCTCCACAGCTGTGGGACACCATTCTCTGCATTCCCTGCTAAGTGATATTACTACTCTCAAACAAGTTTCGAAATCTGTGGGTAGACCTATCCATTCCGCACCAACTGCCACATCCTGTAATCGGCACACGCTTTGTATTACATCTTCAGCACGTCCCATCCACGACCTTCCTCTCTTGAGTCTGCTGCCTTTAACTTTCTGTATTTCGGAATGCAACGGGTGTTCCTTATCTGCATGTATTTGAAGGTACGCCCGTGCACGGCAATACTGTAATCTATGCTCAGCTGTTGGGCAGTCAAGTAGGTATCGCATAGCTCTTGTCGATGTGTCTCTTGTGCATCCCAGAATGATACGCATTGCTGCATTCTGGACTCTATCCAGTCTTTCGATCTGAGTTTGGCTAAGAGTCAGAATTGCTAGTGCATATTCCACCACAGCCACTACCAAACCCTGGTACAAAAGAAATAACAATCTTTGCTCACATTGCGCAGCAGCCATAACCTTCATTGCTGCTAAGCCTTTGCCTGCCCTTATGATAATGTGGTCAACATGTTCCCTGAAACTCAGGACTCTGTCAAAAAACACACCCAGATATCTCATTGTGCTAGTTCTTTCTAAACTTATCCCGGACAACGAAACTTGTGGCATGGGTGTCTTTACCATGTGATTGTTCAAGAAAAACCACGTCACGAATGCCTTAGACGGATTAACCACTGCTCCCGTATCTCGACACCAATTTGTCAGTCTGTCCAGCTCCTTCTGTAGTTCCACGACGCACTCTTCTCGATTTCTGCCCTGTCTATACACCAGGATATCATCGGCATATGACATCGTTCTGCCAACACCTGTGATTTGATTGCCAGCGATATGTACTGTGTATACATTGAAAAGTACAGGAGATAGAGGCGATCCCTGTGGCAGGCCAGGGCTAATAACCGTTGGTGTAGATATCCAGTTACCACACTGTGTAGGAACTTGAGCATGGAAAACCATATGCTAATCACAGTTGAAGAAATCAGGAAGACACTAAAAAGTACAAAAAATACAGCACCAGGGCCAGATGGCATTAGATACGATGACATTAGTCGAAGAACGGATGAGGAGTTGGGAGAGTTGGTGGACATGTTCAATAATAGCCTTCTAAAGGGCACAGTGAAAGAAGACTGGTTGCACAGCTATTTAGTTCCACTACACAAACCTGGGAAGGACCACACCAGGATACATGGCTACAGAATAATAACTATGCAGAATACGATTGGCAAGCTTTTGGAAAAAATTGTGGCCCGGAAGGTATCGTGTTATCTTGAAAGAAATAAGTGTTTACCAACATTGTTAGGAGGATATCGTCCAGGAAAGAAGACATGGCAAAATGCAGCCATATTTGCGCAGGATGTTTTTGAGGGGTTCGATTGCGCATGGAGACATGTGCGGTCGCAATAGACCTTGAGGATGCGTACAATAGGGTGTCCTTGGATATCTTGATGCACCAGCTGTTAAATCTTGCAGTTAATCCTTTTGTCGTGCGTTGGGTTGGCGCCGCCCTGATGCACAGGGTTGTAGTTCTTAAGTGTAGTTCATTTCTAAGTATGCCACAGTAACCAGGTATCCACTGCAGTACTGTTTCATTGGTGGTAGTGCTGAATCCACTGCAGTACTGTTTCATTGGTGGTAGTGCTGAGGTAGAATAAGGAGGATATAAGTTCATTCATGCTCTTCTTTTTATCTTTTTTTTTGCCTTCAACACTAACTTTCAACACTAATCTGTTAGACTTTATGTCTGTTAGACTTTATATCTGTTAGACTTTATATCTGTTAGACTTTATGTCTGTTAGACTTTATATCTGTTAGACTTTATGTCTGTTAGACTTTATGTCTGTTACACTTTGCATGTCTTGTCTCAATTTCTGACTTGTGTCCTCTTTTTTGTGAGTTAAATCTCGTTTTTTTTAGTTAAATCTCGTTTTTTGTGAGTTAAATCTTGTTTTTTGTGAGTTAAATCTCGTTTTTTTGTGAGTTAAATCTCTTTTTTGTGAGTTAAATCTCATTTTTTTGTTAGTTGAATCTCGTTTTTTGTGAGTTAAATCTCGTTTTTTGTGAGTTAAATCAAGTATGTATTGTATTCAGACAGTAAACAAATAGCTAGAAAAGCTTGTTAATAGTCTATATATATCCATCGATCTTCTGTCTATCTATCTGTCTATCTATCTGTCTATCGATCTATCTATTACCATTTCCACTTGGTACCGTTAACCGTCGTGGGAGGGGGAGTAGTTGGAGTTGTCTGTCATTGGTTATGCAGGTCTCATTGGCCATAGTCAGCCCTTGTCTCTTTAAGCTTGTCTCTTTAAGCTTGTCTCTTTAAGCTTGTCTCTTTAAGCTTGTCTCTTTAAGCTTGTCTCTTTAAGGTTTCTTTAAGCTTGTCTCTTTAAGGTTTCTTTAAGCTTGTCTCCAACCATCTATATCTTTATTTTCCTCGTGCCATGTTCCCGATATTCTGCTGTTGTGTGCACGACGGACTGGTTACGTTGGTTTTATTCTCACGGAGTGACCAAACCACCTGGTTTGCTGTCTCTCTATGTAGTCTTGACTTGAGATAGTTTTTATTTCCTCCCTGATATCTTCCTTTCTCTGATGTTCTCTTTTTGGTGATATTTATAGCTCTCCTCAATTTGACATACTGTGATATTTTTCGCTAAAATGATTGTCAAGAGCCATGTTTGACATTGGTAACACAGAGTTGGTTTTAAAATATTGTTTTGTAGTTATGCAGATTGTTGGGTGTTTTGTAGTCATGCAGATTGTTGGGTGTTTTGTAGTCATGCAGATTGATGGGGGTTTGAGTATTGGTGACATATGGTAAGTCACAGATTTCCAACATATTGTTTCGATCTCTCTTTCGAGTTTGGCATCCTCTGTAAAGATGCTTCCTAAATATTTGAAATCTGAGACCTGCTTTAGTTGTGTACCATTAACAGATATATTTAACTGTTGACCACTTAAATCACGTAGTCACTTATCACCCTGATGCCAGTAATAATGTGTATAAAGTCATGTGTTTGAAACCCAATTAAAATAGAAAGAAAAGAAAAATATTATATTAACAGTTATTCCGATAGATAGATATTGTAGAAACCAGTAGATGATAGTTGCATAGTTGGTGTAAGGAACACACCTCAGATGAATAGTTTACAAGTGTGAACACACCTCAGATGAATAGTTTACAAGTGTGAACACACCTCAGATGAATAGTTTACAAGAGTGAACACAACTCTGTGTCATCACATGTCATTATCATAACTCAATGGCCCGTGAGTATAACTCGTGAATATGGCTCGTGATTATCTTCCCTTGAATTAAATTAACCGCCGAAGACGGATGTGTTGGGCCATTGGCGCAAATAAAACGGCAACACAACGCATTTCCATTCTCTGGACTACATTCAACTGGAAATCTTGTAGGATCATTGTCCTGTTACAAGAGATATCCAGTGGGAGTTTGAGAATGAACGCTGAAGAAGAAGAAGAAGAATTAAATTATATCAGCACTTCAAAAATGACGTTCGTTGTGATTAGCAGACACCCCAGTGGAATTAACAATTTTACTTCACAACTTACAACACAAGCACCAGTCATGTACCTGACATTTCAGGAAATCTGCCATTTTTTTTAAAATTATGTCTTGAACTCTCACGGCATACTTGAGCACGAACTTGCATATTAATTCACTTTACACATCAACAATTTATTATAGTCATCGTATCTAAATATAGCATGCAAACATCACTGATCTGTGAGGATATTGTTCTTACCCAGCCTATTGGACTGGCTTGCAAACTATAACAGTTAGTGTTAATACAAGTGTCCACACACACACGTGTACATTAAACTCAAGCACAATGTTCAGGTCAAATGGTTAATCCTTCAGGGTCATCGTAAATATTTGTAGAATATCGTCTGTAAGAATCGTTAATGTCTGTCTGCTCTCTTGTTGTTGGAACGAAAACAATCACATTGGAGAAGAGCTAGTGCTTCTCTTAATAAAACCACAGTAAATATATGTGTAGAATACAATGGAGATGTCATCCTTGACTATATATAAGTCATCTTATCTTCTTTCACGTTAATCTTCTAAAGTAAGTGTTGAAATATGTCTGCTAGTTCTATAGTAATTTAGCTCCTGTCTCATAAATGTCGATGTCTATTACAAGTTAATTTTATCTGTGAAATCCTCCGAACGTAAGCCAGGTTTTTGTTGCTAATTAGCAACACTGTTCTTATACCAAAGTCAAATGGTTGTTGAGATTCCAGTTCATTTCTGTTCTCTTTACTTTAAATATTTTTAAAGCTTTTTTTTTAGATTTATTATTTATCTTCACTTTATAGAGTGGCAACCTTGATTATTTCAGGCTATATATTATAATTGATTCATATTCAACCTCAAACTTGTCATTATATAAATTTCACATTAGTCCTTTTTTTTACTCATCTAGTTCATTGGTAACATCGCATCATAAAACTTTACGAAGTAATCTATTGACAGGCTTACGACAAAAAGTATAGAATATTTTATACTTTGTAACTATCTCCCTACTCTATGGCAACCTTGTGTCATACACGGTTGTGAAATTGTAAATATTAATTTATATATTTTAAGTTGTCCGAGAATCCCTTCTATTAAGCTCCTATGGACTGTTCAATCCTGTTTCATATAAGTAGACAAGAGAACATAATCACAACAGCAAGATTGAAGGCACCAGAGACAGAGGGCGACAACGTGAGAAAATATTAGACAGTTTGACAACCTGGAACGGCAAGGTAAAAACAACGACTTTGATACATAATACTGTGGACAGAGAGCTGTGGAGAGCCATGACCGCCTACGCCACTCAGCATGGCACCTGATGATGATGAGACATCTGTTGTTAAATCATCGATACGTTAATTAAAACACCACTCACTAGGTATAACGAGTGTCACAGTTACCTAATTATGTCAACGTTATGTGTTATCTGTAAAGAATAGTATCTGTAATATCTGTAAAGTAAAGAATAGTTCTCCACTGTGCTATAAATATCACACTGTTGACAATTTTAACCATTAACGTCATGGATTCCCGTGTAACACCAATCAAAATAATGCTGCAGAGAAGTCACATCTGACAATCACTTGAGTTCAAATCTAGACACAGACGAACTTATGCATAATCTGATTGTTTTCCAATTTACACATTTTTTACAATTTCCTATTATTTGTGGTGAGCTATCAGTATTTCTGCCCGCTATACACGGAGCGAGGTGCGCGCACACATTAGAAATATTATTTCTAATCCTAACCTTACTCTAAGTACTTACCCGTAAGTTTGCCAAATCACACAACAAAGGTCAGGTAACACCTCGAAACTAGAACAAAGGTCACAGTGGAGAACTATACGTTACTTCATCCATAAACATCTATTGTTCACTTTGCTAAAGACACACTTGGTCAGTTACAAAACCACTTGTCAAAGTTCTACTCCCAATTTGTAAGAATTTTCCACAACACTCTATGTTTCTTGACCTGAGGGTTCTTGATTGTATTTGTTCTGGTTTCTCTTTCGTTTGTCCTTCTTTCTTTCATTCCTATATATGATCCTTCGTACATCTGTTACTATGTTGGACGTTCTGTCCTATTTCTTTCTGTTGTTGTTGTGTAACTGTGTTAAGTATATGTGGTGAATATTCAATCTACTACGTTACCATCATTTTTTCCACTTATTAAATAACTAACTTACGTCCTGTCGTGTCCAAGATTCACGTCATCTCTCCTTTCGCACTATTTTCTAACGCTAAAAAAAATCTCTAACCCAACGTACATGCACTATTGGACAGGACAAATGAGGTCCGACAAGAGAGTGAGGGCGACGCTTTGCACAACTCTTCCTCACTTTAATCAAAATCCCCAGTGCAAGTCATTTTCACATTCATGCTAGAGAAGGGTATACGATCTCAAGGTGGCCAAAGGAAGCGCTAGAAGGACTCGTTAAAGGACTCACTGAAAGCCTTTGAAATAGACCACGATACATGGGAAGAACTTGCACAAAATAGATCTACATGGCGTTCTAAAATAAAAAAGAGCGCATCATCTTGTGAAAAGAAGAGAAATGCAGCAGCTCGACAGCGGAGAGCAGCTAGAAAGTCACGGATAGACCAAGATCCGTCTACAGTCGTTATTCCATGTCCAAACTGTCCAAGGACATTTACAGCTCGAATAGGGCTCATTAGCCATCTACGAACTCATAATCAAGGACATAACTAAAATTGAATTTTCAAAAGTGGATGTAACAAATGGTCATCATCACTTGTGATGGACGAACAACATTGGACAGGGATGGGACTGTTACATGTGTTCATATTTTCTATCTTACAACAAGACCCAGATATGCGCATACTCATTGAATCATATCTAAACAGTTGAACATCTACTACCAGATATAAATATCTATAAACAGGTCAACGGCTGCTATCAGATATAAATATATATAAACAGGTCAACGGCTGCTATCAGATATAAATATATATAAACAGGTGAACAGCTACTGTCATATGTATAAACATGTGAACCTCTGCTATCACATATAAATATCTATAATAGGTGAACGGCTACTATCCCATATAAATATGTATAAACATGTGGACCTCTACTATCACATATAAATATGTATAAACATGTGGACCTCTACTATCACATATAAATATGTATAAACATGTGGACCTCTACTATCACATATAAATATGTATAAACATGTGGACCTCTACTATCACATATAAATATGTATAAACATGTGGACCTCTACTATCACATATAAATATGTATAAACATGTGGACCTCTACTATCACATACAGATGTTTATATATTTATTGAAATTTATGATTGTCTCTACAGCTGAGGTTGTATATTCTGGAGATCCGGTTTACCTAAGCGGCGGAAGCTTACCTGACAAGTACATACTGGAACAATTTCACTTCCATTGGGGAAAGAGTGACAGTCGAGGGTCGGAACACAGCCTTAATGGCATTCATTATCCATTGGAGGTATTGTGAACTTATAATAATAGTAATAAGTCCCGTCCCATAACCATTTAGGGTCGTTAACTGGTGATCACTTAAATCACGTAGTCGCTTATCAACCTGATGTCAGTACACTGGATACATAAGCACAGGAAGCTATCCAAACATGTCTGTCTCAGCCATTCGGACGAGTGTAGAAAAATCATTTCCAGGTCATTCCTTGATTCTATCAATACTGGATTTGCTTTACCGTCTCTTCTCCTTCTACCCTCGACTATTGCTTGCAAAATAAATTTAGAAAGTGAGTCATGTCTCGTTACATGTCCAAACCAAACAAGTTTACACCGATTCAACACTGCCAAAAGTGGTTCTTGATATTCTGTAAATTTGTTTATTTGGTGTGCATCAGACATTAGACATCAGACATTAGACATCAGACATTAGACATCAGACATTAGACATCAGACATCAGACATTAGACATCAGACATTAGACATCAGACATTAGACATCAGACATTAGACATCAGACATCAGACATTAGACATCAGACATTAGACATCAGACATTAGACATCAGACATTAGACTTAAAACCTAAACCTGATCTTGGTCACCACCCCAAATCTTGGAATATATTAAGAGACAACAGATCAAATGGTTTGCCCACATTAACAGACTACCATCAGACAGCGTACTGCCATCTGACAAGCTATGCTACACAGATACAGTGAAGGCAGACCTAGAGGCCGACCACAAAAATGATGAACCACTGAAATAAAAGAGGCGACAAAATCTACAATATACTCAGCACACAAGAGAGCCGTTTCTAGAAAACTCTTCCACCCCTGACGCTGAAAGGCATCAAAGGGTTTAGCGAATAGATACAGAATAGATGGGTACAGCTGCAAAGCTTGAATCATGAAATTCTGGATTTAGGAATGAAGATTTTTTAAAGAAATGAATGGAAAAAATGTTGTATACGTCTAAAAAATAAATTGGGAAACTTTAGAGAAAGACATATTCTTTGTTTATTTCTGTTTCGGAGATTATAGTTGTTTACTCTCTGTTCTTGTGTCACACAGTTGAGTTTGTCGCTTTTTTAAAATTCCAATTAAGTTTCGCGACGCTCTGTGATTTACTCCTTTGTGGGAAATATTTCCAGAACAATCTGCCAAGCAGCAAGCACTGTTTAACTTAATGTGGATGACTTAATGTCGCAGTGACGTGGTTCGAAGACCCGTTATTGTCTAAAGATCAAAACAGCCCCCGAGAATGTCAATCTCCATTGAGCAGTTAGGCCTATACATTTCTAGGCGCCACTGTTAAACGAGTGTAAACATTGTATTTTTTTCATTCATTCTCAAACTCCCGCTGGATCTCTCTTATAGCAGGACAATGGAGATAAGAAATCTCTCTTGTATCAGGACAATGATGGTACAAGATCCCTCTTGTAGCAGGACAATGATGGTACAAGATCCCTCTTGTAGCAGGACAATGGTTGTACAAAATCTCTTTTGTAGCAGGACAATGGTTGTACAAAATCTCTTTTGTAGCAGGACAATGGGATTTTAATGGGTAATACAAAATCTCTCGTATAGTAGGACAATGGAGATAAGAAATCTCTCTTGTAGCAGGACAATGGTGGTACAAGATCCTTCTTGTAGCAAGACAATGATGGTACAAGATTCTTCTTGTAGCAGGACAATGGTGCTACAAAATCTGTCTTGTAGAAGGACAATGGTTGTACAAAATCTCTTTTGTAGCAGGAAAATGGTAATACAAAATCTCTCGTATAGCAGTCCAATGGAGGTAAGAAATCTCTCTTGTAGAAGGACAATGATGGTACAAGATTTCCAGCAGGATGTAGTCCAGAGAGCGGGAAATGTGTTGTGATGCTGTTATTTTATTAGTGCCATTGGGGCATCACATATCACTTCGACAGTTGGGGATGGGATGAAATCTGTGTGGACAAGAGTGCGGGTTATTGGCGGCTGAAGTTTGTGAAATAGTATATACAAGATGCCTGTGATTGTCCTTGATATCCAGAATGTAATAAATCAAATATTGAGTCAGCTAATAAAACTGACGCTAGTAATCACACTGACTGCAGTAATGACACTGACTCTACTAGTAACACTGACTCTACTAATGACACTGACTCCAGTAATGACACTGACTCAAGTAATGACACTGACCCCAGTAATGACACTGACTACTAATGACACTGATTCCAGTAATGACACTGACTCTACTGATGACATGTAAAATGTAAGCATACACACGTAACAGAGGTATGGTACACAATTGTGAGAGAATCATAGATACAGTTTATAAACGTGAAGATCAGAGACTATGAAATGGCCAATAATGATATAACTAACACTCACAGATTCTGAGAGGGTTACTTTTCGATGCATCGCATACAGCTGAGATTTGAGAATCCTCAGGGTATGAAAGAAAGCACTAGAGGAAACAAGAGTTTAATCGCTCGCAATCCCAATTTTACATACAAAATCAATAAATGCAATGGTATGGTTATCTGTAAAGAACGCCGTGTGATTCGTTAGTTTATAAATCACATATGAAGAGAGGAGAAGCAGAAAGAAGAGCCAGGGGTAGACCTAGAGTACGCTAGATCGACAACATCAAAGAGACATCACACAAACACCAAATAACATTATCTGAAGCTGCCAGAAAAGAAGCGAGAAGAAAGAACATTGTATTTCCCTCGACACCCGTAAATGGTAAAAGAGAAAGAAAAGATAGACAGAAGAATCCCTGTGAGATCTAAATAATCAAAGACGTTATTTTCACATACTTGTGCTGTGCTTGTTATTGCACACAGTGCAAAGTTTTCTACATGTAATTGTTGTTTCTGCATACTGTACAAACATATGGTGATATTACTAATGGTTGTTGTATATAGTACAGTAAATTCCCGTTATAACAACAGCCTGGTCCGATGAAATATGTATGCAATAACAGAAATTTGCTATATACAGTACAAACAATAAAGAATGAATATAATTCAGGATTTTGAAGTGTTGTTAAAAAGGGAAACTTATTATACAAAAGGATGCGCTGTACTAACATATGACGTTGTTGTAGATGATTGTACCTGATGCATGCACTAAATCCTTCTTCTCAGGCACATTTCGTCCATCGGCAAAGCCACTTACCCAATGTCTCCGTGGCAGCGAATCACCCATTTGGACTAGCTGTAGTTGCAGTATTCTACAAGGCAAGTATTTCATTATAGAGCATTATTAGTGTAAAAATATTATGTCCCGTCCATTTTTTTATGCATGTTTATATTTTTCTTTGTATCTCTCAGCTCTATTCACTTTCGTCTGTTCCCTGTATAATGACTTTTGACTGTGAATCGTGCTGGCTTACATCTCTATTAGGCATTACATCTGTCTGAAATAAAAGGTCGAGTACATGTGCGCACATTATTGTGAAGCAGGATTTCGTTGAAATGTTAAGATAATCTTGACACACATCGCAAATTATAGTAATTTCTGCATCTTTTTCTGCAGATTGGAAACGAGAACCCAAACTACAAACATCTGTTTGACTACTTCTCCAACATTACCAACGCAAGTGAGTCTTCATAAATAACTTATTATTGTGTAGTTGTTGCTGTCAGTTCTATAGTATTACGTCTAATGATGATATCGGCGGGAGATGGAGTGAAATCTGTGAGGACAAGAGTGAGGCTTATAATCAATACTTAATGGCGCCTGAAGTTGTTAGTGAGATGGCATATTCAAGATGTGTGTGATTGTCCTTGATATCCAGAATTTAGTAAAGTAGTGATTGAGTCAGCTAATAAAACAGTCTTTAGTAATGACACTGACTCCTAGCAATGACACTGATTTTAGTATTGACACTGACTCTACTAATGACACTGACTCTACTAATGACACTGACTCCTAGCAATGACATTCACTTTAGTACATGAGTGTGACTTCTTCCAGCTTCAGCACCTTCCCTGACTCATACCCACTGTTCACATCCCCTGCCTCAAATCCACTGTTCACTTCCCCTGCATCAATCCACTATTCACTTCCCCTGCATCAATCCACTGTTTACTTCCACTGCATTAATCCACTGTTCACTTTCCATGTATCAATCCACTGTTCAATTCCCCTGCATCAATCCACTGTTCACTTCCCCTGCATCCAATCCACTGTTCACTTCCCCTGCATCAATCCACTGTTCAATTCCCCTGCATAAATCCACTGTTCACTTCCCCTGCCTCATATCCACTGTTCACTTCCTTACATCAATTCACTGTTCACTTCCCCTGCCTCATATCCACTGTTCACATCTCTTTCTCATATCCACTCTTCACATCCCCTGCCTCAAATCCACAGTTAATTTTCCCTGCCTCATATCCACTGTTCACTTTCCCTGTCTCATATCCACTGTTCACTTCCCCTGCATCAAATCCACCGTTCACTTTCCCTGCATCAAATCCACTGTTCACTTCCCATGTCTCATAACCATTTGTCCCATCCCCTGCCTCAATCCACTGTTCAACTCCGCTGTCTCAATCAACTGTTTAACTTCCTTATCTCAATCTACTGTTAAACTCCTCTGCTTCCATCCACTGTTTAACTGCACAGCTTCAATTCACTGTTCAACTCCACTTTTCAACTACCCTGCCTCAATCCACCGTTCACCACTTATTCAATCTACTGTTCAACTCCGCTACCTCAATTCACTGTTCTTCTTCTTCAGCGTTCATTCTCAAACTCCAGCTGGATCTCCCTTGTAGCAGGTCCATTGTCCTACTAGATTTCCAGCAGGATTTAGTCCAGAGAATGGAAATGCGTTGTGTCACCGTTTTATTTGCGCCAATGGCCCGACACATCCGTCTTCGGCGGAAATTCACTGTTCAATCCCACTGTACATCTCCCCTGCCTCAATCCACTATTTTACTCACCTGTCTCAAATCACTGTTTAACTTCGCTGTTCAACTCCCGTGCCTCAATCCACTGTTCAACTCATCTGCCTCAATCTAATGTTCAACTCCCCTGCTTCAACTCTACTGTTCAACTCCCCTGTCTCAACTCCACTGTTCAACTCACCTGTCTCAATTCACTGTTCAACTCCACTGTTCAACTCCACTGTTCAAACTCAACTACCTCAATTCAGTGTTCAACTCCACTGTTCAACCCCCTAGGCCTTAATCTACTGTTAAATTCAACTTTTCAATTGATGACTGCCATAATCGCCATATTAATAATTGTAATAGCGTTACTGCCTTTCTTTGCTGATCTTCTCTTCACATTGAGCGATAAACGCCCAATACAATACAATCCCACTATTACGCATTTGTTTATAACAAGTTTCCCTATTTAACAACAGTTTTCAAAATCCCGTTATATGTATTCTGTATTGTCTGTTCTGTATATAATGAATTTCTGTTATTCAATACATATTTCGTCGATCCGATCCAAGTTTTTAAAATGGGATTTAACAGTAAACGTACTGGACATGAAGTTTGGCAAACTACTGCACATTTATCCATCATCCTGCACATTTATCTACCCTCCTGCACATTTATCTACCCTGATGCACATTTATCCAGCCTGCTGCACATTTATCTACTCTGCTGTACCTTTATCCACCCTGCTGCACATTTGGCAAACTTGAGATTGTATGTCCTTCCTCAACTCGCCAGAGAGAAATATCTTTGGCAGGCGTTGATCTTGCATACATACCCGCCAATCAAATCTGTGCGTACACCAGAATAGTGTCAGTATCAATGATAATTAGACTTACGTAAAACACAGGTTTATATTTCGTCTCAATAGGACACGATAGACTATATCTAAAACTAGTGGGTAATATGTCACATGATGATGATATTAAATTAAAATCAATGATACTAGATCTGTCAAGGACAGTGGTATCCGGAATGTTGTGGAAAGTTATACAATGGTGGTAGAGATAATTATTTATTGTTTGTGGACATAGATATTATAGTGAAGTTTTCAAATTTATATCTAATGCAAGATGGTTGACTTTTAAACGTTAGAAGAAAAGTGTTTTTGGAAATTAAAAAAAAGATCTAACAAAATGGTGACATTCATTATGGAAGTCGTGGTTGCTGGTAATTGGAAACTACAATGGAGAAGATATAATCGCACATTGTGTGTTCACATTACGAGAGTGTTGTCTATAAATTACGGCAAACAATATTTGCCCCATTTTTTAACTTCCTACCTTTGCCATGAACTATCAAAAATTCATGGATCCCTGCTTAATTATGTCCACACAAAAATCCACAGACCCACAAAAAAACTCTTTATTAGCAGAAAAAAGTACTAAAAGTACATTTTTTTGTTTATTTTTTAGATAAAAATGTTTCAAATTCAAACAATTTAATATGTGTATTAAAAAAACAACCATTGTTGTTGACGTCAACTTCTGGCAAACGATTGAACAGAACGCTCTCCCTTGTCAACAAATGTCAAACTTTTTCAGAATCTCGATCTATTAATTGTTGACGTAATTTATAGACATCCCCATGTTATACACTCACCAAGAATTTATAGAAATCCACATGTTATAAACTCACCAAGAATTTATAGACATCCCCATGTTATAGACATCCCCATGTTATAGTCATTTCCATGTTATAGATATCCCCATGTTATAGTCATTTCCATGTTATAGACATTCCCATGTTATAGTCATCGCCATGTTATAATCATTTCCATGTTATAGACATCCCCATGTTATAGTCATCGCCATGTTATAATCATTTCCATGTTATAGACATTCCCATGTTATAGACATCCCCATGTTATAGACATCCCCATGTTATAATCATTTCCATGTTGTAGACATCCACATGTTATAGACATCCCCATGTTATAGTCATTTCCATGTTATAGACATCCCCATGTTATAGATATCCCCATGTTATAGACATCCCCATGTTATAATCATTTCCATGTTATAGACATCCCCATGTTATAGTCATCGCCATGTTATAATCATTTCCATGTTATAGACATTCCCATGTTATAGACATCCCCATGTTATGACATCCCCATGTTATAATCATTTCCATGTTGTAGACATCCACATGTTATAGACATCCCCATGTTATAGTCATTTCCATGTTATAGACATCCCCATGTTATAGATATCCCCATGTTATAGTCATTTCCATGTTATATACATCCCCATGTTATAGATATCCCCATGTTATAGACACACCAAGTATCATGAGGTGATGATCCATTTAAAAGACATTTTGAACGGAATATTTGACAAGAAGAAGACATTACGTTTTGACATCATTGTATTGTATATTTAATCATTGACATGATTGCCACTATTTCTATTCTGATTTTATTTGTATTTTAATTGTGTGTGTCTGTAGCATTTCCTGGTAAGTTGCTATGAAAATCTGCTAGTGGTAACAACTGCTTCAATGATAACAAATGCCTTAAATCAAGTGGGTGTGATACGGTTCTAGACTTAACAACAGTTTCCTGTACTGTTATTAAAATGATACAATTGAACTTACACATTTAACCAAACAAAATGAAATTTTCTATCCATTCAGTCGCATTATTAACACATGACGTTATTTATTAGATATTTCAGTTTTACATTTGGCTTGTAAAGTTGCTGATAATATTGCTTAAAAATGGGCACAATTAATTTTACACTGTGCTTGGCCAGTGTTTTTTGTGTGTATCATCCATTCTTTTTTTTCTGCTTACATTTTGCTTTACTTTTTTAAACTGCGTCCGCTGTCAATCAAATTGCTTATTTTCTTAAATTAGATGCCAGTAAGCATAGCATAATACTTGATTTAATCGTTGCCACTGTGTGTGTATGTGTGTGGGTATATGCAAGTGTATGTTAAACTAAATGATTATTTATTACAAAATAAAATGCAGTTTAGAAAATAACTGTAGATGCCTTGATAGTTGCTGGAGTCGAGACAAATTGTAGCACAAATTAGAGGCAGACAGTCAAGTTGCTTTAGCCATGATGCGAAGAAGGAAATTTGAGCACTTAGTAACCACACAAAACATCAATGGGAGAAGAGACATTTCTCGATGATTTGTCATGAGAGAATGTCACATACTCAGATTAATAACAATATAAGAGTCAGAAAGTTGTAGTGGAAACTTGCTCATCTAGTCTAGTGGTTTGCAACAGGTAGCACATGTACCACCAAGTTGTAGTGGAAACTTGCTCATCTAGTCTAGTGGTTTGCAACAGGTAGCACATGTACCACCAAGTTGTAGTGGAAACTTGCTCATCTAGTCTAGTGGTTTGCAACAGGTAGCACATGTACCACCAAGTTGTAGTGGAAATTTGCTCATCTAGTCTAGTGGTTTGCAACAGGTAGCACATGTACCACTAAGTTGTAGTGGAAACTTGCTCATCTAGTCTAGTGGTTTGCAACAGGTAGCACATGTACCACTAAGTTGTAGTGGAAACTTGCTCATCTAGTCTAGTGGTTTGCAACAGGTAGCACATGTACCACCAAGTTGTAGTGGAAACTTGCTCATCTAGTCTAGTGGTTTGCAACAAGTAGCACATGTACCACCAAGTTGTAGTGGAAACTTGCTCATCTAGTCTAGTGGTTTGCAACAGGTAGCACATGTACCACCAAGTTGTAGTGGAAACTTGCTCATCTAGTCTAGTGGTTTGCAACACGTAGCACATGTCCTTCCAAGGGGAGGGAGGCAATTTATGGGAGATCAAACTAAGGAGGGAGCTAGAGAGTCAGTAATGAGAGGGAATCACAGAGCCATCTATGTGAGAGAGCCACAAAGCCATCTATGGGAGGGAGCCACAGAGCCGTCTATCGGAGGGGGGTCACAAAGCCATCTATGGGGGAAGCAGAAAGATTACTAAACGATAATGACTCAGACAATGGTAAATATTCCTGAAGAAAGTCATCAACTTATTTTAGGCTTCACTGCAGCAAATTTGCACCAAAAGGAAACAACGGGTAAGTAATAAAAAAAAAAGGTTTAGCACGTCTGATCTAGACTATTCGGAATAGCACGTGATTGATTAGACTCCCTGTGAAGCATGCAAGACTGATAAATAAATTGACTAAAAAAATGTAGAAGTAATAGACACAGAGGGTGAAGTCTTCATGTGGACACCAGATGGGAAAAGAAAACATGGAAGATCAAAAACAACGCTCAGAAGAACATTTATAAATAAATTAAAATCAACAGGCATAAATGCACAAGACTTGCAATCCCTAGCAACTGATGACAGGTACGGAGAACTATGACATCCGCCCTATGTGCCAAACTTGGCAAAAGAGGAACTGATTGACTGTATAAACAAACAGCTAGCTACAGTATTGGAATCACAACATCCACTGATGTTTTTTTTTCTCAATTGGTGGTTGAAATGCTCTGATATAACCAAATTGGACTAATGTCCGCTGTGGTCCACAGTGCCTCATCATAACGGATTCATTTGATTTAACCAAATAGCATCAGATGTAGGTTTTTTACACTGACACACAGAATACTGCTAAAGATCATTGGTAATTGAATAACGGTCAGAAAACACGAAGGAATATAGAAAAACAATCAAAAGGTAACATGTAGGATGCGAACGAGGTCCGTTCATTTGACACCTATTCGCCTCGCAACTTGAGTCAATATATTTTCTTTATGGTATATGATATTTTCTGGCTAATAATCTATGTAGAAGTACTAAAGCTGTGAGATAGTCATACAATCTATAATGATACTCGTATAACATGGACACAGTTTATTTGTTTGCTAGTTACAAGTGTTGAGTCATGTTTATGACTAATTTTCCAGATGTGTTTCTAAATCAGTTATAAGAATGTCATTACCAAGTTGTTAAGTAATTTTTATACTGTTAAAGGCAGCTGAATATAATGTCAACATTGAAACCTCATTTATACATCTTCGAGCTCAAACTAACAGCGAATAATGAAACGCGTCAATATTTTCTAAACTGGATAAAGAAATGAGACAGAAATAAAGATTATCTAAATTTAAAATTCATAGTTAAAATTGTTAACTGCCTACTTAGTGTTTGTATTGATAAACAGCATTAACCATTTATATCCGTATTAACAGATTGCTTAAACATGTCTCTAGCTGCTGCAGATCAACTTGTACAGAATCGTGGAGTATTCAGAGAATCTTTAAGGAAGACCACGTTCTGGAAAGAATAAGTCACATGATGATGATGATGATGAGGATCCGTATTAAATTCATGATTTGAATTCCTTCTTTTTTTCTGTGTTCTTAAGAACATTTTGATGAAACAATTCATCTGCTTTAATTATCTTCAATTGCACTTCATTTATTTTTCATTGTGGGTGAGATTGTATCCATTTGATTCCTAACCGTATGATTCCATTAGGAATCAAATGCATAAATAAACAACACTAGAAGACCTGGATTTTACCGATGATCTCGCACTATTGAGTGAAAACCATCAAGACGCACAAACAAAAACTGATAGATTAAAACTCATTGCAGGACAAATAGGTCTCCAAATCAACTCATCAAAAACAAAAATTATGAACTTCACCAAATCATCTAACATAATTACTTTAAATGGACAACAACTTGAAAAGGTACACAAACTCTCATATCTAGGAAGCAAATTAACACTCGACTGTGATGTCATGGCAGAAATTACAACTCGCATTGCACTAGCTTCAAGTGCCTTTAACAGACTGTCTAAAATCTGGAGATCAAAGTCAATCAGCACACGCACGAAAATGTACTTATTTAATTCCTGCGTTATTCCGGTGCTATCATATGTGGATGTGAGAGCTGGAAAAGCTCTTTATCTTCTGAAAAGAAATTACTGAGTTTCAAGAACAAATGTCTTCATAGGATAACTAACACCCATTGGAGTGAATTCAAATCGAATGATAAAATCAGAGAAGAGACACATCAAAATTTCATCACAGATGTTATCAGGAAACGCCGTTGGTCTTACATCGGGCATATCGTACGCGCTGACATTAACAAAATACACTACCGATCTCTTGAATGGATAACTACAGGCAAAACAGCAAGGGGTAGACCAAAAGAAAATCTCAGAAAAACAATACTTAGAGAAAGTAAAACAATCAATATTCATACTATTCACAAACTGCATAGAAAAGCTTCGAACAGATAGAATTGGAGAGATCTGACCTCTGTCCTATGCGCTAACTTCAGCTCAAAAGGAAAATGAATGATTGAATGAGATTGTATGTGAGGGGTTATGTTCATACTTCGGTGCTTCATAACACTTTTAACATTAAAAGGATTGTTTATTTATCAAGTTTTATCTCTATATTATTCATGTCACTAATTTTGTTTTTTACTTTCATGTTTGAGATAATTATGAGCGCTACTTTGTGTGTTTTGGATATAATTATGAGAGTTTATATTTTGTGGTTACATTGCTAAACTATACAAAAATTGCATAAGTTCAGTGAAAACGGCAAGACAAACGATCGAAACATTTGAAGCTAAATCTCATTTCCATATTTTCGTTGAATACGTTTATGCTTTGCGATAATTTCCATTCGTTGTCTTTTGGTGTTTTGTGCGTATCTTGATAAAGACTTTTTGGTTGAAATGTTGAATATGTTTTGTGTATTGTAATTTGTATGTTTTCTTGTCTGCACATCATTACCCACTAGTTTTAGTGATAGTCCGTCGTGCCTAAGTGAAACTGTTTTAAAAACCTGTGTTTTACGTAAGTACAATTGTTGTTACGTTTCACGCAGTTACCTTATATTGACTGTCGTATAAAAACATAAGCAGATTTACGCCAATGTGTAAGAAAATTCTGACAAAAATGTTAATCCAAGTCAGTTCTATATTCAGAATCTCAGAGAACCGTTCTGATTTTTTAGGAATAACATAATTGGAGACTATGTCTATATACTATACATGTTTGTGTTCGCAATTGGATTATCTACAAAACTGATAGAGTTTTCTAGCGGAAAAAATACAGTTTAAGTGGAATTTATTTATTCAGAAGTTTGGTAAATTCATATTTATTGTCCGAAATTATATTTATTTTTCATGTATACATTATATTTTATTTTTGAAGTTAATTTTAAAATAATGACATATTTTTTTTTCAAAGTGTGTCTGATCCATTTCTATTTCAAAATATATATATTTTTATTATAATTTGAATATATTTAGAAATACTATTTCTTGTTCCAGTGATGAATGTGCAAAAAATAAACAAATCTAAAAAACATAATTCTATTTAAACGCTTAAAAATACTCCGTAGCGAATGAGTTGAAAAAACAAATCTAAAAAGAAAATTCTAGCGAATAGGCCTATTACTTTGTAGTGAATAAGGATACTTGATTATGTTTGTGATGTTTTAAACTATGATATGTTATTCTGTGATGTTTTACTGTGATACTTTCATCTGTTTGTGATGTTTCAAACTATACTTTATTCTTTTTTCATGTTTTAAGTCGAATGTTTCATGCTTTTTTACATGCATACTTATATTTTAGTGTGATGTTTAAATTATATTTTAATGTGCTATGTTTCAAATTATGATATTTTCATGTGCCATATCTTAAGTTATTATATTTTACTGTATGATATTTCAACTTATATTAGTGTGTGGTGTTTTATGCAACGATTATTATGTTCGCGATGTTTTAAGGTATGGTAGAATCGTTTATTAGCCACGGTTGATGTTTATTTATTGTTATGTTTACGTATGGTGATGTTTACTATATTTAGCTGAGGTCATATGACACTGACTTATTATCCAAAGCATATTAATTTGAAAACTGCTGTAAGTACACTACAGTCGACCCAGCAGTACAAAAGAATACCGACTTAAGCGTATTTGAGGAACGTAAACAAAACAAGGTTTAACAATCGAATCTCCTAAATCAAAGAATTATGAGCGTAATACTTTTACTGTGAGATAAAATTGTTCCGTAATTTTTTTCGTACGTATAGTGTAAGTAGTTTTTTTTCGTACGTATAGTGGTACTTTTTTTTCGTACGTATAGTGTAAGTAGTTTTTTTTCGTACATATAGCGGTACGTTATTTTTTCGTACGTGATGTTGAGCAGGTTGTTTGTGATGTTGAGCAGGTCAGTATAGTATTATAATGGTAACAACTCAGTACATGCACAATTATGGTTCACAACACTGCATGATGATACTCAGAGGATGATGCCTTTAATCACCAGCCTAATGCATCATCTTACTGGTGCCCTATAGATTGATGAGAAAATGTGTTTTGTTATGTAAGAAAAGTATTTTCTATTTTCTTCTCATTCCTAATCTGGTCTGAATATATAATTATATTGTGTTATACCATTGTTTTATTATAGTATATGTCATTTGTTTACCATAACGTTACATATGCCCCAGTTTTAATATATCATGCGAGTTGTGGACAAAGAAGAATGTTTCTCAACACCCACCGAAGACGGATGTGTCGGGCCATTGGCGCAAATAAAACTGCGACGCACCGCATTTCCATTCGTTGGACTACATCCTGCTATAAATCTAGTAGGACAATGGTCTTGCTACAAGTGAGATCCAGCGGGAGTTTGAGAATGAACGCTGAAGATGAAGAAGTTTCCCAACAAAATAAAGACCAAGACCTGCAACTCAGAGCAGTGATTGGAGTAAGAGTTATGGTTCCCTCTCAATGAAAGTCAAGGTCAAAAATCGCATCCACTGCTGCACTGATCCAATAGTTGTTAAAAAAGATAATTGCATGGAAATTGTCCTTGCACCTAGAGAGGACTAACAGACTACCTACAGCGTTGCGAGGCTATCGTCCGGTAAGCAGGCATGGCACAACGTCGTCGTATTCGCGCAATATGTGTTCAAAAGTTTTGACGCACGAATGGAGACGTGCGCTGCTGCAATAGATATGGAAGATGCTTACAACAGAATGCATCATGGATTTCTAGAACATAATGTTGCAACTTCAAGTAAGTCCTTTTACTGTCAGGTGGATTGCTTCTGCACTTTTTCAGAGACTGGTTGTTCTTACGTGTGGCAGTTGGTCATCGGCATCAACAGTCATAAACCCGGGACCACCACAAGTGTCACCTCTGTCCCCACTATTATTTAATCTCTATCTATCTATTCGCTAAACCATTTGTTGCCTTTCAGCGTCAGGGGTAGAAGAGTTTTCTGAAGACGACCCTCTTGTGTACTGAGTATATTGTGGAATTTGTCACCTCTTTTATTTCAGTGGTCCATCGTTTTCATGGTCGGCCTCTAGGTCTGCCTTCACTGTATCTGTGTAGTATAACTTGCTGTGGTATGCTGTCCGATGGTAGTCTGCTGATGTGTGCAGACCAATTGTTCTGTTGTGCGGTATGCTGTCTGATGGTAGTCTGCTGATGTGTGCAAACCATTTGATCTGTTGTGTGGTATGCTGTCTGATGGTAGTCTGCTGATGTGTGCAAACCATTTGATCTGTTGTGTGGTATGCTGTCTGATGGTATACATACCCGCCAATCAAATCTGTGCGTACACCAGAATAGTGTCAGTATCAATGATAATTAGACTTACGTAAAACACAGGTTTATATTTCGTCTCAATAGGACACGATAGACTATATCTAAAACTAGTGGGTAATATGTCACATGATGATGATATTAAATTAAAATCAATGATACTAGATCTGTCAAGGACAGTGGTATCCGGAATGTTGTGGAAAGTTATACAATGGTGGTAGAGATAATTATTTATTGTTTGTGGACATAGATATTATAGTGAAGTTTTCAAATTTATATCTAATGCAAGATGGTTGACTTTTAAACGTTAGAAGAAAAGTGTTTTTGGAAATTAAAAAAAAGATCTAACAAAATGGTGACATTCATTATGGAAGTCGTGGTTGCTGGTAATTGGAAACTACAATGGAGAAGATATAATCGCACATTGTGTGTTCACATTACGAGAGTGTTGTCTATAAATTACGGCAAACAATATTTGCCCCATTTTTTAACTTCCTACCTTTGCCATGAACTATCAAAAATTCATGGATCCCTGCTTAATTATGTCCACACAAAAATCCACAGACCCACAAAAAAACTCTTTATTAGCAGAAAAAAGTACTAAAAGTACATTTTTTTGTTTATTTTTTAGATAAAAATGTTTCAAATTCAAACAATTTAATATGTGTATTAAAAAAACAACCATTGTTGTTGACGTCAACTTCTGGCAAACGATTGAACAGAACGCTCTCCCTTGTCAACAAATGTCAAACTTTTTCAGAATCTCGATCTATTAATTGTTGACGTAATTTATAGACATCCCCATGTTATACACTCACCAAGAATTTATAGAAATCCACATGTTATAAACTCACCAAGAATTTATAGACATCCCCATGTTATAGACATCCCCATGTTATAGTCATTTCCATGTTATAGATATCCCCATGTTATAGTCATTTCCATGTTATAGACATTCCCATGTTATAGTCATCGCCATGTTATAATCATTTCCATGTTATAGACATCCCCATGTTATAGTCATCGCCATGTTATAATCATTTCCATGTTATAGACATTCCCATGTTATAGACATCCCCATGTTATAGACATCCCCATGTTATAATCATTTCCATGTTGTAGACATCCACATGTTATAGACATCCCCATGTTATAGTCATTTCCATGTTATAGACATCCCCATGTTATAGATATCCCCATGTTATAGACATCCCCATGTTATAATCATTTCCATGTTATAGACATCCCCATGTTATAGTCATCGCCATGTTATAATCATTTCCATGTTATAGACATTCCCATGTTATAGACATCCCCATGTTATGACATCCCCATGTTATAATCATTTCCATGTTGTAGACATCCACATGTTATAGACATCCCCATGTTATAGTCATTTCCATGTTATAGACATCCCCATGTTATAGATATCCCCATGTTATAGTCATTTCCATGTTATATACATCCCCATGTTATAGATATCCCCATGTTATAGACACACCAAGTATCATGAGGTGATGATCCATTTAAAAGACATTTTGAACGGAATATTTGACAAGAAGAAGACATTACGTTTTGACATCATTGTATTTTATATTTAATCATTGACATGATTGCCACTATTTCTATTCTGATTTTATTTGTATTTTAATTGTGTGTGTCTGTAGCATTTCCTGGTAAGTTGCTATGAAAATCTGCTAGTGGTAACAACTGCTTCAATGATAACAAATGCCTTAAATCAAGTGGGTGTGATACGGTTCTAGACTTAACAACAGTTTCCTGTACTGTTATTAAAATGATACAATTGAACTTACACATTTAACCAAACAAAATGAAATTTTCTATCCATTCAGTCGCATTATTAACACATGACGTTATTTATTAGATATTTCAGTTTTACATTTGGCTTGTAAAGTTGCTGATAATATTGCTTAAAAATGGGCACAATTAATTTTACACTGTGCTTGGCCAGTGTTTTTTGTGTGTATCATCCATTCTTTTTTTTCTGCTTACATTTTGCTTTACTTTTTTAAACTGCGTCCGCTGTCAATCAAATTGCTTATTTTCTTAAATTAGATGCCAGTAAGCATAGCATAATACTTGATTTAATCGTTGCCACTGTGTGTGTATGTGTGTGGGTATATGCAAGTGTATGTTAAACTAAATGATTATTTATTACAAAATAAAATGCAGTTTAGAAAATAACTGTAGATGCCTTGATAGTTGCTGGAGTCGAGACAAATTGTAGCACAAATTAGAGGCAGACAGTCAAGTTGCTTTAGCCATGATGCGAAGAAGGAAATTTGAGCACTTAGTAACCACACAAAACATCAATGGGAGAAGAGACATTTCTCGATGATTTGTCATGAGAGAATGTCACATACTCAGATTAATAACAATATAAGAGTCAGAAAGTTGTAGTGGAAACTTGCTCATCTAGTCTAGTGGTTTGCAACAGGTAGCACATGTACCACCAAGTTGTAGTGGAAACTTGCTCATCTAGTCTAGTGGTTTGCAACAGGTAGCACATGTACCACCAAGTTGTAGTGGAAACTTGCTCATCTAGTCTAGTGGTTTGCAACAGGTAGCACATGTACCACCAAGTTGTAGTGGAAATTTGCTCATCTAGTCTAGTGGTTTGCAACAGGTAGCACATGTACCACTAAGTTGTAGTGGAAACTTGCTCATCTAGTCTAGTGGTTTGCAACAGGTAGCACATGTACCACTAAGTTGTAGTGGAAACTTGCTCATCTAGTCTAGTGGTTTGCAACAGGTAGCACATGTACCACCAAGTTGTAGTGGAAACTTGCTCATCTAGTCTAGTGGTTTGCAACAAGTAGCACATGTACCACCAAGTTGTAGTGGAAACTTGCTCATCTAGTCTAGTGGTTTGCAACAGGTAGCACATGTACCACCAAGTTGTAGTGGAAACTTGCTCATCTAGTCTAGTGGTTTGCAACACGTAGCACATGTCCTTCCAAGGGGAGGGAGGCAATTTATGGGAGATCAAACTAAGGAGGGAGCTAGAGAGTCAGTAATGAGAGGGAATCACAGAGCCATCTATGTGAGAGAGCCACAAAGCCATCTATGGGAGGGAGCCACAGAGCCGTCTATCGGAGGGGGGTCACAAAGCCATCTATGGGGGAAGCAGAAAGATTACTAAACGATAATGACTCAGACAATGGTAAATATTCCTGAAGAAAGTCATCAACTTATTTTAGGCTTCACTGCAGCAAATTTGCACCAAAAGGAAACAACGGGTAAGTAATAAAAAAAAAAGGTTTAGCACGTCTGATCTAGACTATTCGGAATAGCACGTGATTGATTAGACTCCCTGTGAAGCATGCAAGACTGATAAATAAATTGACTAAAAAAATGTAGAAGTAATAGACACAGAGGGTGAAGTCTTCATGTGGACACCAGATGGGAAAAGAAAACATGGAAGATCAAAAACAACGCTCAGAAGAACATTTATAAATAAATTAAAATCAACAGGCATAAATGCACAAGACTTGCAATCCCTAGCAACTGATGACAGGTACGGAGAACTATGACATCCGCCCTATGTGCCAAACTTGGCAAAAGAGGAACTGATTGACTGTATAAACAAACAGCTAGCTACAGTATTGGAATCACAACATCCACTGATGTTTTTTTTTCTCAATTGGTGGTTGAAATGCTCTGATATAACCAAATTGGACTAATGTCCGCTGTGGTCCACAGTGCCTCATCATAACGGATTCATTTGATTTAACCAAATAGCATCAGATGTAGGTTTTTTACACTGACACACAGAATACTGCTAAAGATCATTGGTAATTGAATAACGGTCAGAAAACACGAAGGAATATAGAAAAACAATCAAAAGGTAACATGTAGGATGCGAACGAGGTCCGTTCATTTGACACCTATTCGCCTCGCAACTTGAGTCAATATATTTTCTTTATGGTATATGATATTTTCTGGCTAATAATCTATGTAGAAGTACTAAAGCTGTGAGATAGTCATACAATCTATAATGATACTCGTATAACATGGACACAGTTTATTTGTTTGCTAGTTACAAGTGTTGAGTCATGTTTATGACTAATTTTCCAGATGTGTTTCTAAATCAGTTATAAGAATGTCATTACCAAGTTGTTAAGTAATTTTTATACTGTTAAAGGCAGCTGAATATAATGTCAACATTGAAACCTCATTTATACATCTTCGAGCTCAAACTAACAGCGAATAATGAAACGCGTCAATATTTTCTAAACTGGATAAAGAAATGAGACAGAAATAAAGATTATCTAAATTTAAAATTCATAGTTAAAATTGTTAACTGCCTACTTAGTGTTTGTATTGATAAACAGCATTAACCATTTATATCCGTATTAACAGATTGCTTAAACATGTCTCTAGCTGCTGCAGATCAACTTGTACAGAATCGTGGAGTATTCAGAGAATCTTTAAGGAAGACCACGTTCTGGAAAGAATAAGTCACATGATGATGATGATGATGAGGATCCGTATTAAATTCATGATTTGAATTCCTTCTTTTTTTCTGTGTTCTTAAGAACATTTTGATGAAACAATTCATCTGCTTTAATTATCTTCAATTGCACTTCATTTATTTTTCATTGTGGGTGAGATTGTATCCATTTGATTCCTAACCGTATGATTCCATTAGGAATCAAATGCATAAATAAACAACACTAGAAGACCTGGATTTTACCGATGATCTCGCACTATTGAGTGAAAACCATCAAGACGCACAAACAAAAACTGATAGATTAAAACTCATTGCAGGACAAATAGGTCTCCAAATCAACTCATCAAAAACAAAAATTATGAACTTCACCAAATCATCTAACATAATTACTTTAAATGGACAACAACTTGAAAAGGTACACAAACTCTCATATCTAGGAAGCAAATTAACACTCGACTGTGATGTCATGGCAGAAATTACAACTCGCATTGCACTAGCTTCAAGTGCCTTTAACAGACTGTCTAAAATCTGGAGATCAAAGTCAATCAGCACACGCACGAAAATGTACTTATTTAATTCCTGCGTTATTCCGGTGCTATCATATGTGGATGTGAGAGCTGGAAAAGCTCTTTATCTTCTGAAAAGAAATTACTGAGTTTCAAGAACAAATGTCTTCATAGGATAACTAACACCCATTGGAGTGAATTCAAATCGAATGATAAAATCAGAGAAGAGACACATCAAAATTTCATCACAGATGTTATCAGGAAACGCCGTTGGTCTTACATCGGGCATATCGTACGCGCTGACATTAACAAAATACACTACCGATCTCTTGAATGGATAACTACAGGCAAAACAGCAAGGGGTAGACCAAAAGAAAATCTCAGAAAAACAATACTTAGAGAAAGTAAAACAATCAATATTCATACTATTCACAAACTGCATAGAAAAGCTTCGAACAGATAGAATTGGAGAGATCTGACCTCTGTCCTATGCGCTAACTTCAGCTCAAAAGGAAAATGAATGATTGAATGAGATTGTATGTGAGGGGTTATGTTCATACTTCGGTGCTTCATAACACTTTTAACATTAAAAGGATTGTTTATTTATCAAGTTTTATCTCTATATTATTCATGTCACTAATTTTGTTTTTTACTTTCATGTTTGAGATAATTATGAGCGCTACTTTGTGTGTTTTGGATATAATTATGAGAGTTTATATTTTGTGGTTACATTGCTAAACTATACAAAAATTGCATAAGTTCAGTGAAAACGGCAAGACAAACGATCGAAACATTTGAAGCTAAATCTCATTTCCATATTTTCGTTGAATACGTTTATGCTTTGCGATAATTTCCATTCGTTGTCTTTTGGTGTTTTGTGCGTATCTTGATAAAGACTTTTTGGTTGAAATGTTGAATATGTTTTGTGTATTGTAATTTGTATGTTTTCTTGTCTGCACATCATTACCCACTAGTTTTAGTGATAGTCCGTCGTGCCTAAGTGAAACTGTTTTAAAAACCTGTGTTTTACGTAAGTACAATTGTTGTTACGTTTCACGCAGTTACCTTATATTGACTGTCGTATAAAAACATAAGCAGATTTACGCCAATGTGTAAGAAAATTCTGACAAAAATGTTAATCCAAGTCAGTTCTATATTCAGAATCTCAGAGAACCGTTCTGATTTTTTAGGAATAACATAATTGGAGACTATGTCTATATACTATACATGTTTGTGTTCGCAATTGGATTATCTACAAAACTGATAGAGTTTTCTAGCGGAAAAAATACAGTTTAAGTGGAATTTATTTATTCAGAAGTTTGGTAAATTCATATTTATTGTCCGAAATTATATTTATTTTTCATGTATACATTATATTTTATTTTTGAAGTTAATTTTAAAATAATGACATATTTTTTTTTCAAAGTGTGTCTGATCCATTTCTATTTCAAAATATATATATTTTTATTATAATTTGAATATATTTAGAAATACTATTTCTTGTTCCAGTGATGAATGTGCAAAAAATAAACAAATCTAAAAAACATAATTCTATTTAAACGCTTAAAAATACTCCGTAGCGAATGAGTTGAAAAAACAAATCTAAAAAGAAAATTCTAGCGAATAGGCCTATTACTTTGTAGTGAATAAGGATACTTGATTATGTTTGTGATGTTTTAAACTATGATATGTTATTCTGTGATGTTTTACTGTGATACTTTCATCTGTTTGTGATGTTTCAAACTATACTTTATTCTTTTTTCATGTTTTAAGTCGAATGTTTCATGCTTTTTTACATGCATACTTATATTTTAGTGTGATGTTTAAATTATATTTTAATGTGCTATGTTTCAAATTATGATATTTTCATGTGCCATATCTTAAGTTATTATATTTTACTGTATGATATTTCAACTTATATTAGTGTGTGGTGTTTTATGCAACGATTATTATGTTCGCGATGTTTTAAGGTATGGTAGAATCGTTTATTAGCCACGGTTGATGTTTATTTATTGTTATGTTTACGTATGGTGATGTTTACTATATTTAGCTGAGGTCATATGACACTGACTTATTATCCAAAGCATATTAATTTGAAAACTGCTGTAAGTACACTACAGTCGACCCAGCAGTACAAAAGAATACCGACTTAAGCGTATTTGAGGAACGTAAACAAAACAAGGTTTAACAATCGAATCTCCTAAATCAAAGAATTATGAGCGTAATACTTTTACTGTGAGATAAAATTGTTCCGTAATTTTTTTCGTACGTATAGTGTAAGTAGTTTTTTTTCGTACGTATAGTGGTACTTTTTTTTCGTACGTATAGTGTAAGTAGTTTTTTTTCGTACATATAGCGGTACGTTATTTTTTCGTACGTGATGTTGAGCAGGTTGTTTGTGATGTTGAGCAGGTCAGTATAGTATTATAATGGTAACAACTCAGTACATGCACAATTATGGTTCACAACACTGCATGATGATACTCAGAGGATGATGCCTTTAATCACCAGCCTAATGCATCATCTTACTGGTGCCCTATAGATTGATGAGAAAATGTGTTTTGTTATGTAAGAAAAGTATTTTCTATTTTCTTCTCATTCCTAATCTGGTCTGAATATATAATTATATTGTGTTATACCATTGTTTTATTATAGTATATGTCATTTGTTTACCATAACGTTACATATGCCCCAGTTTTAATATATCATGCGAGTTGTGGACAAAGAAGAATGTTTCTCAACACCCACCGAAGACGGATGTGTCGGGCCATTGGCGCAAATAAAACTGCGACGCACCGCATTTCCATTCGTTGGACTACATCCTGCTATAAATCTAGTAGGACAATGGTCTTGCTACAAGTGAGATCCAGCGGGAGTTTGAGAATGAACGCTGAAGATGAAGAAGTTTCCCAACAAAATAAAGACCAAGACCTGCAACTCAGAGCAGTGATTGGAGTAAGAGTTATGGTTCCCTCTCAATGAAAGTCAAGGTCAAAAATCGCATCCACTGCTGCACTGATCCAATAGTTGTTAAAAAAGATAATTGCATGGAAATTGTCCTTGCACCTAGAGAGGACTAACAGACTACCTACAGCGTTGCGAGGCTATCGTCCGGTAAGCAGGCATGGCACAACGTCGTCGTATTCGCGCAATATGTGTTCAAAAGTTTTGACGCACGAATGGAGACGTGCGCTGCTGCAATAGATATGGAAGATGCTTACAACAGAATGCATCATGGATTTCTAGAACATAATGTTGCAACTTCAAGTAAGTCCTTTTACTGTCAGGTGGATTGCTTCTGCACTTTTTCAGAGACTGGTTGTTCTTACGTGTGGCAGTTGGTCATCGGCATCAACAGTCATAAACCCGGGACCACCACAAGTGTCACCTCTGTCCCCACTATTATTTAATCTCTATCTATCTATTCGCTAAACCATTTGTTGCCTTTCAGCGTCAGGGGTAGAAGAGTTTTCTGAAGACGACCCTCTTGTGTACTGAGTATATTGTGGAATTTGTCACCTCTTTTATTTCAGTGGTCCATCGTTTTCATGGTCGGCCTCTAGGTCTGCCTTCACTGTATCTGTGTAGTATAACTTGCTGTGGTATGCTGTCCGATGGTAGTCTGCTGATGTGTGCAGACCAATTGTTCTGTTGTGCGGTATGCTGTCTGATGGTAGTCTGCTGATGTGTGCAAACCATTTGATCTGTTGTGTGGTATGCTGTCTGATGGTAGTCTGCTGATGTGTGCAAACCATTTGATCTGTTGTGTGGTATGCTGTCTGATGGTAGTCTGCTGATGTGTGCAAACCATTTGATCTGTTGTGTGGTATGCTGTCTGATGGTAGTCTGCTGATGTGTGCAAACCATTTGATCTGTTGTGTGGTATGCTGTCTGATGGTAGTCTGCTGATGTGTGCAAACCATTTGATCTGTTGTGTGGTATGCTGTCTGATGGTAGTCTGCTGATGTGTGCAAACCATTTGATCTGTTGTGTGGTATGCTGTCTGATGGTAGTCTGCTGATGTGTGCAAACCATTTGATATGCTGTGTGGTATGCTGTCTGATGGTAGTCTGCTGATGTGTGCAAACCATTTGATCTGTTGTGTGGTATGCTGTCTGATGGTAGTCTGCTGATGTGTGCAAACCATTTGATCTGCTGTGTGGTATGCTGTCTGATGGTAGTCTGCTGATGTGTGCAAACCATTTGATCTGCTGTGTGGTATGCTGTCTGATGGTAGTCTGCTGATGTGTGCAAACCATTTGATCTGTTGTGTGGTATGCTGTCTGATGGTAGTCTGCTGATGTGTGCAAACCATTTGATCTGCTGTGTGGTATGCTGTCTGATGGTAGTCTGCTGATGTGTGCAAACCATTTGATCTGTTGTGTGGTATGCTGTCTGATGGTAGTCTGCTGATGTGTGCAAACCATTTGTTCTGTTGTGTGTTATGATCCAAGATAAGAGACTATTGTCTCCTAATATTTTCCAAGATTGAGGCGGTACCGGTTCTTTGTCTAATGTTCTCATTCTGTCTCTTAGCGATATTTATAGGATTCTGCGTAAGCATGGCATTTCAGCTGTCATTAGTTTACGTTTGTCTTGTGCTGTCGTCGTCCATGTTTGGCGTATGTAGCACAGCGTTGGCATAATAATCGCTTCGAATAGTGTTTTTTTGGTGTTTAAATCTACATTTTTTGTTTCAGAAGATTGGTATAATATAGCCTACATACATGCACATACGACACATTGCTATAGATATGGAACTATATAATTATGCTATTAATGAGCTCGACATATAGGCAAAATATCACTACGTACACACAAGAATATGACCTTTGTAGTCAACAAATATTCATCAAATAAAAGCGTAGACAGACAACATCAAGGACTGCACAGGTCAACACTTTGTCTCACTCGTCGTCATTGTTCATGATATAAATCGCTGGAGGATTTTATGGAGACCAGGTCTGCAATGACCAGATGTGTGTTTCTTCGATATCGCTGGTCTTCTTTTTCTACTTTTTTTCTGGTGCACCGCCCTGAAGAATCAATTTTCATGTCTGTTTAAGTGTAAAAAAACTGTAGCTTCCTTGTTATGATTGTATTTAGAAGTCACCCTTCTTTTAATTTCATTATTTTTAAAACGTTTACTCTTTTCCTTTTCTCTGCCCATGGTATTCGTAGAATATTTATGTATCACTTCATTTCAAATGAATTTATCCTTCTTAATATTGTCATATAGTCCAGGTCTCCAGTTGTCACTATTACTACTTTACCACATCTTTCTCGTTTGTATTAGTTTGTGAGCTGCAATTGCGAGTCTCCTTTTTTATCTCAACTGAACAATCTTCAGAACTGCTTATATTTGCTCCCAGAAATTTGTTTACACATTCCAGTACTATATTGTTTATTTTGATTATTGGTTTGATCTTATGAAGTGGCAAATAGTTAATATAAAAACACTCAGTGAGCATAATTTGGTAGTAAGCACTCAAGTCTTACATTTGTTTTTAAAAAAAAGTTTTTGAAACCATTAAGATACATTATATAATTTGCTTCTTAGATGCAGAGGTGACAATTCCAGCATTTTCTGCCAAATCTCTACTTCCTCCATCCTCGAGATATGACTACTATCGTTACCAAGGAAGCTTGACCACACCCCCATGTTATGAATCCGTAATCTGGTCGATTCTAGAGGAACTTGTAGAAATATCGGAAGAACAGGTAAATGTTTCTTTTCGTTTTATACTCCATTATGCTTTGCAAAGTCAGGGTTAGAAGAGTTCTCTGGAGATGGTCTTTGTGTATGTCTCCTTCATATATATTTGTTTTCGTTGATTATTTTATTTCTGTAATCCATCTTTCGCATGGTTTGCCCCTGGCTTTGTATTTAACATGTTTGTATCATCAGCATCATCATCATGAAATGCCATGCCGGATGGCGTAGGCGGTCATGGCTCTCCACAACTCTCTGTCCACAGTATTATGTATCAAGATCGTTGTTGTTTCCCTGTCGTGCCAGGTTGTCAAACTATCCAATATGTTCTCATGTTGTCGCCCTCTGTCGCTGTTGCCTTCAATTTTGCCTGTTGTGACTATGTTCTCCAAACCTGCCTGTCTCATGAAGTGTACAAAAAAATGAAGATTGTCTTTTCCTTATATTATTGATCAAGGTCAGTTTTGCATTTAACTCTTTCAACACTTCCACATTAGTTTTCTGGCAGTCCATGATATTCTCTCCATTCTTCTATAGAACCACATCTCTATTGCCCCTAATTTTCCAGTTTCATGTCTTTATAGTGCTGCTTTTTGAGGGACACCATCTGATGGTAGTCTGGAAACGTGTGAAAACCACTTAATCGGTTGTCTTCTGATGTAATCCGGAATTGGCATTGTGTCTATTAGTCGTTTAATGTTTTCATTTCTGTTTCTTATTGTTACTCCAAGAATTATACGTAGACAGGTAATTTCTGTTGTAACAAGTTTTCTTTTGTCTTTTGTTGTTAGTGTCCGCGTTCAACATTGGTAGCAACATTGATGGTATGATGATTGTTTTATATAGTGCAGTTTAAGTATTTATGTTCACATGTTTGTTTTTGAAAATAGGAAACATGTGTCCTAAGATCTGGTATGCTATATTGCATCTGTGTTTGATTTCTGGGGTGTTTATCCCATTCGATGATATGATCTGAAATTCGACAAGCTGCTGGTATTGACTGGACTGTGGAGGACGCAGATACAAATACAAACCTGGGATGGCGCAGCCGTGTGAAGCGGTCTTTGACAGAAGTTGTGACTGAATCTTCCACTACGCGGCAGGATGGCCACTGAGCCAGTTTGATGAAATCTCCTCCAACGGCGACTAATAGTGGTTCTAACCACAATAAATTGTCTAGCCACTACACTTTGTGATTGTCCAGATGTAAGCGTCCAATGATGATGTATTTTTGTTCTGTAGTGAGATAAAACATACTCACACATTGAATGTTCAACTGAATTTATTTGATGTCCGTCAGTCTTATAGGCATTCAATAATATGATCAGAAAGTTTTGTTTTTAGTAAGTTTCACGGGATTCTCATGAATATGTCACGAGTTATTGCCAAAAATGTTGTTGTGACCTTGACCTCTTTAATGACCTTACGAATAATGAGGTGGGTACAATTCAGGTAACTGCGAGAAGTTAATGACCAGGTGGACACAGTCGATAGGTTGAATGATGTCCAATCAACGAATATCTTTTATAAAAGTAACTCCAAAAAAGTGGCGTGTTTTTTTTTACAGTATGTATTCATTGTTAATTTGATGCCAGGTAGATTGAGTTTTGACTTAACAACAATATTTTGAATCACAACCTAATTAACAGCTAATAAAATATATAACCATTACCAAATGAATGATTGCAGTAGCTGACCTCCAACATCTTTTGTCTCTTGCTTTGGTAGTGTACTCTGCTAAACTGCAAACTGTCCATCTCGTAATATTTCCGTCCAACTTATGACATAAGGCCGATCTAATAAGAGCTGTCATTGTTTCACTACAGAGGGAAAAAGATGACACTCTTATTGGTCTCCCCTCGACTTTACCCTCAAGTAAGATCTTCAACAAGATGTCATGTCTTTTCATATGAAAAAAAAATACTTTGTTTCATCTTTATTTCCTTTAAAAGTTCTTTTTTCATAAGAAGTATTGTTTGAACATCTTTGTTCGTTTTCCTCTCTTTCCATGAACTTCTCTCTTTTCTTCTTCTTCTTCTTTCGTTCACTTGAAACATGTCTATATCTGTAATTCTGTCTCCTTAATAAAACTCACTGTCTTTTCTTTTCTTCTATGTATCCATACTTGAAGGCATAAATTATGTCTTCTATAGCCCGTTTCACTAGCTTTGCCATCACACAAATTTGATTATCTGATTAACCGTCTGACATATTACTGCCAAGTTGTACATATGATGTTATATTTCGTTAAACCCAATAAATAGGCTGAGGAAAATATTAACATCTAAACAAATTACAAACAAGTTAAAAATGATAATTATAAAATGTTATATCTACTCTGTATGGCTCAGAAACATGGACACTAAATAAACAATTAGAAGACAGATGCCTTTGAGATGTGGGTATATAGAAGAATAGGGAGAACGTCATGAAAAGAGAAGAAAACAAATAAAGAGGTGCTAAAGACACTTAATATGAAGACAGAACTACTAAAAGAAATAAAGATCAGGCAAATAAAATATTTTGGACACATTAAAAGACCTATTAAAGGACTTATTGAAGACCTTACTTGAGGGCAAGGTCAAGAGGTAGGCAGAGATACAAGTGGCAGAGTAACATCAGACGATGGACAGGTTATAGTCTAGCAGAATGCACCACCAAGACAAGAGACAGGGGATTTTGGAGATCCATTGCAGCCAACCTTCGTTGCGGAGACGGCACTTAATGATGATGAATAAATAGGCTATATACTTTATATTTGTAAATTATGTCCAGTTTTGCCTTGTATTCGAGAGTGCACAATTGTCAAATTTCACATTTAAACCATGCCAACTGTATGATAAACCATATATGTGCAAATAACTTCTTATAATTGACTGTAAACATATTTTAAAATATATGTTAAATGTGGTTTGACAAGTAGACTTTTGATATATATATCGCAAGTAAAGGAAAAATGAAATCACGGACTACATTTTAATGGGAAATTTAATTCATAATATCATACCATTTCAAATTCCTACACACAATTTCAATTATATACGTTATATATTTACTAAGTCACCTGTGTATATTATGAATTTACATCAACTTTGAAACACATATCTATCCCACATTTACATCAACTCTGGAACACAAATCTATCCCACATTTACATCAAATCTGGAACACAAATCTATCCCACATTTACATCAACTCTGGAACACATATTTATCCCACATTTACATCAACTTTGAAAGACATATTTATCCCACATTTACATCAACTTTGAAACACATATTTATCCCACATTTACATCAACTCTGGAACACATATTTATCCCACATTTACATCAACTTTGAAACACATATTTATCCCACATTTACATCAACTTTGAAACACATATTTATCCCACATTTACATCAACTTTGAAACACACATCTATCCCGATTTAAACCAAAAGGCCAATCATAAATTCAACATTCATCCCAACATTGTGGTATCGATGTAAAACATTCACTCTAACTAAAGAACAAAAGAAAAAGCTTACTACATGTGAAATGAGATGTCTAAGATATGCAGCAAACAGAACAAGAAGAGATCATGTAAGAAATGAGGAGATTACAAGAACTGTTGGAACATCTGTGGTCAAATATTTTGAAAAAAAAACAGAAGCTGAAATAGTTTGGCCATTTAATGAGAATGAACCCGTATCAATATTGGCCAGTGACAACAGCATACAACATAAAAATAGGAACAACAAAACACAGAGGAAGACCAAGAAATAGGCGGATTGAAGGAGTTACCTACATTCTGACACTACACATTATTACTGCATAGACCTATCAAGCGACCATACTTGCCATAGCCCAACAAAAATATCGTTATTCAATCCTGATACTCCTCATGGCAAAAGCAGAGAAAATACAATAGATAGATAGATAAACAGACAGATACCATAAGATAAGGATAAGATAACAATAACGACAAAGATACGATAAAATTAGATTTAGTTAAATTTATATTAGATTTAGATTAGATGATAAGATGATAGGATCTGATTATACTAAATAAGATTAGATTAGATAGATATATCTCGATACATCATTTTGAAGCTGAACAAAGTTAGTGAACCGTGCTATAAACTGTACTTGTTTGTTCATTGTCCATGTTTTTCAGCTATACATTAATATAGATTTTGTGTATCATTTTACAATTCTCATCTTTAATCTGTTTGTGATATGTTCAGAAGTTAATATTTAAGAAAATCCTGTATAATATATTTGTAAAGACAAGACTTTAACACTTGTAAACACATGAATTTAACACGTGTAAAAAATGACTTTAACACTTGTAAACACATGACTTTAACACTTGTAAACACGCGACTTTAACACTTGTAAACACATGACTTTAACACTTGTAAACACGCGACTTTAACACTTGTAAACACATGACTTTAACACTTGTAAACACGCGACTTTAACACTTGTAAACACATGACTTTAACACTTGTAAACACGTGACTTTAACACTTGTAAACACATGACTTTAACACTTGTAAACACGCGACTTTAACACTTGTAAACACACAACCACTTGTAGAAACATGAATTTAACACGTGTAAAAACATGACTTTAACACTTGTAAACACATGACTTTAACACTTGTAAACACACGACTTTAACACTTGTAAACATACGACTTTAACACTTGTAAACATACGACTTTAACACTTGTAAACACACGACTTTAACACTTGTAAACATACGACTTAACACTTGTAAAGACATGACTTTAACACTTATAAACACACGACTTTAACACTTGTAAACACACAACTTTAACACTTGTAAAAACATGACTTTAACACGACTAACACCTGTACACGCACATATTTAAACATCTACGTTTAAGATTATCTGCATGCATTTTTCACTTTATCTTCCATCCACAGCTAAACAAGTTCCGTGCACTATATGACGAAGAGCATCACAGTCTTGTGGATGACTTCAGGCCTGAACAACCTCTCAATCAACGAACTATTTTAACAACTAGTCTTGCATTCAAGACATCCAATGGAGGAGCAAGAATAGCACAGATCAGCACGTTACTTGTACTTCTAACATGCATCACTATATCACTCTATTAACAAACATTTCTCGACTTCTAATGATGAATTTCTATTTTTGAATTAATTCACTCTGTAGCAATCAATTTCAAAGATTCTCTTCATCACGTTATTCTAAGAGGGAATGAGTGCAGTGTGAACAAAGTTTGAGAGGCTCTATTAATATTTGTGTAATATCTCTATTCTTCTTCCACATTTGTTCTCAAACTCTGACTGGTGAACAGGATGGAGCCCAGAGAATGGAATGTGTTGTATCATAGTTTACAGCTTGGCTGTGATATCTGTGTTTTTCAGTCTGACACACCCGGTTTCAGCACAACTTTGAAATGACCTATGGAATTAGACAGGCAACTCAATCCACCCCCAATCTATTTATTCATCTCTTATGACACTAATTTCTGGTGACAGTGTTGCCATTCTTCACCACTTTTGGGTCTTAGTTGATGCACTCTCCTAAAAACGCTATCTCCTAAAAACTATTGTTACTTGCCATTTTAACTGAAATTAAGTGCAGTTAGTTGATATGTTATTGATTCTTCCAGTGACGTTTAACTGATTCACTCCATAGTGGTAACACTAAAGTGAAACTGTATAGGCTAAACCAAAGAATTTTAATATCTAGGCAGCATTTTCATTCCGAAAATGGAAGATTAAAATGAAATAGAAACAAGGTAACAGAACTCTAACACAGTGACCTAACAACTTTCACCATTACTTCTTCACCTAAAGAACTAGATGAAAATTACAAGACAGATAATATCTACAATGTGCATACCAACACTGCTGCTAATGTCAAACTTGGTCTTTATCGTCTTGCAGCAGAGAAAAATCGTTACATGTGAAATGAAGTGTCTAAGAGTTACACTGAGGAGGCCTGATCACAATTAAATCAATCCTCTATTGCTTCTGGACAATTTTGCTTATCTGAAGATGTATACTTTGTATATAATTGATAAATAAATGCTTTTTCTGTCCCAACTATTGTAATAACTTTTGAACTCTTTGATGTATACATGATGTTGAATGGAGATGGGTGATGTTGAGTGGAGACAGTGTGAGGTCACTCAATGACAAACTATAACATAAAACATATATCGATGCTGCAGCTTTGATGTTTCCATGATGTTGAGTGGAGACAGTGATGTCACTCAATGACAAACTATAACATAAAACATATATCGATGCTGCAGCTTTGATGTTTCCATGATGTTGAGTGGAGACAGTGTGATGTCACTCAATGACAAACTATAACATAAAACATATATCGATGATGCAGCTTTCATCCCAATCAAGATCAATTTATTTTTTAAATCTTACAAGACATTGGTAGACAGACATATCCAAATATGGATGAAAACCATCTTTAACAAATGAGGTATGAGAACTATCAGCTTGTACACTCGTTCTACTAAGGAAAAGTAAGTACGTGTCCAAACGTGCTGCAACATTGGTTATGTTAGTAACGTCTGACTTGGTCAAGTAGAACATGACCCATTTCACTTAATAATGCTGACTATAAATAACCAAAATATTGGAGTATATCCGACAAAATGGAAATTTCCGCAGTAACCATATATTTAAAAGATAAATCCTAAATAAAGTAAACAAGTTACTGTGAATACTCAACTATTGATGTACAACAAAAATAAATAACAATAAAACATAGAACAATGAAAATTATCGATAAATGTTCTAGTTTTGTTTTATTGTTATTTATCGATTGTTTTATATCGATAGTTAGGTATTCACGATAACTTGTTTACTTTATTTAGGATTTACCCTTTAATAATGCTGAACTGTGTGAATGTACAGTATTTCAAAGAATACACAGGCTGTTCAATAATTTCCCAGACTTATTTTATTCTGGAAAAACCCCAACTATCTAGAGCATTGTCATTTACCGAGTGCATATGATGACAGGACAGGATTAACATTCTCCACTCCTTACCAAGGCACTGAGAACAGAGAGGTGTGCATGTGCAACATAATAGTACCGGCCTGCAAAACCAAAATTTATTCGAATCTGGCATGCACGGGTTTTCATAGAATGCATCTTAATTTTATGTTGGTATAAACAAATGTGTACCCTTTTTTCTGCTACATATTATAAAGAAATCTACTTATTCTAATGGTACATCTTCATCATAAACTGTGTCTAACTGCCAGTAACAGTTGTAACGAAAGAAAAATTCAGTATTGTTACTTTTTATATAATTCGTATTAAATGCATTCACAATGAAAACACCGAAAGAAATTATTACCTCATCTGCGTTTTCCACTAATGCAATATATGGAAACCCGAGTGTGCCAGATTCAAAAGCACTTTACAGGCCAATATTATTTTGTTCCAGAGCCCAGAGAGATAGGCAAGATTTTAAAAAATCTTTCTAAAATGGCACTACGACCCTGGAGGTTATGGGTTTTAATGAAGATACAATGGAATCCCTATATAGTGCATTCTTTTTTTAAACAAATTTCTCTAAGGGAAGCAAGGAAGGGAACTGGCCACCCCCCCCCAATAGTTGCTGAGGCTTAGTACATTAACCCTTAGCACGATGTATTAAAATTGTGGTACTCTCAAATTGTGAGGCCACAGGAAAGTATCCACTTGAACAATAAAGAAGCACAGCTATAAAACTTAAAAATCCTGAGTAACAAGAATTGGTATGGAAATTCAATGACATTTGATTTTGGTTTTCTGGCAGCAGTGAGGATCATGAACAAAAATTGGTAAATTTCTTGTTCAAGTAACCACTGTGCTATAAATAGCGCAATGTTTATATTCCGGACTACCAGACGTCATGGATTTCCGCGCACTGCCAATGAAATTAATGGATGCCGTGACGTCACACCGCGGAAGCAAAAAGTTTTTGCGCGCGCCGTGGCTTTGTGAATGATAGAGCCAACCATTTCATTCGTTTTGCACGGAATACGGCAAAATCCATAGTCTTTTAGTCCAAAATATAAACATTGTTAATTAGATTAAATACGTACCTCATTCATCTTGGCTGATAAATCCATGCTTTATTTCACACAAGAACTCCAAGAAAATATCTGCCGACTTCTGCCGAATTATTTTGCCGCATGTAATATAAGGGGGTGGGCTTCGCTAACCCTAACCGCTAACCCTACCCCCCCCCCCCCCCAAACGTAGACAAGTCATTTCTGTTGTAACAAGTTTTCTTTCAGATTCTGTTGTTAGTGTCCAACACTGGAGACACCAACACAAAAAGCTCTCCAAAAATCTCAATCCTCATCTGTATGGAGGAGTGTAGAAAAATCACTCCCAGACCATTTCTTGATGTTATCAATTCAGGATTTTCTCTGTCCCTTTTCGTTCTCCCCCCCTCAACTGTTCCTGCAAAATAATTGTGAGCCCCAGACGATAGAACAATAACTTGAAAATGGAAAGCAATTACTGACAACAAATGAACGA
The DNA here is from genome assembly GCA_034231615.1 of Meghimatium bilineatum. Taxonomy (NCBI): domain Eukaryota; kingdom Metazoa; phylum Mollusca; class Gastropoda; order Stylommatophora; family Philomycidae; genus Meghimatium; species Meghimatium bilineatum. The sequence goes on from CM067309.1 coordinate 24,625,994, forward strand.
GACTTGTATTTTATTATCTGATAACATGGCAATCAACCACTTTAAAACACAACAAAAGTACATATGAAATATATACAAAAATAAAGACAAGTATCCAGTCTTATCAATGATGGGCATAGTCACAGAAAATATAACTCTTGATGACAGAAACAGATGTTTCCAGCAGGAAAACACGACATTGATGACTCCTGTGATTACTAACATTCAGTTTGTGCACAACCACACACAAGTAACAATAATTGGGATCAACAAATTAGCGACAGACATGATCACAAACTGTCTAGTCATGTTTTCTGTACAATTAACTTGTCCTGGTACCCGTTTCCTTAGGCTGGGTTGAACTAGGAGTCGTCAATGATAACCTTGGACAACTAAAGCCACCATCTTGAAGTGGAGATGAGGCTTAGTCCAGCCAACAGAGGCTGGAAACTAAGATTGGTTGAGCCATTCCTGATGACAGTCCTGCTCAAGCAAGAGCAGGTGCTGAAATCGGAGATACCAAGCCAAGAGGCGACTAGCAGCCATGGTATCTCATATGACTAAATAATGCCTCCACAACAACAACCACACAAACAACTAGGAAACCAGTGCTATTTATCTAGTGATATTTCCACTTGTGCCGTTAAGCGTCGTGGGGGCGGGGGTGTGTTGGACTTGTCTGTCTTTGGTTATGGTCAGCTCATCTCTAAGATTTCTTCGATTGTCTCCACCTATCTAGTCCTTGGTCTTCCTCGTGTCTTGTAACCCGATCTTCTGCTATTGTATGCACGAAGGGCTGGTTGCATTGGTTCCATTCTCATGACGTGACCAAGAAACCCCGTTTGTTGTCTCCCGAGATAGTCTTGACTTTTAGATGGTCTTTATTTCTTCTGAATTTTTATTTCCTCTAACATCTCATTTCCCATACTCATCTTTTTTGCTAGTGTCTTTGTCAAGGCTCATGTTTAACGCTTTGGTAAGAGTTATAAAAAAGATTGTTTATCAATTGTTGTTTTGTAGTCATGCAGATTGATGGTGTTTGAGTATTGGTGACAGCTGGTAAGTCACATCATTAAATTTCTGACATCTTGTTTCCATCTCTCTATCAAGTTTGCCATCCTTTGTAAAGACGCTTCCTAAATATTTGAACTCTTGAGACTTGCTTTAAGTTTTGTAACATTGACAAATACATTTAACTCCCCTCGTGTTCTACCATCCTCATAGTCTCTGTTTTAGATTGTGTGTGCCACTGTAAATTCATCTTCTATATCGCACTATCCACTCAACTACAGAGCCCCCATGATTAACCTATGATGAGGCTTAACCCTGTCAATCCCAGCCGTTGAGGAAAAACTCTGGGCTCAATTCCCAGGGCAATGGGACTCCGCTCCAATCAGAAGTGATTGTGCAAGAAAACTACTATAAGATCCAATTTGCAATCAATTGTTATAATTGAAAGTCCGATTAACAGATAAATGGAAGAGGTACTGATCTGTGAACACAACTTTGTGAATGTCATGTAAGATAAGTTTACTTGTCATGTAACACGCGAGAAGAAAACAATTAGCACCAGTTTCATGTCAACCGTATTTACTTGTGTCAATTTGTTTGCTGATAAATGTTCAAATGAAAGCTGCAAAGCAGTCTCCCTTGCACAGCATGAAAATAACAGTATGCAGCTGTCAACTACTTCAGACATATAGGCCTAGCTCACCCAATGAAAGCCTAGATATCTGGTGAACAGGATTCCAAAACGGATCTCATTTTTCTGAAAATTTTGATACCAGCAAACATATTTGTTCTGCGTGTACCCCTAAAGAATGACTCACGTAGAAATAGCGAAAGCTAGGCCTAGTCTCTGAAGCAGAGTAATGTCAATCAATGTCGTTTACAGGACCTGATTTCTCGTGAAATTGGTCAATATTGATATAGATCAGCTGTTTTGACTATTCTCAATCATTACTAGGTCTATGGTGTGTGAGGGCCGGGCAACACATCATCAATTAAGCCTACACTACAGATCGGCACTAATTTCACTTAGATCTACTAAATCAAGTGCTGAACTACTACCCCATCAACACCCAATTCATTCACGTTCTCTAGAATTCCATTTAAAAATTACATATCAACATCAACCGAATCATAAGTATGTCCATTTTTACCAAGTTTTGACAAAAATTTAAGGTCGTAATAAACCTTGCGTAGTTCGGAAACAACATTTGTTAGAAACCATAGGAAGCCATCATTACCGGTGATCAAGTCAGAGCTAAATTTAGCATGTCTATTTGCATGGAAATGGTAACAGACATCACTCGAAATGACCATGTGTCAATTCGATGAGCACTGCTGCTAATGTACTTGTGTATATACAGCCAACGATTTCAGCCGCTAAGGGATTAATGGGCTCATTAGTGTGTGATTTAAGCAATACATTTAATAATACTTTTTCAACATTCATTCTCAAACATCTGCAGATTAGTAAAATGAAGCCCAGAGAATGCAATGTGTTGTGTAATGGTTTATAGCTTGGCTGTGACATCTGCACCATTTGGCCTGACACACCCAACTTCAGCATGATATTCAATAATAAATATTTTTTTAATTAACATGCATCTACAAGTGAAAACATTTTGTGCTTTCACCATTAATACCCATACTACATGGACATGATCCATTGGAGAGGGTGTTCATAGTTGATATAAAACACATTTGTTTTTAAACTAACGACACTGATCTGACAGAATGACACTCATTGACACATGTACCAGTCAAGAATCTGCAAATTCATGTGAGAACAATCTGTCACAGTTTAAAAAATAGTGACCTACATTTCACTTCACTTATCTCCATCGAGACCAGCACCGTGCAGAGGTAAGTTCAGCCATTGGGGGCTGGAAACTAAGACTGGTCGGGCAGTCCCACTCGAGCAGGACCATAGTCCTGCCCTAGTAAGCAGAGTGCTGAAGACGGAGGCATCCAGCCAAAAGGCGCACAGATAATCAGGATGCCACGCACAAAACATGAGGCAGACATATTGGCCAGAGGAAACAACACTGGAATCAAAGCTCTATGGGACACTGTATGAACTACAAAAGACAGTGAGTTTTATTAAGGAGACAGAATTACAGATATAGACATGTTTCAAGTGAACGAAAGAAGAAGAACTTCACTTAACACCCTTCTAAAAGGTCACATCCATTTTGCACAGGTTAACATGGAAAGCTCCCAACATTTTATATCCATTCTTCTGCAAGCATGATTCTTGTTAGATATGTCAGGCCACTGAAGAGTAGATATTAAAGGGCAGATGACACAAGTCAGGCAATGCAAAAAGACCCATGACAAATGCAACACAAAAAAATGGATTGCTGAATAACCTCAAGATGACATAATACAGTGGAATCCTGTTATAACAACTTAGTCCAGACCAACAAAATATGTATGTAATAATATATATTTGCTATATACAGTACAAACAATATAGAATATATACGAGGGGGAGTCAATAAGTAAGTCACAAATTGATGTTGGATGGCAGGAAAATGCAGTAGGTGGTTTCTAAAGCTGTTTATAGTTGATATCATCATAGAACTTTATGTTTATGTTCGCTAGATGGCGCTAGCTGTACCTTGCGCATGCGCAGCACAAAAAACAAAATGGCTACTGTACTTACAGAGTGTACAATCAATGAACAACGTGCTGTTGTGCGTTTTTTATGGGCAAAAGGACTGCCTGCAAAAGACATTCATAAAGAAATGCTTCCTGTTTATGCTGACAATTGTTTGTCCCGTAAAGCGGTGCACAGCTGGGTAAAAAATTTTTCTCAAGGACGCTCTAAAATTGTTGGCGAAATCCGATCTGGTCGTGCTGTTGAAATTGCAACAGACGCATCTGTGCAGCGGGTTGAGGAGATGATTCGAGGTGACAGACGAGTAACGATAGACGCTGTAGCAGCTGCAATAGGGTGCTCACATGGTTCAGCATACAGCATCATGCATGACCGATTGAAATTTAAGAAAGTGTGTTCAAGGTGGGTGCCCAGACAATTGACGGACGAACACAAAATGAACCGATTAGGCTTGTCATTGGAGCATCTCTGTCAATACGCAAATGAAGGAGAAGACATGATGAACAGGATTATTACTGGGGACGAATCATGGGTGCATCACTACCAGCCTGAATCAAAGCGTGCTTCAATGCAATGGAAACATCCTTCTTCGCCTTGTGTCCAAAAATTCAAGGTTACACCATCAGCAGGGAAGGTTATGCTGACAGTGTTCTGGGATTGTCAAGGAGTGCTTTTAACCAATTTCAAAAAGAAAGGTGACAATGTGAATTCTGAATCATACTGTGAAGTTCTATCAGTGCTTCGGGATGCAATTCGAAGAAAACGTCCAGGGCTGCTGACTAGAGGAGTGCTACTCCTTCATGACAATGCTAGACCACATACGGCTCGATTAACTCGGGAGAAAATAAAAAATCTTGGTTGGAAAATTCTGGAACATCCTCCTTACAGCCCCGATTTAGCCCCTAGTGATTTTCACCTTTTTGGTCCACTAAAAACCCACCTTGGCGGGAAGCATTTCGCGACTGACGCAGAAGTTGAATGTGAAGTGAAAATGTGGCTTAAAAAGCAGAGCACGCAGTTCTACGCAGCAGGTTTGGGAGGACTCATAAAACGATGGGATAAATGCATCAATGTTGGTGGAAATTATGTTGAGAAGTAAAGGGATAATGTATGTGTAAAAATAAACAGTTTTCAGGTTTTTATCGTCTTCAGTTTTTTTCTAAAGAGCCATTTGTGACTTACTTATTGACTCCCCCTCGTATAATTGGGGATTTTGATAAGTGTTGATATATAGGAAAATATGTTATAAATAAATGCGCCATACAGGGATTCCACTGTATCATCTATTTTATCTCTGTCCCTGAAGTTTTTGTATGACCATTTCTCATCATCCTCCAACATTCTGTATTGTCATGTGATCACAGACAGTGCCATCCTCTACCTGCTATCTACTATCTTGTGTTCTTTATTAAGGCCTTTTGATCAAAACGTCCATTTCTGCTTTCAATGATTTCCAAAACTTGATTACTTCTGCATTTCAGATTTCCACCTATTGAATCATAGTTTTGCAGCAATTATACCTATATTATACCTATCACTGTTCAGTGCAAGTGGTAAAAGCACCAAACGTATTAGTTACCAACGTTGAAGTCAGATGTGTCATGTCCTTAGCACAAATAAAATAATGTCCATAGCATTATGTCCAAAGCATTTTCGTTCTGTGAATTACATCCAGCTGGAAATCTAGTAGGATTATCCTGCTACAAGAGAGATCCAGAGGGAGTTTGAGAATGAATGTGGGGAGAAAGAAAGTCACAACAGATAATAATGACCGATCCTTGATATTAAACGAAAACGATAACACTGGGGAAATTCCCATAAATGTTCACCTTCCCGGTTCATCGGCCATATAAGTTCAGTGTCCTAGTCGGTTGTGCATTCTTCATATCTTTCCAGAGAAGAGGAACTTTCTTCCGTTTCCCTTTGACCTGTCCCAATTCTATCATTCTATGAACATGATCTCTTTTAGCCTCCAGTTCATCATTTTGTGCTGCATCCATAACTCTCTTAATTAACTCTGTCTCTTCTTATCACTGACCCATTCATTATAGCACTGCCCACCAATGCATCAGTTCTGTCAATGCCTCAGACTCCTGCATGACCAAGGCTGATAAAGACATGACATGCAGCTGATGCAAAGAAATGGTGCCACAAAACATGTCAAATAAATTACAAGGAACTTTATGTAAAAGACAACACTACAAATAAAGAACTTTAAATAAGGCTCATAAGAAAAGCAGTTGACAGATGATAAAGTATAGATAAAGCACAAGAGATGGAACAGCAAACATAAAAGAGCATATGACAAAACAGATCAAACATAACAGAACAGCAAACATAAAAGAAAGCATATATAAAACAGATATTTTCAATGTAAAACAGATATTTTCAACAGAGACAAGATTGACTAAAACGACTGTAACTAAGAGATTTTGTGACATGGATGTAAGTGGACAGATGTCTAGTTCTGTGAGGGTACAAGTCCCTGGCCTAGAACATCCGACATGCGTGTCAGAGACATGGAAGCTTAAGTTCCAACTGTGGTACTATGAGGTTCTTCAACTTCCATCTGGAGGCTGTCATACATGTCATGTTTCCATTCCCTGTCTACACTCACATCACGCATTCTATCCATCGATCCTGGTAGAAAATATGTTAGATGATTGTGAATTCAAGAAATATGTTAGATGATTGTGAAATCAAGAAATATGTTAGATGATTGTGAATTCAAGAAATATGTTAGATGATTGTGAAATCAAGAAATATGTTAGATGATTGTGAAATCAAATAAAATGTTAGATGATTGTGAAATCAAATAAAATGTTAAATGATTGTGAACCAATGAAAATAGATAATTGTGAATAAATGAAAATGTTAGATGATTGTGAACCAATGACATTGTTAAATTATCATAGAAAGCTTTCTTAGTCTCATAACATTTCAAAAATCAAACATGAATAACTTGTACAAAAAAATAATAACCAGTGGAATCTCAGAGATTCAGAAATGATCACATTCTGTGTAGAGTTTCTCTGACCCTGGACATGCTAAATATTACAGATGATGTTCTGAGCTTCTCCAATAGATAAATGTGTATATGGTGTTTACGTGGCAAGAAATAAAACAATAGTGATTAATGTAAAACACAAGGTTGATCAGTTTTACAATGAACGCAAAGACTATTAGACTACAAACACAAGAACACAGGTGCCTCCTATGGTTCGTTACACTGTGCCATACACATGACAGAGAAACACAAGCACACAGATGCCTCATATGATTTATTACACTGTGCTACACTACACATGATAGAGAAACACAACAACACAGAAAGAATAGGTTTCTATTCCCCCTTTGATCTCTATTTAAAGTGTCAGGCTGTTGCAAATAAACAAAACAAGTCCGTACACTAACCTTTAGGTATGTATCTGCGCAATATTGCGACGAAAGTGTGCTCTCCATCTTGCCTACTGTCGCAATATTGCGCCGCTAGGACTTAACAGATAGTGCCCGAATCGCGAGTACGGAACTTCACGAAGTAAAGCTTTTATGACGTAGAAATTCCCGCCACACAATGCTAGGAATACGTCAGTCTAAAGGTCAAATTCCTTTACACATTACGATTGTATGGAGGAGAATTTTGTCAACGCATTTATAGAACGACGTTTGCCATTTTCGGCCATATTTTACTATCAAATTGAGTACCTCGTGGCATGGGTAAGTGATCATGACTGCATGTTCTAATTGTTGTTTTTGTGTTTAATATGTTGTTATTTGATAAGGATGTTTGTGTATTCATTCGAAAACACAAAAATAATATGTATCAGGGGTGCCATATGCGTGCATGGACAATAATTACGTTGCATGTTGGCCTAGAACTAGTGTAGACCGGACGGAGGTTATATGCGATTTCTTCACGTTTTATTAGTTTTTTTAGTCCATATTATATTAATTTGGATATGAAACAATATATATACAACAAGTATAGGTATTTATGAGGATTTTATCAATGTTTCCACACATTGATCAAGTATTAGAGTTGTCATGAAGTTATATTTGCAATTTTGAAAATGGCATTTTGAGATTTTCCCCCGAATTTTCAACTTCATAACTTGCTCACAACTGTCATATCACACATACAACAACAACATGATTATATTCACTATTCACTCCTTTATTTAGATGTGCAAAAAATATTTTGATATCTTTTAAAACAAAAAAGTTATCGCGTTTTCAAAACATCCACCATCAATAACACAAATTTTCAAAAAAATAAGTCAGGCACCAGGGGATATTGTGTAAAATTTAAGTTAGGGCTCTAAAGGTTAAGTTACAAAATGCTGAAACAACAAATCAAAGTGAACACATAATTGATCACAAATATTCCTAACCATAACACAGGATGATGACTTACTTCTATCTGCTGATGGTGCAAATCCTCTGCCTCTGTAACCTCTTCCTCCACCCCGAAGCCCACGATTTCCACCTCTGAGATTACTTTCTCCAAAATTTCGAGGTGGAAAACGACCCCGGCCACCACGACCACGGTAGGACCTCGGAGACACATCACGATCATCATGCTGACAAAATAAAAACCATGAGATTATTGATGATGCATGTATGTGAAATAAATATACAACATTTACATCAACAACTTTAGTGTAACAAGTCACCAACTACAGACTCAACATTAACATACAGTTACCAACTACAGACACAACATTGACATACAGTTACCAACTACAGACACAACATTGACATACAGTTACCAACTACAGACATAACATTGACATATATTTACTAAGTAATGTTATGCATGTGGTCTGTGGGTCTCACCAATAGCCCACTAGACAAATCACCCATTCAACAGAAAACCTTAGTGGATAACATGCCATTATATTGAGGTTATCTTCTTAGAGAAGCTTCATGATACGTCATCTATACAATTATGCTTTTATTTTGTTGTTGAAATGCATTTCATGTTTACCTGAATATATATGTATTCTCTGTGGTTGGGAGGGAGCCAGAGATGTACTGTGCAGCACTGGGGAGGAGGAAACTGACAGCACTGTTTTTTTCCTATGACTGAAACCCGTCATAGAGGCTTAGTGACTCAGGACGTGACAATCCTTTTAACTTGAACATTTGGTTGCATGCCTGGAACAATAGAGAAGTTCGGCATAACCAGTAGTCAATTGGTGGCGAGGAATGAGCAGTGAATCCTATCTTGGCTACAGTGGCTAGGAGCAGTGCATAGGTTGAAACCTACCTTCCTAAAGATGTGATAGTTATTCTCTGGCTCTGCCCCGGGATGGGCCGAAATTCCACAGACTTCCCAGCAATATAATGCTATTTAATGGCATTAAGTCTAAGGGCATAAGCCCATAGACCGCTGTATCAGCAACCAACCAACCAACAAAGTAATGCACATGTGAAAAGTCTGAATGTCTCCAATGATTAGCAAAACCCTATTTCCTATTCTGACTGGATATAATGCTTAACAGAGGAGCTGAATCTCATAATTTCAACTCTGCATGTTGCAGAAAGGTAGAAAGGCCACAACATTTAGAATTCACCCCCCCCCCCCCCAAATAGAGACTTCTTCCAAAATCATTGTGTGCCATGTACGAGACGGAGTCTTCTCGTATGAAATAAAGCTGGAGAAAACTCCCCACTTTATAAAAGGACATTAAGAACTCTATTGCTAATAATGCATGGGTATCAAAACAAAATAACCAAACCATACTACAACATTGTAATCAAGATGAAATCATATCTTCAATATTGCCAAAGACGGATGTGTCGGGCTATTGGCACAAATAAAAGACGACACAGCACATTTCCATTCTCTGGACAACATCCTGCAGGAAATCTAGTAGGACTATGATCCTGCTACAAGACAGATCAGCGGGAGTTTGAGAATGAATGCTCAAGAAGAAGAATATTCTCATCATCATCAGGTGCCATGCCAGCTGGCATAGGCGGTCATGACTCTCTACAGCTCTCTGTCCACAGTATTATGTATCAAAGTCGTTGTTTCCTTGCAGTGCCAGGTTGTCAAACTGTCTAATATTTTCTCACATTGTCGCCCTATGTCTCTGTTGCCTTCAATTTTGCCTGTTGTGACTATGTTCTCCAAACCTGCCTGTCTCATGAAGTGGCCAAAAAAAAGAAGATTGCCTTTTTCTTATATTGTTGATTAAGGTCCGTTTTGCATTTGACTCTTTCAACACCTCTACATTAGTTTTTCTGGCAGTCCATGGTATTCTCAGCATTCTTCTGTAGAACCACATCTTTGTTGCCTCTAATTTCCCACTTTCCAGTTTGTTTATTGTCCAAGACTCGCACCCATATGTTAGTATAGAAGTTATATAGCACTGCAGAACACTCTTTTTCTCACCTCTAATGACAAGGTCATATTAGAATATCCTCAATGATAATCAAAAAAATAATAAAACAACATTGATTGCAATATTCTTGCAAGAGAAAAATGTTGTGCCTAGATATATCTAGTATCTTAGACTTATTCAAAATAATATCCTGAAGCAACCTTAAATATCAACCTGCAATGTATGATTTTAATACACACCTGTACGACAGTCCTTACCTGGGAGTACTTGAATGAATCTGCAAACAAATGTTACAGATAAGCAGGTATTAGTTATACGTCCAACATTTAACTAATGCTACCAACAGTTTCATAGGTCATAATTAATTATAAATTTCACTTTTTGCTGTCTTGAGTTGGCATTTTCTCTCAGGTAATAGACTTTCACCAGGTGAATGATGGTGGATCAGGCATAAGGTGTCCACACTTGCCATTAAGCATTGGAGTGGGAATCTCAGTTGTCATTTTAAAAACCCAATGTTTCACATTAGTTGTGTTAAGTCCATGATTATTTGAGGTTTTATCTTGAAGTTTTCTATCCACCATTTTCTTGGTCTACCTTTGGCTCTATATCCAGATATTCTTTTATATCTCTTTATATTTTTTTATATACACTCTCTTATTAGTATTTGGTTTAGGCTCATTCTCATAAGGTTGCATAAGGTTACTAAACCATATTACTTGTCTTTTGATATGCTCAATACATGATATTATACTTACTCTTTTCCTAATTTTTTATTTTATCTAATTTAGTTTTTATCATTACAGCTTTTCTCAGACACTTCATTTCACATTTTCAAAACATAATTTTCTCAGGACCAGTTAGTAATTACAGGTGGCCTGCCCTCCCTTGATCTATGTTGCGGGACTCAACAATGTACAGAAGATCTCGCCAGTGGCCCACCAGACCATCCATCATACACCTGAAACCCCTAGCACTCATATAGACAGGCATTCCTCTTGTGTCAACTCCTCAGCATTTCATCTATACAATTACATTTTTACTTCCTCTAAGTAGAAGGAATCTTTTGAAAGTAGTTCATGTCACTGAGAGCTGGAGCATTCTAGGTATGAAATAAAGCTCTGGAGACATCTACTCTCTCCTTAATGTCTTGCATGATTTTATGCATGTCCTGATCATCATCAAGTGCCGTCACCGCAAAGGGAAGGTTGGTTGCAGCAGACCTCCAACATCCCGTCTCTTGTCTTGGTGTGCACTCTGCTAGACTAACCTGTCCATCTTGTGATGTTACTCTCCGACTTCTATCTCTGCCTACTCTTGCTTGCCTCCACTCAACTTTACCCTCAAGTAATGTCTTTAACAAGGTGTCATGTCTTTTATTATGTCCAAAATATTTTATTTGCTTGATCATTATTTTATTTAATAAGTCTATCTGAACCAGCCCTGTAAGTTAGGATGTCATCAGCAAAGATTAACATTCATCCATGTCCAAAAGGTTTAATATTGGATACCTTAGCTGCAACAATTTTGAACACAGGTGATAAATTGAATCTTGTGGTAGTTCTGGGCATATTTGTATGGGGGTCTGATGTCAAGCATAATTTTCCTAAACATAATACGATGGTCCTCTCCCATAAGGCAGCAGTAACTTGGGTTCACGAACCAAGGATTTGTAACCTTCGATAATAGTTACCATGTTGTTCTGACAGGCTGATGCTGTGCTTGAACTAGTTACGGGCATGGCGTGGGTGAGCAGAACAACAGGGAAACCTGTTGCAAGGGCCAGAGTTGTGCCCTGATGTCGACGTCTGTTTCGGCAGCATTAGACTTGAAACACCATCGAGTCAAGTGGCTGCTGGAACAGAGGGTGGAGCACTTATGGGAATGCCTCATAAGCTGTGAAGCCAGTCTCTAATCAAGACCAAGGATTTTCTTTCAAATGGACAGGAAATTTCCTACACTTGTTCTATAACATACGTCCTAGGGTGTGCTGATTCAATTTCATCACCCCAAAGAAAAGATCTCCCAAGAACCTTGAAGACAGATACATGAGATGGCTGTGAGAGATACATGGTGATGTCAACAAGGGGAAGTATCATCATATAGCACATAATCTTCTTCTTCTTCTTCTTCTCGTTACCAGTTTAACATGTCTAAATAGCAAGTTCAGTTTTCTTGATAAATTCTGCTGTATTTGAAAGCTCCTCAGTGCTCCCAGCACTGAGGATATCTATCTGTGAACCAGTGTTCCTCCTTTAACTGGTTTAGTGTAATGCAGTCCCACATGATATGTTCCACTGTCTCTGCTAGTTGTGTTGCATGATACTATGGTAGCAGGTGTGCCTCTCTGTCTGGTATATGACTTCAACACATGAGCTTGCTATGGCAGGACTAAGGCTCGATGTAAGGGATGGGCTGATCAATCTTAGTTTCCAGATTCTGTTGGCTGGAGTAAGTCCAATCTCCACTTCAAGGAGTTGGTCTTGATGGGGGCCAACGTAAAGATATAGGAATATAAAGTGTAAGAAGACCTCAAAGTAGGGGTGCAGTATATAAATTTATACATTAAATTGTGACAACCCACACATGATATACAGAAGTCTCCACAAACATGACATATGATATGCAAGTCTCCACAAACATGACATGTATCAGTCTCCACAAACATGACATATGATATGCAAGTCTCCACAAACATGACATGTATCAGTCTCCACAAACATGATATATGATATGTATCAGTCTCCACAAATATGACATTAGATACCCATGTGTTACCAGGGTCCGAAATGGGAGCAAAATTTGGAAACACTGTTTACCTTCAATGCATGTAGTAAAAGACGGACTAAGGAGGCTTTTTGGTGGAGTTGACTATCCCATATATGGTCAAAGTGATACAGAAGGCAGGCTAAACTGATGAGCCAGACAGAAAAGTGCAGATATCAGTTCTATCTATCAATTGTCTTTTCTCTGCTTTTGCTGAATGGCAATATATTTTCACACTATGGCACATTCAGTAGCTTGATATAAAGTAATATTGTGATGTCTCAGAATGTTGGTAACTCCTTCAATCTACTTTATCCTTGGTCTTCCTCTGCATCTTGCTGTTTCTATTTTCTTGTTGTATACTCTTGCCACTGGCCAATAAGGGTCCATTCTCATTCAGCATCCAAATAATTTCAGTCTGTTTAAAAAAAAAAATATTCAACGTTTCAACATTTCTTGTAACACGTAGTAAGTTAGTTCTCCAGGCTCAACACTGCTAATCTACAGGAGTTTGAGAACAAACGCAGATGTGTATGATCATGCAAAATGTACACGTGCATGATGTGCAGGGTATGTAACACGTGTTAAGCACAAACAATTCTTACCTGAAAGTTCTGTGACATCCAGATCCTGATTAAATGGAGCAAAGTCTCCAAAGCGACCTCTTCCACGACCTCTGTAACCTCCTCTCCATCCTGAACAAACACAAAGAGTCACCACACGTTGCCATAACACACAGAAGCACCACAACAAAAAGAAAAGTCACCACATGTTACAATAACAAAGAGTCAGCAAACATTTCCATAACAAACATGAAAAGTCAGCACGTCACCATAACAAAGAGTTACCACACATTTCCATAACACACAGAACCACCACAACAAAAAGAAAAGTCACCACATGTTACAATAACAAAGAGTCAGCAAAAGAGTCAGAAGCCAAGTGAGGAATATCTACAACTGATATAAGAGACAGCAGACATGTAATACCTACCTCTGTTGCTTGAAGGACTATTACTGTATCTTGGCCTCCTTTCATAGTTTCTTCCGCCATCTCTAAATTCAGATACGCCCTCATCTCTAGCCCCTGTATCTACATCTCTATCTTGACTCCAATCGCGTCTCCTGGAAAGAGATATTACATAACAATCAACATCAAATTTTAGCACATAATCTACCAACACATTCATCTACAGATCAATGATCAGTTTCACAAGCAACAAACTCATCTACCTGAAAACATGCATCAACTGTGGTTTCTTTCTCCTCGCTTTATACCCCTTTATGTCTTGCAGCCAGGGGTAGAGGAGTTCTCTGAAGATGGCCTTTTTTTGTGTGCTTCGTATAGGTTAGCTTTCTAGTCTCTTTTATTTCTGTAATCCATCCATTGTATGGTCTGCCCCTGGCTTTGTATCCATCATGCATATATAGCATTGATATTTTGAGGGGCACTATCTGATTGCAGTCTGGAAGCATGTGAAATCCACCTAATCTGTTGTCTTGTGATGAAATTCAGGATTGGCAGTATTTTTTAGTCATCTGATGTTTTTATTTCTGATTCTGTCTTATTGTTACTCCAAGAATTCTACATAGACAAGTTATTTCTGTTGTAACAAGTTTTCTTTTGGCTTCTGTTGTTAGTGTCCATGTCTGATATCGATAGCATAGTGATGGTATAATTATTTTATATAGTGCAGTTTTGTGTTTATGTTTTTGAAATTTTAATATTAATTATAAGTACATTTGCAAGTAGAAGCCTAGTATCCAAATCCTAGACTGCAGCAAAACTGAAATCCAACAGGCGTAACTTGGAACAGGGTATTGAAGTTTTTATAATCACTGCAAATACTTACCAAACAAATATGTATTTTGACCAAATGGTCTTTATCAAGAACACAATCACAACAAAATATAACGAGCACGAACGGCATTATTGGCGATGAAGTTCACAATAGGAGTATGTATATTTTTGACAGAGAAAGACTCATTTTTGAAAAGATAATATGAATGATTTTAGATCTGCCATGTGAACTCAAACTTCAATAGTGCCATTCTTACTCGTATTTTGTTGTGATTGTGTTCTTGATATAGGCTGTTTAGTCGAAACATCGATTTGAATGTGTTATGTGTTTTCAGTGATAGCAAAATTTTGTTACCCTGTTCCAAGTTTTGCCTGTCCACATCCTATTGGAGATGAGAGATTCATGACCCACCAAGTCATAAAATAAAATAACTAGATGGAAACGCAGATGTTCTGGAAATTAATTCAACAAATACAGAGTATAAAGTAAAATTCCAGCACATAAATACCAACTTTTTAGCATTATTGAAATTCCTTCTTCAGCGTTCATTCTCAAACTCCTGCTGGATCTCTCTTGTTGTAGGACCATGGTCCTACTAGATTTCCAGTAGGATTAGTCCAAAATATGAAAATGCGCTGTGTCGCAGTTTTATTTGCGCTAATGGCCTAACACATCTGTATTTTGTGGAACTTATTGAAAATGTAACAGCTGATCTCTAAACACAGAAGGGAAGATCACAAACATAAATTGAAAATCCCATCTTACCGAACCTAGTAGTCCATAACACTAAATGCCACGCTCAGAATAATAAATGTTATCTTGAGACTAAACTACACATAGGATACTAAGAAGTTGTCATATTAGGGTACCAAAAGTGTACACAAATAGAAAACTGACTGTGTAGAAACTTTAACGTTGATTGAACAAAACAATAATAATAAAATCCATAACACGCCAGGGTCGTTACATTGAGATATTTGGTGCAGAAAATCTCCACGCATCTCTATCCTCTACCATCCGGATGAATTTGGAAACTCACACTCCGTCCAGTCCTTGATATTATCCAGCAATCTTCTTCTGACCGCCTCGCCTTGTTCCACCCTCCACTGTAACTTGAAGTACATCTTTTGTCATCGAGGAACGTCTCATCGCTTGCCCGTACCACCAGGGTTTACGAAGTTTCACAATTTGTTAAAAGTGGTTCTTGTCGACCCACTAATACATTTATTCTAAAGTAGCATTTAGAGACGATTCCTACGAATTTCCTATAGGCAGCATAAAACCAACTTGAACGTAAGAAACAAAATAGAAATGTACGCAGGTGTACAAGAATCATTGCTTTCAATAGTGAAACAACGAAAACTAGCATTTCAACAGCACTTGTGCCCCTTAGTAGGAGTTGGATTTAATATTAACATTAAGTCATCTACAAAACCAAGATCATTCAGATTTTTCTGTCGTCTCCATTATATGACACCGACAAGTGACAGGAGTAAACAAGAAACTTAATAAATAAAATTGTGTTAGCATACCTTCCTCTGCCCCTTCCTAGATGCCCTGAACTGCCACCAAATCTTCCTCCTCTCCAGCCCCGTCCACTATCCCTTTCTATGCTTCCTGCATACCTTCTTCTGTTTCTATCTTGGTCAAGAACAACACTACGGTCATTAGCTCCATCATTTACAAATCTACGGGACTCTATACCAGAGCCCACTGGCACCCGATGGCCATCTCTATAGAATAGCTCTGCATCAGGGTTACTGTCCTGCCTGACCTCAATTCTGAAAGCTCCTCTGTAAAAGACATGGAACAAGTGTTTCAGCTATGTTGTCTCAGATTAAACTAAACAATAAAATAAGTAACAGACCTAGAACAATCACAGTCAGACAAAACCTCAAAAATCTAGAGCCTTCAATCTACTTTACATCAAATAAAATATCACAAACTAGAGTCTTAAATCTACTATCACAACCAGACATCACAAATCTATAGCCTTCAATGTACTTTACATCAGACAAAACATCACAAATATGACTATCTCAGCCAAATATGTTCCATCACAGACATAAGAACATTAACATTACCATCACAACCAGACACACACAAATTACATTAACCTTACACTATGACATCTATAACCACATTAACAATACACTATAACATCTATAACCACATTAACAATACACTATAACATCTATAACCACATTAACAATACACTATGACATCTATAACCACATTAACAATACACTATGACATCTATAACCACATTAACAATACACTATGACATCTATAACCACATTAACAATACACTATGACATCTATAACCACATTAACAATACACTATGACATCTATAACCACATTAACAATACACTATGACATCTATAACCACATTAACAATACACTATGACATCTATAACCACATTAACAATACACTATGACATCTATAACCACATTAACAATACACTATGACATCTATAACCACATTAACAATACACTATAACATCTATAACCACATTAACAATACACTATGACATCTATAACCACATTAATAATACACTATGACATCTATAACCACATTAACAATACACTATGACATCTATAACCACATTAACAATACACTATGACATCTATAACCACATTAACAATACACTATAACATCTATAACCACATTAACAATACACTATGACATCTATAACCACATTAACAATACACTATGACATCTATAACCACATTAACAATACACTATGACATCTATAACCACATTAACAATACACTATGACATCTATAACCACATTAACAATACACTATAACATATATAACCACATTAACAATACACTATAACATCTATAACCACATTAACAATACACTATAACATCTATAACCACATTAACAATACACTATGGCATCTATAATCACATTAATAATACACTATAACATCTATAACCACATTAACCTTACACTATGACATCTATAACCACATTAACAATACACTATGACATCTATAACCACATTAACAATACACTATAACATCTATAACCACATTAACAATACACTATGACATCTATAATCACATTAATAATACACTATAACATCTATAACCACATTAACAATACACTATAACATCTATAACCACATTAACAATACACTATGACATCTATAACCACATTAACAATACACTATAACATCTATAACCACATTAACAATACACTATGACATCTATAATCACATTAATAATACACTATAACATCTATAACCACATTAACAATACACTATAACATCTATAACCACATTAACAATAAACTATGACATCTATAACCACATTAACACTTACTCTTCTCTGTCACTGCGTCTTCTCTCTAGGGCCTGCCTTAAATCATAAGTTTCTTTTTTCTCTCTATCCCCTCTCTTTCCATCATCTGATCTTCTTCCTCTCAAATCACCTTTGCCTCCTCTACTGCTGACACTAACCCTTGTATCACCAACTTCTTTCTTCCTGTCTTCACTCTGTTTTATTCTTCCTAACTCTTCCTCTTTCTCAATCTGCTGCCTGAACTTTGACTCATAACGGGGGTCAGGCCTTGGCACCATTCTAATATTACAGAACAGAAACAGGGTCAAACAGTTAGCACAAAATTATGTAGCTTCATCATTAAATGAATGAGTTAAAATCTGACCTTTATATTGTGAATTGTTGAGTGTGAACTTCTACTGTCAAGTGCGAACTGCTACTATGGTCAAGAGTGAACTGCTACTACTACTTCTTCTGCATTCACTCTATTATAACCACAATGAATAAACTGTGTGATTTCAGCCTGGGAGCGTGAAGTACGTTGTACTTCAAGTTCATCAGTTGAACTGTGTTAATGTGTTACTATCTCATATAAAGAACATCCTCTACACTCTGAAATTCTCAAAGTGAAAGGCAGTCAACTTAAGAGAGGAAAGTCGTGGATGGGGCATGCAGAAGATATTATACAATGTGTGTGCAGATTAGAGGATGTGCTACCTGGTGCGGAATGGAGTCGTGCGCCATTAGATTGTCAGACAGCCTTCAAAGTAATAATAACACTCAGTAGAAAATGCAGGGAATGGTGTTCGACAGTGGTGGAGCTGGAGGTACTCGCTCTAATCTGTGAAAATTCCAGGGAAGGTGATATAATTATATTAAAAGATTGGTCGGTTGAGAGACACAACAGAAGTGCCTGGGCCTTCGCGGCTCAAAAGTGGGGGGGGGAGACCACCAGAGAGGAAAGTGGTGCTTTCGCTCAGACCACAAGCAGCATGACAATGGAGGTTTTGGCACTGCTCGCAGACTATCTGCGAGCATGCCTGCATACTCAGTGACTCGATGAGCATGATTGTGAAAGTTCAGGCGGGATATATTTGGGAACAGTGGCTGGATGCAGTGAAGAATTCCTGTTTGCGTACAGTGACTTTCATTTTTGTGCCGGGATATGCGGGAATCCAGGGTAATAAGAGAGCAGATAGGTTGGCCGAACACGCTGCTACTATCGCTGTTGGTGGAGCGATGGATCAAGTTGACAATTTGAATGCCCTATGGGAAAACGCACAAGCAAACGACTGTATAAGCGACAATGACTCTTGTTCCATGACTAGAATAAAGGAATTTGGTTTGAAATGTGGTGTCGCTAGAACGGAGCGGTTTCATGGGCAAGTAAGAATGATGGTCAATCATCTGCGTACTGGGACCGTCAGTCAACATGTAATGGCGGCTACACTCAAGGAGAGATCTGAGCACCTATGGACTTGTCCGGAGTGCAGTGACGATGATCCAACGACTAACTAACTGTGTTACTGCTACTACTGTTGAGTGTGAACTTCTAATGTCAAGTGTGAACTGCTACTACTGTTGAGTGTGAACTTCTAATGTCAAGTGTGAACTGCTACTACTGTTGAGTGTGAACTTCTAATGTCAAGTGTGAACTGCTACTACTGTTGAGTGTGAACTTCTAATGTCAAGTGTGAACTGCTACTACTGTCGAGTGTGAACTACAACTACTGCCAATTGTAAAATACTACCACTGTTGAGTGTGAACTACTATTACTGCTCAGAGTAAACAATTTCACAAGAAACTGTGAAAAGACTTGAGAAGATCTTGTTACTTATCCAAGTATATAAACCTACAGGACAAGCGGTATATACATGACATTCAGAAAACAGCATATATTCAATGCTCACGAGTAAGTAGATTATCATGGCATTGTTTCATCTACCAACAACTACTGGCTAC
Organism: Meghimatium bilineatum; assembly: GCA_034231615.1. Taxonomy (NCBI): domain Eukaryota; kingdom Metazoa; phylum Mollusca; class Gastropoda; order Stylommatophora; family Philomycidae; genus Meghimatium; species Meghimatium bilineatum. Next base: position 24,645,771 of record CM067309.1, read on the forward strand.
ATCACAAAATTTATAGGTATACAATATCTCTTGGCAAATAGACAAGGATATGAATGATGGTTGTTCCTGTGGCTCACTGCTTCACATGAGGCTGATTTTCCTTCTCAATTAAATTGTTCTGGTTAGTATCACATTTTCTCTTCAATCCGATACCTTATCAAACATTATCAGTATCTTCAGCCCTTTAAAATACTATCTTGTACCTTCAGCCCTCTCAAACATTACCAGTACCTTCCGCCCTCTCAAACATTACCAGTACCTTCAGCCCTCTCAAACATTACCAGTACCTTCCGCCTTCTCAAACATTACCAGTACCTTCCGCCCTCTCAAACATTACCAGTACCTTCAGCACTCTAAACATTACCAGTACCTTCAACAACCTTAACAGTATCTTCAATTCCCTCCTCCTAATGCTTATCAGAGCCTTCACGCCCGTCAAATAATATCAGACAATCTAATGACTTGAACTGTAGTTAAACTATATACCAGTAAATAGTTCCAGAAAAAACAATGTATGAAGATTTACAGTTAACAAAACAGGTAACAAAGTAACAGGAAAAAATATAGTTCACATAGAGGAATTATATTACTTACCTTGAAACCTTTAAAAAAATCTATCAGTATCTTCAACCCCATCAAACACTATCAGTATTTTCAACCCCATCAATATTTTCAAACACCATCAATATTTTCAATCACCATCAATATTTTCAAACACCATCAATATTTTCAAACACCATCAATATTTTCAAACACCATCAGTATTTTTAACCCCATCAAACACCATCAGTATTTTCAACCCCATCAAACACCATCAGTATTTTCAACCCCATCAAACACCATCAGTATCTTTAACCCCATCAAACACTATCAGTATCTTCAAACCCATCAAACACTATCAGTATCTTCAACCCCATTAAACACTATCAGTATTTTTAACCCCATCAAACACCATCAGTATTTTTAACCCCATCAAACACTATCAGTATCTTCAACCCCATCAAACACTATCAGTATTTTCAACCCCATCAATATCTTCAACCCCATCAAACACTATCAGTATTATCAACCCCATCAATATTTTCAACCCCATCAAACACCATCAGTATTTTCAACCCCATCAAACACCATCAGTATTTTCAACCCCAAACACCATCAGTATCTTCAACCCCATCAAACACCATCAGTATCTTTAACCCCATCAAACACTATCAGTATCTTCAACCCCATCAAACACTATCAGTATCTTCAACCCCATCAAACACTATCAGTATCTTCAAACCCATCAAACACTATCAGTATCTTCAACCCCATTAAACACTATCAGTATTTTTAACCCCATCAAACACCATCAGTATTTTTAACCCCATCAAACACTATCAGTATCTTCAACCCCATCAAACACTATCAGTATTATCAACCCCATCAATATCTTCAACCCCATCAAACACTATCAGTATTATCAACCCCATTATATTTTCAACCCCATCAAACACCATCAGTATTTTCAACCCCATCAACATTTTCAACCACATCAAACACTATAAGTATTATCAACCCCATCAAACACCATCAGTATTTTCAACCTCATCAATATTTTCAACCCCATCAAACACCATCAATATTTTCAACCCCATCAAACACCATCAGTATTTTCAACCCCATCAACATTTTCAACCACATCAAACACTATCAGTATTATCAACCCCATCAATATCTTCAACCCCATCAAACACCATCAGTATTTTCAACACCATCAGTATTTTTAACCCCATCAAACACCATCAGTATTTTTAACCCCATCAAACACTATCAGAATCATCAATATCTTCAACCCCATCAAACACCATCAGTATTTTCAACCCCATCAAACACTATCAGTATTTTCAACCCCATCAAACACTATCAGTATTTTCAACCCCATCAAACACCATCAGTATTATCAACCCCATCAATATCTTCAATCCCATCAAACACCATCAGTATTTTCAACCCCATCAAACACTATCAGTATTTTCCAACCCCATCAAACGCCATCAGTATTTTCAACCCCATCAAACACCATCAGTATTATCAACCCCATCAAACACTATCAGTATTATCAACCCCATCAAACACTATCAGTATTTTCAACCCAATCAAATAATACCAGCATGTTCAACCTCTTAAAACATACCAGTACCTTCAGCCACATCAAACATTATCATTACCTTCGGCCACACCAAACATTAACATTACTTTCAGACCCCTCAAACATTATCATTACCTTCAGCCACATCAAACATTATCATTACCTTCGGCCACACCAAACATTAGCATTACTTTCAGATCCCTCAAACATTATCATTACCTTCGGCCACACCAAACATTAGCATTACTTTCAGACCCCTCAAACATTATCATTACCTTCAGCCACATCAAACATTATCATTTTCTTCAGCCCTCTCAAACATTATCAGTACCTTCAGCCCTCTCAAACATCAGTACCTTCAGCCCCCTCAAACATTATCAGTACCTTCAGCCCCCCTCAAACATTATCATCACCTTCAGCCACATCAGAAATTATCATTACCTTCAGCCACATCAAATATTAGCATTACTTTCAGACCCCTCAAACATTATCATTACCTTCAGCCACATCAAACATTATTATCAGCCCTCTCAAACATTATCAGTACCTTCAGCCCTCTCAAACATCAGTACCTTCAGCCCCCTCAAACATTATCAGTACCTTCAGCCATATCAGAAATTATCATTACCTTCAGCCACACCAAACATTAGCATTACTTTCAGACCCCACGAACATTATCATTACCTTCGACCACATCAAACATTAGCATTTCTTTCAGACTCCTCAAACATTATCATTACCTTCTGATTAAGTCAGCCAAAAAAGAGAATTTTATTTCTGAGATGATGAAAAGGACAAGGACAAATTACACACAGTAGTATCACATCGCTTAAACTGAAGAGCACTGGTTTCTGCAATATGCACCAGAGTCGGCGCTGAAGGAACATACATAGTGGTGTGGACAAACAGTGGACATCTAACAATATACTTACCCCAGCACATTCTGAGTGTAGAAGTAGAGCAGTTATAAGTCTCACATGAGTCTTCAAACTGTCATGGAACTTTGCAGGAGCTTGCCCAACACTTGATTTAAAATGCTGATACCAGTTCAACTTGCTTATATTTTGATCACTCGTGTGCTGTCAGTGATTCCAACCAAATAAGGCATGAAAGTATACGTGATCTCTTGAATTATCAGTGATTCCATTTGGACATCTCAATCTACACTGGTCTTGTGCTGTCACTGATTCATACATCACTTTTCTATTTTGTGATCTGTCTTGTGACATTCTTCCCACTCTGTGATCTGTATAGTGACATTCTCCCCACTGTGGGATCTGTCTTGTGATATTTCCACGTCTGTGATCTGTCTTGTAATATTTCTCACTATGTGATCTGTCATAAGACAGTCTCTCCACCCTGTGATTGGTCTTGTGATGACAGTCTCTCTACTAAGTGATCTGTCTTGTGACATTCTCCGCACTGATCTGTTTTGTTATATTCCTCGCTCTGTGATCTTGTGACATCTCACTCTGTGATCTGTATTGTGACATTTCCCACTATGTGAAGTGTCTTGTGACATTCCTCTCTCTCTGTGATCTGCCTTGTGATATTCTTCCCACTCTGTGATCTGTATTGTGACATTCTCTCCACTGTGGGATCTGTCTTGTGACATTTCCACGTCTGTGATCTGTCTTGTAATATTTCTCACTATTTGATCTGTCATATGACAGTCTCTCCACCCTGCGATCTGCACTGCGACATTTTCCACTCTGTGATCTAACAGTTTCACCACTATAAGATCTGTATACTATTGTGACCTTCTCCCCACTCTGTGATCTGTCTTGTGGCCAGTCAGATATTTTCTTGTGCTCTAGTGGCACAATTAAAATATCTGTCCTAATGTCTCTTGTCGCCTGTGTGTTGCCGGGCCCGAAAGGGGAGCAAAGAATAGCAACAATGTTTACCTTCCACGCATGTTGTAAAAGGCGACTAAGGAGGTTATGAGATGGAGTTGGCTGTTCCATCCCATATAGGGTCAGTGACCCAAAGCCATGCTGAAGTCGGATGTGTCAGGCCGAAAGGCGCAGATATCACAGCAATGCTGTCAAAACTCTATGCTGTAAACCATGACACAACGCATTCCGTTCTCCGGACTACATCCTGCTAATCTGCAGGAGTTTGAGAATGAACACCGAAGAAGATGTCTCTTGTTGACTGTGTCTGCACTCAGATATGACATCCCACTCTCTGCTGTATTTTGTACAATATTTGTCCCCATTTATACATCATACTCACTCTTTTGTTCTATAAATATCCCAATTTAGACGACATGCCACTCTCCACGGTGTTGTTGTATAAGTATACACACTCATATATGTCTTCCCACTCTCCACTGTGTTTTGTCTTATAGGTGTCTGCACTCAGACAATGACATCCTGCTCTCCAATCTTCTGTTCTATAAGTGACCCCCACGTAGACCGTACATGCCACTCTCCAGTGTTTTGTTCTATAAATGTCCCCACTCATATGACATCCCACTCTACGAGATACTAAAGATGTATCTTAACAGCAAAACTGTTCTGTTACCATCTTGGTACAACCAGAAGTATCCAACTTGATTTGAAAGATAATGTGATTTTTGCTTTGGTAATATGTTATTGTGTACAGTGTCACATCTCCTGGTCTAAGTTTTGGTAATATGTTATTGTGTACAGTGTCACATCTCCTGGTCTAAGTTTTGGTAATATGTTATTGTGTACAGTGTCACATCTCCTGGTCTAAGTTTTGGTAATATGTTATTGTGTACAGTGTCACATCTCCTGGTCTAAGTTTTTCTGCTGTTTATGTCATAAAATCTTACAATGAACAGCAGTAACTACTGGAATAAGCTCTTTTTGCAGATAAGGTCTAAACATATCATTGAATTACATTTGTTTGTAGAGCAGGACAGGATATCGGTGGTGTACCACTGGGGTCTTGGGGTGTCTGCAGATTGGGTAATTTTTTGGGGCGGTCAATTAAGTTGTGATGGTGATTAAACAGACAATGTCCTGTTCCTAATCTAAATATTTCTGTTTGGTGTTTGTGTTCAAGGAGGTTGATGGTGGTAAAGTTGTCTTCATGTCTTCGCTGTTGTCCATGCATTGAGCCACTCCTCGCTACAATTGTCTTTGATAATTTGTTTTAGTATTGTCATGTGTACTGATTGTTTGACTTGTGGCATCAAGGCCCCTAGTTTTTCTCACTTATCTGCCTCTTTGTTGTAGAGTATATCAACTTACCAGGGTATCCACTGCACGTTCATTTCAACCCCACATGGTTCTTGAGTTTATAACATATTTCTATAATTGTGTGGCTGGTATCTATTGAACTTCTAGTGGATGTCAGTGCAAACATTTATGATCATGTATTATTGTTACTGGTTATCTATAAATAAATTATCATAATTGTTATCACTTTTTGGTTTTTGTTACTGTGACACACTCCCCCTTGTCGGATATCTTCTGACAAGTCAGTTATTTATAGCTATCAGTGGCAGCTATTAGTCAGAACAGACTACAATATCATTTGGTTTTATTTCATTGTTTTCAAATAATGAATAAATTGTGGGTAAAACTTTGTGAATAGCAGTCACTTCAACTTGATAATTTGAGCAGTCGGCTCCACAGGAGTCTACAATGTCGATTAGATGGATGATATCAGGGGAGAAGATGATGGTTTCATATACAACATTAATTGTATGTACTCAAATAATTACGATTTGTATTTTGGTACTGTGCTAGAGAATAGGTGTTTCACAGACACAACTTGTCCATATTGTTGATGGTTCAATAACCAAACATTCACATTGATGTACTGATGATTCAATAACTAAACATCCACATTGATGTAGTGATTATTCAATAACTAAACATCTACATTGATGTGCTGATGATACAATAACCAAACATCAACATTGATGTACTGATGATATGAGGAAATTTAGTCATAGTGCCTACAAATTCAACAATATTTGAAGTGATGTCATATTAACGATTGAATTCTTACTAGGATATTTATGAGTCCGTTTCCAAATTCACACCTGATCTCTTTCCAGCAGGATGTAGTCCAGAGATTGGAAATGTGTTGTTGCCATTTTATTTGTGCCAATAGCCGAACACATCTGACTTCAGCGATGATTAATACATTCTGTGTTTTTTACCACTTTCACTGATCACCTGTCACCATATTGCTAGTAGTAGGCCAGCTGTACATGAGAACTGGTTCTTGTACTTACACACACTGGTCACCATCATCATACCTAGAACGGTCTAGCATGCATTTCTTATATGCTGCTCTTCTATGTATCAATGGACATAGCCACAGACTCCCATTAGGTTTCTTGAATAAACTGAGTATGCTAGCACATAATCATTTCATGAGGACACTCTCTTGTCACTGCCATATTCGTGCTTCATTTTTATTCTCAGTGACAAGCTTGTCTAATGTTGGCTTCACAGTTATTTATATGAACTACGGCTATATAATTCCATCTGCTTCTGAACTCTTCAGAAAGCAATGGCAAACAAATGAATGTATTTATATTGCCTAGAAAATCACTACAGCTAAAAACAATGCTGGATTGACGGCTACATCTTGAATGTGACATGGTGGAAACGTACTCCACTTTGTTTCTCAGTGACAAGTTTATCTAACATTGGTTTGCCATGTTGTTTATTTATATCATCAATGTTCCTCCTCAGAATCAGACTTGACAACCAACACTTCATTCTCTGGTCTCATCTATCATTATTTTTGACATCCACTCGGTGACAACATCATTGTACTTACTCTGATCTCTGCTGTGCTACACTAGTGACACCAATCTGACACTATCTTCGGTCTGCTATATTATGTATGCTAGTGACTCCACTTTTCTTCTTTCATTCACTTGAAACATATCTATATCTGTAATTCTGTCTCCAGAATAAAACTCCCTGTCTTTTGTAGTTCACACAGGGGCCCATTGACCTTTAATTCCAGTGTTGTTTCCTTTGGTCAATATGTATGTCTTAGCGTTTCATACTCAGAACACTCTTGAAGTATATGTTTGCCACTCTGTGCTGCCTGTCCACATGGCTGTATTGCCAATCATGAATTTTGTGACAGCGGAGTCGGTTCTGTCCCATTCTGAGGCGTAGAATTACAACTTGTTCTGATCTGTTCATAATGTGATAGTCATTTTGTGTTGGTGTTTGTATCTTTCTTATTGACTTGATCATCTGTTTCTTCTGATGGTAAGTGATTACTACATCTGGTTGGTCTTTGACAGCACCTTCCTTAACCAGTCGGTCTGCTTTTTCATTTCCTGGTATCCCACAGTGAAAGGGTATCCACTACATGGTTACCCTATATTGGTAAGACAATTCATTAAGTAGTTTTTGCAAGTCTGTTAGTTTTCCAGACTGGAGAGCTTGAAGCACTGACCTTGCATCTGTCAGGAATACCACAGGCTGTAGGACAGAGTTGGAGTTCAACAGTTTTTCAGTTGCTACCCTAATTACCTGGATTTCTGCATCATAATTATTGCAGAATTTCCCTGCTGATGTTCTGATCGTATCTCTAGACTTGTGCGTATATTCTATATATATATATACAATATATACACCTCACCTGCATTCTGTGCTGACCCATATGTCTATGGATATTAATCGTCCGGGAAACTGAGGGTGACAGTCATTAGCTGCACACTGTTCTGTTCGTCCCCACTTAGTATTCCTTTTGTGTGGGTCTGAATGTATATTGTTATTCCATGCCTTTCACTCCAAGAGGTTTGTTCTGGTACAGACCTTAAGGGGCTGTCAACTTCAGGTAGGTCTGTAAGTTGTCTACGGAGTCATTTAGTTTGGTGGATAAAGCTTTTTTTCAGTTGCCCCATTGCTAGATTTTGGAATCTTGCCCTTCATTGGATGACTTGACATACACTGAAACTTTTCTATTTTGTATTAGTACTGTTTGTCTCTGCATTTGTCAAATGTTTGCGTTCTCCCCATGTTCTGCATCTCTATTATGGGTGTTGATTTCATTGCTCCCAACATTATTCTAAGTGCCTGCTTTTGCACTTTATCTAGATCCTGTAATGTGGTGTTTGATGCAGGACACCACGCAGCTGAACAATATTCCAGGTGTGGTATTATACCATGCTGGTAAAGTTACGGAGTATATTCCCACCGGCTCCCCAAGTGGTTCCACTTAGTTTTCTCAGGATAGTTAACTTCCTCCTGGCTTTTGTTGTTGCTTTGTTTATGTGTTGCTTCCATGTCAGCTTATCATCAAAAGTAACTCCAAGGTATGTGGGTTGTTTGTCTTCTTTCAAAAGCTCACAATCTATCTATCTTGATAACACCGGCTTTTTTGTTTTGGTGAGAGGGTAAAGAGAGTAGTGCTGCAGTATCTGTGTTAATGCTGACGCACCACCTATTTGCCCATATGGTTAAGGCATCAATAGTTATTTTTTTTTGTTTAGTGGCCACTGTCGCATGTTCTTCCATGCACCAGATCACCAGCATACATTGCCACTTTGATACCATGTGATAGTTCGGCAACTAGGTCATTATTGTAAACCAAGAAAGGTGTGGGTGACAGGACTCCTCCCTGGCGAAGTACAAATGTCTTGCTCTTGCAACCATTCAATTACACCCTGGCTCTTCTATTATGCAGATATGCTTTTACCCATTTGTACATTCTTGAGAGTTAACCCTTGATTCTTCATTCTTCATTAGAAACTGGCTCACAGCATGTGGGGCATTCCCATAAGTGCTCCGCCCTATGTTCAAGCAGCCATCCGACTCGATTGTGTTTCGAGTCTAATGCCATTGAAACAGAGGTCGACATCAGAGCACAACTCTAATCTTTGCGACAGGTTTCTTTGTTGTTCTGCCCACCCACGCCGTGCCTGTAACTAGTTCAAGCACTTATGCCTGTTGGAACAACATGGTAACTGTTATCGAAGGTTACGACTACGGGATTGTATAGATGACATGCCATGAAGCTTCTATAAGAAGATAACCTCAATATAAAGGCATGTCATCTACTAAGGTTTTCTGTTGCATGGGTGGTTTGTCTAGTGAGCCATTATGAGAACCACAGACACAAAAGAGTTAACCCTGCAGTTTTGCAATTCCACACACCATAAGTTTCTCTTTTTCTGGGATTGGGTCTAGTGCCAATAGTCTATCATTTGGGCAGTAGTAGTTCAGGAGATGGAATTCTGCACTATCTGTTTTTAGGTGGAGCATCTGGCATTCTGCTCCCTCCATATACACTTCCAGGTGACATGCATTGATATTGTTTTTAACAAGTGTCATAATTCCACCCTTTCGTCTGTCCTTTCGGTCTGATTGGTAGCAACTGATTTTAAAGGCTATATCGCTGCTGAGGTGTGTTTCTTGTATACAGAATGCACTAACTTGTTCTTCACTTGATATTTTTTACTATATCCATCTCTTTTGCTGTTGACACCCTCAGAATTCCAGCGCATTATTTTGATTGGTCATTGGTTTGTTTGTCCAGTAGCTTTATTCCCTTGCCTCCTGGCTCCTCAGGGCAATACAGATATAGGAAGTATAGGACACTGCACTGCCCCTGCCTGGATGTCCATCACCATAACTGTTATTAGATATAGACATGTTCCCACTGTGTTTTGTATGTGACATCCTGATATTTGTGTGCCTTTTGACTGGTTGTCTTCGTCTTCAGAACCCTGATTACTTGGGCAGGACTCTGATTACCACTGCAAGGTGTTGGCCTCAATGAGATACACTCTGACACCAAAATATTTAATGTGATCTTTCACACTGTTAGAAACTCCACTCTGACACTATTCGGTCTACTATATTGTGTATGCTAGTGACACCTCCATATTTAATGTGATTTCTCATGTTGCTAGTGACTCAACTCTGACACCAACATATTTAATGTGACCTCTCATTCCGTCTCCAAAATGATTCGCATTGCCTCATTCTGGATTCTATCTATCGAATCTTTCTGCTTGACTGAATCCAGCTTTACCAATCCCTGATACAGCAGAAATATCCGCCTCTGTTTACACCGAAAAGCAGCAATAACTTTCATCACTGCACGACCGTTATAAGCCTTTACAATGATGTGGTCAACATCTTTGAAACTCAGACTGCGGTCCAACATCAATCCCAAGTACTTCACTGTGCTAGTTCTCTCTCGAGGACAGCCCCTCTCTAGGTAATTTATGGCTTGGACGTGTTTACTGTGTGATTATTTAGAGAAAACCATGTTATCAATGCTTTTGATGGATTTACAAAAGCTCCAGAATCACTGCACCACACCCCTATATGATCAAGCTCCCTCTGCAAATTCCTGGTGGCTCATTTCTCTATCTCTGCCCAACCTATATACCAAGATGTCCTCAGCATAGGACATAGTTCTCCGCTGTCATGCAATCTGACAGCTCGTAATTTGAACTGTATACACATTAAATGATACTGGGGACTAATATATTAGTGACTCCACTCAGACACCAACATATTTAATGTGATCTCTCATGCTGCTAGTGACTCCCCTCTGACACCCAGATGACACATGTAACTAACTCCGGCTCCACTCTGAGAATCAATATCTTTGATCTGATCTCTGAGATTGCTACATCAAGTCTGACACATCAAGTCTGACACATTGTGTCAACAACTCTCAAATGTTGCAGTCTGCTGCTGAGGATGATGTTCCACCTTCGCATAGTGAGGAACTCAGTCACGTTTGGTGAGTGTCCTTAGATGGCAGAGGAGACCAATCTGGGCTCAGAAAAAAACATGGTGCAGTGCGATTGGAATGAAGGTCTTCAGATGAGGGTGGGCTGTGAGATATATTTCAATTGTGTCTGAATTTTCTGCAGTTCTACTCTTTCAAAGTTTTTAATAACTGCACTGATCTGGTCATCATGTTAGGTTTGGGCAGTCAAGATCAAGATGTCTTTAAGTAGTCTTTGAAATATTTTTATGACATCCCCTTGATGTTTACCTGCACGCAGTCCACCATAGAACAGTCTCTTTTGAAGATGATCATCTGGTATGCGGAAGGGACCAGCTCAACAAAGTTGAGACCTGATCAACAAGGTATGGATGATTTCCATCCTAGACTTATGGAGAATGTCAGGGATGTGATCCTGCCATCACACACCAAGAGCTTCCTCAGACACAGAAGATGAAGAGTTCAGCTGTCTTGTATAGATAGACAGCCCAATATTTTACAGCACACAAAAACAAAAGCAGATAGACCTTCAGTCTGGTTTCTAAGCAGAGAAAATGACAGATCCAGACATTTGCACAAAGGCCATCAAAAGCTGCATCGTTGAGCAACACATGAGGTGGCATACTCATCAATTATTGAGGTATCTGATAGAGTTCTGCCAATGCATACACAATTGTTTGTATTACCACGTTTTCACCCATAAACTCATAATAATATCCATATCCATAGGCCAACAACCATCAGGGGTACCACATTGGATACATCAACACAGTCTTCCAGCGATTTATATCTTTAACAATGATGAGTGAGGAAAATATCGGCATGTCCCGTCCTTGATGTTCTCTGCTCATGTATTTCATTGTTCCCCTCTGCTTCTTCCACCTTCGACCATTTCCTGTAGCATTATTTTTTATACGGAATCATGTTGGCACACATGTCCAAATCATGCAAGTTTTCATCATTTCCCCTCTGCTTTTTCCACCTTCGACTTTTCCCTGTTGCACCATTTTTTTTATAAGGAATCATGTTGGCACACATGTCCAACCATGCAAGTTTTCATCATTTCACTATTTAAAGTAATGGTTTGATTTTCAGTTAAGTTTTTGAGCATTGTTATGTCTTCTCTTAGTAGAGTTTGGAGAAATAGGCTGCCTGTTGCTGGTTTGTGCATTACTGATTGTATTGTAATGACCAAAATCATTACAGGTTGGGTTGAAGTGAAGAGATCGCTGCTTTCCTGCAGGTCATACATACTGGTAATAATGAGGGTTTTGTCATCTACACAAATTCATCCTCATTAAATGCAGTGTCGACTACAACGAATCTCCAACATTCCGTCTCTTGTCTTGCCAGTGCACTCTGCTAGACTAACCTGTGCATCTCGTGATGGTTCTCCCCCACTTGTATCTCTGCCTACCTCTTGCTCATCTCCCCTCTACTTTATCCTCAAGTAAGGTCTTCAACAAGGTGTCCTGTCTTTTAATATGTCCAAAATACTTAGCTAAAAACATTAACAGCTACTCATGTCAATGACTCTCAGATATTTTAGTTCTTATAATCAATGCAGTGTTCATAACCTTGTCTCATGTATCTCCAACTTCCCCATGCCATAATGTCCAGCATCTTTTGGTTCTCCCCTGCATCTCTTGCAGCCTGATGCATGTGAGAAATATTTGTTTTCAATAAACTTATTTCAAAACATTCACAATTTGTATCTGTCCAAAGTATGGTAGGCAATGGAAGAAGAGACTTGATACTTTGACATGGTGGTATGGTAGAAGTCAACAGTAAAGCTGATACACAGTACTGCAGATAGAATGTTGTGGGCATCAATGATCACATATGCCACCTGGCAAGGCACATGATAATTTATCCATCTATCTATGTTCCTTTAGCCCCCAAATACAGTGCATACGGTCGAAGCAACCAGAGTTCTCCAGTTCAAGCGATGTGATAATACTGTGCGTAATTCTTGCATGCTGTTGAGATCCATAGTCGTACCCTCTTTGACAGTTATTCTGAGGAATCTTTTTTGGTCTTCCTCTTTTTTTCTTTTGCCATCTAGCACCCATTTTAATGCTTCTAGTGGCAGTCTATTTTCATGCATTTTAAGTATATGTCAGATATAAGTCCATCATTTTATTTTTATTGTTGTAGAAACATATTGCTGTTTGAAACACATGACGATGGTGGTGGTATTATAATTCTTTATAAAATTACATCTGCGCTGCTTTCATAAAATTTCTTACTGTTATGTTGATTATAGTCCATTATTAATTTCCATAGATTTATACTGGTTCAATATAACATTTAAGAACTTTCTCACCTCAATTAACAAAAATATATTAAATAGTATGGTCTTCGTCTTGTGAAATGTTGCCTTTGCCTGTGCAATTCTACATTTGACTTCTAAATACATCTTCCATCTGATATTAACATACCTAAATATTTGAATATGTTGACTTGCTTCAGATTGATCCCATCTACTTTGATGTTGCAGCCTGGAAGACATTTGTTCTTTGTTATTACCATTACTTTAGTTTCTCAACTGTTCAGAGTGTGCAATTTGTTTTGACTTTTTAAAATAATATAAATAATTTTTTGTTACTCGGTTTCGTTGAATAAAATGTATAATCTGCATATTGCAGGTTAGTTTTATATCATGTCCTTTGAGTAATGGTTTGTTGATCCAGAGCCCTATGTGTTGATATCCCTTGACCCAATGCCACTGTGTGATTTGTTCTTGTGTTTATGAGCTGCTGTTTTGTTCCATATAAGGTGTTCCATTTATCTGAACTCGGAGGATGGGAGGAAGCATTTTTGTAATACCATCCAACTCTGGGGGTGGAAAACAGTTTTTTAAGAGTCAGTGCAGTCAGGAAACCATGGAGTGTGCCTTTTAGTAATATATATGTTATAGCTTGCATGAATCTCATTGTTTCAATATGCATATTGATCAAGGTGATGTTTCTCCTTCGCAAGAGAAGATGAGCATGGCCCAGACTTTGATCTTTTGACAGATGGCATAGAAACCCAATTCTGTCTTAGAAAAACTTGTTGCATGAGCATGAATGAAGGTTACAAGGAGATATCTGAATTGCATGAATTGTTCTACATTTTCAAAGCCTTTAATATATGCACTGGTCGAACTATGCCAGGTGCTTGACAGATGTCATCAAGGCAAGTAGTCTTTTTATGCTTTCCTGACTTCCATTGAATCTCCCACGTTTCAGTCAGCAGCCACAGAGTCTCCCATGTTACAGTTAGCCATTGCCATGTGGTTAGAACGCCATTCTCAGACCCTTAAGGTCTCAAGCTCAATCCACGGTTGGGACATGATTTTTTCTTCCGGGGGGTACAATCAAAATCCTTCTTGTATATGTCACAGCATCTGGTATGGCAAAGCGGCCTTTATTTCCACAGCCTATAGAAAAGCCTCCCTGAACTCCTTCACAGGAAAACATGCATTAATGAAAGATAGATAATCTCTTCCAGATCTGAATAACTTACAAAACAAAACCAGTACACAAAATCCACATTCAAGACCTGACTTGTCACATTTCATATCATACCCAACCTAATTCTCCAGTTCAAACTTGACTAATTGTTTATTCATATCTGACCTATTTGTCAGTTCTAAACCTGCACTTCATTATTCCATATCTGACCAACTAGTCAATTCCAAAACTGCATACCTTTATTCCAGATTTGAGTGACTTGCAACTTCTGTTCCTTCCATTATTTAAAAGTCATCTCTTACTTTTTGTAATAAAGTTTCAAGCTATAATAATAAGAACCATAATCCATCAGGGTCATGTACGGGTGAAACAGCAAAAAAAATCCCTACAAACATCTCAGCCTTTCGGAGGAGTGTAGAAAAATCATGCCCAGACTATTCCTCAATGTTATCAATCCAGTATTACATTTGTCCTTCTCTTCTCCTTCCACCCTCACTTTTCCTTGAGCTATAACTCATGTCTGCAACCAGATTACCAATAATATATCTCATGATATAGTATGGCCAACCGTCTCATCATAGAATATTACTGATGCAAGCACTGCAATGAAAAATGTTATGTTAAATGTCAGTCATCCAGATGACTGATACATCTAATCCGTCTCTGAATAATCTGTTGTAGTATGAGAAAGAATGTAGGTCTATATGTAAGAGAGAACCATCTGCCCCTCCTTTGGTCTTTGTCTCTTTTGAATCCCATGCAGTATTCCTCTCTTCAAAACCTTTAATACCTAAACTGATCTGATCATTCCAGTCCTTGACGGCCAAGAACGGTGGTTTCCAGGGGTTAATCATGTAGCGTTTGAGAGATGTTTTCAAGTAATCCTTGAAACAATTGGCCCAAATGAAGTTGAGACCAACAAGGCATAGATTCTTTCCATCATAGACTTTTCAAGTTTCTCAGTGTAAAGAAGGACACTGCCATTGCACACCAAAATTTTTTCTCTCAGATACTGCAAGTGAAAAGAATTAAACTGCCTCACATAGACAGTCCAAGCATATTATTATTTCCTGGTGACTACAGAAGTTCTCATCAGACAAATTACATCATCATCATCATTACGTGCCATCTCCGCAACGAAGTTTGGCTGCAACGGATCTCCAGCATTCCCCGTCTCTTGTCTTGGTGGTGCATTCGACTGTAACCTGTCCATCGTGTGATGTTACTCTCCCACTTGTATCTCTGCCTACCTCTTGCTCGCTTCCCTTTGACTTTACTCTCAAGTAAGGTCTTCAATAAGGTGTCATGTCTTTTAATGTGTCCAAAATATTTTATTTGCCTGATCTTTATTTGTCTTAGTAGTTCTTTCTTCACATTAAGTGTTTTTAGCACCTCTTTATTTGTTTTCTTCTCTATCCATGATGTTCTCCCTATTCTTCTATATACCCACATCTCAAAGGTACTTTGAAAGTACTTTTAGCCATTCCTATTCTCCTTTTAACTTAAGTAATTGATAATGTTTTACTTGTAGTTTCTCTCCATGTATGTTTATCTCTTGTCCTTCTGTGTCTTTGCTGATTATCATGGTCTTACCATTTATTTAGGGATGTCTAATCAGTTGACATCTAAGTGTTTTGTGCATCAATATGCCATTTCTTGTGTGCATGACAAAGTTGTTTTAGTTGAAACATAGATTTAGTCTGTTTTCTGTGACACTATATTACTTTATATTTTCTGTTTTTCAACTTTATTAAATCATTCAAGATGCACTGAATGTCATGATCACGTGAACTCTCCCTTAGGGACGTCAACACTTGAATGACGGATGTGAGTGAGCTGCCCACAGCTATGTTTTTTAGAGCTTGTTCCAAACGGTATCAAAACCTAATTATGAAAATTACCTGATCTGAGGTTCCACATGGGGCGATCTATTTGACCTTGAACCAGCATGAAGACTAGTAGTTTTCCTGCAGAAGAAAAAACAAGTCCTATCCTTAACTGAGTAAGTGAAAACATACTTTTATGCACTTGCTATAGTAGACATAACACAATATCAGTAGATCTGACATAAAAATGTGACTTATCATTCTGTCTCAACAGTAGATCTGAAATAAAAATGTGACTTATCATTCTGTCTCACCAGTAGATCTGAAATAAAAATGTGACTTATCATTCTGTCTCACCAGTAGATCTGACATAAAAATGTGACTTATCATTCTGTCTCAACAGTAGATCTGACATAAAAATGTGACTTATCATTCTGTCTCACCAGTAGATCTGACATAAAAATGTGACTTATCATTCTGTCTCACCAGTAGATCTGACATAAAAATGTGACTTATCATTCTGTCTCAACAGTAGATCTGACATAAAAATGTGACTTATCATTCTGTCTCACCAGTAGATCTGACATAAAAATGTGACTTATCATTCTGTCTCACCAGTAGATCTGACATAAAAATGTGACTTATCATTCTGTCTCACCAGTAGATCTGAAATAAAAATGTGACTTATCATTCTGTCTCAACAGTAGATCTGACATAAAAATGTGACTTATCATTCTGTCTCACCAGTAGATCTGACATAAAAATGTGACTTATCATTCTGTCTCACCAGTAGATCTGAAATAAAAATGTGACTTATCATTCTGTCTCAACAGTAGATCTGACATAAAAATGTGACTTATCATTCTGTCTCACCAGTAGATCTGACATAAAAATGTGACTTATCATTCTGTCTCACCAGTAGATCTGACATAAAAATGTGACTTATCATTCTGTCTCACCAGTAGATCTGACATAAAAATGTGACTTATCATTCTGTCTCAACAGTAGATCTGACATAAAAATGTGACTTATCATTCTGTCTCACCAGTAGATCTGAAATAAAAATGTGACTTATCATTCTGTCTCACCAGTAGATCTGACATAAAAATCATTCTGTCTCATCAATGGCCCACTAAACAAACCACCCATGCAACAGAAGACCTTAGTAGATGACATGCCATTAAACTCAAGCTTTGTAGATGTATCATCAATACAATTATGCTTTTCGTGTGTTGTTGAATTTTGTGTTCGTTGTTATTAGCGTATATGCATGCACCCTCTGTGGTTTCACGGAGCCAGAGATGGTCTGTGCAGCACTGGGGAGGGGGAAACTGACAGCAGGGGAAACCTTTAGCTGAGGCCCATTATAAAGCCGCAGAGACTCAGGACATGACAGGCCTTTTGCCGTGCACATTTGGTTGCATGCCTAGAGCCATAGAAAAATTTGGCATAACCAGTAGGCAATTGGTGGTGGGGAATGAGCACAGTAAACCTTATCTTTGCTGCAGTGGCTCGGAGAAATGCATAGGTAGAAACCTACCTTCCTGGTGGTGTGATGTTATTTTCTGGCTCTTATCCAGGGTGAGTAGGAAATCCAGACTTCTCAGCACTATAATGCCATTACAACCAAAAATATTTATAAACAACAAAGGATGTTGCCTCGGTTAGCCAGGTCCACAGGAGGCATTAGGTAACTATGCTGCTCTGACCAAGAAATTGACTACTGGAATGCATCCAAAACATCAACGCAAACATCGACATACACAACGTCAACATCTGTACACGTACCAAAACATTAAACCAATAAAATCTTGGAGGGAGAACCAGCAGAGCTAAGATTGTCATAAAACCCAGTCTTCACTTAATATTTTACAACTAAACATCCATGGCATATGAAACAAAAAAACTAAAACATGCAAATTTATGACATGCTAAATGAAATGTTAACACATGTGGGCACATTAGGGAAAGACATAGTCCTAGGGTTAACTCCAGAATGTACAAATGGGTAAAAGCATAACTGCATAACAAAAGAGCCATGGTACAATTGGATGGTCGCAACAGCAAGAAAGTCCTACTGCATCATGGAGTCCCCAAGGAAGGAGTCCTGCCCCTACACTTTTCTTGGTTTATATCATTGACCTAGTTGCCGAACTACCACATAGGAGCAAAGCAGCAATGTATGCTGACGACCTGGTGCACAGAAGAACATGCGACAGTGGCCACTTAACAAAAAGAAAGAGCTATTGATGCCTTAACCCTATGGGCATCAGATAGTGCATCAGCATTAACACAGATAAGTGCAGCACTACTCTTTACTTTACGCTCTTACCAAAACAAAAAGCCAGTGTTATCAAGATAGAGAACTTCTGAAAGAAGACAAACAACCCACATACCTCTGAGTTAATTTTGATGATAAGCAACACTAAAACAAAGCAACAACAAAAGCCAGGAGGAAATAAGCTGAGTGGTGCCCACATTACAGGATCTAGATAAAAAAGCAAAAACCGGTGCTTAGGATAATGTTGGGAGCAATGAAATCAACACCCATCGTAGAGATGAAGAAAATGGGAAGAATGCAAACACTTGGCGATCACTGAGACACAAAGGTACTAATACAAGCAGAAAAGCTTCAGTGTATGCTAAGTCATCCAATGAAGGAAAGATTCCAAAATCTAGCAATGAGGCGACTGAAAGAAGCAGCTTTATACACTAAGACCTACTAACTTACAGACCTACCTAAAGTTGACAGCTTTAACCCGTAACCCTTTCAATCCTAGCCATTCAGGAAAAACTCTGTGCTCAAGGGGAATAGTTCTGCACAAATCAGAAGTGATTGTGCAAGAAAATTACCATAAAATACAATTCGCAATCAATTTTTATGATTAACAGATAAATGGAAGAGGTACTGATCTGTGAACATAACTTTGTGAATGTCATGCAAGATAAGTTTACTTGTCATGTAACACGCGAGAGGAAAACAATTAGCACCAGTTTCATGTCAACCTCATTTACTTGTGTCCATTTTTTTGCTGATAAATGTTCAAATGAAAGCTGCAAAGCAGTCTCCCTTGCACAGGGAGATGCACAGGCACATGACAATAATAGTCTGCAACTGTTAACTACTCCAAACATATAGGCCTAGTTCACATAAAGATGCCCTAGATATCTGGTGAAACAGGGTTTCAAAATAGAACATGTTTTTCTTAAAATTTTGATACCAACAAACATGTTTGTTCTGTTTGTACTCCGTGGGTCAAAGGGCATGAGCCCATGGACCGCTGGATCAGCTTGTACTCCAAAAGAATGACTCACGTAGGGATAGTGAAAACTAGGCCTAGTCTCAAAAGCAGAGTAATCTCGATCAATGTCTTTTGCAGGACCTGATTTAACATGAAATTGATAAATATTGACAGATCAGTGAGTTGACTATTCTCAATCATTACTTGGTCTATGGTGCGCTGGGTAGGACGAGCACTTCAACAATTAGGCCTACCAAATACTGAACTACTACCCCATCAACGTCCGATTCATTCACATTTTCTAGAATTCCATTTAAAAATTGAGCATCAACATCATCTGAACCATAAGTAGGTCCATTTTTTACCAAGTTTTGATGAAAACTGAAGGTCATAATAAACCTTGTACAGTTCGGAAACGATTGGAAAACAACACTGGAGACGGCCATTACCGGTAATCACGTCTGCACTAAATTTAGCATGTCTATTTGCATGAAATCAATAACAGACATCAAATGAAATAATAGCGTGTTGATCCATGGAGAACTTCCGCTACGGTAATGTATATATATATAGCCAATGATTTGGTCACTAAGGAATGAATGAGTTAAGGTATGTACCAGAACAAATCCATTGGAGTGAAAAGCATGGAATACCAATATGCATTCAGACACATGCGAAAGGAATACTAAGTGAGGATGAACAGAACAGTGTGCAACAAAGGACAGTCAACCTCAGTTTCCTGGACGAGGAATATCCACAAGATATATGGGTCAACATATATAGAGAAGGGTCAGCACAGAATGCAGGTGTATATACAGAATATCCACACAAGCCTAGAGATACAATCAGGACACTTACCATCAGAAGATCAGATGATCAAGTCAATAAGAAAGCTACAAACACCAACACAAAATGACTATCAGATTATGAATAGATCAGAACAAGTTGTAATTCTACGCCTCAGAATGGGACACAACCGATACCGTAGTCACATCTACACAAAATTCAAGATTGACAGCACTGCCATATGTACAGGCAGCACAGAGTGCCGAACACATACTTCTAGAGTGTTCTGAGTATGAAACACTGAGGCAGACATATTGGCCAGAGGGAACAACACTGGAATCAAAGCTCTATGGGACACTGTATGAACGACAAAAGACAGTGAGTTTTATTCAGGAGACAGAATTACAGATATAGACATGTTTCAAGTGAATGAAAGAAGAACTAAAGCTAGAAAGTATCCTGGACCAGACAAAATTTATAATGAAATGTTAATAAGCGTGGGCACATTAAGGAAAGAAGTAGTCCTTAATAATAAATATCACCTGGAGAAATGGAAAGCTGCCTAAAAACTGGAGAGATGCTCACATTTTACCTTCCTGAAAAGTAATAAACCTGATGAACCCAAAAGCTACCGCCCCCCATATCACTAACATCATGTATAGGCATATTGGCAGAAAGAATGGTTAACCTATGCATCTCTCTTAGCAGCCAAAATCGTTGGCTATATATATATATATATATATATATACATTATCTTAGCGGCCACTTTCGTCAGATTGACACACTGTTATTTCTGTTACAGGTTCCATGTGAATAGACATGCTAAATTTAGAGCTGACATGATAGGTAATGGCGACATCCAGTGTTATTTTCCGATCGTTTTGAACAGCTGTCATTTCCGAACTGTGCAAGGTTTATTATGACCTTCAGTTTTCATCAAAACTTGGTAAAAAATGGACCTACTTATGGTTCAGATGACGTTGATGCTAAATTTTAAAATGGAATTCTAGAAAACATGAATGAATCAGACGTTGATGGGGTAGTAGTTCAGTATTTGGTAGGCCTAATTGTTGAAGTGCTCGTCCTACCCAGCGCACCATAGACCTAGTAATGATTGAGAATAGTCAACACAGCTGATCAGTCAATATTTATAAATGTTAAGAGAAATCAGGTCCTGCAAACAACATTGATCAAGATTACTCTGCTTTTTGAGACTAGGCCTACTTTTCACTATTTCTATGTGTCATTCTATGGGGTATGTGCAGAACAAACGTCGTGTATGCCGGTATCAAAATTGTCAGATTAACAAGATCCGTTTTGAAACTCTGTTTCACCAGATATGTAGGACTTTTTTTAAACTAAGCCTATATGTTTGGAGTAGTTGAGAGTTATAAAGTGATGCCGTCATACTGTGCAAGGAATATGATTTGCAGCTTTCACTTGAACATTTATCATCACAAGATTGACAGAAGTAAATGAAGCAGACATGAAATGTGCACATTTTTTTTCCCACTCTCATGTTACATGACAAGTAAACTTATCTTACATGACATTCACAAAGTTGTGTTCACAGATCAGTACCTCTTCCATTTATCTGTTAATCATAAAAATTGATTGCGATTTGTATTTTATAGTAATTTTCTTGCACAATGACTTCTGATTTGTGCAGAGCTATTCCCCTTGAGCACAGGGTTTTTCCTGAATGGCTGGGATTGAAAGGGTTACGGGTTAAAGCTGTCAACTTTAGGTAGGTCTGTAAGTTGTCTAAAGTCATTTTTCTTTCATGTTCTCAGAATGAACAGCCTAAGAATTCCCCAGCAGTCACTATATTGGGTGCCACCTGGAGTAAGAAGAAGAGGGAGACCTAGAGAAACTCTACGAAGAACCATTAATAGAGAAGGCATGAACCTAAACAACATGCAACAATTGAAAGACCTGGCAACACAAAGACAGAAATGGAAAGCTATGGTTTCTGCCCCATGCGCCACTTATGGCCCTAGAGGAACATAACATAACAGTAATTTTCTTGCATAATTACTTCAGTTTTGTGCAGATTTATTCCCCAGCCCTGGGAATTAAGCCTGGAGTTTGTCCTGAACGGCTTGGATTGAAAGGAGCATAGGGTGGAAGGAACTGATGATAGGAACATAGGGGGAAAGGAATAAATGATTGCAGGAAATATGACATAGTGATAATGGAGTAGAATACCTTATAATGTCTGGGGTTGTCTGTGTAAGACTGCCAACAGTAGATTTTGATGTTGCTGAGGTGGACTTAACTCGAACCAGACGACGTTCATAATCTGGATCATCTGCAAGATTCTCATCATGTCTCCACACTTTGATCTCCTCACGGTCAAATATTGGTTTACGACCTTCTGTCTTCTTATGAATCATTTTAAATTGAGATGCATCAAATACTCTCTGTGAAAAGATCACATTCAATTGAATGTGAGAGTGTGAACATGAGATCTATGATAACTTATGGTATTTTAAGAAAGATTGTGAATGAATGGTAAGAGGATGAGTGAGTGATAGTATAATAGAGTAGATGAGATAGTAAGTGAATGAATAAGCTCATAAGTTAATGAATGAGTAGGTGTATCATTGAGTGAGTAAATGAGTGAGAGGGTAGAAGACTGAGTGCATAACGAGTAGGTGGATGAGTGAGTATAACAGGTGATGGATGAGTGGGTAACGGTGATGTGATGGATAAGTGAATATAAATGGGTGTATCAATAAAGTGAGTGCATAACTGAGTAGGTGGATAAAGTGAATGTATAACTGAGTAGGTGGATAAAGTGAGTGCATAACTGAGTAGGTGGATAAAGTGAATGTATAACTGAGTAGGTGGATAAAGTGAATGTATAACTGAGTAGGTGGATAAAGTGAATGTATAACTGAGTAGGTGGATAAAGTGAATGTATAACTGAGTAGGTGGATAAAGTGAGTGCATAACTGAGTAGGTGGATAAAGTGAATGTATAACTGAGTAGGTGGATAAAGTGAATGTATAACTGAGTAGGTGGATAAAGTGAGTACATAACTGAGTAGGTGGATAAAGTGAATGTATAACTGAGTAGGTGGATAAAGTGAATGTATAACTGAGTAGGTGGATAAAGTGAGTGCATAACTGAGTAGGTGGATAAAGTGAATGTATAACTGAGTAGGTGGATAAAGTGAATGTATAACTGAGTAGGTGGATAAAGTGAATGTATAACTGAGTAGGTGGATAAAGTGAATGTATAACTGAGTAGGTGGATAAAGTGAATGTATAACTGAGTAGGTGGATAAAGTGAGTACATAACTGAGTAGGTGGATAAAGTGAATGTATAACTGAGTAGGTGGATAAAGTGAATGTATAACTGAGTAGGTGGATAAAGTGAATGTATAACTGAGTAGGTGGATAAAGTGAATGTATAACTGAGTAGGTGGATAAAGTGAATGTATAACTGAGTAGGTGGATAGTGAATGTATAACTGAGTAGGTGGATAAAGTGAATGTATAACTGAGTAGGTGGATAAAGTGAATGCATAACTGAGTAGGTGGATAAAGTGAATGTATAACTGAGTAGGTGGATAAAGTGAATGTATAACTGAGTAGGTGGATAAAGTGAATGTATAACTGAGTAGGTGGATAAAGTGAGTGTATAACTAAGTGACTTAAAACATTCTTAAGCGGGATAAATGAGACATGAATTGAACTAGAAGAACTATGAATTATAGGAGTGACTAATGTCAGATATATGTATGTTAACTGCACATAACTAAAACAGACATCAGAATTTAAATATCTAGGAAGCATTTTTACAGCAGACAGAAAAATTGATCAAAATTGAGTTGACGTACCAATTGACACCGCTACTTAAAACCTGGCAACCAAACGACAGATATTAAACACTATCTTTATTTCAAGGTTATGTTGCCACTACCAGACAAGGCCCCTGACAAAAACACTCTTGAGAAAGATTACATGCGAGATGAATGCCTGAGAAAGGCTATAAATGTCACCAGAAGAGACCAAATGAGAAATGAAGACATCAGAGAGATAGTAAAGACCATATCATGCAAAAACAATATATAGAGAGACAACAGATAAGCTGGTTCGGACACCTTATGTGAATGTAGCCATCCTTACGTACAAAGAAAAAAGAATGGCTACAAAGCAAGAGGAAGACCAAGAACAAGGTGGGAAGATTCAATCAGAGAGGTTGTCAAAAACCACTGCCTAACCATAGTAAGAGCAAAAGATAGAAAACTTACTCCCCCATGACATCTAACAGAAAAAAAGACGATAGACAGATAAGGGAGGGGGGGAAGAAAGATGAGACTATAATGGTAATTCTTGGCTTCTGAAGCATACCAGATTACAAGTGTATTGCCAGGACCAATGAATGGCAACATTTTTACTTGCCATGTATATCATACATAACAACTAAGGAGGTTCAGGGGTGGAATTGGCTGTCCCATCCCATACAGAGTTATAAAGTGACACGGAATACATGCTTAAATCTGAAGTGTCTGATTTAAACACACTGGTATCACAGCCAAACTGTTTTTTCGACTCTCAGGAATTTCATACCGAGAAGACTTCATCTCTCATAAGTGATAAATGCTTTGATAAGTCTTCTACTCACAGAAGTATATCAGCCAAGCTGCAAAGCATGACACACAATGAATTACATTCTCCGTACTACATCCTGCTAATATGCAAGAGTTTGAGACTAAGAAGAGAAGTATTTCATAATACTAGACATACCTTGACTGTAACATCCTCCGAGGGCTGGGCATCTGGCTTACGTACGATGGCAATTGTCACATTGTCCTCTAGCTCAAATGGATTCTGAGTATCGACTGTAAACCGCTTGTGAAGTGTCATCCGTGCAGACTTCTTTTTGCTGGATGCACTGACCCTCCTCTGGGGGATCACACTTGTAGAATTCAGTGCAGATGTCCCATCATTTTTTATCTGCGAGGAAGAAACTTGTGATCTATTACGTGACCTGCTTCTTGGTCGCTTTGGTGCAGGACTGATGTCAGTTGTTGAGTGGTGGGTTCTTTTCTTCATGGGTAGACCAGGATCCAGAGATGGTGACAGCCTCCTATCTTTGATGTCTCGTTTATTTCTAGATACAAACATAAGACTCATGACATTATACAATATGTCAAGATTATTACACAACCTGACTACTTTCATCGGCGCACAGTTCCTGTTATGTCGTGATATTTTAGGCCAAGTCAAAAGTTTTCTTTTGTCTGTGCAGTCAGCACGCTCATGTGGCAACCAGAGTCTAGATTTCTCATTCAGGGTGCAAAGAATAGAATAGTATCACTGTCTTCTTTCCATGCATGTTGTAGGAGGCGAATAAGGAAAGTTGGGAGATTGCAGATAACCTATTACCTATGAACAAGTCATCATTGTCACTGCACATCTTGTCTTGATTTCTTACTTTTGTCTTCTGTCAATTGGTTCCCATGGATGGAGAAGAGATGCAGAACAGCGAACATTGCAACTCTGTCCTTTTGTAGCAGGGAATGTCAGTTGTCCTATTACTGCAGATGGATCAACAGACCTGACACTATGAATGGTCCAATGGTGAACTAGTTGGTCCAGAAGTGTATGCTGCTCTCATGGCAGGACATGATCCTGGGATGCTGTCACAATGGAATGCCTCCTTTCAGGAACTAAACATACATCCATAAACACCCCCATAACACAACAGTGCCTTTGACAAACCAAACCTTGTACAAGTTTGGGTCTCGCCTCAGAAAGACCTATGCTTTTATTAGAAAGGCTATTGGTTGTCAAAAACTACTACTCACAGCCAAAAGAATTACTTCATCATCATCATGTGGCCAGCAATGATGATGTTTATTTCATCCCTGAAAGAAAATACCCGATTGTGAGATTAATCATAACTCTTCCCTTATCACATTCAATTTTGATAAAACTTCTACAAGTTCTACAACTTAAACAGTTCTACAAGTTTGACTAAACTGTACATCTTGTATACCAACAAGAATGATATAGCCATATCCGAGTTATTCAAGAAGATGTTTTATTTTCAGCAGCGCTAACAAAATTGGGCGTGTGTGCTAGAAACAGGTAACATGATGATGATGATAGAACCCAGAGGGAGTGTGAGTTGTTCACTCTTGATCTCAATTAACCAGTTGACCCCATAACCCTTCAGTTAGTCGTTCGATCATCATCACTGCACTCCGGACAAGTCCATAGGTCCTCAGATCGCCGCCATTACACGTTGACTGGCAGTCCGAGTGGGCCGTTGAATGACCATCATTCATTCTTGCCCACGAGAAACTTTAACCCTTAGGGATGCAACTTTAGAAACATTAACACAAAAATTATATCATGCCTCTAATTTTATTTCTTTGTTTGAGTTTAGAGAAAGTGAGTATTATTATTTGCTGATCCTTATGCCAGGCAGTCGATTGCATCTTCAGATTGACGTTTTTCTTACAATCTCTTGGATAAGTTAGTTTTCCAGAACTTTCCAAAGTTCCAAATGACTTTTGATTAATTTGGCTGTAGTATCAATATTAATGCTATGATATGGACTGTCTCCTATGATGGAGGGTACTTTGCAGAGACTTTCTCACAATCGTGAGGCTTGATAATGATGTTCACTCTCATCCAACCCAGGTATGGGATACTCAGGTGACTTCATTGCACAGGAGATCATGAGGTGGGGAACCTAACCACATGCAAAACTTCCTTAGTCACCTCTTACAATATACATGGCAGGGTGGCCATGTCGAATCAATATTTTCTTTAGAGGTTGAAAAATGCAAGAATTATTGCCATTGAGCATCTCAGAACTTGTGTGGACAATGTAACAAGATAAGACACACAAGTATTTCTGGTATGAAGGTGAAGGATTTCTTCAGTAACAAGATAAGACTTATTTTTACTATTCTTTGCTTCACTTATGGGGCCACACATAAGGATGAAGGTTAGATTAAATACTGTGTAAGGTTCCTGTCCATGTTGTCACTTGAACTATCGCAGAAAAAGTCTAACAAGATGCCACCAAGTATGATGGTCAGTGATTGCTTCATCGATCTCTAATCAAAACCAAAGAAGCATCTCAACACACCTTGGTAGCTGCCCACCTCCATACAAATGTTAACACGGGTATGAAAATTGTTGAGAATTAATGACTTTGCACTCATTTTTAAAATGTCCCAGAGAGTTGATTTCACTGTACTAAGCTTTTGTCCTGTGTACTCCATCAACAGAGCTGCATGCCACGTACCGAGAGTACTGCTCGCAGTACATAACTCAGTAATTTCATACATTAATCCTCAGGGAACTCTGAAAAGATGCACTTGCAAAGAAGACTTCACTGTATGGTTTCAAATTCAAATTCTTGTGAACACAAGACAAACTCCTTAAGCACTTATGCCACAGAGATGCCCTATATAAAACAAAAAATAAGTTCATGGTAAAAGTTTGGAAACTACAATACTAAATACTACTTACATCCAGGCATGTCCTATACATGAATTGCCCCTTTCAGCTAACTTACAAGGTAGGTTCAAAAAGTTCCAGGAATTAGTGGATTACATAGAAATAAGTAACAATAGAATTATCTTCACTGCGTTTCCTTCATCGACCAAGAGAAAGCTTTTGACAGAGTGGATAGAGCACAACTATTGACAACACTACAGACTTATGGAGTTCCCTAACTTTTGATATGCCTATGTCTGAGCATATATGCCAATAGTCAATGTTCAGTAAGAACGAGCACAGGTACATCTGATCATTTTCAAATTCACTCGATAGTGAGACAGGGATGTGTACTATCCCCCTATTGTTCATAACATGCATAGATTACATCTGCAAAGTAGCAAAGACAATGGAAGAAAACAATCTGAAGGATAACTTAAAAGAACTACAATTTGCAGATGACCAAACACTAGTGGAATCTTCAGAAGAGGAACTACAAAGACAATTAGATAGATTACATCAAACATGCCACACCTTTAACATGAAGATAAATATAGAAAAGACCGAAGTAATGAAGATCAGAAACACCAATATGTATATTGGAACCAATAGACTTAACCAGGTGCCAGAAAACATATCTAGGAAGTAATATAACAACAGACTGCAATAGCAGCAAAGAAATACGCAATAGATGTAGTAAAACATACCAAACCCTAGGGCAAATGACACCATTCTTCAGAAACAAATATGTAGATTTAAACATCAAAATAATACTATTCAAAACGATTAATATGCCAACACTGTGCTACCAATGCCAAACATGGACAATGACAGTGCAAGACAAACGTAAACTTGTGACAGCTGAAATGGCATGCTTTCACAGAATCCTAGGAATATCGTTAAGAGATAGGGTGAGGAATGAGGACATCCGACAAAAAACCGGCACCACCCCAATCTTAGAATACATCAAGAGACAACAGATCAAATGGTTTGCACACATCAGCAGACTACCACCAGGCAGCATACCACAGCAAGCATGTTACACAGATACAGCGACGGCAGACCTAGAGACCGACCAAGAAAACGATGGACCACTGAAATAAAACGGGCGACAAATTCCACAATATACTCAGCATACAAGAGGGCCATCTCCAGAAAACTTTTCTACCCCTGATGCTGAAAGGCAACAACGGGTTTAGCAAATAGATAGACATTTCATTCAAAGTAGTTCTATCTGGCAACTACACATTTTTGTCAATGTGCATGCAGCGGCTGGAAATATTCGTGGAACAGATTCTTTGATACCTTTCTCAGATGTCTTGTCGCATAGATGATAGCTTCATCAGCATTCTTGATTCATTGTACTTTCAGTCGAGGGAACATGAAAAAATCAATCTGTGCACGGTTAGGAGAATATGGAGGTTGTTACAAGGTATCAAAGTGTGCTTTGTGAAGTACTTCTTTACCAGTAGGGATCGACATTGTCTGTGCATTGTCAAGCTGCTGCATAATCCAAGTGTGATCATTTTTCTGGTCATTTCCTTCTGATTGTATCTCTTAGATGACCAAGGATATCATTGTGATTTTTTCATTGCGGTATCACCATGTGCTTTATAAAGCAATGTTGTTGACTCTGAGGGTGAGTTCTCAAGTTGTGTAAGTTGTTCATTTTTTAAGTTGGACTTTTTCAACTCTGATGATGCAACTAGCACAATACATCTGTATCTTCTCTTCGAGAGTATATGTGAAGGTCCTTTCATCATTACCAAATTCTAAACATATAATCTCCCCACCCCCCCTAACATCAACTTTCATTCTCCTTCTTCAGCATTCATTCTTAAACTCCCGCTGAATCTCCCTTGTAGCAGGGCCATCGTCCTACTAGATTTCCAGCAGTATGTAGTGCAGAGAATGAAAATGCATTGTGTCACCGTTTTATTTGTGCCAATGGCCCGACACATCCGTTTTCAGCAGAAACTTTTATTTAAACACTAGACAAATATTCCTGGAATTTTTTGAAGCTACCTTGTATAGCTTTAAGCTAACTTATATTGTCAGCAATAGAATAATTACAGTGTTTCCAATGTGATACATCAACATTTTTCTTCCCTCAAAATAAGTTATCTTCAGCTAAGTATGCTGGAGACAAAACTGCATCTGGGATCGAAGACTACATGCTTGTACATAGATTAGGTAATTTATGTACTAGCTACCTCTAACACTGAAAGACCTACTTCAGACAAGCACATGTCTGTGAGACAGTGTCAGACCCAATGTTGACATTAGCTTTTAGATAATATCACTTAGTTCCTATGATTAGTTCCAATGATTAGGAGATTTTTTTCTCAAATCATTGCACAACACTAAGAGCTGGGGGGGGGGGTGTCCTTTAGTGTATGAAAGATAACGATACTCTGGAGCAATCAGCCTAATGCACATAGAAAGTCAAAGTAAGAGCTAATTGTTGATAATTCCTGAGATTGTAACAATAACAACAGATAATTTCATAGGACATGCTCCTCCTTCATGTTTCTTTCTTGTCTCTCAAAGATTTTATAGTTCAAAATGTTAACTTCATTATTGAAAAAAGCTTGAAAAAGTTTGTCATAGAGGATTTGACTTCATTGTATCAGAGTTACCCCATATGCACTCTTGTCTCTCTCAATGTAGCAACATGCAGAATTTGCTGGGAGCACCACTCATTTATTTATTGAACATTTATTGTAAAACTACCATGCTTTTTGCTTTCTTTGTATACTGATATTCGCAACAAGCAAGACCGTAATCTACGATAAATTAAGTATGGAAAACAATAGAATTGAAAGATTATAGAAACTAGAGATAATCTGTGTAGTTGTGAACAAGAGAAGATCATAGAAACGGAGATAGTCGTGAACAAGGGGAGATTATAGAAACAAGAGATTGTGAAGTTGTGAACAAGGGGAGATTAGAGAAAAAAGTTTTGAACAAGGGGAGATTAGAGAAACAAGGTAATCTGATAAGTTGTGAACAATGGAAGATTACAAAAACAAGAGATAATCTGTGGAGTTGTATATAGGAAAAATTATAGAAACTAAATAATTTATTAAGTAGTGTGTAGGCAAAACACACACACACCCACAAAAGCAACATTCTGACCTGTCTGCTCCAAGAATTTCTTGAGGTCTCATGGAATGAGATCTTTCCTTAAATCTGGAACCTGACCTTTCATCTGTGTGATGTGATAAAGATCCAGTTTTGTGTCTGTCCACAATGAGTGGCGTTTCAGGGTGTCTTGGAAAAGAATGTGAAGCCCCTCGACCTTTGAAAACAATTGTACATCATATATTTACTAAAAGCAAACAAGTAATGCAAATGTTCTACAAGACAGAAGTAATACCAGCACAGAAATCTAATTGTGTAGACAAATTACTGACTTCTCATTATGGCATACTAACAGGATATCGTATGGTTGAACTAATAATTTGTCAATATGGGGTACCACTAATGAAGTCTGCAGAATTTCACGATTCATTGTTTGTTTGGGAATGTTGTAGCATAGTGGTTAAGCCATTCAACTTGTGTTGAAGATGTCAAGGGTTCGATACCAAATATTGCATCTTGTTCACAAGGAAATTTTTCGAAGATTCCTGGGCATTATCGCTTGAAACTATGGATTTGTGCTATGGGTGGTACTTTCAACAAGTGGTGTGCTGCTCTGTTGATGCGGATGGAGTACAAATGGGTCAATCCTCTACTCCATTTATTAAAATGTTTATTAGCAACAAGATGATCTTCTGTTAGAACTTATGACATGCCAACATGACACACAAATACTTGGCAGTAGAATTAAAATAATTGGTTGTGTAATGTTAAGTTACTCACCCACTGACCAGCTAACCCAGGTTTTGAATCCTGGAGTACTGTGCTTTGGTCGTGTATTCACAATTTGTTACAAAGAGCCAAAATGGAACAAAGAATATTAACACTATTACCTACCATGCATGTTATAAAAGATGAGTAAGCAGATTGTACGTAAGGTTAAGTAAACCACATAAAGCTTGTACATCAACATCTGAATTAATGGGAGGGATCAGCATTTGTTCTGCATAAGGAACCAGTATCACTGCACAATGGGCATAAATACTCTGCTTGCCATTCCACCAGACATCTAAAATTATATACGCTCAGTATTCCAGTCAGTTGTTGGTACTTCTAGTCTTTCCAGTGAGGACGTACTTTCTCCCCTCTCTCCTGGTCACTATAATTTCTGAGTGGTGACAAAAGAGTGGCAAACTCTCTCCTCATGAATTTTTCTCTTGCGTATCATACTCTGGGAATCTGTTAGACTCACTGTGGCTGTTCCATCGATCATGTGAGTGCAGCTGTTCCATTACTGCCTCTATCTCCATTCTCATGCACGATGTTAATGTAGGATAGCCAGCAGATTTTAAAACTACTTTCTTCCGTTTCGGTAAGAGACAAAGCCAATCCACATTTGTTTGTTTCATTTACGACTGAACCATCAGTGTAAATAATTACATCTTATGACTTTTGAGTCAATCAGTCTTTTTATATACCACATGCATCAAGATTAGAAGTTAAAGCTCCCTCAGTCCTGCATAGATGGCTCACATTGAAAAAGGGTCTGAAAACCCTTAAACCCTTACGGAGATAAAAGAGTTATAAAGGATAGTAATAATAAATGTTATCTGTCTGCAAGCTGTTTAAAATGGTTTAACAAAATTGAAGTGAACATTTATCTTTAGATAAGAGAAAGAAAGAACACAACTGACATAAAAAACACAGACACTAAGAGACAGACTGATCAAGGCACAGACACAATAAGAGACAGATTGATCAAACTATAGACAAAAAATGGACAAACGTATCATGCTACAGACAAATAATGGACAAATTGATCAAGCAGCACTATAAAATATATAACATGCTGATGACATAAACAACGCTGAGTAGTTAGTAGTAGATGCATGATAAATTTTCATAAACTCATAACACAATGACCTTTCCCTTATTAGACCTAACCTGTTATAGGTGAACCAGGGCGGTGTCTTCTCTGGATAGGAGGCGAGTGACTTTTCTGTAACACCAATGTAGAGGCAGAATAGTTTCTCCTATCATTTAATCTATCTGGAACTCTGAAATCTTTCTTGATACCCCTGACAGGTGATCTATGCCGTTGTTCCAATCGTCCACCATCACCAGCAAACCTCTCATCAGCTGCATTCTGCCAGCTTCTCTTGTGTTTGCTTGGAACTGGTGACAAGGACCTTTTCAAAACAAAACAACATAAATAATATCAATAGCCGATGTTTCCGCAGTAAGGTATACATAAAATACTAAGTGTAAATTACTAAAATAATATAGAAGTATAAAGGATTTATTAATACAGAAAAATCATATTGCAGCAAATGGGATTTGAACCAGGGCTGCTCAAATGGCATCCACTCATCTCACAACTTAATTCAACACGTTTTTCCATCTTTGACCACACTCTCTATGTTCTGAATTCTGATTTTTTTGGCTTTGGCCATTTAAGTTGCATTGACCATGGTAAACCTGTGTCTAGTGTTTCTTTGATTGTCTCTGCCCATCTATTTCTTGGTCTTCCTCGTGCCTTGTAGTCCGGTCTTCTGCTGATGTATGCATGAAGGGCTGGTTGTGCAGGTTCCATTCTCATGACGTGAGCAAACCATCTGGTTTGCTGCCTCTCGATGTAGTCTTGACTTGAGATAACTTCTTTCCTGATATCTTCATTTCTCCGGCAGTCTCTTCGTGACATTTATAGCTTTCCTCAAACATCTCATTTTGCAAACAGTGATCTTTTTCGCTAGTGTCTTTGTCAAGGGCCATATTTGACATTCGTAACACAGAGATGGTATAAAAAATACTGTTTATCAATTGTCGTTTTGTAGCCATGTAGATTGATGGGTGTTTATGTATTGGTGACAGCAGGTAAGTCACAGCATTGGCTTTTTGGCCCCTTGTTTCAATCTCTGTCGAATTTGCCATCCTTCATATATATGCTTCCTAGGTATTTCTTCATTTTCTGTGCTTGCTCTGTTATAATCTTAACAAATAAATCCTGTGATTTTCACCAGGGAGCATGAAGTATGTTGTACTGCTAGTTTCACATTTGAACTGTATTATTTGCACCTCGGATGGCTCATTTTGTGGTCCGGAAACCCAGCACATCCATTTTCATCATGCCTTTATTCGGGTCATGGGCTTCACTAGACTGTGACAGCCTGCCTATATATCTGTCGTAGGCACGCGGGTGTGTGATGACTCTTCACAGAGACTATTATCTTTCACGGGGTGTTCCCTAGTCTGTGAGCTTGCCTCATGTAATTAGACATTCTGTGCCTGTGCCCATCAGGTACTGAAACTTTTTCTCATCCACGATCCTGGTTCCGGTTAAGGAAGAACTCGACAGGTGTCTTTCACCGACATCATGAAAGTCTCACCACGCGTTTGGGAGCATGGCTATTTTCTAGTTGAATGTCCTTGTCCCATTTGTGCCTGAACCCTTTCTCTCTGTGCATATGTTTCCAGTATAGGAAAGCTCAACAGTAGAGTTGGGTCAGGGCTGCCTGCCTTGTCCAATTTGTGCCTGAGCTTATCGGGTACTGAACCCTTTCTCTCTGCGCGCATATTTCCAGTGAAGCATGAAAATAGAGTTGTGTCTGATCCCATCAGGTACAGAACCCTTTCTCTCCGCAAGCATGTTTCCGGTACAGGAAAGCTCGACATTAGAAGTGGGCCAGGTATACTTTCTTTGCCTGACGTCCACGACTGGGTCTCTGCCCATAAAGATCACCGGTAAAATAGAAGCTTGTCACCAGCTAACAGAGATTGTAGTTCTGATTTTCTTGGAATGTTTCCTATTTCTATTTGCACTTGGTGCTGTGCTGCTCTTTCACTGTACTCAGTATGTTCTTTTCGTCTCTTGCCATGCACCTTTTCTTGTTTTCATTGGTCGCACCTACAATGCTCAGACCAAACTGACTATAGAGTCACTGTTATGTTGACAGTGCCACTGCATGTGTTAGCACAGTGGTGTCGGAGAAATTGAATGTCTCTTTTGTAGTCAATTCTCTTTCCATATGCTGCCTCCACATTCACGGACACAATCCCCAAAAGGTTTAGCCAGAATCAGCACGAGCAGCTGTTTCCAGGGTGCACCATGAGGAGGTACTTTTGGTTATCTGCTAACCCTGGGTCTGCCGAGAGCAGTGCGGTAACCTTTGCACCCATCCTAGGTATTTAAACTCTAGGACTTGCTTTAGTTTTGTACCATTGACAGATAATTTAACTGGCCTGGTGTTCTGCCTATTACGCCTTTAGTCTGCTGAAGTGTGAAAACCATTTGGTCTGTTGGATCTTAATATACTCCAAGATTGGGGCGGTGCTGGTTCTTTGTCTAATGTCCTCATTTCTCATCTATATATGTTATAAACAATAGGGGGGATAGTACACATCCCTGTCTCACTTCCGAATGGATTTGAAAATAATCGGATGTGCCTGAGCTTGTTCTTACTGCGTATTGACTATATATGCTCTGATGTAGGCTTATCAGATATTGTGGAACTCCATATCTGTAATGTTATCAATAATTGTGCTCTATCCACTCTGTCAAAAGCTCTTGGTGTCTGGTCAATGAAAGCCAAATATAAATCTTGGTTATGTTCTGTTGCTCTTTCTGCGAGTTGTTTGAGGGCAAAGATTGCATCTGTATAGCTTTAATTTTTTCAAAACACATTTGCGTGTTGAGCTGTGGTTCTATATATGTGCGTAGGCATTAGCACCAAAAAAAAATTATGTCCCCTTGAAGAATACGGCAACTAGTCTATTTCCTGAACATGCACGGCAGTGACCACATTTTAATTAGATTTCTAGTGTCCCTGATACTATTTGGCATATATAAGTGGACATTTGTGTGACATCAAGTCTTTTCTGTACTCATTTGGGTATCTATCTGACAAAAACAGTGGATATTGTTTGAGTAGCTTGTATTTTAACGCTGGGTATTGTGTATTTTCATTATCCATTTTTAATGTACTATTTCTTTCAACATGAAAGACATATGATGGCGACCCTGTTTAACCAAATGTTTTAAAAATGTTCACCATGGCCATGATGCTTGTCCGCATCTTGTTTTTTACAAACATCTTGGTAACAAGACACAATCACATATATTTAAAGAAATATAATTGCCATCTTTTTATAATATTAAATGCTCTGTGTGTTTATGCATTTACAAAATTGCTAATATCTTTTTAAAAAAAGCTTGCGAAAGGTTTAGAAACTAGAAACTGGATATTTAAAAAGGGGTGGTATAAGGATAATTTTAAAGAAGGGGGGAGGTGGTGGTATAAAAAATAATTAAAGGGGGGGTTGAGGGGGGTCAGTAGAGTTATTATTTGAAATTATAAAATTATTGAAAAAAATATTCTGTATATGGCGAAAGCAGGGTTGCCTATTTTTAAGCTTTTCACTCTACATCTGGTGCTTTTTCATATAATCTGGCGCCAAGCTTATCTGACTATTTGACAAGGTCACAATAGTTTAGCGCTTTTCAGAACTGTGCGTTTTAATGCATTTTACCATTATTTAATGCTTTCTAATGATTATTAGGAACGTTTCTGGTACTTTTATGATGAAATGAGTTGGCAACACTGGGCGAAACGTGATCGGAAACCAATTATAGCCCACTCATTTCTACAGTAGAGCTTGTGATTTGTGTTATTCTCTTATGATTTGTATTAGAAATAATGCATGGTTTGCGGAGAGTTTATCCGCGGTGGAACGGTGAATAAGGTAAGTGCTTCATTTTACTCATTTCACACTGTTTACATTTGTAATTAGGCGATTTCCACTTGTAAAACCACTGATCAAATCGACCAAATATTTTTTTTAATGTCCGCTACGCAACATGTGTGACATCACAGCGTGCGGCATTTCATTGGCCCACAGTATTTCTAGCGGAACTCCGTGACCTCGCCTACTTCAAAATGTAAACAGTGTGCTATTTATAGCGAAGTAGACGCCAGAAAGCAAGATTTACCTTATTTTGATACAAAATTAATTCGAAAAAAATTAATAACTTCCCTCAGAATTGACGTAGAGACTTGGTTGAGGTATCGTTGGATTGCAATTTACAAGGTCTATCTAACTGTGGTATTTATAATGCTGTAAACTGTAAGTGTAAACCCATTTTGAAAATTTTGTCCTAATTCCTGTAACAAGCATTAAAATTAAAATGATTACTTACAGATTAGGATAACAATTTTCCCTACTAGAATGCAAAATAAAAAGACCAAGATAGACTCTTCGCAGAACAACCATCAAAGATGGTGTGATTATGTTACACTATGTATCTAAACAACATACAAGAATTACAGTACATTAGCCGTAGCCGTAGCACCACATCGCTCGAACTGGAGAGCTCTGTTCTGGTTTCTGCGTATTCGGCGCTGAAACTGAAATAACATAAGATGATAGATAGATATAATATTCCTACCTGCTGTGTTTACGGCGGTGCCCTCGGACTTGCGGCATGTCTGTTAATTACAACTGCTTTGAATTCAAAATAAATATAAGAAAATTCGTGTCTTGTGCAACTAGACTACATAAAATTATCGTCCCAAATTTCATCTGTTCAACTTTGTCACTAATATGTCAGACACTGAAAGCATATCCTGTTTGAGAAAAACTTGGATTAGATGTTTGAAAACAAATTTTGATTCATCTTGATTACTCTCCTTTGAAATTAAGGTTGAGCTGCTGCAACGGAATTTCAACATCCTTCTCTAACATTGGTGCTGCATAGACTCTGGCAGATTATTATATAATATAATCTTAGAACGTGGGGGAGGGGAGGGGGGACGTTTATATAACGTGATGTAGTGTCAACATCAGCAAAGTGCAATGGAGACGGAGAGAGAAAACACATCCATGTAAACCACATCATAAGGACAGATGGAGAGGAGATGGGCACCACTAGTTAACCTTTTCCCCACTGAAATCCTACAATAGATAATCACACACAGAGAATCAAATAAAGGCATGGACAGACAACAAAAAGTAATGGACAGGGCAAGATATTTCCACACTCGTCCGCATTGATGATGATAGAATTCGCTTGAAAGGACTCTGTGTGCTGAAGAATTCAATGTGGTACCCCTACGACCCTGAAGGGTTACGGGTTTATTGATTGATTGATTGATTGATAATCACACCCCCTCTTTGGTAATCTCACTGACCAAATTCTGCACTTCTTTCTCCACAGCTGTGGGACACCCTTCTCTACATTCCCTGCTAAGTGATATTACTACTCTCAAACGAGCTTCGAAATATGTGGGTAGACTGATCTATTCCGCACCTGCTGCCACATCTTTCAATCTGCACACGCTTTGTATGACATCCTCAGCACGTCCCATCCACGACCTCCCTTCTCTTGTGTTTGCTGTCTTCAACTTTCTGCATTTCGGAATGCGGCGGGTGTTCCTTATCTGCATGTATTTTACGCCCGTGCACTGCAATACTGTAATCTGTGCTCGGCTGTTGGACAGTCAAGTAGGTATCGCATAACTCTTGTCAATGTGTCTCTTGTGCACCCAAGTATGATACGCATTACTGCATTCTGGATTATATGCAGTCTTTCGATCTGAGTTTGGCTAAGAGTCAGAATTGCCAGTGCATATTCCACCACAGCCACCACCAAACCTTGGTACAAAAGAAATAACAACCTCTGTTCACACTGCACAGCAGCCATAACCTTCATTGCTCCTAAACCTTTGCCTGCCTACGTTGTGAAAAAATTAAAGAACAACACAGAGCATAAAATATTTCATCCCCTAAATATAGGTGGATATGAAATACCAGACATGATATACGCATATGATACGATTCTTCTAACTACACACATATAACGGATAGAAATGATGATCATTAAAACAAAAACATAGAGCCAAAAACAAAACCTTCAATTAAACATCAATGAATCAAACAATAAACCCGTAACCCTACAGGGTCGTGGGGGTACCACATTGGATGCCTCAGCACACAGAGTCCTCTAGCGAATTCTATCCTTAGCGATGCGGGTGAGTGTGGAGATATCTTGCCCTGTCCATGTCTTTATTTGTCCTATTCTGCTACTTCTACCCTCGACAGTTCCCTGCAGTATTGTTTTTTACAAGGAATCGTACCTGCATACATGTCCGAACCATGCTAGTTTTCGTCGTTTCACTATTGAAAGCAATGGCTCCTGGACACCTGCACACATCTCTACTTTATTTCTTACGTACACATTGGTCTTATGTTGCCTATAGGAAATTCGTAGAATTCTTCTGTAGCATTTATACTCGAAAGCCTATAATCTTCTCTCCATGTCCGCAGTGAGTGTCCAACTCTCACAACCATACAACACAACAGAAAGCACCAGCGACTTAAACAGTTTGATTTTCACTCCAACACTGATGTTGCTTTTCCAAATCACAGTTAGCCTTGACAAGGACGCTAAAGCCATCTCCAGCCTTACTTTTAGTTCTGCTTTGCATTTACCATCGCTGCATATACTGGATCCAAGGTATTTGAAGGTATTCACCTCTTCAAGCTTATGTCCATTCATTTACGATATTAGTCTAATTTTCTGTCTCTCTGCTGTTTACCAAGATTTTGCTCTTATCTGTATTGATTTCCATTCCGTACTTACTGGTAACTTTTTCCAACGTTGCTGTTAATTCTTGCAATGAGTGTTCTGGCCCAGCTATAAGATCAATATCATCAGCGAAACGCAAGTTGCAAATAGGGCGACCTCATTTAATTCGTAAGGTCGCTGACCTTTCCGCAGGCGTATAGCGTGCCCATATTCCATGTGCCGATAACACAGTTTTCGGTAAGTTTAAGAGATGTGTTCTTTATTCTCTGTGTGTGATTATACATTGTAGCATTGTAGCATTGTAGCATTGGAGGAGTCTACTTTCTCCTCCCTACTTACTACTAACTTCTCCCCATACGTTTTTCTCACCTGTCATACTTCCACATCTTTGCTTCCCTCATTACCTATCTGCTATTGTCCTTCTCATTATAACGCTATTTGTCTCCATGTAAGATCTGTTTTATTGTGGTCATTTGTTTGTCCTGATGAAGGCTTTATAGTAAAAACGTCGTCTGTCTCTGTATCTCGTTGTTAAGTTGTTTTATTTTGGTAACACACCTACCTATTTTTGTATATCTTGACATTTTTCCCAGTGTTTTCCCAGCCACCTACTTCCTGTTTAGTAACGCAAAATGAGGTAAACAGGTTACTAAAACACTTACCTAGCCTATTAATAAAAATATATTTTTAAAAAAACATACAATAAAACTAAACAGGACAATTCTCGACGTATCGGCTCAAATTGAACCTTTTTCAAGAGACAAACAACAGAAAACGACAAAATAAAAAACAAAATAGATGTCTATATTTCATCAAGCCCCGTCTCCATAATAGCGCAGGGATGGCAACGCATCTAGTGAAAGTGAAAATGCGTGCATTCATTATAAACAAACCGAAAGTGGGAAATTAGAGACACTATAGATGAGTGCGAATAATACAAGAAAAAGATAAGAAAAATACCCCTATAGTCACTCTATCAGACAGGCAGGTTTTAAGAACATAGTCACAACAGGCACGACTGAAGGGAACAGAGACAGATGGGGACGTGAGAAAATATTCATGTGACAACCTAGCAAGGCTTGGAAACAACGATCCTAATAACAATACTGTGAACAGAGAACCATGGTCACCTACGCCAACAAGAATGGCATATGACAATGAAAGATGAGTAATGGTGAGGTTGTGTGGTGGTGGGGTGAGTGGGTTTGGGGAAGGAAGGATAGAAGAAGAATAACCAAAATAAGACGAGGGCCTTACGAGTAAGTACGAGGGTTCTTACTATTTCCCGCTCAGTGGCCCTCGTACCATCTATTAAGCATACCTCTGATCGCCCAATATTGGCTATCACTTTTCATCCTCATAATATGCCGGCACTACGTATCCTATTACGACATTTCTCTATCCTCCAGTTAGATCCCATCTCCAGTCCTGCATTTCCCTCTCTTCCACTAGTCGCTTTTCGGAGGGACAGAAACCTTCGGGATCTCTTAGTTCATTCTCGTCTGCGCACTTCTGCAGGTCAACTAGGAACTGTCCCTTGTCATCGAAATTGTTTGACTTGCCCTTTTGTTATTCTCACTCCTATTTTACAGTTTCCTAAATCACACTTTGATATTCATGATTCTTTTTCATGTGTGTCCCGTAACTTAATATACTCTATCATATGTAAGCGTTGTGATATGAAGTATATTGGTGAGACTGGTAGACGTTTAGCTGATAGATTCGCCGAACATTTGAGAGATATCACGAATCATCGTGACTCCCCAGTGGCTAATCATTTTAACAGCCCGTCACATCATGGTAGCTCTGATGTCTCTGTAACCGGTTTGTTACGTTGTTATACCGGTGACCGGCAACGTCAGTCCTTGGAATATCGTCTCATTTGTCATATGGGAGTCTTGCAACCACACGGAATGAACATTAATCACCGTTTTGTTTGAGTTACCCACCTTTTCTTTATACCCTCTACTCCCGTATTGCACTGATTCTTGTAATTATTTGTCTTTGTACACTTTCGTGAATAATTATTATTTTTGTGTTTGCCGTTCTTCTATATAATTCCTTTATGTCTTCTTTCTTTTGTGTATGTCAATATGTGATTATTTTGTACTCTGCCATTTTGTTATTGTTAAATCATTTACATATTTAGATTTTGATTTCCTCGTTTTTATTGCAGTTGTCTCTTCGATGGGTGCCCACACATGTATAGTTATTTGTATATGCATTTCGTTTTACATGGTTCTATGTATCCACACAATTACTTTGGGCCACACATTTGTATGTATACATATGCAGTTGTTATAGCATTATCTTTATGTGAACGAGCGTTTATATTTACATTAATATATGTATATGTTTCTATGTGTACGAATGTTCATGTTATTATTTATGTGAGAAAGTGTTTATGTGCATGAATGTTCATATTTATGTATACATATATATATGTATATTTATGTGAGCGCTTTTTTATGTTAATGCACGTATCTCCATTCTGTGTCAATGTGTATACCTATTCTGGTGTGAG
Organism: Meghimatium bilineatum; assembly: GCA_034231615.1. NCBI lineage: Eukaryota > Metazoa > Mollusca > Gastropoda > Stylommatophora > Philomycidae > Meghimatium > Meghimatium bilineatum. Next base: position 24,687,571 of record CM067309.1, read on the forward strand.
CCCTTTCCTGTGTGTGGATACATTTACATGCCTGTGCATTTTGTGTGGGTATCCTTCACACATCTGTGTCCATCTTGTTATGTGTTTATTTCTTGACTCTTGGTGTGTGTTTACATTTCTATGTATGTTTAGGTTTGGTTTTATGTATATGTTTATGTCTATATTTGGTTTCACATTCATTCCATGCGTTTTCAAATGTTGATTCTTCTTCTATCCTTCCTTCCCCAAACCCACTCACCCCACCACCACACAACCTCATCATTACTCATCTATCATTGTCATATGCCATTCTTGTTGGCGTTGGTGACCATGGTTCTCTGTTCACAGTATTGTTATCAGGATCGTTGTTTCCAAGCCTTGCTAGGTTGTCAAACGAATATTTTCTCACGTCCCCATCTGTCTCTGTTCCCTTCAGTCGTGCCTGTTGTGACTATGTTCTTAAAACCTGCCTGTCTGATAGAGTGACAATAGGGGTATTTTTCTTATCTTTTTCTTTTATTATTCTTGCACTCATCTATAGTGTCTCTAATTTCCCACTTTCGGTTTGTTTATAATGAATGCACGCATTTACACTTTCACTAGATGCGTTGCCATCCCTGCGCTATTATGGAGACGGGGCTTGATGAAATATAGACATCTATTTTGTTTTTTATTTTGTCGTTTTCTGTTGTTTGTCTCTTGAAAAAGGTTCAATTTGAGCCGATACATCGAGAATTGTCCTGTTTAGTTTTATTGTATGTTTTTTTAAAATATATTTTTATTAATAGGCTAGGTAAGTGTTTTAGTAACCTGTTTACCTCATTTTGCGTTACTATTTGTTCATTAGGTTACTGCGGCACCATCCACTTTGTCGGACACCCTCTTTTGGTTATTTATACTTCCTGTTTAGGGTTGTTACCCTACACTGGAAGATTTATCCCTTGGCCTTGGAACACAAGCTCGAGCTCCAATCACCCATATGTTAACGGCAAGAGCGGTAACAAGAAACCTGGGGAAAGACAATAGACAACAAAAAAAAACTAACAAAGAAATTTTTGTATAAAAAAACATAATTAAAAAAAGGTGCAAATTTAAACAGCTTATGTGATTGTATACTGTTATAAAGATACAAAAGTTATACTTCTTAGATCATAAATTTTTCCAGTTGCAACATAAGCCTACGGGTGCAAGACTTGGTCTATAAATAGAACAACAGCAAACAAAAATGTCGACATTCGAACTGAATGAAGTGTTATAGGACAATATTAAGAATTTCTTGAACAAATAAAATAAGGAACGGTTAGTTAGTTAGTTACTTAGTCGTCGGATCATCATCACTGCAAACTGGACACATCCATAGTTGCTCCGATCTCTCCTTGAGTGTATCCGCCATCACACTTCTGCTGACAGTACCGGTCCTCTGCTGGTTGACCATCATTCTTCTGCGCCCTCCAAAATGTTCACCTCTAGCAACACCGCATTTCAATCCCTGATCTTTAATCATAGCCATTGAAAAGGAATCATCATCCACATTAGTCTCACTCTCGCGTGTTATATCTCTTAAGGAGTTCAAAACGTCAGCGCGATCCATTGCCCCATCGCTCTTTGCCACAATCGCACACGATGCCAGTTGATCCGCTCTTTCATTGCCTCGAACACCCACATGTCCCGGCACGAAAATAAATGTAACCGCTTTCAAGCTCGCATTTCTCAAGGCCTCAATCCACTGTTCGCGAACGAGACCCGCTTGTACCTTCTTAATCATACTCATAGAGTCACTCAAGATGCAGACCTGCGTTACTTTCTGTGTGCGTAGCCACTCAAATGCCTTGGTCACCGCCATAGTCTCCATGGTCATACTACTCGTAGTGACCACAAAGGCACCACTTTCCTCCTTGATCATTTTACCTGCGCACTGAGCTGTAAAGGCCCAAGCACTGCGAACATGCCTAATTACAGATCCATCAGTGTATATAATCACATCCCCCTCTTTGGTATTCTCACTGATTAAAGCCTGCACTTCTTTCTCCACAGCTGTGGGACACCATTCTCTGCATTCCCTGCTAAGTGATATTACTACTCTCAAACAAGTTTCGAAATCTGTGGGTAGACCTATCCATTCCGCACCTGCTGCCACATCCTGTAATCTGCACACGCTTTCTATTACATCCTCAGCACGTCCCATCCACGACCTTCCTGTCTTGAGTCTGCTGCCTTTAACTTTCTGTATTTCGGAATGCAACGGGTGTTCCTTATCTGCATGTATTTGAAGGTACGCCCGTGCACGGCAATACTGTAATCTATGCTCAGCTGTTGGGCAGTCAAGTAGGTATCGCATAGCTCTTGTCGATGTGTCTCTTGTGCATCCCAGAATGATACGCATTGTTGCATTCTGGACTCTATCCAGTCTTTCGATCTGAGTTTGGCTAAGAGTCAGAATTGCCAGTGCATATTCCACCACAGCCACAACCAAACCCTGGTACAAAAGAAATAACACTCTTTGCTCACACTGCGCAGCAGCCATAACCTTCATTGCTGCTAAGCCTTTGCCTGCCCTTATGATAATGTGGTCAACATGTTCCCTGAAACTCAGGCTTCTGTCAAAAACACACCCAGATATCTCATTGTGCTAGTTCTTTCTAAACTTTTCCCGGACAACGAAACTTGTGGCATGGGTGTCTTTACCATGTGATTGTTCAAGGAAAACCACGTCACGAATTCCTTAGACGGATTAACCACTGCTCCCGTATCTCGACACCAATTTGTCAGTCTGTCCAGCTCCTTCTGTAGTTCCACGACGCACTCTTCTCGATTTCTGCCCTGTCTATACACCAGGATATCATCGGCATATGACATCGTTCTGCCAACACCTGTGATTTGATTGCCAGCGATATGTACTGTGTATACATTGAAAAGTACAGGAGATAGAGGCGATCCCTGTGGCAGGCCAGGGCTAATAACCGTTGGTGTAGATATCCAGCTACCACACTTAAGAACTACAACCCTGTGCATCAGGGCGGCGCCAACCCAACGCACGACAAAAGGATTAACTGCAAGATTTAACAGCTGGTGCATCAAGATATCCAAGGACACCCTATTGTACGCATCCTCAAGGTCTATTGCGACCGCACATGTCTCCATGCGCGAATCGAACCCCTCAAAAACATCCTGCGCAAATATGGCTGCATTCTGCCATGTCTTCTTTCCTCGACGATATCCTCCTAACAATGTTGGTAAACACTTATTTCTTTCAAGATAACACGATACCTTCCGGTCAGAGAAATGTGGAGGCATATCAAGAAATTAGGAAAACGCTCACAGACACGTGTAAGAACTTGAGCATGGAAAACCATAGTTGAAGAAATCAGGAAGGCACTGAAAAGTACAAAAAAATACAGCACCAGGGCCAGATGGCATTAGATACGATGACATTAGTCGAAGAACGGATGAGGAGGTGGGAGAGTTGGCGGACATGTTCAATAATAGCCTTCTAAAGGGCACAGTGAAAGAAGACTGGTTGCACAGCTATTTAGTTCCACTACACAAACCTGGCAAGGATCACACCAGGATACATGGCTACAGAATAATAACTATGCAGAATACGATTGGCAAGCTTTTGGAAAAAATTGTGGCCCGGAAGGAACGGTTAGTTTTGAGTAAGCTGAATATAGATGAAGGATGGCTGGTGAATATAATTTTACATAGAAACTGAAATATTTCGAACATATAAAAAGCATAATGACATGAAAAGACGCATCTTAGACGGCAGAATCCCGGAAAGCAGAAGAAGAGGTAGACCTATAAGGAGATGAACAGCTGAGATAAAAGACTGTATGAAGTTATTATTTGAGGAGCAAGTAGATTGGCACAGGATAGAGTCGGGTTCGTGAAATCCATTGCAAAGACAACGTTCTGGGAAGAATATGTCGCGTAATGTAAGGTCACGCATTGCATTCTGGTCTATTTTACACATTGCCTTATTTTTCCCGCCATTCGGCGTCTCCATGTGAATCGAGAAAAGTCGGTATGTAGAACTGTTTAGACAATCTAATAATTTATGATTTCATATTCATAAATTTTTGTTTAAATAATCATTAACATATCATAATGTTGTTTAGCTACTGCATTAAATGTGTTAGGTGAAAGTTAACGAGATAATTTAAAACACACACGATCATTTTATGTGTCAGTCACTAACTTTCAGTCTGCAAGACGAAGGTAGGTTTGCTGAAAATTAATGTATTTAAAAACACAACTCGACACTTATTTCGTACATTTTATAACAGTATGATAACATTAAGCCCATAATAATTAATTTTCCTTGCAGTGATTATATGGAAATTAAGATTTCCATGTATCAATTACGATACTTGGACAAAATTTTCAAAATAGTGCTACATAATAATTGCAAATAATATTTAGATTTTAAAAATTGCAATTCATCAATACCTCAACCAAGTATGTACGTCAATTCTGAAAAAAGTTATGAATTTTTTTTCTAATGAATTTGACATCACAATAATTTACATGAAACATATCAATCAATAAACCCATAACCCTTCAGGGTCGTAGGGGTACCACATTGGATGCTTCAGCACACAGAGTCCTCCAGCGAATTCTATCCTCAGCGATGCGGATGAGTGGAAATATCTTGCCCTGTCCATTCCTTGATGTTGTCTGTCCATGTCTTTATTTGTCCTCCTCTGCTTCTTCCACCCTCGACAGTTCCCTGCAGTATTGTTTTTGACAAGTAATCGTACCTGCATACATGTCCGAACCATGCTAGTTTTCGTCGTTTCACTATTGAAAGAAATGGCTCCTGAACACCTGCACACATCTCTACTTTATTTCTTACGTACACATGGTCTTATGTTCCCTATAGGAAATTTGTAGAATTCTTCTGTAGCATTTATACTCGAAAGCCTGTAATCTTCTCTCCATGTCCACAGTGAGTGCCCAACTCTCACAACCATACAACACAACAGAAAGCACCAGCGACTTAAACAGTTTGATTTTCACTCCAACACTGATGTTGCTTTTCCAAATCACAGTTAGCCTTGACAAGGACGCTAAAGCCATCTCCAGCCTTATTTTAAGATCTGCTTTGCATTTACCATCGCTGCATATACTGGATCCGAGGTATTTGAAGGTATTCACCTCCTCAAGCTTATGTCCATTCATCATGATATTAGTCTGGTTTTCTGTGTCTCTGCTGTTTACCAAGATTTTGCTCTTATCTGTATTGATTTCCATTCCGTACTTGCTGTTAACTTTTTCCAACTTTGATATTAATTCTTACAATGGTTGTTCTGACCCAGCTATAAGATCAATATCATGAATGAAACATTAATGAAACATATAGGAAAATATAAATAAAATTTGTGACCACAAATTGTAGCCAAGTTGATAATTTTTAATTATCTTTGTTATTTTCAATAATACCTATACATTTTTGTGTTTGTGGAGACAAGACGCTTATTGTGATCACATTTCTAGAATTTTCAGATGGACACAGAACTAATTGATATTCAAAATGGTGGCTAATTAGCATAATTATAATGAAATGAATTATATATCTATTAAACATAATAACATACTACAGAAACTATATATTGTTATATTCGCAAAGACAAGACGCATCTGTTGATCACATTGCTGTGATTCTCAGATGCACTTACAACTAATTAATATTCAAAATGTTGGCTAATTTGCATAATTTAAACAAATGTTGATGTTTTAAAAAATTAACTGCTGCGGGTTTGGACATTGTTCTACTCTCTTAAAAGTTACATATTTGAAAAGAAAAATGGTTACAGAACTTAATAAATTTAGTTTCAAACATGTAAAACGATGTCATCACTATTTTAAACCCTGTCATAAGAAATTTATAACCTAAGCCAAATTTTCCAAACACACTAATCCCAGATGTCCAAGCACCTACGAAAATCAGTTTTCTTCAGAAATTACTGAAAAAAACAAACAGCACCGCAAAAAAAACAACAACACAAAACAGTCTTTTGTGCTCACCATATCAATGATATTTTCTTTATTTTTGGCTTGAATGTTAATAATAAAATGCCCAATTAATATTCAAGTATATGCATGAAATATTTGTATAAAATTCAACACACTAATCTCACACATTTAGAACAATCATAATTAAACATAAAACAACAAATAGGAGATCGATCTAGAAATGTGTGGTGTGATTTTAATCATGATGTTTCTATGAATGAGTGGAGTGTGTGGTGTGATTTTAATCATGATGTTTCTATGAATGAGTGGAGTGTGTGGTGTGAGTTTTAATCATGATGTTTCTATGAATGAGTGGAGTGTGTGGTGTGTGTTTTAATCATGATGTTTCTATGAATGAGTGGAGTGTGTGGTGTGAGTTTTAATCATGATGTTTCTATGAATGAGTGGAGTGTGTGGTGTGTGTTTTAATCATGATGCTTCTATGAATGAGTGGAGTGTGTGGTGTGTGTTTTAATCATGATGCTTCTATGAATGAGTGGAATGTGTGGTGTGTGTTTTAATCATGATGTTTCTATTAATGAATGGAGTGTGTGGTGTGTGATTTAATCATGATGTTTCTATGAATGAGTGGAGTGTGTGGTGTGAGTTTTAATCATGATGTTTCTATGAATGAGTGGAGTGTGTGGTGTGTTTTAATCATGATGTTTCTATGAATGAGTGGAGTGTGTGGTGTGTGTTTTAATCATGATGTTTCTATGAATGAGTGGAGTGTGTGGTGTGTGTTTTAATCATGACGTTTCTATGAATGAGTGGAGTGTGTGGTGTGTGTTTTAATCATGACGTTTCTATGAATGAGTGGAGTGTGTTTTAATCATGACGTTTCTATGAATGAGTGGAGTGTGTGGTGTGAGTTTTAATCATGATGTTTCTATGAATGAGTGGAGTGTGTGGTGTGTGTTTTAATCATGATGTTTCTATGAATGAGTGGAGTGTGTGCTTGAATTATTCACGGAATTGCCATGCGAGTATCACTTCTTCTTCTTCAGCTTTCGTTCTCAAACTCCCGCTGGATCTCCCTTGTAGCAGGATCATTATCCTACTAGAATTCCAGCAAGATGTAATGCAGAAAATGGAAATGCGTTGTGCCGCCGTTTTATTTGCGCCAATGGCCCTATATATCCGTCTTCGGCGGGTCATGCGAACATAAAACATTTGAGTACTAGGCCCACAAATAAATTGAATACTGACATACTGATCTTTCAATGCATCCCATTTCTTTACAATATAGGATTGATGTGTCTGGAGAACAACATTTAAACATAGGAAGTTCAGTTACAAACATGGCAAGTACATCAACATTTCCAATGCAAAACATCGACAAAACCTCATAGTATGCAATGTAGGTCACTTATACTGCCTCTTTCTATAGTTAAAGAAAAGGTGCTAACAAAATTTAAGAGAAAATTGAATACAGCACACACTGAAAGCGTAATTACTTACCAATCTGCTAGACAGCCTATTGTATTACACACAATTATAAATCACAGAAAAAAATCACATGAAATAAAATCTCCAATGAGATAAATGCGTTCAAAATGTATTCAAGTAGTTAGAGAACACATATCAGGCACATCCACTGATTCTTTAGAAGTTCAACAGGCACATGAACTGAAACCGAAACACACACAATTACGCGCTAGGATTAGTAAAGAAAACGATAAGAAAACAGTCGATCTATTGGACGCCCTCGTAAAAGGTGGATAGATGGTGTATTAGAGACACTCGAAAATATAACAGCGGAAGAGGAAAATAGAAGGACAAAAGACTGTACACTCACTCTCCCCTCAACACCGAAATGTACATGAGGACAGATAAATGAAGAAGAAGATTAGTAAAGCTGCCGATTTAACTGTAAGTATACCCACATAATTAACTTTCTTATTGAAGTAATCACTAGGACTGTCATGGAGGCATGACAAAAACATGGAAATTTTCTAACATTACATTGTTGAGATACCAAATGACAGATTACAATAGGCAATGTGCACAAGATATATAAATGGGGTGAATATTGAAATGAAAGAATTTGAGAGAGAAAGGTGTATAACAAAGGAGACACCATTCTATTTATTCTCTAAACCCTTCGTTGACTTTCATCGTCGGGGGTAGAAAAGTTTTCTGGAGATGGCCTTGTGTGTGCTGAGTATATTGTGGAATTTGTTATCCCTTTTATTTCGGTGTTCCTTCGTTTCCGTGGTCAGCCTCTAGGTCTGCCTTCACGGTATCTGTGTAGCATAGCTTGCTGTGGTATGGTGTCTGGTGGTAGTCTGCTGATGTGTGCAAACCATTTGATCTGTTGTCTCTTAATACATTCCAAGATTATGGTGGTGCCGTATCTTTGTTTTCTTCTTCAGCGTGCATTCTCAAACTCCCACTGGATCTTTCTTGTAGCAGGACCATGGTCCTCTTAGATTTCCAGCAGGATGTAGTCCAAAGAATGAAAATTGTATCGCCGTTTTATTTGCGCCATTGACCCGACACATTCGTCTTTGGAAGTGGTTTTTTGTCTAATACCCTCATTCCTTATTCTATCTCTTATCGATATTCCTAGGATTCTGCGTAAGTATGCCATTTCAGCTGTGACAAGTTTACATTTGTCTTGTGCTGTCATTGTTCACCATTGACGTACATTAATAAGTTAGATCTATTTGTTTGTGTTCTTCTTATTGATTACAGTAGGGATGTTGTAGCTTTTACATAATGAATATACTCCAGAACATCAGATTTGGGTTAAAGTGGGGGTGATCATGACAAAGGTAGTTTTCAAATGACAATGCGTATTGTAAATGTAACAAAGCCTAATTCAAAACGTCACACAATTCTTCTTCTTCTTCTTTCGTTCACTTGAAACATGTCTATATCTGTAATTCTGTCTCCTTAATAAAACTCACTGACTTTTGTAGTTCCCATAGAGCTTTGATTCCAGTGTTGTTTCCTCTGGCCAATATGTCTGCCTCAGCTCAGAACACTCTTGAAGTATATGTTTGGCACTCTGTGCTGCCTGTCCACATGTACACATGGCTGTGTTGCCAATCTTGAACTATGTATACATGTGACTGCGGAGTCGGTTGTGTCCTGTTCTGAGACGTAGAATTATAACTTGTTCTGGTCTGTTCATAATATGATAGTCATCTTGTGTTGGTGTTTGTGGCTTTCTTATTGACTTGATCATCTGTTTTTTCTGATGGTAGGTGATTGGTATATCTGGTTGGTCTTCGGCAGCACCTTCCTTAGCCAGTTGGTCTGCTTTTTCATTTCCTGGTATTCCACAGTGAGAGGGTATCCACTGCATGGTTACCCTATACTGGTAAGACAATTCGCTAAGTAGTTTTTTTAAGTCTGTTAGTTTTCCAGACTGGAGAGCTTGAAGCACTGACCTTGCATCTGTCAAGAATATCACAGGCTGTAGGTCAGAGTTGGAGTTCAGCAGTTTTTTAGCTGCCACACTAATTGCCTGGATTTCAGCATCATAATTATTGCAGAATTATTACACAATTCTAATAGCAATAGCTAAAATCAAAGATACATAAAACAATGCACATACACTAGTGCATCACATGAACGCTAGAATATAATCACTAATACAATTAGAATGGGAGACGGAACTGATGGTTTTCTTTTCATATCATTACAGATCAATTTCTTAATGTAAAAATGTCAATGATTTAAATATTGATCAAATCAATGATCAAATATGAATAGTGTATAATTTATCAATGTTTCATGAGTATTTTTTTATGTAGGCATATGAATTTTGTGTGTTTGTCTTTGTATGAGGAACTGTTTGATGATACATGTTAAATTAGTTTGTAGATTACATAAACCATGACTGAAAAATATACAGAAGTACTGAATAATTAATCACTTAAGAGTCAGAGTATGTAGCACAGTTTTCTAAATATACTTTCTAAACTGCATAGAAGTCTAATTTCATCGCTTCCATTGTGTGATAATTTAGATTTAGAAATACTTTTTGCTGTTGAATTTGTACTCAATTTATAAATCAGATTTTTGCATATCTTCAAAAAGAGATGAAAAGATTTCAGCCAAATTAAGTTTAGTAATTAGTAATCTGAATGATGGTCAACCAGCATAGGACCGGTACTGTCAGCAGAAGTGTGATGGCGGATGCACTCAAGGAGAGATCGGAGCAACTATGGATGTGTCCAGTTTGCAGTGATGATGATCCGACGACTAACTAACTAACTAAGTTTAGTAGTTTTTTTTCTAAATTGATCATGGTTGGACAGGCTGAGACAAAATTGTCACAGTATCACCACCAACATAAAATATACTTTTATTATAGAACTTAGATAAAATGTACCTATTGTATTCTGCAGTGTTATTAATCTATACCCCTGAATCCTAGTGTGATCTTTGCCCGGTTTACATTGTTATTAATCTATACCCCTCTATTCTAGTGTGATCTTTGCCCGGTTTAGGCAGTGGTATAACATAGCCGTGTAGCCAGTCATCTTTTACCTTTCCCATCTTTACCTAACAAGATGAAGATATATTGTCTATTCCCTGTCCCCGGGTGAATGACGAATGATCGTATTCACACTTGCCGTTAAGCGTAGGGTGGGAGCTTGAGATGTCGTTCCAAGGCCAGATTTATCGCCGTGGTTGCATTGAGTCCATGTTTGTTCAAAACTATCTTGATGTTTTCTATCCACCGTTTTCTAGGTCTACCTCTGGTTTTACGCCCGGATATTATTTATATATATATATATATATATATGTTCGTATTGGTATTTGGTTTGAGTTCATTCTCATACGGTGATCTAACCATTTTATCTATGACAAGATATATTGTTCAAGTAACCGAAGCTTTGCAATGGGTCTGCTCGCAGACTATCTGCGAACATGCCTGCATACTCAGTGACTCGATGAGCATGATTGTGAAAGTTCAGGCGAGATACATTCGGGAACAGTGGCTAGATGCAGTGAAGAATTCCTGTATGCGTAAAGTGACTTTCATTTTTGTGCCTGGACATGCGGGAGTCCGGGGTAATGAGAAAGCAGATAGGTTGGCCGCCGCACATGCTGCTACTACAGCTGTTGGTGGAGCAATGGATCGAGCAGACATTTTGAACGCCCTACGGGAAAACGCACGAGCAACGACTGCATAAGTGACGATGACTCTAGTTTCATGACTACAATAATGGAATTTGGTTTGAAATGTTGTGTCGCTAAAAAGGTTTCGTGAGCAAGAAAGAATTATGGTCAATCAACTGCGTACTGGGACCGTCAGTCAACGTGTAATGGCGACTACACTCAAAGAGATATCTGAGCATCTATGGACTTGTCCGGAGTGCAGTGACGATGATCCAACGACTAACTAACTATTGTTCAACACCCGACACCTAACCGAGTACAGGGAATATCCGATCAGAACCTGGTTGTGCTGTATGGTGCTGGTTTTTATTCATGTTCATCCTGCATTCACTTGAGTTGGTACAATCTTAAACTGGTAGGTTAAGATGGCTTCTTGTAATATTTCTTTAATTTAGTTTGAATATATATATAGTTTGAATATATATATAGTTTGAATATATATATATGTATATAACAGATTTTCACAAACTGAATATTTTCGAAACTTCAGTCTTCCCGTCTTGCATAAAAAAAAATCAGATTTTTCTTCCCTAATTCCGGTTTATATTCTCAGGCAACGAAAAAGATCAAAGTTAAAAGAGTGTTGTTGGAGGGGGAGGGGGGGGGGGTGATAGAAGGCACTAGAGGCAGAGGCCGACCAAGACGTCGTTGGACAAGAGATATTCAGGAATGCATAAACATGCCATTAAAGGAAGCGGGACAACTTGCCAGAGACCGCGGGGATTTTAGGAGATTTATAAGGAAGTCTACGTTCTGGAAAGAATTGTCACATGACACAGTTACAATTTTGGGGAGGGGGAGGGAATCAACGTCTTCCCTGCCGGCAAGTTGAGTGTTATTCTTCTTTCATTTCGCCTTGTACACCTTTATGCATTGTAGCGTCAAGGGTAGAAGAGGTCTCCGGAGACGTCCTTTTTGTGGGTTTCATACTTGTTTGTTTTTCGTTGACTCTTATTTCTGTAATCCATCTTTTGCATGGTCTGTTCCTGGCTTTGTATCCATCGTGTCTGTATAGCAATGCTTTTTGAAGTGAACTGTCTGATGGTAGTCTGGAAGCATGTGAAAACCATTTAATCTGTTGTCTTCTGATGTAATCCAGGATTGAAATTGTATTTTTTAGTCTTCTAATGTTTTCATTTCTGATTCTGTCTCTTATTGTTACTCCGAGAATAACACATAAACAAGTCATTTCAGTTGAAATAAGTTTCATATTATTGTTCAGATAAAAAGCACTTAAGATACGCCCCTTTCAACCGCCATGTTAGTTCAGCTTGGCTATATCAGAGCTGTGACATTAACGAAAATTGAGGTTAGGGATCATATAATCCTACCACCAAGACATTAGAAAATATTTTAAAGTTGGTAAACTAAGGAGGTCGTGATTCAGGTAGACCGGTCCTTCGAGAATTGTTACATCTTCTTCTCGTTCGCACTTTGACAATGTCCACACAGCGAGTCAGGTTTTTATTAAAAAAATACATTCTGTAATTGAAAGCTCATCTGTGTTCCCATACAGCTTTCTGTGATTGGATAGCCATCTCTTGTGAGTCAGTCAATTGTTACATGATATTGTAATAGTGCTTACGTAGAACACAGGCTTCTAGAAAGTTCCACGTGAATACGACTAAAACTAAGGGGTTATACCTTATATTGATTGTTGAGTAGTGCATTCAAATGTCTAGTATCAATGAAGCAAATAATAAACTCGAAGACCGCGCTTGAATGTTTAAACATTCAAATAAATGGCAGTCGAAAATCTCTAAGGTGAATCTTTTTCTTCGAAGGTTGCTAAATCGGACATTTAGAATAGCCCATCGTGCCGGTAAGCCGTAACTTAGACTAACCCATGGTGCCGGTAAGCCGTGACTTAGACTATACTGGCGCGCCTGTAAGCCGTGACCTAGATCATCTTCTGCCAGGATGACGTGAAATAATCATCATATTGCCGGTTATACATCTTCTTCTTCTTCAGCGTTGATTCTCAACCTCCTATTGGATCACTCTTGCAGCAGGACAATGGTCCTACTAGATTTCCAGCAGGATGTAGTCCAGAGAATGGAAATGCGTTGTGTCACCGTTTTATTTGCGCCAATGGCCGGACACATCCGTCTTCGGCGGGGATTTTAAATATAAGCTAAACAAATTATAGCTTACGAACCCCACATTTCTGGGGGCCTCCAAAATATTTTTACATTTCACTATCTATATATTATTAATCCTTAAAAGGCCCCCATATTTCAAATAGTTTAAGTCCCTATCAAGTCTAAATCCGGTCCTGATCCTTTTGCATCATCATTAAGTGCCATCTCCGCAACGAAGGTTGGCTGCAACGTATCTCCAACATCTCCTGTCTCTTGTCTTGGTGGTGCACTCTGCTAGACTGTAACCTGTCCATCGTGTGATGTTACTCTCCCATTTGTATCTCTGTCTACCTCTTGCTTCCCTTTGACTTTACCCTCAAGTAAGGTCTTCAATAAGTTGTCATGTCTTTTAATGTGTCCAAAGTATTTTATTTGCCTGATCTTTATTTCTCTTAGTAGTTCCTTCTTCATATTAAGTGTCTTTAGCACCTCTTTATTTGTTTTCTTCTCTTTGCATGATGTTCTCCCTATTCTTCTATATACCCACATCTCAAAGGCATCAATTTTGCCTTCTAATTGTTTATTTGGTGTCCATGTTTCTGAGCCATACATTAATATGGAATAGATGTAGCATTTTATAATTCTCATTTTTAACTTGTTTGTAATTTGTTTAGATATTAATAATTTCCTCATGTCATTGAAGGTACTTTTAGCCATTCCTATTCTCCTTTTAAATTCTGTTTCACATCTGCCATCATTTGTGACTATGTGTCCAAGATATTGATAATGTTTCACTCGTTGAAATTTCTCTCCCTGTATGTTTATGTTTACCCCCTGTTCTTCTGTGTCTTTGCTGATTATCATGGTTTTTGTTTTTTGGATATTTATATCCAGTCCATATTCATTACTTGATTTATTGACTTGATCTATTAGTCTTTGTAGTTCATGTTAACTTTCTGCCAAAAGAACAGTGTCATCTGCATATCTCATGTTGTTTATTATTTTCTCATTGATCTTGAGTCCTGGTATTTCGTCTATATATTTTAAATATATTCTCTGTGTAGATATTAAATAGGATTGGTGATAAAATACATCCTTGTCTTACCCCTCTTCATATTGAGAATTGTTACATCTGGTATCAGACATATGGTATCAGCGAACAGTAAATCCATTATGTGGTGTCGATAAGGCTGGACTGAGTTAATCCCGTAGCCAGCTGAAAAATTATTCATTATATATCGGTTTCTACAAGCCCGTAGACGGGGCAGGGTGGAGGTTGGGGTATTCAATCCCCCCCCCCTTCCCCGAAAAATCAGAACATGCATTGTAAAACTATGAATACAGCTTACAGATGCATAAATTCCCTTCCATTGACTATTCTTCATCATAAAATACTTTAACTTTACTCACGCACTTAAAAGAAGACAAACAACCCACGTATCTCGGAGTTACTTTTGATGATAAGCTGACATGGAAACAACACATGAACAAAGCAACAATAAAAGCAAGGAGGAAGTTAGCTATCCTGAGAAAACTAAGTTGAACCCCATGGGAAGCCAGTGGCATTTGACTTCGTAAAGTTTGCCAGCAAGGCATAAGACCACACTTGGAATATTTTATGGTGTCCTGCATCAAACACCACATTACAAGATCTAGATAAAGTGCAAAATCAGGCACTTAGGATATTGTTGGGAGCAGTGAAATCAACACCCATAGTAGAGATGCAGAAAATGGGAAGAATGCAAACACTTGGTGAACGCAGAGACACAAAAGTACTAATTAAAGCAGAAAAGTTTCAGTGTATGCCAAGTCATCCAATGAAGGAAATATTCCAACATCTAGCAATGGGGCGACTGAAAAGAAGCAGCTTTATCCACCAAGCTAAACGACTCCGTAGACAACTTACAGACCTGCCTGAAGTTGGCAGCCACTTAAGGTCTGTACCAGAACAAATCCCTTGGAGTGAAAGGAATGGAATGCCAATATACATTCAGACCCATGTGAAATGAATACTAAGCGAGGACGAACAGAATAGTGTGCAGCAAAGGACAGTCACCCTCAGTTTCCTGGATGAGGAATATCCACAAGATATATGGGTCAGAGTATACACAGATGGGTCAGCACAGAATGCTGTGAGGAATGGAGGTGCAGGTGTATATATAGAATATACACACAAGTCTAGAGATACGATCAGAACACCAACAGCGAAATTCTGCAATAATTATGATGCAGAAATCCAGGCAATTAGTGTGGCATTTTTTTAAAAACTGCTAAACTCCAACACTCTCCTACAGCCTGTGATATTCCTAACATATGCAGGGTCAGTGCTTCAAGGTCTCCTGTCTGTAGGGCTGCCAAGGACCAACCAGATATACCAATCACCTGCCGTAAGAGGAGGCAGATAGTAGGGTCAATGGGAGGGCCACAGACACCAACACAAGATGACTATCAAATTGTGAATAGACCAGAAATAGTTATAATTCTACGCCTCAGAACAGGACATAACCGACTCCGAAGTCACATGTATACAAAGTTAAGATTGGCAACACGGCCATGTGTACATGTGGACAAGCAGCACAGAGTGACAAACATATACTTCAAGTGTTTTCAGAGCATGAAACGCTGAGGCAGACATATTAGCCAGAATAAACAACACTGTAATCAAAGCTCTATGGGCCACAGTGTGAACTACAAAAGACAGTGAGTTTCATTCAGGAGACAGAATTACAGATATAGACATGTTTCAAGTGAACGAAAGAAGAAAAAGAAGAATATGGTATCAGCGAACAGTAAATCTATTTGGTGGTGTCGATAAGGCTGGACTGAGTTAATCCCGTAGCCAGCTGAAAAATTGTTCATTCTATATCGGTTTCTACAAGCCCGTAGACGGGACAGGGTGGAGGTTGGGGTATTCAATCCACCCCCCCCCCGAAAAATCAGAACATGCATTGTAAAACTATGAATACAGCTTACAGGTGCATAAATTCCCTTCCCTTGACTATTATTCATCATAAAATGCTTCAACTTTACACACGCAAAAATAAGGAATTACACACGAAAATTGGCGGATGACAATTTTGTATTTCGTAACCTATTTCCCCCCTCCCCATCCCTAATAACACTCTATGATGTTCGTCCGTCGTGATCGACGATGACCAAAAACTCAACCATAATAATAATAACAATAAATAATAAAATAATAAAGTTAATAGTGCGTTTTTAAATGACTAGCAAGTCCAATGCGCGCACAAAATGTTCTTTTACAGAATTGACAACAATAGAATGTATCTGTGTGAGGTTGAGATGTTTTTTCTTTTCTACGTGTCCGCTTCTGTCTTGCAGTTTCTTGTCTGAATTCTTCTGCCGCTAGTGCTCCCGTTCTAATGCTGTAACGCCAAGCCGAGATATAACAACTGTCCTGGGTTTTTAATATATTACAGCAATATAAATAAACCCTTAAAGCAAAATAAATAAACCCTTACAGCAAGATAGATAAACCCTTACAGCAAGATAAATAAACCCTTACAGCAAGATAAATACACCCCAACAGCAAGATAAATACACCCCTACAGCAAGATAAATACACCCTTACAGCAAGATAAACCCTTTAAAAAAAATTGGTACCACATCCTATCCAGGACGTAGCTATCGACCCAGCATTTGTTGGCTGTGGTGATTTTTTTAGGCAATATAAATACGTTCATTAGGTTGCCATTGCTTTCTGAACTGTCCGGATGCACAATTGCCTGTACAGCAAGATAAATAAACCCTTACAGCAAGATAAATAAACCCTTACAGAAATACAGAGTTAGCTTCTATGTCATTGTTAAAATTATATCGGTCACATGTATGATATTGTTACGATTAGATCTGACAAATCTATGTTGTTGTTACGATTAGATCTGACAAATCTATGTTGTTGTTACGAATAGATCTGACAAATCTATGTTGTTGTTACGATTAGATCTGGTACATCTATGACATTGCTAAGATTAGATCTGGTAATTTATGACATTGCTAAGATTAGATCTGGTACATCCATGTTAATGCTAAGAATATTCGATTGGATACATTACGGGAACATGTGGCTGTTTCTGTTTCAGCGGACAAGCAGAAGATTTTCTGCCAGATAAGCATAAGATTCAACAATTGAAGATGAGCCTTCTTCTGAGACAACCTTTCAAGTTAGTTAAAAACATATGGCCGGTTCTGAAATGTCATGCCAGTGATTGCTCAAAACCTTGTGATAGACAGAGGTTCAGAAACTACCCACTGATGGTAGAACCCACTTCTAGTGAGTAGAACATGTTTGTATATCTGTAGTTGTGTATCTTCACATGTTTGTATGTTTACATGTTTTGTTTGCATGTATATCTGCATGTTTGTATATCTGTATATTTTGAAGTTGTATTCTACATCACGCCAACATGTGCCATGTAGACTACTGAGTTTTCAAAGTTTTGTCTTATTTATTATCATAATTTGTGGATAATATCAAGTATGCTTTCAAGAGCTAATACAATGAAGCTGTCAACTGGATGTATTTTTACTAGTATAAAGAGCAGTGGCGTAGCGTCAATAGACGTCGAAACACTTGTCGTCCCCGTTACACAAAGTAAATAACACACACAAATTACTATTTATTTGCTATAAACATTACAAAAAAGATAAATGCTGGTTCGTTATTTGACGGTTTTCAGTCCCGAGGATCACACAAAGTATCCGCCCTTGAAGTTTGAAGCCAGGTGCCTTTGGTGTCCACAAAAACTATTTGCTATAAACATTACAAAAAAGATAAATGCTGGTTCGTTATTTTACGGTTATCACACAAAGTATCCGCCCTTGAAGTTTGAAGCCAGGTGCCTTTGGTGTCCACAAAAACTATTTGGAAAAACTACACTGAAAATTTGACATCGACAACCTTTGCCCCCCCCCCCCGCCGCCCAATTAAGTATATGACAATAGGAAAAAAAGACGTCGCTTAGTGCCTGGTGGAAGCACAATTTGAAAAACCCATTGATATTTAAATATCTGCCGCACTAGATTGCTAACTCTGGCTTCAGACATGGCCGGGCTCGCTTCAGACCAATCATATGTTTAGAAATAGTGTATTATGACGCGTTTTCATAGAATTGCAAACTGGAAACCTCTATCTGGTTATATCTGTGCATAAGCCATAAACTATTATTTGTGTGTGTAATTAATTGTGTATAACTTGAAATATGGAGAAAGTAAGTTTGCCATACTCAAATATTGTTAACATTCTTTTGGGAAGAATGAAGGGAAGAGCTATCTACCTATTTAAAAAAAAAGTTTCTGGATGTCTCCACTCTAAAGAATCACATTACGCGTAATGTGTAATCCCCAAATTTACTTCAACATCAATAGCACTGTTACAATAGTTTACCATATAATGGCATCAGTTATGTATCGTGTGAACATATCAGTGGACATACTGAGACGTGTTCAAGTTAATGATATCATGCCGAGACTGTCTCCAAAATCATGGCAGTCCTGTTAACCAATACACGTAAAGTGTGATTTTCGGCGAATTTGCGCGTATGAGGCACGATAATATATCGGTCCACCGGTCTATACGCTGTGGCCCTTGTTTGCTTTGCGGCGTCAGGGGTGGAAGAGTTTTCTGGAGATGGTGTGCTATTTGTAAGACTTCTTGTGTGCTATGTGTAAGCTCGCCCACCGGGTATAAAGGCGAATTTTAAAACGCGATGTTGACCGCATAAAACACGGTGAAACACGTAAAAACTATCGTCATCCACTGCATCTTGATTGGCCTTGCCACTGGTTTCAAATGAGATCCGACAAGAACGTGAGGTCGACATTTTGTACAACTATTCCTCACCTAAACCAAAATCATCAGTGAAAGTCATTTTCACATCCATGAAAATTCACTTGAATTGAAAAAGGTTTTTCCATTGACATTTAAGTGCATGTAGCGTGCTAACGCTTCTCGATAAAACTCGGACACAAATAAGCCCGTTAGACAAACAGCACTGATTGGGAGAGATAGCAAGACATACTATTGATATAACAGCTCTGGATGAAACGCACCTAGCTTGTCTCGGTCAGTTCCGCGAAAGTAAAGACGTGAAGCAGGAGTTGGCTTCGCTATTAAAACAGCACTCGTTGGTAAACTAGCAGGTCCACCAAAGGCAATAAATGATCGTCTCATGACGGGAAAATGAACATGCTCTTTTGTGAGAAATTGTAACAATCCATCAGTGCGTAAGCGCCAGCGCACGCTGACAGGCCAGTGCATTGGCGACCACATCTATGATGAATCTGGAATCGTGTTTGCACGTAGCAAGCAGCAGTACCCAGCATTAAATTATGCAGGCATGTGACCGGGTCAAAATTTGGGATATCACAGTCCCAATGCTAAACGCATTCATGCTGCCGTAGCCCGAATGATAGCCATAGATATGGAGCTTTTTCAAGTAGTTGAACGACCAGGTTTCAGAGAGTTGATGCATACAATGGAAAAAAGGTATGAATTGCCTTCAAGAAAGTGCTTTGCTGAACATGTCATTCTTGATGTGTAAACATCTGAAGGTAAAAATTGCAGCAATGATATCTGACACTGATTACATATCATTCACAACAGATACGTGGACAGCTGAACACACCACTCAGTCATTTATGGGCATCACTGGCCATTGGTTAACAGACTCATTCGTTCACCGCAGTGTAGTCTTACATTGTACTGCATGTGATGAACATCATACGGCCACGAACTTGCTTGCACATTTTGAAATGATGCTGGATGAGTGATCAATTGCACGTGAGAAGTGCCAGGATGTTGTGAGAGACAATGCATTTAACATTGCCAAATGCTTTCGTGATGGCAGCTATTCAAGTGTTTGATGTTTTGCACACACACTGCAGCTGTGTGTGCGTGATGGTCATTCAAGTCTAACGTATGTTTCTGACATCATCAGTATTGGAAGAAAATTGGTACGACATTCCAAACACTCTTCTTCAGCAACCAGTCGTTTGCATGAACTTCAAAATGAATTAAACCTACCACAACATCAGCTTATCCAGGATGTGACAACACGATGGAACTAAACTTTCTATATGCTACCACGTCTGTTAGAACAACGACGCAGCATCAGCCTGTACTGTGTTGAAATTGATTTGGTAACTGTGTTAACTGCACAGCAGTGAGCAGTCACGGAGAATGTGGTAGCTACTTTGGCACCATTTGAAGAACTCACACGTGAAATAAGTGCCTCTCAGGCATCAATATCAGTTGTGATCGCGCCCGTGTGTTCCGGGGCCCGAAAAGGTGAGCAAATAATAGCAACACTGTTTACCTTCCACGCATGTCGTAAAAGGCGACTAAGGAGGTTATGGGATGAAGTTGGCTGTCCCATCCCATATAGGATCAGTGACCCAAAGCCATGATGGAGTCGGATGTGGCAGGCCGAAAGGCGCAGATATCGCAGAAATGCTGTAAACCATGACAACGCATTCCGTTCTCCGGACTACATCCTGCTAATCTGCAGGAGTTTGAGAACGAACGCAGAAGAAGAAGAAGTTGTGATCGCATTAGTGAAAACACTCATGGCTTTCTTCCAGAAAGAAGGTAGTGATGCCAGGATCAAAACTATGAAAGCAGCCCTGCTTGAAGCTATTAGCATCAGGTTTGCGAACATTGAATCTAACAGTATTTACACCTGTGCCACACTACTGGATCCTCGATTCAAGTTGTGCTTCTTCGAACGTGGCAGAAATGATGCACGAGCCCATCTAATGTTAGCAGCTAACTCTATTATTGATTCAGCAAACACAGTCAGTGCACAGGATCCATCAGCTACTAGTAGTAGTACTAGTGTTTTGACTTCTGTGAGCACTGCCACACAGTACCAGTCCAGCCTATGGAGCTGTTTTGACACAATTGTCGAGGAAAATCCCACCACAGATCGTTCTGCAAGTGCGAAGGCAACAACATTAACATTGAGGTGACACAGTACCTGTCAGAGCCACTTCAAACTCGACAGTCAGATCCAGTTTCTTGGTGGCATGCCAATAAGCAAAGATTTCCAAGTATGGCTAGACTGGCGCAGGCATTTCTTGCACCACCAACTACAAGTGTACCATCGGAAAGGCTGTTCAGTACTTTAGGAGACATTATCACTAACCACCGTAGTAGCAGTGTACCACAAAATGCGGAGACGTTGATTTTTCTGAAATACAACTCATCCCTTCTTGACTCTGAGAGTTCAACTTCACAGCCATAATGAAGACTGACTGACTGAAATAGTGAAATTACTGAATGAATGTATTTCAATAAATTAAATCTGTTCAATGTACTGTTGTTGTGAGTTGTAACTCAGCTGCCAATTTGCCAACTGAAAACAATGTGAAAAATAAAATACTGAAAACTAAAAATTAAAATTACTAAATTAGCATTATGTGCTTATGTATTATGTTTCATCTGGAACTTATAGAACTTAATATTACTTATTCTAATGTAAACATAATTATTTTACATTTAAATGATTTAATATGAGTATATGTCATCATTGTCATGTCTATCGTAATGAACTGCAGTAATGAACAGCCGAGTGACTCCACTCACCTAAGTCAAGTGATATAGTACATTATTTAACTTTTATTTTTTTATTTGGAAATCCGGCTCTGGTCGGATCTCACTTCATAAATTTGACCAAATCCGGCTGAAACCGGATTTCTAAATTTGGAATCCGGTACAGCCCTAGTATCTAGTATCTGAGAACATTGTGTATCTACTATCTGTGAGTATCATATTGAAAAGAATAAGATGTCATAAATCTGCACATAATAATAATAATAATAATAATAATAATAATAATAATAATAATAATACCCATAACCGGTCAGGGTCATCATACACATCTGTACACATCTCTTGACTCTTGTTTAGAAACTGGCTTCAAAGCACGCGGAGCATTTCCATAAGTGCACTGCCCTCCGTTCCAGCAGCCATACCAATGTATGCAGACAAAGTCCCAGTCAGATGTTGATTGTGTGATCTTTGGGACTTTCCAAAAACATTACTTTTCCTTCCCTCACCTCTAGATACCTAACATTATATGTAGGCCTATGTGTAGGTTCTCAGCCTTATCTTAATCTTGAGGTGAATTTGTTACTGCCATCATTAAGTCTGCTTTATCTCTTCTCAGCAATGTGCCGTCTATCACCGTATTGCCTGCCAATACGTCGGCTCTCTCGTTTCCTCTGACCCCATTATAACCAGGGCAGTATATCCATGTAATACTCTGGACAATGGAGTTGTTCAATAAGTCCCACCATTCTCATCTCAGCATGAACTTTTCAATCTTGCGCAACATGCCTTGAGAGTCTTCGAGTATTACCGAGTGTGTTAGTGTATCAGTTATCAACCAAGTAAGTGCTGCTGTAGCTCCCTTTATCTCCATTCTCATGCTCGATTTGACAGTAGAAAATGCTGAAGATTTCTCAGCCAACTTCACGCCGTTTCTGTAGGCAACATTTGTGTTTCTGTTAACTGAGCCATCTGTGTATATAATTATGTCTCGTAGTTTCGAGTGCAACTGGGCGAGTTCATGCACTGTAGCCTGGACCCTGACATCCATCCATTTTCAACACGCTTTATCTAGTTCTATTATTACTTTAGTCAGTGATTTCTTCTCAGTGTCTACCTCCACCCATTCACTGCCCTTTCCTATTTCTTCAAATTCACATACTCTTCGCAGTGTCTTCAGTCTCTGCCATCCATGATCTGCCACGCTCGATTCGTTTTCCTTTTGACTCATCTAGGTTTTGGTGTAATGGGTGGTGGTTGCTTTCTGTCATTTTAAGGTACGACCTAACTTGTGCTACCTGATGTACGCTAATGATGGAGAGAGCAAGCAGAAATCTCATAGCAGAGATGGGTGTGTCTCTAGTACACCCCAGTACCGCAATCATTGCCTCATTTTGGACTTTTTCCAATCTATCGACTTGTATCAGTGACAGTGTTAGTAGGCCGAGACCATCGCTCAATTAATAAATCCGTAACCCTTCAGGGTCGTAGGGGTACCACATTGGATGCTTCGACGTACAGAGTCCTCCAACGAATTATATCCTCAGCGATGCGGATGAGTGTAGAAATATCTTACTCTGTCCATTCTTTGATGTCTGTCCATGCCTTTATTTTCCCCTCTGCTCCTTCCACCCTCGACAGTTCCCTGCAGTATTGTTTTTGACAAGGAATCGTGCTTGCATACATGTCCGAACCATGCTAGTTTTCGTCGTTTTACTATTGAAAGCAATGGCTTCTGAACACCTGTACACATCTCTACTTTATTTCTTACGTACATATTGGTCTTATGTTCCCTATAGGAAATTCGTAGAATTCGTCTGTAGCCTTTGTACTCGAAAGCCTGTAATCTTCTCTCCATGTCAGCAGTGAGTGTCTCTCATAACCATACGGCACAACAGAAAGCACCAGCGACTTATACAGTTTGATTTTCACTCCAACACTGATGTTGCTTTTCCAAATCACAGTTAGCCTTGACAAGGACGCTAAAGCCATCTCCAGCCTTATTTAAGTTCTGCTTTGCATTTACCATCGCTGCATATACTGTATCCGAGGTATTTGAAGGTATTCACCTCCTCAAGCTTATTTCCATTCATCATGATATTAGTCTGGTTTTCTGTGTCTCTGCTGTTTACCAAGATTTTGCTCTTATCTGTATTGATTTCCATTCCGTACTTGCTGGTAACTTTTTCCAACTTTGATGTTAATTCTTGCAATGATCGTTCTGACCCAGCTATAAGATCAATATTATCAGCGAAACGCAAGTTGCAAATAGGGCGGCCTCCAATCGATATAGACGTGTTGTAATCATATAATGTCTCTTGTATGATGTGCTCTAAGTATATGTTAAAAAGTACTGGGGACATTTTATGGTCATATAAAAAAACACACGAATGGCACGCAATTTTACCACCATTTTATTTGCACATAATTGCACTGACAATAAACAGTCTGTTTCATTTTACAACATGATGACGCAATCACAGATCACATGATGTACTAGGTAAGACTTGTAATCCGTGCTACCACTCTTGGACATTTTCCATCAAATGTGGGTTTTTTCGATCAGACCTGAGGATCCTGGGTTATTTTTGTAAACGAATCTGGGCTTTGTGTCAAGTTATTTTGTTGGTTCATGCTAAGCAAATGTGGCCTATTTTTGCAGAACTAATCTCATACATTATTTAACGACACAAACTTTCGCTAAGGGCACATACAACGCAGCATTCATCGATCTACGCGTAGGAAGGGGGCTAACACCCTTTAGGAAGGGGGCTCCCTGAATTACACGAAGATAGAATTAGCACTAGCAGACGCTTTGCGTTTATTATCTCCACGTCACGGAAACTCAATGAAATAAAACGTACTATTACAAAAATGGACTGATATCTCGTGGTTAGAACACATTTCCCTAACATGTATCATATTTTTGTATAACTGTGTAAAGGTGCCTATTACACAGTTATACAAATATATATATATATATTCATTCAATGGTACCATGCCTTTCGGGATGGCGATCATGTCCCTCCACAGTTCTCTGTTTGTTATACATTTAAATATAGTTTCTGGTGATTCTGCATTATGCCAGGCTTTCAAGCCATCCAATATTTTCTCACGTTGTCTTCCTCTGTCTCTCTTACCCTCGATCTTTCCAATTGTTACGATGTTCTCCATCCCACCCCGTCTCATGACATGACCCAGAAATTGTGCTTGTCGTCTTCTAATACAGTTAATAAGTTCTCTATTTGAGTTGATCAATTGTAGAACTATAGCATTACTCTTCTTAGCTGTCCATGATTTTTTCAACATTCTTCTATAAAACCACTTCTCTGTGGCCTCCAAATATTTTCTTGCAATATTGTCAATTATCCATGCTCCACTACTATATAACAGTATGTGCTCTATGTAACATTTTAGTATTTTCTTTATTACTTCTATTGATAATGAATTATTACACATGTTCCTCATCTTCTGGAATGCTGCTTGTGCATGTGCTGTTCGACATTTCATCTCAGTGTCGCATCTACCATCTGACGTAATAATGGTGCCCACATATTTAAATTTGTCTACTTGTTTAAGAGCTGTCCCGTTGACCTTGATGTTACATTTAGAAGGGCTAGATGTTTTAGGTGTAACCATTCTGTTTTGTTGATGTTAAAGCTGATACCTTTGTTTGCGATTTCTTCTTCTATAGTTGTAATCAATTGTTGTTCTTTTTCACTCTTTGCTACCAAAACCATGTCGTCAGCATATCTCAGGTTATTCACATTATACCCACCAACAGCTATTCTTGACATGTTTTCTATAGATTTACAAATCATTTCACTGACTAAGTTAAACAGATCAGGTGATAGCACACACCCTTATCGGACTCCGTGTCTTATTGGATGAAATTCCCCTATTTGGTTGTTGATTTTGATTGCTGTTGTTTGTTGCTAATAAATGTTCTCTATTATTCTAAGGTCTTTACTATCAATGTTGATATCTTTTAACATACTGATGACTTCCTTAAGTGTCACTTTCTCAAATGCTTTCGTAAGGTCTATGAAGAACAAATATAGATCTGTTCCTAGCTTCAATTGATCTTTCTATCAACATTCTAATGCTATAGATGACATTATTTGTCCCATTTCCCGTTAACAAAACCGTTTTGTTCTTCGCCGATTTCTGGACTTAGTTTCCTTCTTACTCTCACCATGATGATTTTAAGTAAAAAATTTTAGTCATAATACACATTAAACTTATGATGCGATGGTCATCACATTCAATAGCTCCCGGTTTTTTTTTGGTTATGTTATGAATATGGATTTTAATCACATGGTAAATAACAAGTGTTGTAAATAGCATTCAATAGCTTTATTATTATATCTGCGCCAAAATCACCCATTGTATATATATATATATATATATATATATATATATATATATATATATATATATATATATATATATAGGAGTATAAATAAGAGCTGGGATTTTTTTCTCGGACCGTGAGACTTGGTACTTTTTAAAGTGTTGAGTGGTAACTGTCTTTGTAATAATCGAAAGAAGATTTAGTTGATAACGACTAGAAGATGCTGCCAATTTTGAGAGCTACCTCATGGCGCTTGCTTATGAAGCCGATTAAATTATCTATAGTCACGGTCAGACACACGCAATCAAACCAATCAAAAGGAGACTGTGGCAGCTTTCAGTTTCCGGCATCGCCGTATACTCCCATAAAGGAATGTGATTGTCAAAATACAAGCTGGTACACTTCAGGAAGTAGGTTTGATTTCTCTTATATAGATATCATTATTTTCGAACATGGAACACATCCATAGGTGCTCCGATCTTCCCAAGAGTATATCCCCAATTGTTGTTGTTCGTCCATCACATGATGTTGATTTCATATGATAACGTATATTCACTTAATGAAAGTCAGAATTATGTCCATGTCTATGAGTGTGTAGATGTCGAATAAGCAAGTTTGGCCAGCTTGGACATGGAGTTACCACGTATTACGCAACGGCCGACAGTTCTAGTTGTCTGTTAGTTAACAAACATTCATTGCAGGTCCATAATAATATTTATATTTTGTTTGGCCACACTTTATTCACAGCTCATTTACTCTGGACATGGAAAAGGAACCATTATTAATTTCTTTTAATCTTGCAGTATCTCTTAAAGAGTTCAGTATGTCGGCGTGGTCTATTATTCGATTTGGCAGAAACTGCCAAACTATTCATTCCCTCTCATTGCCTTCAATACCTGAAGCCATTAGTGCAAATAATGAAGCCATTAGTGCAAATTATGAGGCCATTAGTGCAAATTATGAAGCCATTAGTGCAAATTATGAGGCCATTAGTGCAAATTATGAGGACATTAGTGCAAATTAAACAGCGACACAATGCATATCCATTCTCTGGACTACATCCTGCTTGAAATTTAGTAGGATCATTCGCGTGCTACAAGAGAGATCCAGCGGGAGTTTGAGAATGAATGATGAAGAACACCTGATTGACCAGACACAAAAATGATTATGACCCCATCTAAGTTTGACCTCCCCACAGCATCAAGCCACTGTTCACGAATATGACCAGCTTGTATTTTTCCCGATTATTCTCATTGAGTTGCTGAGAATGAGAAATTCTTCTTCTTCTTTCGTTCACTTGAAACATGTCCATATCTGTAATTCTGTCTCCTTAATAAAACTCACTGTCTTTTGTAGTTCATACAGTGTCCCATAGAGTTTTGATTCCAGTGTTGTTTCCTCTGGCCAATATGTCTGCCTCAGCGTTTCATGCTCAGAACACTCTTGAAGTATATGTTTGGCACTCTGTGCTGCCTGTCCACATGTACACATGGCCGTGTTACCAATCTTGAACTTTGTATACATGTGACTGCGGAGTCGGTTGTGTCCTGTTCTGAGACGTAGAATTATAACGTTCTGGTCTGTTCATAATATGATAGTCATCTTGTGTTCGGGTTTGTGGCTTTCTTAATGACTTGATCATCTTTTTTTTCTATAGGTAGGTGATTGGTATATCTGGTTGGTCTTCGGCAGCACCTTCCTTAGCCAGTTGGTCTGCTTTTTCATTTCCTGGTATTCCACAGTGAGAGGGTATCCACTGCATGGTTACCCTATACTGGTAAGACAATTCGCTAAGTAGTTTTTTCAAGTCTGTTAGTTTTTCAGACTGGAGAGCTTGAAGCACTGACAGGAATCTGTCAGGAATACCACAGGCTGTAGGTCAGAGTTGGAGTTCAGCAGTTTTTTAGCTGCCACACTAATTGCCTGGATTTCTGCATCATAATTATTGCAGAATTTTCCTGTCGGTGTTCTGATTGTATCTCTAGGCTTGTGTGGATATTCTATATATACACCTGCACCTCCATTCCTCATAGCATTCTGTGCTGACCCATCTGTGTATACTCTGACCCATATATCTTGTGGATATTCCTCATCCAGGAAACTGAGGGTGACTGTCATTCGCTGCACACTGTTCTGTTCGTCCTCGCTTAGTATTCCTTTCACATGGGTCTGAATGTATATTGTCATTCCATGGCTTTCACTCCACGGGGTTTGTTCTGGTACAGACCTTAAGGGGCTGTCAACTTCAGGTATGTCTGTAAGTTGTCTATGGAGTCGTTTAGCTTGATGGATAAAGCTGCTCCTTTTCAGTCGCCCCATTGCTAGATTTTGGAATCTTTCCTTCATTGGATGACTTGGCATACACTGAAACTTTTCTGCTTGAATTAGTACTTTTGTGTCTCTTCGTTCGCCAAGTGTTTGCACTCTTCCCATTTTCTGCATCTCTGCTATGGGTGTTGATTTCATTGCTCCCAACATTATTCTAAGTTCCTGGTTTTGCACTTTATCTAGATCTTGTAATGTGGTGTTTGATGCAGGACACCACGCAGCTGAACCATATTCCAGGTGTGGTCTTATGCCTTGCTGGTAAACTTTACTGAGTATATTTCCACTGGCTCCCCATGTGGTTCCACATAGTTTTCTCAGGATAGCTAACTTCCTTCTGGCTTTTGTTGTTGCTTTGTTTATGTGCTGCTTCCATGTCAGCTTATCATCAAAAGTAACTCCGAGGTATGTGGGTTGTTTGTCTTCTTTCAAGAGCTCTCCATCTATCTTGATATGACCAGCTTTTTGTTTTGGTGAGAGGGTAAAGAGTGTAGTGCTGCACTTATCTGTGTTAATGCTGACGCACCATCTATTTGCCCATAATGTTACGGCATCGATAGCTCTTTGTATTTGTTTAGTGGCCACTGTTGCATGTTCTTCCGTGCACCAGATCACCAGGTCGTCAGCATACATTGCCACTTTGATCCCGTGTGGTAGTTCAGCAACTAGGTCATTGATGTAAACCAAGAAAAGTGTGGGTGACAGGACTCCTCCCTGGGGGACTCCATGACGCAGTAGAACTTTTGTTGCTCTTGCGACCATCTAATTGTACCCTGGCTCTTCTATTATGCAGGTATGCTTTTACCCATTTGTACATTCTTGAGCTAACCCTGCAATTTCGCAATTTCTTTAGGAGCCCTTCTTTCCAGACCTTATCAAATGCTTTCCTGAGGTCTATCCAAGCTGCTAGTACCAGTTTCTTTTCTTGGAAGGCATCCTCAATCTCTTGGGAGAGGTAGGTTGCCTGATCTTCAGTAGAGTAGCACTGTCTGAAACCTGCTTGCTGTGATACCAGAAGGTTTTCACTTTCAAGGTACCACTGCATCCTAAGATTGATAATGCGTTCCATTGTTTTACATAGACAGCTTGTGAGGCTGATAGGCCTGTAGTTGGAGACTGTGTTGCCATCTTTTCCTGATTTGAGGAGTGGTATCATTATTGCTTCTCTCCACGCCTGTGGTACATTACCCGTGGACCAGCTTGTGTTAAAGATCTGCAGTAGCTTTGCTCTTGCTGCAATTCCCAGGTTTCTAATCATTTCATTGGACACTCCATCAGCTCCAGGGGACTTTTTCATTTTCAATTTGGATATTGCATGCTCCAGTTCTCTCATTGTGATTGGTGCCTCCACCAATCTCGTTAAAGACCTCATCAAAAGTAGACCAAGATAAATGGGAAGAACTTACAATAGAGCTAAATGGCATTCTACAGAAACAAAAAACAAAAAAACGTAGCATCTTGCAAAAAGTAGAAATGTAACAGATCAACAGCGGATAGTAGCTACAAAGTCACGGCTAGACCAAAACAATCTAAAGTGGTTATCCTACGCCCGAACTGTCCCAGGAAATTTGCGGTCACGATCAGAATAGGACTTATTAGCCATCAACGAACTCATAGTCAAGAACGTAACTCTAACTGAATTTCAAAAGTGGACGTAACAAACTGGTCATGATCATCACTTGCGATGGACAAACAACAATCATCATGTGACGGACAAACAGCAATGATCATGTGACGGACAAACAACAATCATCATGTGACGGACAAACAACAATCAGCATGTGACACGTTTATCATATGTTCAGCTGTCTATGTTGCTTGTCCACTAAAACACATGGTTGATGGGGCTACATAAATCTATGTATGTGAAATGTTCACTTATTTTATGTCATGTTCTCAAGTGTACGAAGATTACGTATGTTATTTCATCATGATCGTGATAGTAATCCCTTTGCTAGTCCAAACTTCTTTTTTGGTCTCAACTTTTCTAGTCCCAATTTTTTTAGTCCCAACTTTTTTAGTCCCAACTTTTCTAGTCCCAACTTTTTTAGTCCCAACTTTTTTGTCCCAACTTTTTTTAGTCCCAACTTTTCTAGTCCCAGCTTTTTTAAGTCCCAACTTTTCTAGTCCCAACTTTTTTAAGTCCCAACTTTTCTAGTCCCAATTTTTTTAGTCCCAACTTTTCTAGTCCCAACTTTTTTAGTCCCAACTTTTCTTAGTCCCAACTTTTCTAATGTCATTGATGAATGTGTGTGGTATTTCCTGGACAAAATGTACATGTTTATTATTTGATTGCATCTTCGTTTGTCAACGAAATTTCTATGTCATTTCCAGATATATCATTGTGTTTATGGTATCAGATGTACAGTGAATCGCCAAGAGAAGAGAGACTTGATTAAAAACAAACATTCCTTCGTGACGATTTTCATTAATCTCGTGATTTTCCTTGGTCACTATGTACATACTTTGTATCAACACCGAGTAACGAAATAATGGGAAAACATGACGCAAAGAAAGCCTTGTTTTGATTCTGCTCGCATTGGCAAGAGTCATGATTATAACTGATCTTGTGCTCGCATTGGCAAGAGTCATGATTATAACTGATCTTGTGCTCGCATTGGCAAGAGTCATGATTATAAGTAATCTTGTGCTCGCATTGGCAAGAGTCATGATTATAACTGATCTTTAACTCGCATTGGCAAGAGTCATGATTATAACTGATCTTGTGCTCGCATTGGCAAGAGTCATGATTATAAGTGATCTTGTGCTCGCATTGGCAGGAGTCATGATTATAACTGATCTTTAACTCGCATTGGCAAGAGTCATGATTATAACTGATCTTGTGCTCGCATTGGCAAGAGTCATGATTATAAGTGATCTTGTGCTCGCATTGGCAGGAGTCATGATTATAACTGATCTTGTGCTCGCATTGGCAAGAGTCATGATTATAAGTGATCTTGTGCTCGCATTGGCAAGAGTCATGATTATAACTGATCTTGTGCTCGCATTGGCAGGAGTCATGATTATAACTGATCTTTAACTCGCATTGGCAAGAGTCATGATTATAACTGATCTTGTGCTCGCATTGGCAAGAGTCATGATTATAAGTGATCTTGTGCTCGCATTGGCAGGAGTCATGATTATAACTGATCTTGTGCTCGCATTGGCAAGAGTCATGATTATAAGTGATCTTGTGTTCGCATTGGCAAGAGTCATGATTATAACTGATCTTGTGATGCTCTATTTCGACATTTTCTGGGGAAGATGGGCAACATTTTATGTGTGCGTGCGTGTGGTGCAATGATGTTAGTTTCGAAGCGGATCTAAATGAAATAAGGTCTACGCTAGAATGAGAAAGTATATTTATCTTCAGAGTTCATTCTCAAACTCCCGCCAGATATCTCTTGTAGCAGGACAATGATCCTACTAGGTTTCCAGCAGAATGTAGTTCCAGAGAATGGAAATGCGTTGTGTCGCCATTTTTATTTGCGCCAATGGCCCGAGACATCCATCTTCAGTGGAATAAACATTATCATTAAAGACGTTTGAAAAAAAAACACCAATAATGTTAGAGAAAATGATTAACGACAACATTGGAGAAAATGAGAAACGATAACAAAGAGAATGGGAAACAATAAAATTAGAGGAATAAAAATAATAACTTTGGAGAGAATGAGAAACACTAAGAGAGAGAAAGAGAATGAAAAACAATAACATTAGAGAGGATGAAAAACAATAATATTAGAGAGGATGAAGTCTAATATTCGAGAAAATTATAAAGATAACAATGATGTTTGTCCGTCGTGATCGACGATGACCAAAAACTCAACCATAATAATAATAACAATAAATAATAAAATAATAAAATTAATAGTGCGTTTTTAAATGACTAGCAAGTGCAATGCGCGCACAAAATGTTCTTTTACAGAATTTACAACAATAGAAGGTATCTTTGTGAGGTTGAGATGTTTTTTCTTTTCTACGTGTCTGCTTCTGTCTTGCAGTTTCTTGTCTGAATTCTTCCGCCGCTAGTGCTCCCGTTCTAATGCTGTAACGCCATGCTGTTCTATCCTGAGCGAGGCTCTCCCAAGCGCCTACGTCAATGTTAAGATGTTTCAAGGATGAATTGAGCGTGTCTTTGAAACGCTTTTTCTGTCCACCAGCTTTTCGAAATCCTGCCTTAGTTCTCCATAATATATTTGTTTTGGCAAACGCGAGTTCTCCATACGCACAAGATGGCCTGTCCAGCGTGCCTGCGCCTTCATAAGTATTGTAAGTATAAGTATATAAAGATAACATTATAGAGAATAAGAAACACTAACGTTGGAGAGAGAGAATGAAAAACGATAACATTAGAGAGAATGAGTAAAGATACCATGAGAAAAAATGAGAAACAATAAGAGAGAATGAGAACCGACAACAATGATAATGAAAAACGATAAGAGAATTAGAAACGATAACATTATACAGAATGAAAAACGATAACATTAGAGAGAATGAAAAACGATAACATTATATATATATATATATATATATATATATATATAGAGAGAGAGAGAGAGATAATAAAACAATAAGAAAGAGAATGAAAAACGATAACATTAAAAACGATTAAAAAGAATGAGAAACGATAATATTGGAGAGTGAATGAGAAACGACAGCGTTAGAGTATGCGAGTGAAAGATATGCAGTGATATATGGCGAAACAAATCAAAGAAATACAGCCTCAAACATCTTCTGCAGCTGCAACATACTGACACTATAAGGGACATAGGCTTTACAAGAGAAATCATGACATAACTTGATCGACAAATAGACCATGAATAAACCCTGTGTGACATGTATTGAACATCAGAATATCATGGCACAAAAAATGATGTTTTTAGTAGTGTCTGAAATGTATGTATATCTTCTTCTTGTTCTGCGTTCGTTCTCAAACTCCTGCAGATTAGCAGGATGTAGTCCGAAGAACGGAATGAGCTGTGTCATGGTTTACAGCATTTCTAAGCTATCTGCGCCTTTCGGCCCGACACATCCGACTTCAGCATGGCTTTGGGTCACTGACTCTATATGCGATGGGACAGCCAACTCCATCCCATAACCTCCTTAGTCGCCTTTTACGACATGCGTGGAAGGTAAACAGTGTTGATATTCTTTGCTCCCCTTCGGGCCCCGGCAACACACGGGCGGACATGTATGTATATGTGTAATCGGTATAATGTCATTAAGATATTTAATTGTTCTCTATATAAAAGTCATAGAACTTACGTCAAACACAAGGTCGATCTGATTTACAATGAACAGTGTAAGAACAGACTTACAGTATGTGCAATTTCATATTATTGTTTTACATTTTTTCTGTTACCGTTTCTTATTATAATGATGTATTAAGTCTATGAGTTCAGTGTAAAGCTTGTCGACCTTATGTTTTATTATCTGTTATAAATATAAAAGTGATAATTTTGAAACTTGACCACAGGTGAATCGGATAAATTCAAAATGTACTTCATTGTTGGAAGTGTTATTGTTGCTTTGCTGCATGTCTATGTGTATGGCTATGCACTGCACCACGAGGAACGACCAGAGTTCGTGGCGTACTCCCATCTAAGGCTTAGAACAAAGGTACCTGTTCTTATAGATGGGTGATAGTTGTGTACATGATGGTACGTGTTGAAATGGTAAATAAAACATTAGGCTGCATACAATATGTAGACTTAAGGACTGTCACAGGAAGAAACAATATATCAACGCGAGCAAGTATGTGACATGAAGAAACAATATATCGACGTGAGTAAGTGTGTGTCATGAATAAACAATATATCGACGTAAGTGTGTGTCATGAAGAAACAATATATCGACGTAAGTGTGTGTCATGAAGAAACAATATATCGACGCGAGCAAGTGTGTGACATGAAGAAACAATATATCGACGTGAGTAAGTGTGTGTCTTGAATAAACAATATATCGACGTGAGTAAGTGTGTGTCATGAATAAACAATATATCGACGTGAGTAAGTGTGTGTCATGAATAAACAATATATCGACGTGAGTAAGTGTGTGACATGAAGAAACAATATATCGACGTGAGTAAGTGTGTGTCATGAATAAACAATATATCGACGTGAGCAAGTGTGTCACATGAAGAAACAATATATCGACGTGAGTAAGTGTGTGTCATGAATAAACAATATATCGACGTGAGTAAGTGTGTGTCATGAATAAACAATATATCGACGTGAGTAAGTGTGTGACATGAAGAAACAATATATCGACGTGAGTAAGTGTGTGTCATGAATAAACAATATGTCGACGTGAGCACGTGTGTCACATGAAGAAACAGTAACTACTATATAGTCTGTTTACAGCATATAAACGTTGTAAATGTTTATGTTTATGAATTATTTATTCATAAATATATGTTCAGAGATGGATAGAAATAGGAATGACCAGGTGAGAGGGGAGGAAGTGAGACCTCATTGGAGAGACCAGAAGATCGAACAACCAAAAACTGACTGGGGCACTCAGCTTATATACTTTTAGATGTCTGACGGAATGGTAAGCAGAGCATTTATGGTAATGCCCCTTGTGAAGTTATGCTGGCTGATAATCGAGAATTGAAAAACATGATTGGAAAAGATTTTCTCTACACTAACTGTTACATAGCAGTTAAAGCTTGAAACAGGGTAATTTAGTTTTGCTAGTCAGTGGAAACACATATAATCACACACACACAAATCGGCGTTTCGACCAAAAGGCCTTTATCAAGATTACATATGCATAAAAAACATTGCAAATTATCTTGATGTTTTAGGACAAAAACACAAAACCATAAAAATATTGTCAACTAGAATGACTTGGACCTGTTTCTCTTACTAAAAACAAGGCCACGTGAAGCACATAAGTAATTGTGTGTTGGCCTTTATGTAATCTTAAACGATCCTCCAATAAATGACAGTCTTGCCCATCGGCCGCAATTAGACCTCAGGGTGTGTTAACTTCACTGAAAAATTGTATGATTGTAGATGAATTTGGGTAAGGAGATGTATTTGTTGTTCCTGTATTAGGTATGTTGATTACCCACTCCGCACACCAGACACGGCCATAGATGCTCAGATCTCCGCTTGATTAAATCTCTCTGGGTATAACAGCTGATGGTTCCTGTTCTAGGTTGGTTCACTGCTCTTTTTGAAATCTTTGTCATGTGTTCTCTACGGGCCACGTCCAGTTCGCGTATTCTCGGTATTGACTCATGCTCATTCATCTAAAATTCCTCTGATCGCGAGGACTCACGAAGAGCAATGAGTATGTCTGCTCGGTCCATAGGCTGACCATCTGTTGTGGTGGCCAGGCTAGCTAATTGATCGGTCTGTTCGTTTCTCTCTATGCCCGCGTGTCCGGTAACAAAGATAAGCGTGAGTTTTCGTAGTGATGCCCCCATTTAAGCTCTCTCTAACTCCACCCATCCCCTACGTACATCACCTGTTTTGATTCTGAAGCATATTCATTGAGTCACTTGGTATGCGCTCATGGAAATAGGCTTGTGATTCAAACCACTTAACTGCTTGTTGTTGCGGTAAAGGCACCATTGGCTTCGTGAATTGTTCTTCTGTATGTTTCTGTACATACGCTTAAAGGTTTTCCCAGAATACGTATATTTATCCCTGGCTATTATTCATTCTAAAAACAAAATATGGTTTTCATCATTCCGAATCTAATGATTCCAAGAGATTGATAATTGTTAATGGCTGGAGATATTGTAACCTGTCCCTGTGCCAGTAATCTTCCTCTAACGCACAAAACACATCTTCTAATGTCTATTTTTGACAGAAATTCACGTGTCAGGACTTCAACATGGCACATTTTAAACGTTGTGTTCTGTTCAACCATTTGTCCTTTGATTTTAGCACCGACATGCTCTATCGGGGTGCGCATAATATGGAGGAAGTGGGAGAGAAATGTGACCGTATTATTCAATGATTTTGTCAATATGATACTCCTTTGTCTTATTTGCCTTACTCACAAGCTGCAATAACTCGGGCTTAAACAGCAAGCTAAGTCTTTACTTCATCGTTTGTATTTCTCACAATTGGTACTTTGTCTTCCTGTGATACTGTAATTGTAATGGGATGCATTGTCCATTACTATACATGACGGTCCTTCCAGATTTGAAAGTAGATTATTCTCCATACCGTACCAGAAAATGTGTTCATTTATTTCAGTGTAAAAATGCATGGAAATAGGTGCCAGTGTTACTAATATATCTAAATACAACATACTAACAGCGAAGCACAGTGACAGACTCCGTTTCGACTAAAAATCTTCATCGGGACGAAAGACAACAGACAAAATAAAGGGAAGGGAGTTTCTTTCTCTACTCCTCGTCCCACCCTCGTTCATGTCGTGACTCCCTTTCCTTCTACCAACTTCTGCGACTTTCTTCAGCACGCCCACGTCATGCTCGATGTAGCTTTTCTCAAGGACAGAAACTTACATGACAACCCTGGTGCACTCTCACCTTCGCCTTTCCGGCCCCCTCCCTTAACACTTCCCCCTGCCACCGACCATTTCTCACGTGTTCGTATGTCTTCCAAGCCTCGTCTATCCAGTTTCCAAAGTCTGTATTTGACATTGACCAATCGTTTATCTGTGTTTCCTGTAACCTTGTATATGCTATTGTCTGCAAGCGACTAAATTGTATATACATCGGTGCAACGGGAAGATTTCTAACTGTTAGGTTCGTGTAACACTTGTCTTCCATCTGCAACTATGAGTCTGCTTCGGTAGCTCTTCACTTTAACAGCCATTATCACATGGGTGCACAGGACATTCACATCACTGGTTTACTTTCGTGCCATTCTGGTGATCGCCAACGTTTCTCCCTAGAGAGTGGAAAGATCCTTAATCTAGATACTCTTTAAGCCCCATGGTATAAACGACACTCTACACTTAGCTAACTTCTCGCTGCTTTTTGTCTGCCCGTTCTGCGTTCTCTTTGTGCTTCTCCTTTTCCTCTTGCAGCCCTTCTCATTCTTCTCCATCATACCATCTTCCCCCATCGCCTCTCGTGCTGAGTACTGTTGAGTCCTAGTGTCATCGGTTTGGAATGACATTATGGATTTAGGAGTACTGCGATTCGCTATATTCCAAGTATGCGGCGAACGGTGGTTGGAAACACTTGAGGGACTTCTGAGTTAGTGCTGGACAGGGTAGCCTTTTTGATACGTTGTGGATTATTTGATCTATATCCCATGTTATCACCCTTCCACACTCTCTTCTATGGGTGTATCCAACCATGTCTCCATTATCTCTTCTCTTTATTACCCATTACTCTACCACCCATGCTTTATCAAACCTCACATACTATTGTCTCACATTGATCTTTATTCATGCTTATTACAGTGGCACACGAGTGCTCTTGTCAGGTGTATCATCGGCTAAGGCGTATTTTTAGCCTTGAGTATGTATCGGGTGGACATCTTTAGCCTCGTTGGATTGGTTGCCACGCAGCTGCGTATGGGGTTTATATGGCCATCTGTGACTTATTATAAATATTTAGTGACCATGCAGTGTTTACAGTACCTACAAGTGGTCTGGGACATGGCTAACATATTAGACACGGTGGCGAAAGACCCTTTCATATGGGCCTACATGCAGTAGGAGCAACGTATACCAAAATGTCTGGACGTACGGTAGGCCTACCACTGATGTAAACATTGGTTAATGGGATAGGTTCCTCCATAAAGTACATGTTTCGCGCAAACGGATTATGTGGTGTTCTGATGTTCTGTCTATTGATCATTGTTCCTTATAGGTGAGCCCGTGTACAGTGCATGCAATACCTACCAACTATGTGGGACTTGCGCTGGCTCACCCCAGTTACATCATCTTCGGTTTATGAGATTTGTCACATTTCCCGGCACTCGACGTAAAAAGGTATCTCGTACGGTGCTTGTGCCCTCGGTACATCTTCCACTGTTTCAGTGGGATTTCTGCCACCCTGAGCTACACAAACACAACATATAGGTCAAACAACATTGATTAGGTGCTTACAACTATTCGACACCAACGCATGCGCCATGAAATACACTCTACAGGCCATGTCTGCAGCTTCTGGTTTACTTTTCTCTATATGGATAAAGACTCCGTTTCTCTTTCTACCATTACTTGCCTACGACACTATCCGTTCACATCAGTGTTCACCTACATCTCTGTTCACATCATTGTTCACCTACATCTGCCATTCACATCAGTGAATATTCCCACTCTTCCGTCTTTCTATCCGATCCTACTTTCTGGGTCACTTTGCCCATTGTCTATCTACTCCTTTGCCCCGTTTTTCTCCTCCGCAGGCTTGTCTGACGTCTCTATTCTTTTCTACTCTTGCTGGATTTGAGGCAATTGTATTTTCATGTTCTGACTTCGGTCTTTATCCTTTATCCACGTTTGATCTTCTCTTGTCCATCACGTAATCTTCGACACATAGTACTATTTGGTAAAGTATACTGGACAGAGTAATATTAATGTCAGCTCCCAGCTCGGACGCACACTGAGATAAGTAACCCGTTATAATATGAAATGTTTGTTTCATTTTACTGCCATCTCATCATCATTTTCTACCATTTCTTCTCGTCATGCTATCTTCTTTTATTTTGCTGGACTCTTCCATATTTGATCTTTCTCTTCCCCATGATGTTTCTTACCACGTTATAATCTCTTCCTCCTACCATCGTCACACTATATATGCTTTCCTGTACCATCGTCACACTATATATGCTTTCCTGTACCATCGTCACACTATATATGCTTTCCTGTACCAGCGTCACACTATATATATGCTTTCCTGTACCAGCGTCACACTATATATATGCTTTCCTGTACCAGCGTCACACTATATATATGCTTTCCTGTACCATCGTCACACTATATATGCTTTCCTGTACCATCGTCACACTATATATGCTTTCCTGAACCATCGTCACACTATATATGCTTTCCTGTGTATTTTATTTTGTTTAGTATATTGTTTATTTCGTTTGTATTTCGTCCTGACGAAGGCTTTTAGTCAAAACGTCATCCGTCACTGTGCCTCATTGTTAGTATTTGTTATTTACATAAAATTGGTAACGCGTGTACCTATTTCCGTCTATTTTCACACGTAACCTGTGCTACCCCAGCCCTCGTATTTCCAGTATCGGATTATTTCCTGACACCAGTGTTATATCTCTTGTTCATCCTTTTAGTGTGATAGATTCGCCTCGCCAGTGATAAACATACATAGACAACATATGTAAACATAGACATACATAGACAACACAATACTGACATACAGTCAGCACAAGTAAAATATACATATAACAGAAGTGAACATAGACATGCACAGACAACAGAAGTGAACAATGACATACACAGACAACAGAAGTGAACATAGACATACACAAACAACAGAAGTGAATAGAGACATACACAGACAACAGAAGTGAACCGAGACATGCACAGACAACAGAAGTGAACAAAGACATGCGCATACAACAGAAGTGATCATAGACATACACAGACAACAGAAGTGAACAGAGACATGCACAGACAACAGAAGTGAACAGAGACATACACAGACAACAGAAGTGAACAGAGACATGCACAGACAACAGAAGTGAACAGAGACATACACAGACAACAGAAGTGAACAGAGACATGCACAGACAACAGAAGTGAACAGAGACATACACAGACAACAGAAGTGAACATAGACATGCACGACAACAGAAGTGAACAATGACATACACAGACAACAGAAGTGAACAATGACATACACAGACAACAGAAGTGAACATAGACCTGCACAGACAACAGAAGTGAACATAGACCTGCACAGAAAACAGAAGTGAACATAGACCTGCACAGAAAACAGAAGTGAACAATGACATACACAGACAACAGAAGTGAACATAGACCTGCACAGACAACAGAAGTGAACATAGACCTGCACGGAAAACAGAAGTGAACAGAGACATGCACAGACAACAGAAGTGAACATAGACATGCACAGACAACAGAAGTGAACAGAGACATGCACAGACAACAGAAGTGAACAAAGACATGCACAGACAACAGAAGTGAACAATGACATACACAGACAACAGAAGTGAACATAGACCTGCATAGACAACAGAAGTGAACATAGACCTGCACAGACAACAGAAGTGAACAATGACATACACAGACAGCAGAAGTGAACATAGACCTGCACAGACAACAGAAGTGAACATAGACCTGCACAGAAAACAGAAGTGAACAATGACATACACAGACAACAGAAGTGAACATAGACCTGCACAGACAACAGAAGTGAACATAGACCTGCACGGAAAACAGAAGTGAACAGAGATATGCACAGACAACAGAAGTGAACATAGACATGCACAGACAACAGAAGTGAACAAAGACATGCACAGACAACAAAAGTGAACAGAGACATAAACAGACAACAGAAGTGAACAGAGACATGCACAGACAACAGAAGTGAACAGAGACATGCACAGACAACAGAAGTGAACAGAGACATGCACAGACAACAGAAGTGAACAGAGACATGCACATACAACAGAAGTGAGCTGAGACATGCACAGACAACAGAAGTGAACAAACATACACAGACAACAGAAGTAAACAGAGACATGCACAGACAACAGAAGTGAACAAACATGCACATACAACAGGAGTGAACAGAGACATACATATATGCTGATATCTTCAGCGTTCATTCTCAAACTCCTGCCGGATCTCTCTTGTATCATTGTCGTTACCAGGTTTCCAGCATGATGTAATCCAGAGAATGGAGTTGCGCTGTGCCTCCGTTTCATTTTTGCCAATGGCCCGACACATCCGTCTTCTGCGGAATAAATTATGATATAATGTGCTAGTATTTTTTTTGTTATAATTTCATTCTTATATTTATTGTGTCCATGGTTACCTCAAACATGCTCTCTGTCTTCATGGTTACAGCCTTTCCCATGGGGAGACGGTAACCACAGTTTATTTCACAACCCCAAGGTGAACGCACTGCCAGATGGCTACGAAGATGAGGAGTGAAGGTTGATATAACAAATGTGAACAGAGCGTCGCCAATGTGTGCAGGCTTAGTTCAATGAGTTTTTATTTAGTATATTAGTATTATTTCATAACATTCATTGTAGATGGCGCCCTGTTATCATCTCGTGTGACAATTGTTGTAGATACCATTCAGGGCTGCCATCTTGCAACAAACTTGTGATTATCTATGATTTGACACTACTTTATATCAGGGCTGCCATCTTGCAACAAACTTGTGATTATCTATGATTTGACACTACTTTATATCAGGGCTGCCATCTTGCAACAAACTTGAGATTATCTATGATTTGACACTACTTTATATCAGGGCTGCCATCTTGCAACAAACTTGAGATTATCTATGATTTGGCACTACTTTATATCAGGGCTGCCATCTTGCAACAAACTTGAGATGATTTGGCACAACTTTATATGAGGGCACTGAATTCTTTGACCTGTACCACTTCACAGAACTGTCAGAAGTTCTACTCCGATTTGTTTTCATGTCCAGTCTCTATTAAGGGGACAAAAGCAAAAGTTGACGTTTAGAAAACATTTTTTTAAATATACCAATTAAATTATTTGAATGTGAATTATTTTTTTTCGGATAATCCCGAAAACAATCATGTTATTCTTCCTGCACTTTTTATAAATTGAAAGGTTTAGCATTTTCTGCATATTTTATAAGGGAAGTGTTTAGCCTTTTCTGTACATTTTTATAAGGGACGGTTTTTTGACATAATTAAGCAGGGAACCCTGAATTCTTGAGTCTGTTGACAGGGATGGAGAGGGGGGGGGGTGTGTGTTAGGAGGTAAAAAAAGCTGTTGTCGTAATTTATAGACAACCCTTAAGAGGTTCACTAGAAGACAGAATTGTGTGACAAATGGAATGTCATCCTCAGTTGGTTTGTCACTATTCAATAAAAGATCTTCTTAACAATCGTCCTCCAGTACAATGGATTAAAAAGAATAGAGGATTGACGTTATTGTACTCGGGTTACCCCATATACACCACGTGCTCGCTGTCCACAACTTACAAATGTTTCATCTCTTTCAGTAATCTTTAGAATGACTCACTTCAAGACTCTGGTATACAACAGTGAGTCTTTGATTCAGGTTCTTTCCTATGTCTTGGAGATGTCCATGTAGTAGTGGTTAAGCCGTTCGCTGTGTGCTCAAGAGGCAGTGGGTTCAAATACCACTCGCCATATCTTGTTTTTAAAGTGGATATTTCTTTATCCCTAATGATTATCGATTGAAGCTACTGAGTTTTGTGCTGCGAGTGGTACTTTTGGCAGGTAGTGTGCCGCTTCGTTGATAGAGTATGAGGTAACCTGAGTACAATAGCGTCAATCCTCTTTGTCTGTTGACTTCTATGCCAACTTGTACTACTGTTACATAGCATCAATTAACACTTCCCTGATTATTTCTTATGATAATCTTGATTAAAACATGCACCACTTGCTCCTTTTCTGAAACCATCAGATATGACATTGTCTTAAGGAGCCAACCCGTGATCTCCTGATCTTTCAGTGCCAGGCACAACTTTTCCCATCTTGAATCATTACTGGGATTTGAACATACAAACCACTTTGTTCTTGCTAGAATCAATATCACTAGTTATGCTAAATAATAATATGTGAGGTTTATTACATTCTCAGTTCTATAGTTGTGTTTAATGACACGTTTTTGCACGATTATATGAATCAGTATTTTTTTTACAAAGTACTTTTTTTACAAAATATTGTATTTTTGATACCTCAAATACTTTTAAAAGTAAATTAAAGTCCTATACAGAAACGTATACAAGTAAATTTAAGTAGGAAGCTAGAGGACAATTTTTAAAAATTCTTGAGACTAACGAGGATTGAACCAGTCCGTTCAACGGCACCAAATCGACTAGCAACATTTGCACACGCGTTCCTCCGTACTTGACTAACCGCATCTCCGAAAAAAGATGCGATTTCATCAAGCCATTCAAACCGTTGTCCTTGTCTCGATTGGTCCATTCGGGTGACTTTGTGTGCACGGTTTGAATGGCTTGATGAAATCGCATCTTTTTTTGGAGATGCGGTTAGTCAAGTACGGAAGAACGCGTGTGCAATTGTTGCTAGGCGATTTGGTGCCGTTGAACGGACTGGTTCAATCCCCGTTAGTCTCAATAATTTTTACAGAAACGTATGTATATTGCATTCATCTCTCATCGGTTCTTGAATGACATTTTTGGGGGAAAATCTACCAATAAACTATGTTGCTTAATTATGGAATATTTCTTCCATATTCTTTATTTTGAAGATATTATGTCAAGACATTTCATTGTTTATACCCAGTATATAACGTGATAACATCCTCAATTATTAATCACATTGACTTTTTAGGTTAGGAATAATTCCAGAATTTCATTTTTATTTCCATCAAGTTCAAATATTGATTAATTACTTTTACAATAAAATGCATAAAGCTACATATAGGCCTAGTTGTAAGATGTTTTTATCTGTCAAAAGTGTGTGAGTGTATACACTGTCAGATGTTTCTTGGTACCAGTTCTGTTTAGCCTAATGCCACCTTTGT
This sequence comes from Meghimatium bilineatum, assembly GCA_034231615.1. Taxonomy (NCBI): domain Eukaryota; kingdom Metazoa; phylum Mollusca; class Gastropoda; order Stylommatophora; family Philomycidae; genus Meghimatium; species Meghimatium bilineatum. The sequence goes on from CM067309.1 coordinate 24,731,693, forward strand.
CAGTGTTTATATGTGGTATTATGTAAAAATAGAGAATTGTAAAGATCCATGATCGCCAACGCTAGTTGGCAAGGCACATGATGATGGTTATGGGCATGCATCTATGTTACAACAGATATGTACATTCTTTCAATTTGTTACAAGTCCCACATATTCAGATATTAGTAACTATATAAGATAAGCCCTGCATGTATTCAGATATAACATATTAGTAACTGCATTTAGTTTTTCTACTCAATATAATATACTAACCATACTCCTATACTAACATATGGATGCGAGTCGTGGACAATAAACAAACTGGAAAGTGGGAAATTAGAGGCAATAGAAATGTGGTTCTATAGAAGAATGCTGAGAATACCATGGACTGCCAGAAAAACTAAAGTGGAAGTGTTGAAAGAGTCAAACGTGAAAAGGACCTTAATTAATAATAGGCCTATAAGAAAAAGACAATCTTCTTTTTTGGCCACTCCATGAGATGGAGGTTTGGAGAACATAGTCGCAATAGGCAAAATTGTAGGCAACAGTGACAGAGGGCGACAATGTGAGAAAATATTAGACAGTTTGACAATTTGGCATGGCAGGAAAACAACAATCTTGATTCTTAATACTGGAGACAGAGAGATGTAGAGAGCCATGATCGCACACGCCAGATGGCATGGTACCTGAAGATGACTTAATATCAACCGCTTGCATACAAACATATTTTTGGTCTTAAATTTTATCTGATCCTGGCTAATTCGTTGGTAAGTCGAGAGATCGTCACTATATAATGACACATCCATAGGAGATCTGATCTCCCCCTGAGTATATCTGCAATTACATAACGACTGAAAGTTTCACTTCTGTTGGTTGACAAACATTCTTTGCCGAAGATAATAAAGTTCATTTCTTGTCACATTCCAAGATCAGCTTCTTTATTTTGCACATGGAAAAGTAATCATCATCTGTCATTCATCGTCAAGTGCCATCTTTGCAATGAAGGTTGGCTGCAACAGATCCAACTTTCCCAGTCTCCTGTTTTGGTTGTGCACTCTTCTAGACTGTAACGTGTCCATCTTGTGATGTTACTTGTATCTCTGTCTACCTCTTGCTCGTCCTTCGACTTTACCCTCAAGTAAGGTTTTCAACAAGGTGTCCTGTCTTTTAATGTGTCCAAAATATTTTATTTGCATGATATTTCTTTCTTTTAATTTAATAATGCTTTCTTCATATTCAGTGTTGTTAGAACCTCTTTGTTTGTTTTCTTCTCTTTCCATGATGTTCTCCCTATTCTCCTATATATCCACATCTCAAAGTATCAGTTCTGTCTTGTAATTGTTTGTTTAGTGTCCATGTTTCTGAGCCATACATTAACATAGAATAGATGTAGCATTTTATAATTCTCATTTGTAACTTGTTTATAATTTGTTTAAATGTTAATATTTTTCTCATATCATTGAAAGTACTTTTAGCCATTCCTGTTCCCCTTTTAACTTCTGTTTCACATCTGCCATCATTTCTGATTATGTGTCCAAGATATTGATAATGTTTTACTTGTAGTTTCTCTCAATGTATGTTTATGTTCAGCACCTGTTCTTCTGTGACTTAACAGTTATCATGGTTTTTTATTTTGGATTTTTATATCCAGTCCATATTCTTTACTTAATTTATCGACTTGATCTATTAGCCATTGAAGTTTGTGTTGACTATCTGCTAAAAGAAAGGTGTCATCTGCATATCTCAAGTTGTTTATTATTTTCCCATTGATCTTGAGTCCTGGTATTTCTTCTATATATTTTAAATATATTCTCTGTGTAGATATTAAATAGGCTTGGTGATAAAATACATCCTTGTCTTACCCCTCTTCATATTGAGAATTGTTACATCTGGTATCAGACATATGGTATCAGCGAACAGTAAATCCATTATGTGGTGTCGATAAGGCTGGACTGAGTTAATCCCGTAGCCAGCTGAAATATTGTTCATTCTATATCGGTTTCTACAAGCCCGTAGACGGGGCAGGGTGGAGGTTGGGGTATTCAATCCCCCCCCCCCTCCCCGAAAAATCAGAACATGCATTGTAAAACTATGAATACAGCTTACAGATGCATAAAATCCCTTCCATTGACTATTCTTCATCATAAAATACTTTAACTTTACTCACGCACTTAAAAGAAGACAAACAACCCACATACCCCGGAGTTACTTTTGATGATGATGTGATGATGTTCGTCCGTCGTGATCGACGATGACCAAAAACTCAACCATAATAATAATAACAATAAATAATAAAATAATAAAGTTAATAGTGCGTTTTTAAATGACTAGCAAGTCCAATACGCGCACAAAATGTTCTTTTACAGAATTGACAACAATAGAAGGTATCTGTGTGAGGTTGAGATGTTTTTTCTTTTCTACGTGTCCGCTTCTGTCTTGCAGTTTCTTGTCTGAATTCTTCTGCCGCTAGTGCTCCCGTTCTAATGCTGTAACGCCATGCTGCTCTATCCTGAGCGAGGCTCTCCCAAGCGCCTACGTCAATGTTAAAATGTTTCAACTTTTGATGATAAGCTGACATGGAAACAACACATGAACAAAGCAACAACAAAAGCCAGGAGGAAGTTAGCTATCCTGAGAAAACTAAGTGGAACCACATGGGAAGCCAGTGGCATTTGACTCCGTAAAGTTTACCAGCAAGGCATAAGACCACACTTGGAATATTTTATGGTGTCCTGCATCAAACACCACATTACAATATCTAGATAAAGTGCAAAATCAGGCACTTAGGATAATGTTGGGAGCAATGAAATCAACACCTATAGCAGAGATGCAGAAATTGGGAAGAATGCAAACACTTGGCGAACGCAGACACAAAAGTACTAATTAAAGCAGATAAGTTTCAGTGTATGCCAAGTCATCCAATGAAGGAAATATTTTTAAAGATATTATCTTTGCAGATATTAAATAGGCTGGGAGATCAAATACATCTTTGTCTTACCCTTCTTCGTAATTTTATGTATGGTGAGTAGCTGTTTTCACACTTTATTGATGCAGTATGTCCCCAATATATATTTCTAATCAGTAATGTCTTTTCCATCTATGCCTATTTATTGAAGACATTTGATTTTTTCATGTTGGACTCTGTCAAAGGCCTTGCTGTAGTCTATGAAGCAAATATAGATACTTTTTTGGACCTACATATTTATCTATCAACAGTCGGATAATAAGTATAGCTTCTCTGGTTCCTTTAATTTTCCTTCACCTACCTCAGTATCTATTTTGCTTTTAGTTCTTTCATGTATTATCTTGAGTAGTATTTTAGTTATATGGCTCATTTGACTTATTATTCTATATTCTGTACAGTCCACAGCCTAGGGCGTCTTAGGTAGTGGTATGAATATTGATGATGTCAGGTCTTTAGATACCCGGTATCTGTGGCCTGTTTCATATGTCATTGCAAGGTTCCTTGATAGTTTCTACACCTGATTCATTTAAAGTTTTTATTATTTCTGCTATTATGTTGGAGCCTGTAGCCTTTTCACATGCTATTGCCTGTCCATCATTGTTGTGTATTGTAGGTTCTTTGTTCCGTTGGTCATCAAACAGTTCTGTCACATAATCTGCCCATCTTGTAAGTACTTCAAATACTTTATCAAATATTATTTTTCCATTTTTATCTTTAATGCAGCCACTCCCATTTATAGGATTTTTCTTATTTGTGATCAGCCTTATCTCCTTATGCATTAATTTTGTCTTCTGTTGTATGGACATCTCTATTTCACTGCATTTTGTTTCTAGCCATTTTTTTTTCACTGTTCTGCGCGTTACGTATCCCATTGTCTATAATTGAATATGTTTAGCTTACTTTCTTTCTGACATTCTCTCTAATATTTCATCTGTCATCTATGATTCTTTGTTCTTGGCTTTTCTTATTGGTATATTTTGATTTGATGTTTGATAATACTTTTCTTAGGATAATCCCATTTATTTTCTATTTTCTCTTCTGGATTTTCACTTCTGTATTGTTACATGCATTCTATTATTACGTGTTCATATCTATTCCTTATTCACACGTGCCGTTAAGCGTAGTGGTGGGAGTTTAAGCTGTCGTTCCAAGGCCAGATGTGTCGCAGTCTTTGCATTTAATCCATGTTTGTTCATGGATTAAATCAACAGTGGTGATACATCTGACCTTGAAACAACAGCCTAAGCTTACACCTCTACACTTAATGGTAAGTGTGAATACAATTAACCATCATTCACCTGGGGACAGACAATCTATTCCTTACATCTACAAAGTATTTTTGTTGTATGTCTAGTTGTTTTAGTGCTGATTATCTGTGGATATTTTTTTTCTTTTATGTTCTATCTTTTTAAGTTTAACATGTATTTTGCACAGCACTGGATTATGGTCAGAGCTGATATCTGTCTGATCCTGGATATGTTTTAGTGTTTTTGACACTATTTCTAAATCTTTAATGATTTAGAAATAATTTAATGATTCTAGTTGATCATAATATAATCTATCTGGTTCCTCTTTCTGTCTCCAGGACTTTTTCCAATGTATAGAATCTTCTATTTTCATGCTCAAAGAATGTATTACATATGATGGTCATGTTGTTCTCCTCACAGAACTGTATAAATCTTTCTCCTCTTTCATTTCTTGTCATTGCCCTACAATGTTCTTGTGTCTTCCTTTCCCTATTTGTGCATTCGTCTCCCATGACTATTAGAATGTCTGTTGATTTTACAGCCTTGAATAGTTGTTGTAGGTCTTCACAGTAATTTTTGATTTCTTCTTCAGCTTAGTCTAGTTTTTGCTTATGTTTGTATAGGCCTAATGGCCAGATAAAAAGGTTTTGCTTTGATCTTTAGCATCATCATTCTATCATACATCCAGTACATACTGTATTTTCTATTTCTTTCTTGTTCAGTATCCCCCCCCCCTCCCCGGTGTTAATCGTAATCTCCTCCTGAATGTATAAAACTAAAATTTTCCTTTCTTGTGTACCCAGCATCTTTCCATCTTGTCTCTGCTATTACTAGAATATCAACATTGAATGATTCTGCCTCTAATATTAGTTTTTCTAGTGCCCCGACTGGTATAGTGTTCTAACATTCCTTGTGCCTATTCTAGTATGCTGCTTCCTGATCTTCAGATGTTGTTGATTTGTTGCTTGGCGTTGGAGTGTGCGTGGTAAGATCCCAGTGTTTTCCATGGTGGCCAGCCAACATTCATTATTATGCCCTGAGCGTGCCTTTTGTGAGCCACACACTTTGCTGTCTCGCCATTGATCCATTTGGATTCCTCCGCCTCGTGCGCCATCACAGACTTTTTGTCTAAGGATGGACTTTACCTTTCAATGTCTCTTTGTGATGATATTCTACATTAAATTAACCGTTAGCTGGAGTACTCAAGACGCCATTTTTTGGGTCTGTTTATTGGATAGGTAGCTCGCATGTCAGAACAAACTTAAACTTCCTATAATCAATTAAGAACAAAAATCACAGATCCTACAGTGGAACTAAATTTGGCATCACTGTCTCCAGTAATATGCTAACCACACCATCGAAACCGTGTAATCCAGAAAACACAAATGTAAACTTGGAAACACGTCATTACATTATGACAACCGGAAACATCTTCATTAATTTTGTTTGATCATCAAGTTTATATCACGAAGTTCAATATGTCAATGCCGTCAATTGTCCTGCTAATCGGTGCAATAGGAGAACTTGCCGATCTATCTGATTTTCTCATTACCTTGAACACCAGAATGCCCAGGAACAAAGGTAAAAGTAACACCCTCCAACTCTGACATCCATATTGTTGACAAAAACATAAGCCTATTATTGGTTTCTAATTTTTGATCTGATCCTGGTTGTTTTGAGTCCTGAATAACTTTGTAACACTTTCCTCCTGTAACAAGCAATGACCTCAAACTACATGCTAATCTTTCCTCTAGTGGTCTTTTCTAAAGAGTTTACCATAGCTTTCTTTCACATCATAGAGTTCTTCATTTGATTTTTGCTGTGGAACCAGCATCACTACACAAGTGGCATTCCCATAAATACCCTATTTGCCATTCCGTCAACCATCTAAAAGTATATAAGTTCAGTGTCCCAGTCAGTTGTTGGTTGTGTCTGACATATAAAAGTATATAAGCTCAGTGTCCCAGTCACTTGTTGGTTGTGTCCGACATGTAAAAGTATATAAGCGCAGTGTCCCAGTCAGTTGTTGGTTGTGTCTGACATATAAAAGTATATAAGCTCAGTGTCCCAGTCAGTTGTTGGTTGTGTCCGACATGTAAAAGTATATAAGCTCAGTATCCCAGTCAATTGTTGGTTGTGGGTTCTTCTGGACTTTCCAGTGAGGGCACATTTTGTCTCCTGGTCACTCCCATTTCTATTATTCTCTTAACATGTTATCATCAGGTGCCATGCCGGCTAGCAAAGGCGTTCATGGCTCTCTACATCTTTCTATCTCCAGCATTATGTATTAAGATCGTTGTTGTTTTCCTGCCGTGCCAGATTGTCAAACTGTCTAATATTTTCTCACGTTGTCGCACTCTGTCTCTGTTGCCTTCAATCTTGCCTATTGTGACTGTGTTCTCCAAACCTGCCTGTCTCATGAAGTGGTCAAAAGATGAAGAATGTCTTGTTCTTATATTATTGATTAAGCTCCGTTCCGCATTTGACTCTTTCAACACCGCATTACTCCATGTTTTTTGACAGTCCATGGTATTCTCAGCATTCTTCTATATAACCACATCTCTATTACCTCTAATTTTCCACTTTCCTGTTTATTTATTGTCCAAGACTCGCATCCATATGTTAGTATAGGAGTTCTTTTTCAATATAATTCAATATTATCAAAATTTTGCAACCAAGCTCAGCATTATCAAAGTTTTACAACTCATCTCCATATTACTAAATCTTAACAATCCATCATATAAATATGTTATTGACTATGCTTACATGATGAATATGTTACAGAACCTGATAGCCACACTGTTGCAATAGAATGCCAATAACTCAGACAACAAATATGGAACACATTGGACAATCTAAGATTCTTGGTCAAATTTGGAAAACTTTATTTAATTTTTTTTAAAAAGAGTATTCACACATGAGATATACAAAGACACATATCCACTCACTTACATCCACTCAGATATACAAAGACACATCCACTCACATACATCCACTCAGACATGCAGAAAACAAAAAAAAACATTCTTTGCTGAATAATTATTTTAAAAAGTATTGACAAGAATCCTGTCATGTGCAGTGTAGGTTCAAACAACGGAAGTGATGTTCCATGTCTAAAAGAATCTTTCACAGAAAATATCCAAAATCTTTGGCAATGATACACAACTGATTCTAAAGTCACATCAGATGTCCATGATTCTAAAGTCACATCAGATGTCCATGATTCTAAAGTCACATCAGATGTCCATGATTCTAAAGTCACATCAGATGTCCATGATTCTAAAGTCACATCAGATGTCCATGATTCTACAGTCACATCAGAAGTCCATGATTCTACAGTCACATCAGATGTCCATGATTCTAAAGTCACATCAGATGTCCAACATCTAAGGTAAAACATCTTTTGAGTTATGACTGCAGGTTATCATCAGTGCATTCTGGAGAAGTCCATAGGTGCTACGATACCCCTCTGAAAAACATCCATTAGAGTGTAGCATCTACTTCCTAGAACATTCTCCAGGAACTAAAAATTCTATATCTAGGAATAATGGACAATAATGTGAGAAAGACAGCTGCAAGCAATGTGAGTCACCATAGCCTTGGTAACATTTCCTGACTATATTTAGACTGGAGAAAATCCAGAATGAGGCCGTGAGAGTAGTTCTAGGATGCAACAGTGTAACGGCAATAGCTTTCTTCTAGACCTACCCAGCATGAAAGTAAGACATCAAGGTGATCGAATATTTTTTTATATTTTATGGATCTCTCTTATAGCAGGACAATAGTCCTGCAAGATTTCTTGCAGGATGCAGTACAGAGAATGGAAATATGTTGTGTCACCGTTTTATTTGTGCCAATGGCCTGACACATCTGTCTTCGGTAGTCCTTCCCTATCAACTACCAGGAAAAAACATTTACAGACACCCTTAACAGTCACTTAACTCACTATATGGATCACTAATTCAACTCAAGAAGGCCTGCACTTTTTTGTAGAGTGTACAGTGTAGAGTGTATCAATACAAATTAATTGGCTGACATGGCAAGATTGAATAAGATTTGGAATAGTAAGATCAGTATTACAGTAAAGATTAATCTATTCAGATCTCTAGTGCTAAATATACTTTATAAGATGGGAAAGTTGGACACTCAATGCAGAGATGGGGAAAAAAAGAACCACTCTTGTGAATACAAGTGCTACATACGTGTGTTCAGAATTAGTTATATAGAACACAAGACATATATATTAATCCGGCAGCACATACACAAACTTACAGGTTATCAAGAACCACTTTTGGCAGTGACACGTCATTAAGACTTGTGTGGTTTGGTCATGTAAAGAGACACAACTCGCTTTCTAAAACTATTTTGTAAGGAACTGTCAAGGGTTGAAGAAGAAGAGGCAAACAAAGAAGATCCTGGATTGATAACATCAAGGAATTGTCTGGGCATGATTTTTCTACACTCAGAATGGCTGAGGATAGAGTTGTTTGGAGATAATTTTTGTTCTGATGTCTCCATTGTGAGTCATCCCTGTCAGGTTATGGCTTCTATTTTTATCATAAAAGGGTACCACTACAATGTATGAAACATGATGCCTCCCTGCAGCAGACATCATAAGCAGTACTACACTACACCACTTTCTGGCCATTTTGACAGATGATGAAAACCCCATCCACATGTGTTTTAGCACAGCACCACGCCCCTTCTTGAAAACAAAAAGTCATCTGAATGAATGTTGGAGTTTTCTTCTGCCTAAAACAAAACCATAGATAATATCTCTCGAAGTTCAAATAGAACTCTGAAAGTATTGACTCTCAATACATGATTTGTAGGATACAGAATGGATAGCTGCACCCTGAAAAGATGGAGTATATTGTGGTTCCACAACTCCTGAGAATTATAACCTTCAACCTTTGGTGATACTAAAAAATTTATAAATTGTACTTACAAGAGAAGATCTATAATTATCAGTCATGTACACAAATAAATCTACATTGATCAGTCATGTATGCAAAAAAATATACATCATCCAGGCATGTACACAAATAAATCTACAGTGTTAGGTCATGTACACAAATAAATCTACAGTGTTTAGTCATGTACACAAATAAATCTACAGTGTTTAGTCATGTATACAAATAAATCTACAGTGTTTAGTCATGTACACAAATAAATAGGTACAATGATCACAATTCAACCCCCTGTTGCTCACCAAGAGAAATGAGTTTTTTTCAGGTTTGTTGTATATTTGTTTGTTGTCATGTCCTTGATCTTAATCTTATGCCAAATTTCACACACAACAAATGATGATGTCATAGCAGAATATGTCATCGTGGAATCTGCAAGGAAGATTATATGGAAAACGGTATAAAATTTCTCAATCGCTGACCCTGGTGCTGTTAGTTGATGGTGCACGCAATGAGGGTTGAACTGTGACCATTGTACCAGTAAACTTACATCATTCAGGCATGTACAAACTAAATCTACATGATTCAGTCATGCATACAAATAAATCTGCAGTTTTCAATCATATACAAGAAAAGATCTATCTATATGGTTCAGTCATGTACAAGCATAGATCTACTTTATTCAGTTTTGTAGACAACATGCTGGAAAACATTATTTTCTTGTACAAAACACATCTACAGCATTCATTCTGTTGAGAATCATCTAAATAGACGAAGATTGTTGGAAATTTACACCAGAAATTACCAACTCTTTCTATCTCCACAAAGTGTCATAAAAAACATCAAAGATCTGGTCACTGGTACAAGCTGGACTTTATTATCACCAGGATGCACCATTTGAACAACACACAACTAATATGCAGCTACAACAGTGCTGACTATGGTACATCAGACCATTCGTTGGTTGCAGCAAATGTCAGAGTATGAGCAAAAAGAATCTTCACAACAGGAGAGAAATACACCCACAGGATTAATGTAGCCAACAGCAAGGATCCAGATACATGTTTCTAGTTCAAACAGCTGTTTGAAGATGCTCTCACTGACTCCCAGAAAACTGTACAGCTATTGGGAAATGAGATATAATTTAAAAAAGCTGTTCAGAAGACGGTGGTAAAAGTTTATGGCATGTATGAACATAAAAGTCTAGACTGGATTGAGACTAACCAGCAGTTCATTCAACCTTTAATAAACAGAAAAAAGGCAGTACTTCTATAGAAGAAAGATCAACAAAACATACTCTTGCTGAGTTGACAAGTTTAAAAGGAAGTGCAAAAAGCAGCCAGATAATGTGAGAATGACTACTGGATAAGGTTATGTGAATGCTAGTGACAAAGGTAACAACAGAGTTGTTTGTGAAGGGGCAAAGAAAGCCATCTGTCTGAGAGTGAAGAAGATTGCACCACTGAAAAGTTTATCTGGAGATATTACCACTGATAAAAGGAAGCAGATGGGTAGAACACTATCTAGAGATCTATTCTAAAGAGACTAAGCTAACAGATGATGCCTTCAGTATCATGGAAGCTTTACCAATCCTTAACCTCCTGGACACACCTCTGACCATAGCTGAAATTAAGGATGTTATTAATGACCTAGCTTCTAACAAGACACCTGGAAAAGGATGATATCCCAAATGAGGTCATCAGGAGTGGGAAAGACATACTTGCACCAAGGCTGATGACATTGTGTTGGATTGAAGGGTAGGACCCACAGAATTTTAAAGGCTCAAGCATTAAAACTTTATATAAAAACTTGAGGTACAGGAGTGACTGTGACAACTACATAGAAATTTCAGCTCCTATGTGCTGTTGAAACAGCAGCAATAAGAATAGGAAATCAATTTGGCCCTTTTCAATAAATAAAACAAGGAGTTAGACATGGTTGTGTACTTTCACCAGACCTGTTCTCTTTATACAGTGAAAACATAATGCGTGCAATAGTTGATATCCCAAGAATATCAGTGGCAGGACATAACATAAATAATTTCAGATATGCGGATGTTACTGTTCTGATTGCAAAAAGTGAGGAAGACCTTCAATATTTCATTAATGTAGTAGTAACAGAAAGTAAAGAGAAAATATAACGTCCTAAAATTCAAAATGTAAAGAAAACAAGAGTAATGGTTATTTCAAAGAAATAAAATACCACACCTTGCAAGATCACAGTGAATGATATAGTATTAAAGCAGGTCCACCAATTCAAATATTTAGGTACAGAAGATGGAAGAAGTTCAACAGAAATAAGAAGCAGAATAGGGCAGGCAAAAACTACAATCTGAAAAATATATTGTGTAATATGACCTTGTCATTAGAGGTGAGAAATAGAGTTCTGTAATGCTATATAACTCCTATACTAACATATGGATGTGAGTCTTAGACAATAAACAAACTGGAAAGTGGAAAATTAGAGGCAATAGAAATGTGATTCTATAGAAGAATGCTGAGAATACCATGGACTGCCAGAAAAACTAATGCGGAAGTGTTGAAAAAATCAAATGTGAAACAGACCTTAATCAATAATATAAGGAAAACAAATCTTCATTTTTTTGGTCACTTCATGAGACAGGCAGGTTTGGAGAACATAGTCACAACAGGCAAGATTGAAGGCAACAGAGACAAAGGGTGACAACAGGAGAAAATATCAGACAGTTTGACAACCTGGCACGGCAGGAAAACAACAATGATCTTGATACATAATGCTGTAGACAGAAAGCTGTGGAGAGCCATAATTATTTACGACAAACGGCATGGCACCCAATGATGATGTGCTGTTGGCAAAATACTTGCTAGAATTGTACTGTCAAGATTCCAAATTCTAAGTGACTGCATTTATCCTAAATTACAATATGATTTTCTTTGAAACTGATCAACCGTGGGTATATTGTCTTCATGTCAATTACAAGAACAAATGCTGTAACCAAAATTAGCCCCTATATAATTTTTTCATTGATTTTACAAAGTCAAGTAAGTCGTGGGGGCTTATGCAAAGCACTCAAGAAGATCGGCTGCACACTAACCCTCCTAAGTATAATTGAGCCATTCTATACAGGCATGAAATCTATTATCATTTTTGATGGTATTTCTTCAGAGAAGTTTGTGATCAAGAATGGCATAAAACAAGGCTGAATTCTTGCCGCCACACTTTTTTGGAATATATTTCTCTCTCCTCTTGAAACATAATTTTCTCAAGCAGGAGGGTGGGGATATTTCATCCAGTCTCGTACAGGTGGTGGCCTCTACAATACTCAAAGGTTGAAAGTTAAGAAGAAGATAAAGAAGGTCTTGATAAGAGAGTAGCTCTTTGAAAATGATACTGCAATTATGACAGAGTAACTACAAAATTTACTAGTTGATCTTTCTGATGCCTGTCGTGAATTTGAACTAACAATCTACAAAAAGAAGAAACAAATCATGACGCAGGCTGCCATTAAGTCATCACAAAATATCTTTGATAGTGATGAGCTAGTGGTGGTTGACCACATTACACATGTAGAATTCTCAGCCAACAATACATTATCTCTGGATCAAGAAATAAGCATCAGAATTGGCAAGACATCTACAACAATGAACAGTTAAACCAAAAAAGGGCTTGGGGAGACAGAAAAACTAACAATAAAAACAAAAATCCTGAGTTACAAAGTCTGTGTCCTCAACATCCTCCTCTACAGCTGTTAAACATGGACAACTTATATCCACCAGGACAGACGACTAAACAGCTTTTGATGATAATGTTCATCCGTCGTGATCTTCGATGACCAAAAACTCAACCATAATAATAATAACAATAAATAATAAAAATAATAAAAGTTAATAGTGCGTTTTTAAATGACTAGCAAGTCCAATGCGCGCACAAAATGTTCTTTTACAGAATTGACAACAATAGAAGGTAGTAACGCCATGCTGTTCATTGCATGTTCAAACAGCTTTTACATGCAGCGTCTACATAGAATTCTTGAAGTTAGGGGGCACGATAAAGTCACTAGCACTAATGTATTGACAAGAACAGGCAATACCAAAGTTTTTCCCTATGTTCAGTCTGCGCAGATACATATGGCTGGCACACACTAGCAGGATATAAGATGGCAGAATATCGAATGATTTATTTGATTGAGAATTACAGACTGAAAAATATTTCGGGTAAACCTCTACTAAAGTACTAAGATGTATGCAAATAGGATTTGCAAGATACAGGCATTGATACAGAATCATGGAGCAGAATGCCATGGATCGTGTAGCATGGAGGAGAAAGAACAGGAATGGCATAAAGAACAGAGGAGAAAGTGATAGCAGTTAGTTCAAGGGTTGCACGTCTAAGAAGACACACAGCAGCACACAATGATACAAGTGGGCCTGTGATTCCTTTGTAGTTCAGATTGGTCTTGTGAGTCACATCCATCATTGCCATGGATTATAGATTATATTTCTTATAGCGCAACAATAATAATAATATCATCTGGAAAGTCGGAAATGTGTCGGCATGATCCTCTTAAGATAATGGTACATACAAATTATGAATATGAATGATATCTGCCTAAGATAGGAATATATACAAATTATAAATATGAATGATATCTGCCTAAGATAGAAATATATACAAATTATAAATATGAATGATATCTGCCTAAGATAGGAATATATACAAATGATATGTTGAGAGACATAGAAGAATGATAAGAATCTCAGAAGAAAAATCAATATATGAGTTTGCTTCCCTTGCCACAAATCACAATGTCTACATGCCATCCCCAATAGGCATCTTTCTACTCTAGTACTGAGGGCATATATTGTACATACATCTCTCTACTCTAGTACTGAGGGCATATGTTCTACAGGCATCTTTCAACTCTAGTACTGAGGGCATATGTTCTACAGGCATCTTTCAACTCTAGTACTGAGGGCATATATTGTACATGCATCTTTCAACTCTAGTACTGAGGGCATATATTCTACAGGCATCTTTCAACTCTAGTACTGAGGGCATATATTCTACAGGCATCTCTCTACTCTAGTACTGAGGGCATATGTTCTACAGGCATCTTTCAACTCTAGTACTGAGGGCATATATTCTACAGGCATCTTTCAACTCTAGTACTGAGGGCATATGTTCTACAGGCATCTTTCAACTCTAGTACTGAGGACATATATTCTACAGGCATCTTTCAACTCTAGTACTGAGGGCATATATTCTACAGGCATCTTTCAACTCTAGTACTGAGGGCATATATTGTACAGGCATCTTTCAACTCTAGTACTGAGGGCATATATTCTACAGGCATCTTTCAACTCTAGTACTGAGGGCATATATTGTACAGGCATCTTTCAACTCTAGTACTGAGGGCATATATTCTACAAGCATCTTTCAACTCTAGTACTGAGGGCATATATTCTACAGGCATCTCTCTACTCTAGTACTGAGGGCATATGTTCTACAGGCATCTCTCTACTCTAGTACTGAGGGCATATGTTCTACAGGCATCTTTCAACTCTAGTACTGAGGGCATATATTCTACAGGCATCTTTCAACTCTAGTACTGAGGGCATATATTGTACAGGCATCTTTCAACTCTAGTACTGAGGGCATATGTTCTACAGGCATCTTTCTACTCTAGTACTGAGGGCATATATTGTACAGGCATCTTTCAACTCTAGTACTGAGGGCATATATTGTACAGGCATCTTTCAACTCTAGTACTGAGGGTATATATTCTACAGGCATCTTTCAACAGGCATCTTTCTACTCTAGTACTGAGGGCATATATTGTACAGGCATCTTTCAACTCTAGTACTGAGGGCATATATTGTACAGGCATCTCTCTACTCTAGTACTGAGGGCATATGTTCTACAGGCATCTCTACTCTAGTACTGAGGGCATATATTGTACAGATATCTCTTTACTTAGACTATAAAAACAGTTTCATTTACACAACTTTACAAAATCTTAAAACTGGAAACATGCAGAAGAACAAACATACATACATATACAAACATTCACAAAATGTCCATGTTTGACAGCCAATGCATATTTATACAAGGTACAAAGTTAATTATCAAACTGGAACACGGTTGAACAATCTATAAAAATTTGTTAACTAAAGAACTTTCAAATAAATTCTAAATATGATGAATTAAGTCATGAAGTGGCAATGATCTGAGGTGAAGTCATGAAGTGGCAATGATCTGAGTTGAAATCAAGAAGTGGCAACGATCTGAGTTGAAATCATGATGATCTGACTTGGTCACAATGATCAAGTTGTCATGATCTGAGTTGAAATCATGATGAACTGAGCTAAACATGATGTCATCATGCTTGTAAACCATCAAGTGTCATGAGTGTCTGTTTCCAGTCATCCCTGAGGGTGTGTTCAAACAGCGCAGCACGGTTCTGGTTGTCAACACGTTTCACCCAATGCTTGTACATACCAAAAGCGCATGTATCTATAACTTTACGCATGATCTTGACACCGTAAGGGTTGCTACGCACGATTTCTACCGAAACTGGAGAAGGATGTTTGATGAAATAGAGTAGCCGTAAATAAAATATGACAGCCTTTATGCCAGCCTGGGAAAACAAGATAAATATGATGAACTTGAGCATACAATAGTGCTAGATATCATGCAACTCAATCTAACACAACTTGATCTATCACAACTTGATCTATCACAACTCGTTCTAACACAACTCGATCTAACACAACTTGATCTAACACAACTCGATCTAACACAACTCGATCTAACACAACTTGATCTAACAAAACTCGATCTAACACAACTTGATCTAACACAACTTGATCTAACAAAACTCGATCTAACACAACTTGATCTAACACAACTCGATCTAACACAACTTGATCTAACAAAACTCGATCTAACACAACTTGATCTAACACAACTTGATCTAACACAACTTGATCTAACACAACTTGATCTATCACAACTTGATCTATCACAACTTGATCTAACACAACTTGATCTAACACAACTTGATCTATCACAACTTGAACTATCACAACTTGATCTATCACAACTTGAACTATCACAACTTGATAAATTATAACTTGATCTATCACAACTTGATCTATCACAACTTGATACATTATAACTTGATCTATCACAACTTGATAAATTATAACTTGATCTATCACAACTTGATACATTATAACTTGATCTATCACAACTTGATCTATCACAACTTGATCTAACACAACTTGATCTATCACAACTTGATCTAACACAACATGATCTAACACAACTTGATCTATCACAACTTGAACTATCACAACTTGATCTATCACAACTTGAACTATCACAACTTGATCTATCACAACTTGATCTAACACAACTTGATCAATTATAACTTGATCTATCACGACTTGAACTATCACAACTTGATCAATTATAACTTGATCTATCACAACTTGAACTATCACAACTTGATCAATTATAACTTGATCTATCACATCTTGATCTATAACAACTTGAACTATCACAACTTGATCAATTATAACTTGATCTATCACAACTTGATCAATTATAACTTGATCTATCACAACTTGATCAATTATAACTTGATCTATCACAACTTGATCAATTATAACTTGGTCCATCACAACTTGATCCACCACAACTTATTCTATCATAACTTCATCTCATCTATCACAACTTGATCTATCACAACTTGATCTATAACAACTTGAACTATCACAACTTGATCAATTATAACTTGATCTATCACAACTTGATCAATTATAACTTGGTCCATCACAACTTGATTTATCACAACTTATTCTATCATAACTTCATCTCATCTATCACAACTTGATCTATCACAACTTGATCTATCATCATCATGTGACATTCTTTCTAGAACATGGTCTTCCTTATGGATTCTCTGAGCACTCTGCGATTCTGGGCAAGCCGACCTGCCGCAGCTAGAGATAAGTTTAAACAATCTGATACGTCATTGCACTGCCATAATCTTGGGCACCTTCATTCCCTGTTGCTGTTAACTCTATTCAGCTATTAATCTTTACATGCTGTTATGTCTCATTACATGATCCAAAAAAGCATCAGCTTTCTTGTTATGATATTGTTAAGTTCTTCTTCTTCTTCTTTCGATCACTTGAAACATGTCTATATCTGTAATTCTGTCTCCTTAATAAAACTCACTGTCTTTTGTAGTTCATACAGTGTCCCATAGAGCTTTGATTCCAGTGTTGTTTCCTCTGGCCAATATGTCTGCCTCAGCGTTTCATGCTCAGAACACTCTTGAAGTATATGTTTGGCACTCTGTGCTGCCTGTCCACATGTACACATGGCAGTGTTGCCAATCTTGAACTTTGTATACATGTGACTGCGGAGTCGGTTGTGTCCTGTTGTATATTGTTAAGTAGTCAGTCATCTTCGACATTTATTGATCTTAACACTTCTTGATTTGTCTATTTAGCTGCTTATGGTGTATGTAAAATTCTTCTGTAGCATCTCATTTTGAAAGCAGCAATTCTCTTTGCAACTTATCTAATGTCCAAGCCTCATATCTGTATATTGCCACTGGAAACACACGTTCTTATCATAAATAGTTTGGCTATGCTGCTGGTACCTTGCCAAATATTTTTCATTTGGGCAAGTTTTAATGTAGCCATTGCTATTCTTCTCGTGATTTCGACAGCACAGACTCCTGAGCTATTTATATTTGTGGCCAAATACTCAAAAATTTGTTACATCTTCTAGTTTGAAATTCTCACTCATTATCTTTGGCTGCACTTTCACTTTATCCATTGTCATAACTTTTTTCTTTATATCTAAGAACTAGTTTTGGGCTTCACTGTATTTTTGTTGTTGATAGTAACATTTGCTTTAGACCATCTTTGTTTGTTGTTAAGTGAAATATGTCATCAACATATCTTATTTCTGGGATCTGCTGACAGCTGATGGTAAGACGTTGGAAGTCAGCGAATTTCATCTCGTCTTTTACATTTCTCATAATGTTTTCAGTGTAAATGTTGTACAGTGATAGTGTACACCCTTGTCTAACTCCTTTCTGTACATTAAACCATTCTGATATTGTTCCATCCACTTTTATTGCTTTACTGCTGTCTCCTGTCCAGGATACAGCATTGCCATTAAATATGTGAGATGTTTTGGGAATCCTATGAAACTAATTTCCCATAATCGGTGATGTTGTACACATTTGAACACCTTGGTGTAGTCGATGGAACATGCATGTTGAATTCCCTGCATTTTTCTATAATGATTCTCATGTTGAAGATATGATTTCTAATGCTTCTGCAGGATCTAAAACCTGCCTGTGCTTCATGAACTTCTATTTCTATCTTATTTTGCATTCTCTTCATTAGCTTGATTTATCAAAGCAATAGATCTGTAGTTAGTCCATAATTGTAGGTTATCATTTTTTGGTAAATAAACTGATTTTATCCTGTCCTAGACCACATATAGCAGTTTCCCAGATCTTGTAACATAGGCTATGGTATATAGGGACGATTTCTTCTCTGACTGCTTGCATCATTTCTGTTATTGTCTCATCACATCCTGGGGGTCTGCTTTTCTTAAAAATTGTGATCTATCATAACTCATTCTATTTCAACTTTATCTATCACAACTTGATTTATCATGACCTATTCTATCACAACTTGATTTTTCATGACCTATTCTATCACAACTTGATTTATCATGACCTATTCTATCACAACTTGATTTTTCATGACCTATTCTATCACAACTTGATCTATTGTGACCTATTCTATCACAACTTGATTTATCATGACCTATTCTATCACAACTTGATTTTTCATGACCTATTCTATCACAACTTGATTTATCATGACCTATTCTATCACAACTTCATTTATCATGACCTATTCTATCACAACTTGATTTATCATGACCTATTCTATCACAACTTGATTTATCATGACCTATTCTATCACAACTTAATCTATCATGACCTATTCTATCACAACTGGATCTATCACAACTTAATCTATCATGACCTATTATATCACAACTTAATCTATCATGACCTATTCTATCACAACTTAATCTATCATGACCTATTCTATAACAACTTGATCTTCCATATCCTGATCTATCATAATCTGATTACATCATATAACAGTATGGAGACAATTTTTAAGTCTCCAGTTTGAAGACAACACTCTACTCACCCGAAACTTTCTGCCGGCTTTAAACTTTTTATCTTCTGTAAAATTCTGTAAAAACATATGATGAAACATTGTAGAAGATTGCATATAATTACTATCTCAATCAAACTGTAAACACATAAGACATTCTGCTCTCTCTATTACTCATGTGAGAATTGACTCCATTGTATGTGGCTTCCCCATATGTTCTAAGAGAGTATCTCACAAAGCATACAACTTTGTAGCATCCAGAGATAATCCCCAGGCACTACCACACAATGTGAGTAGAAATAAGATGCTACAGCCATGGGTTAAACCTGACACCCAGGAACTACCACACAATGTGAGTAGAAATAAGATGCTACAGCCAAGGGTTAAACCTGACACCCAGGCACTACCACACAATGTGAGTAGAAATAAGATGCTACAGTCAGGGGTTAAACCTGACACCCAGGCACTACCACACAATGTGAGTAGAAATAAGATGCTACAGTCAGGGTTTAAACCTGACACCCAGGCACTACCACACAATGTGAGTAGAAATAAGATGCTACAGCCATGGGTTAAACCTGACACCCAGGAACTACCACACAATGTGAGTAGAAATAAGATGCTACAGTCAGGGGTGAAACCTGACACCCAGGCACTACCACACAATGTGAGTAGAAATAAGATGCTACAGTCAGGGTTAAGCCTGACACCCAGGCACTACCACACAATGTGAGTAGAAATAAGATGCTACAGTCAGGGGTTAAACCTGACACCCAGGCACTACCACACAATGTGAGTAGAAATAAGATGCTACAGTCAGGGGTTAAACCTGACACCCAGGCACTACCACACAATGTGAGTAGAAATAAGATGCTACAGTCAGGGTTTAAACCTGACACCCAGGCACTACCACACAATGTGAGTAGAAATAAGATGCTACAGCCATGGGTTAAACCTGACACCCAGGAACTACCACACAATGTGAGTAGAAATAAGATGCTACAGTCAGGGGTTAAACCTGACACCCAGGCACTACCACACAATGTGAGTAGAAATAAGATGCTACAGCCAGGGGTGAAACCTGACACCCAGGCACTACCACACAATGTGAGTAGAAATAAGATGCTACAGTCAGGGGTTAAACCTGACACCCAGGCACTACCACACAATGTGAGTAGAAATAAGATGCTACAGCCAGGGGTGAAACCTGACACCCAGGCACTACCACACAATGTGAGTAGAAATAAGATGCTACAGTCAGGGGTTAAACCTGACACCCAGGCACTACCACACAATGTGAGTAGAAATAAGATGCTACAGTCAGGGGTTAAACCTGACACCCAGGCACTACCACACAATGTGAGTAGAAATAAGATGCTACAGTCAGGGTTTAAACCTGACACCCAGGCACTACCACACAATGTGAGTAGAAATAAGATGCTACAGCCATGGGTTAAACCTGACACCCAGGAACTACCACACAATGTGAGTAGAAATAAGATGCTACAGTCAGGGGTTAAACCTGACACCCAGGCACTACCACACAATGTGAGTAGAAATAAGATGCTACAGCCAGGGGTGAAACCTGACACCCAGGCACTACCACACAATGTGAGTAGAAATAAGATGCTACAGTCAGGGGTTAAACCTGACACCCAGGCACTACCACAAAATGTGAGTAGAAATAAGATGCTACAGCCAGGGGTGAAACCTGACACCCAGGCACTACCACACAATGTGAGTAGAAATAAGATGCTACAGTCAGGGTTAAACCTGACACCCAGGCACTACCACACAATGTGAGTAGAAATAAGATGCTACAGTCAGGGGTTATACCTGACACCCAGGCACTACCACACAATGTAAGTAGAAATAAGATGCTACAGTCAGGGGTTAAACTTGACACCCGGTCAAAATGGTGTACATAACTACTTGTGTTTTTGTGTGACACCGCCAACATCACTTGAAAGATGGATTATTTCATTATTTCGTCTAGGATGTGGTGTTAGTTATTTTGACAGGGGGTCAAAATCAAGATCTTCGCCTGTGCGATGAAGTACGTGCATCAGAGCTGAAATTTTCATGAGTAGTCGTTATTTCATGTTATTGCAAGGCTTAGTGCGCAGAAAATGGCTGGCAATCGTAAACGTCCTAAACGTTGCAGGGCCAAATGACAAGGTCATCACGCCGGAGCCAGGCATCACAGATCTAAAGTCGTTCGTATGTTTTTGAAATTGTTACGTGTTTTTCTGGAATGTTGCTAGTGTTACTTCAAAGTAATAATAACACGCAGTAGAGAATGCAGGGAATGGTGTCCAACAGTGGTGCAGTCGGAGGTACTCGCTCTAATCTGTGAAAATTCCAGGGAAGGTGATATGATTGTATATACAGATGGGTCGGTTGAGAGACACATCAGAAGTGCCTGGGCCTTCACTGCTCAAAGGTGGGGGGAAACCATCAGAGAGGAAAGTGGTGCTTTCGCTCAGACGACATGCAGCATGACAATGGAGGTTTTTGCAGTAACCAAAGCTTTTTAATGGGTCTGCTCGCAGACTATCTGCAAGCATACCTGCATACTCAGTGACTCGATGAGCATGATTGTGAAAGTTCAGGCGGGATACATTCGGGAACAGAGGCTGGATGCAGTGAAGAATACCTGTATGCGTAAAGTGACTTTCATTTTTGTGCCGGGACATGCGGGAGTCCGGGGTCATGAGAGAGCAGATAGATTGGCCGCACACGCTGCTACTACGGCTGTTCGTACAGCGATGGATCGAGCAAACATGTTGAACGCTCTACAGGAAAACGCACGAGCAAATGACTGCATAAGTGACGATGACTTTTGTTCCATGACTAGAATAAAGGAAAATGGTTTGAAATGTGGTGTCGCTAGAAAGGAACGGTTTCCTGGGCAAGAAAAAATTATGGTCAATCAACTGCATACTGGGACCGTCAGTCAACGTGTAATGGAAGCTACACTCAAGGAGAGATCTGAGCACCTATGGACTTTTCAGGAGTGCAATGAGGATGATCCAACGACTAACTAACTAACCTGACACCCAGGAACTACTACACAATGTGAGTAGAAATAAGATGCTACAGTCAGGGGTTAAACCTGAGACCTTGTGGAGACATGGGAAATAGCTTAATTAACCACTACACATTCAAAATTCCCATCAAGGAACCAAGGCCTTAAGAAAATAACATCATGAGTAATAAGGGTAAGAGGCAAATAACATCATGAGTAATTAGAGAAGGTGGTAAATCATAAATAATGAGGAAAGGTGTCAAATAACATCATGAGTAATTAGGGAAGGTATTAAGTAACATCATAAATAACTAGGGAAGGAACCAAATAAAATCATGAGTAACTATGGAAGATGTCATATGACATCATGAGTAATTAGGGAAGGAACCAAATAAAATCATGAGTAACTATGGAAGGTGTCATATGACATCATGAGTAATTAGGGAAGGAACCAAATAAAATCATGAGTAACTATGGAAGGTGTCATATGACATCATGAATAATTAGGGAAGGAACTAAATAAAATCATGAGTAACTATGGAAGATGTTATATGACATGAATAATTAGGGAAGGAACCAAATAAAATCATGAGTAACTATGGAAGGTGTCATATGACATCATGAATAATTAGGGAAGGAACCAAATAAAATCATCAGTAACTATGGAAGGTGTCATATGACATCATGAATAATTAGGGAAGGAATCAAATAACATCATGAGTAACTATAGAAGGTGTCATATAACATCGTGAGTAACTAGGGAAGGAGTCAAACAGCATCATGAGTAATTAGGGAATGAACAAATAACATGAATAATTAGAAAAGGAGCCAAATAACATCATGAGTAATTAGGGAAGGAGTCAAATAAAATCATGAATAATTAGAGAAGGAGCCAAATAACATAAGTAATTAAGGAAAGTGTTAAATTTAGGCAGTATAGGGGACATTTAAAACATGAAACTCTTCTTTACTGGTAGAGGTAAATGCAAATAAAGTAAATAGGTTACTAGAAAACTATCAATATAAAATAAGAAAATATAGAAAATAACAATAAAAAAAAGAACAAATACAATTGTCAACGTGTCAGTCCAATTGGGACCTTTATCAAGACAACAAAAACAGTTAAGAACACAAAACCATAACGAATATAAACAAAATGGATTTCTCCCACCAGGAAATCAACACCCAGCAAATTTTCCCGGTGGGAAAAATTCATTTTGTTTATATTCGTTATGGTTTTTTTGTTCTTAACTGTTTTTGTTGTCTTGATAAAGGACCCAATTGGACCGACACGTTGACAATTGTATTTGTTCTTTTTTTAATTGTTATTTTCTATATTTTATTATTTTATATTGATAGTTTTCTAGTAACCTATTTACATTATTTGCATTTACCTCTATTTGTATGGTTACTGCGGCACTTCCTTTTTGTCGGACATCCTCCGATATTTGGGTTATCTTTACTGGTAGTTATGTTTAGTAATACATAATGTGACTAATTAATTTAAAAAAGGAAAGAATCTAAAACACAACAAACTGTTCAGTCAAAGAATAGTTAAAACTATTGGTTCTCAAACTATTGTCCACAAGGTATCCATAATACTCTCTCAGGTTATCCATGAATTCTACAAGACACTTTATGTTAATACAAATATAAAAATAGACAAATAGATATAGAAATAGAAAAAGAGAAACAAGAATACTTGTCTTGCCTTGTCTTATCCATGTGTGTCACTGGGTGTCATGGGGAACAGAAGTCTTCTTTCTTTAGCTAACTGTGATACTGCTGCCATAGTGCAGCCTTGGTGTTCTAGTATTTCTATGATGTCAATTTATCCAACTTCGTCTGGGTTTTCTCCTGTTTCTCCTTTCAGATGAACTTTTATTGAAGGCTATCGATGGAATGTGATCTGGTTCCATTCTGATTAGGTGGTCAAACCTTTTGATCTTTTGTGCGTCTATGTATTCTTTGAACGATATTGTTTTCATCAGATTTCTTATAGTGTCATTTTTATTCTATCTATTTTTGTTACCAGTGCTGTTTTCAGGCATTTCATTTCACATACAGCGAGTTTGTATTCTAGTTTCTCTGTCAGGGTTACTAACAAGAATACTGCACATGTTAATTTAGATAATGTTCACACAATTAGCATTAACAAAATAGATAATTATTTCACGAATTTGTATTCAATATCTGGTTATTAAAATCAAAGGAACCAGAGAAGCTATACTGAGTATCCGATAAGTGATAGATAAATATATAGAAGTCCAAAAAAATATATATATTTGTTTCATAGACTACAGCAAGGCCTTTGACCTAGTCTAACACATAATATTAATCAAATGTCTTCAAGAAATAGGCATAGATGAAAAAAGACATCAAACTATTAGAAATATATATTGGGAACAAACTGCATCAATAAGGTGTGAAAACAGCTACTCTCCATACATAGAAATAAGAAGAGGGGTAAGACAAGGATGCATTTTATCACCAAGCCTATTTAATATCTACACAGAGAATATCTTTAAAAATATAGAAGAAATGCCAGGACTAAAGATCAATGGGAAAATAATAAACAACATTAGATATGCAGATGAAACTGTTCTTTTGGCGGAAAGTGAACATGAACTACAAAGACTAATAGACCAAGTCAATAAATCAAGTAATGAATATGGGCTGGATATAAATATACAAAAAACATGATAATCAGCAAAGACACAGAAGAACAAGAGCTAAACATACACATACAGGGAGAGAAACTACAACAAGTAAAACAGTATCAATATCTTGGACACATAGTCACAAATGATGGCAGATGTGAAACAGAAGTTAAAAGGAGAATAGGAATGGTTAAAAGTACCTTCAATGACATGAGGAAAGTATTACATCTAAACAAATTACAAACAAGTTAAAGATGAGAATTATAAAATTCTATATCTATTCTATATTAATGTATGGCTCAGAAACATGGACACTAAATAAACAATTAGAAGACAGAATTGATGCCTTTGAGATGTGGGTATATAGAAGAAAAGGGAGAACATAATGGAAATAGAAGAAAACAAATAAAGAGGTGCTAAAGACACTTAATATGAAGAAAGAACTACTAAGAGAAATAAAGATCAGGCAAATAAAATATTTTGGTCACATTAAAATACCTTATTGAAGACCTTACTTGAGGGTAACGTCAAAGGGAGGCGAACAATAGGTAGGCAGAGATACAAGTGGGAGAGTAACATCACATGATGGACAGGTTACAGTCTAGCAGAATGCACCACCATGACAAGAGAGAGGGTGATCCGTTGCAGCCAATCTTCGTTGTGGAGACGGCACTTAATGATGATGATATTAAAATCAACATTAAATATGAAATATCTGGGAGGATCTGTGAAATATGAGAAATATTATGAAGGTCCCATTCAAGGAAAAATATTACAGGAAACCCATTCAAGAAAAAATATTTCAGAAGGTGTACTTAATAAATAATATTATAGGAGGTCCACTAAAGAAATAATTTTACAGGAGGTTCAATCAAGAAATAATATTACAGGAGGTCCACTAAAGATATAATTTTACAGGAGGTTCAATCAAGAAATAATATTACAAGAGGTCCACTAAAGAAATAATTTTACAGGAGGTTCAATCAAGAAATAATATTACAAGAGGTCCACTAAAGAAATAATTTTACAGGAGGTTCAATCAAGAAATAATATTACAAGAGGTCCACTAAAGAAATAATTTTGCAGGAGGTCCACTTAAGAAATGTCATAGTAGGATCACTAAAGAAAATAAAATACAGGAGTCCACTCAAGAAAAAATATTAATGGAGGTTCACTGAAGAAAAAATATTATGGGCCCACAAAAGAAGCAAATAACAGTTATTTATGGAAAATATTAGATGCAAAATTTTACTCAAAATAAAAATATTATAGGAGGTTCGCTAAAAAATATTATTTATAGAGGGTCCACAATAATGAAATGGGTGAAAACCCTTTATTAACAATATAAAAGCACATACATTATTGAAACCTTGTTATCTGTTTCAATCCGACACGGAAAACATGTTGTGTACTCTTTGTTCTCATGCCAGGTATTGGAGTTTGATTCTATAATCTAGTTTTGGTCATTGAAGTGTTGAAACTATGCTATGACTTAATTTGTAAATTGTTCAGTCATAGAATCGTTGAGGCTGACATAACAAATATAGTACTGATTTTATAACGATGCCCTAGACATAATGGTAACAATTATAAACAAATAACTCCACCACACCAGAATAAAAAAAGTCCAATATACAAATATAACACAAAAGTCTCAAAACTAATGAAATATGAACATGAAATGGAAATTACCTTGAAGTTCATCATAAATTTTATTGATATTCGTCGGATGCTATGATAGTACTCATCCTTCAGAATAAGCAATTCACATGTTCATTAACATCCTTGGTAATGTTAATGGCACTACACATATTTATTTCATCATCTATCAATTTTTCATCTCCACCACCATTATCATCATCACAATTATCCTTATTATTACCGTCATCATCACAATTATAATAATTGTAATTGGCATCATCAACATCATTATCACCAATATTATCTTCATCATCATTAATATTATCACCACCATCATTTTCTTCTCCGTTCATTCTCAAATTCCAGATGGATCTGTCTTGGAGCATGACAATACTAGATATCCAGCAGGAGGTAGTTCAGAGAATGGAAATGCAGTGTGTCTCTGTTGTATTTGCACTAATGGCCCAACACATTTATCTTCAGCAGACAATCATGCAATATCATAGTCATCTCACTTATCATTGAACTCCTACGTGCTCTGTATTAAAACCCAGGAGCTCTCAATACAACCACTGAAGTGTTGAAGTGTGTGTTGAAACCCAGGAGCTCTCAAAACAACCACTGAAGTGTTGAAGTGTGTGTTGAAACTCAGGAGCTCTCAATACAACCACTGAAGTGTTGAAGTGTGTGTTGAAACTCAGGAGCTCTCAATACAACCACTGAAGTGTTGAAGTGTGTGTTGAAACTCAGGAGCTCTCAATACAACCACTGAAGTGTTGAAGTGTGTGTTGAAACCCAGGAGCTCTCAATACAACCACTGAAGTGTTGAAGTGTGTGTTGAAACCCAGGAGCTCTCAATACAACCACTGAAGTGTTGAAGTGTGTGTTGAAACCCAGGAGCTCTCAATACAACCACTGAAGTGTTGAAGTGTGTGTTGAAACCCAGGAACTCTCAATACAACCACTGAAGTGTTGAAGTGTGTGTTGAAACTCAGGAGCTCTCAATACAACCACTGAAGTGTTGAAGTGTGTGCATGCTGAATATCAGAAGACATGACAGCCCAGAGAGACCTGTGATTGGGAGGGGGAGGGTGATGACAGGGCAAATTGTACAGGAAATATGAAATCATGGACCACCAAGAATATGAGATCATGGACCACCAAGAATATGATATCATGGACCACCAAGAATATGAGATCATGGACCACCAAGAATATGAGATCATGGACCACCAAGAATATGGTACTACTACTCATACATCTAGATATATGTGTGGGAACATATAACGTGTGTGAAGATATGTTGAAATGTGTGAAAGCATGCACGTGTGGAAATGTATGTGAAAACATTGTTTGTGTGGAAATGTATGTGAAAGCATTGTTTGTGTGGAAATGTATGTGACAGCATGCTGGTGTGGAAATGTATGTGAAAGCATTGTTTGTGTGGAAATGTATGTGACAGCATGCTGGTGTGGAAATGTATGTGACAGCATGCTGGTGTGGAAATGTATGTGACAGCAAGTTTGTGTGGAAATGTATGTGACAGCATGTTGGTGTGGAAATGTATGTGACAGCATGCTTGTTTGGAAATGTATGTGAAAGCATGCTGGTGTGAAAATGTATGTGAAAGCATGTTTGTGTGGAAATGTATGTGACAGCATGCTGGTGTGGAAATGTATGTGAAAGCATGCTGGTGTGAAAATGTATGTGAAAGCATGTTTGTGTGGAAATGTATGTGACAGCATGCTGGTGTGGAAATGTATGTGACAGCATGTTTGTGTGGAAATGTATGTGAAAGCATGCTTATGTGACAGCATGCTTGTTTGGAAATGTATGTGAAAGCATTGTTTGTGTGGAAATGTATGTGAAAGCATTGTTTGTGTGGAAATGTATGTGACAGCATGCTGGTGTGGAAATGTATGTGAAAGCATTGTTTGTGTGGAAATGTAAGTGAAAGCATGCTTATGTGACAGCATGCTTGTTTGGAAATGTATGTGAAAGCATTGTTTGTGTGGAAATGTATGTGACAGCATGTTGGTGTGGAAATGTATGTGAAAGCATTGTTTGTATGGAAATGTATGTGACAGCATGTTGGTGTGGAAATGTATGTGACAGCATTGTTTGTGTGGAAATGTATGTGAAAGCATGCTTATGTGACAGCATGCTTGTTTGGAAATGTATGTGAAAGCATTGTTTGTGTGGAAATGTATGTGACAGCATTGTTTGTGTGGAAATGTATGTGTAAGCATGCTTATGTGACAGCATGCTTGTTTGGAAATGTATGTGAAAGCATTGTTTGTGTGGAAATGTATGTGAAAGCATTGTTTGTGTGGAAATGTATGTGAAAGCATTGTTTGTGTGGAAATGTATGTGACAGCATGCTGGTGTGGAAATGTATGTGACAGAATGCTGGTGTGGAAATGTATGTGACAGCATGTTTGTGTGGAAATGTATGTGAAAGCATTGTTTGTGTGGAAATGTATGTGACAGCATGCTGGTGTGGAAATGTATGTGAAAGTATGCTTGTTTGGACATGTATGTGACAGCATGCTGGTGTGGAAATGTATGTGAAAGTATGCTTGTTTGGAAATGTATGTGACAGCATGCTGGTGTGGAAATGTATGTGAAAGCATGCTTGTGTGGAAATGTATGTGAAAGCATGCTTGTGTGGAAATGTATGTGAAAGCTTTCTGGTGTGGAAATGTATGTGAAAACATGCTGGTGTGGAAATGTATGTGACAGCATGCTGATGTGGAAATGTATGTGAAAGAATGTTTGTGTGGAAATGTATGTGACAGCATGTTTGTGTGGAAATGTATGTGAAAGCTTGCTGGTGTGGAAATGTATGTGAAAACATGCTGGTGTGGAAATGTATGTGACAGCATGCTGGTGTGGAAATGTATGTGACAGCATGCTGGTGTGGAAATGTATGTGAAAGCATGTTTGTGTGGAAATGTATGTGAAAGCATGTTTGTGTGGAAATGTATGTGAAAACATGCTGGTGTGGAAATGTATGTGACAGCATGCTGGTGTGGAAATGTATGTGAAAACATGCTGGTGTGGAAATGTATGTGACAGCATGCTGGTGTGGAAATGTATGTGACAGCATGTTTGTGTGGAAATGTATGTGAAAGCTTGCTGGTGTGGAAATGTATGTGAAAACATGCTGGTGTGGAAATGTATGTGACAGCATGCTGGTGTGGAAATGTATGTGAAAGCATGTTTGTGTGGAAATGTATGTGACAGCATGTTTGTGTGGATATGTATGTGAAAGTATTGTTTGTGTGGAAATGTATGTGACATCATGCTGGTGTGGAAATGTATGTGAAAGCATGCTTGTGTGGAAATGTATGTGAAAGCATGTTTGTGTGGAAATGTATGTGACAGCATGATGGTGTGGAAATGTATGTGAAAGCATGCTTGTGTGGAAATGTATGTGACAGCATGCTTGTATGGAAATGTATGTGAAAGCATGTTTGTGTGGAAATGTATGTGACAGCATGTTTGTGTGGAAATGTATGTGAAAGCATGCTTGTGTGGAAATGTATGTGAAAGCATGCTGGTGTGGAAATGTATGTGAAAGCATGCTTGTGTGGAAATGTATGTGAAAGCAAGCTTGTGCTGGACAATTGTGACATCATTGCTACTTTATCATTTTTTATATACAACGCTGCCCTCTAGTGCATTGCTTTCTCCAGATTCAATGTGTACTCTCCGTATCATAGCGTGATCTACCAATTTCAGGACATCAACATTGGCCGCCTCTCCAATGTTTCGGCTGACTGAGCCACAATGCATAGATGCCTTGCATGACTGTGTGACAACAGTACTGCTTGATGTATTGGCACAGAGGTGTCGGAGATTTTGCTTGTCACTTTGCAGGCGGTTCTCATTCCATCTACAGCCTCCACATCCATGGACACAATCTATAAAGTGATAGCCAGGAACACAGCACAAGCAGCTGCATTTCTGATTCCAGAGTGCACCACGAGGAGGTACTTTTAGGATCTTGGTTATCTGCTAATACTGGTTCTTCATGAGAGCAATGCAGGGCCCTTTGCATCTGGCAAGTGTGTACAAGCATGCATATGTGAGCAGCAATTTGTCTATATAGAACTGTTACAAAGATCGATGGACATACCTCAGTCTGAATGAATGGATGGTTCAAGGCTTCTTTTGCAGTGAGTCTTTCTTTAGGATTGACTAACAATAATTTCTTGATCTGCAGGAGATGCAATCAGTGGGTTAGGCTGTGGCTATACACAGTTCCTTGGTGGTTACTTTCTACAGCAGTAAAGTTCATCTAAAGGGTTACTATCCATTTGGTTACTTTATACAGTGAAATTCATCTAAATGGTTACTTTCTACAACAGTAAAGTTTGTATAAATGGTTACTTTCTACAACAGTAAAGTTTATATAAATGGTTACTTTTTACAACAGTAAAGTTTGTATAAATGGTTACTTTCTACAACAGTAAAGTTTGTATAAATGGTTACTTTCTACAACAGTAAAGTTTGTATAAATGGTTACTCTCTACAACAGTAAAGTTTTATAAATGGTTAATTTCAACAACAGTAAAGTTTGTATAAATGGTTACTTTCTACAACAGTAAAATTTGTTGGTGACTACCGGGGGGTGAAGTTAATCATGGACACATATTCTGTATAGGATATTATCTTCCATCAATAAATGAATGTTTACTTCTGACATGTTCATTTAATGAATGTTTACTTCTGACATGTTCAATCATATTATCAGTTTCTTCTTCTGCGTTCAGCATCTGTGGTCATGCTATACCGTCAGGCCTGTTGTCAAGACGAAGTCCACTGTCTTCTCCAGGTCAGAGCGGTTGCCCCATAGCTTTTGCCTCAAGTCTGTATCCTCTGGCCAGGTCTGCTGTCTTTGCTCTTTGTATGTTGGGCAGTCCTGAAATATGTGTTCTGGGGTCTGGGTTCCGGATCCACATGGACATTCATCTGTGTATGAGATCCTTAATCGATAAAGGTGACCCAACAGTCTGCAGTGGCCTGTTCTAAGGCGAAATATTGTGGTCTGTTGATATCTTTGGAGGAGATGTATTGCATCATGTTCGTCTTCCCCTTTCATTTGTTTTTTCCGCTTTGCTGTGTATGTGTTGCGGATTATTGTTTTTGCTTCTCCGTAAGACAGTGGGTGTCTGTGTTGCTTCATTTCGCTTCCTGCCTTTGACAGAGCATCCGCTTTCTCATTTCCCATGATTTCACAGTGTGATGGTATCCACTGAAGGGCAATAGCTGTTGATTTTTGGATCTGTCTTAGCTCATGTCTGATGTTGTGCAGAAGGTTTTT
Source organism: Meghimatium bilineatum (assembly GCA_034231615.1). Taxonomy (NCBI): domain Eukaryota; kingdom Metazoa; phylum Mollusca; class Gastropoda; order Stylommatophora; family Philomycidae; genus Meghimatium; species Meghimatium bilineatum. The sequence goes on from CM067309.1 coordinate 24,763,654, forward strand.
GTTTCTGTTGCTCTGGATTGATTCCAGTAGGGATCTGCAATCTGTGAATATGGCCATCTTCTTTGGTCTTGGCAATCCTGGTTCGGTGAAGGCTTTCAGTGCTTAATGGAGTGCAACTGCTTCTACTCTAAAATTAGAGGAGTATTTCCTGGTTGGAAAAGCTTTTGATATTGTCTTCCCATCTTTGAGTCTTATAAAAATTCCACCTCCTCCATTCCTTACTGCTCCTTCTGCCGATCCATCTGTGTAGATATGTGTCCATTCCTTGGGATTGTATTTTATTTCTATCATCTCCAGTGTCAATGCTTTTAGTTGAGGTGGAGTTTGGTATTCCTTATTAATTATTCCAGGAACCTGTGTTATTATGGAGACATTCTGGAGACTATTGCCTGGCTTTTCAAAGTCCGTTAGTGTTTCAATTTCATTTGGGAGGTTTGTGAGGATTTCTTTTTGTTGTTCATGGAGATCTTTAGAGATGTGACAGAAGCTAGTTCTCTTCAACCTGCTTGTGGTTGATCTAGAAATTTGCGCATACATCGGATGGTTTGGCATGCGCTTAATTTTTTCCCTTTGAACAAGCACTCTTTCTTCTCTTCTGTCATCCAGTGGGCGGATGTTTACATGTTTTTCCATTGCATGGATTGGAGTGGTTTTTATCCCTCCTGAGATAAGTCTAAGTCCTGCTTTTTGTACTTTAGATAGGCGATCAGTATTTGATTTTGATGCTGATGCCCAAGCTGTCATTCCATATTCTACTACAGGTCTGACTGTACCCATGTAGAGTTTTCAGAGAATATTTCCATTTGCTCCCCAGCTTGTGCCTGCAAGTTTCTTCATCAAGGATAGCCTCCTGGTTGCTTTTTGCTCAGTGGTTATTAGGTGTGGTTTCCAGGTGAATCGCTTGTCTAGTGTGACCCCTAGATATGTAGGGTTCTCCACATGTGCTAGCTCACTTCCATTTATTTTAAGATTTGCTTTTTCTTGGTGGTTTGAAAGTGAGAAGATGGTTGTCACAGTTTTGGAGAGGTTGATCTGGACTCCCCAGTCAAATGCCCATTCACTTAGGGTGTCAAGTGCGGTCTGCATTCTGTTTTTTGCAGTGGATAGGTTACATGCCGCACTCCAGGCAGCAAAGTCATCTGCATGAAGGGACTTTGAAATATGATGTGACATATTATCAGTTTAATAGGTACAATACAAGAATCAGTGGACAGGTTTCTATGGAACAAATAGCTAACATAATTAAACGGAACGAAAGTCCGATAAAGACACATATACCGACGCATCCAATATTCGACACATTGCGCGATGAAAGCCCCTGACCACTCAACATGCGTGCTGTACACTGAGTGGGAGGTGGGTGGCAAGTTCATTGCGCGCAAATAGCTAGATCAGTATTTTAAGTTATAACTTTTTAAGTTTCCGAGATAGTGCAATAGCATATGAAATTAAAAAGTTAGTATGTTGTCATGTGATTTATCCACTGATTCTTGTATTGTACCGTTTAATATGACCAGCACAAATTCTTTTTGCTTTTATTTTTGTCAGCGTTCATTCTCAAACTCCCACATGATCTCTCTTGTACAAGGAAAATGGTCCTACTAAATTTCCAGCAGAATATAGTTTGGAAAACAGGGATGTTTGTGTCATGGTACTATTTGTGCCAATGGCTTGACACATCCAACTTCGATGATGTTTTACCAATTACACTGAATGTTGAGAATCCATAGGCATATCAGTAATAGGACAACATGTATATAACAACTTGTTGTTAGCATTGCTCGCACAGCATGCTAACCTTCCTTGTTACACATTTGAATTGTAGAAACAATCATCAATGCTTTACCTTTAACCAATGTCTGTGTCATTATCAACTTGACCACAGACTTTCTAAACTTTGACTCTTTTTGAGCCAAAAAGTTGGGTTTGTCAAGTCTGACTCAATAGCCTTTTAACCACAGATGTCAATAATTGTTAGTCTACCGGATAGTTATTTGACCATCGTAAACAATTATACAAGAATTTGTGTGATGTGATTAATAATAATAATAGTCATCTATCAGAGGTGACAATGACAACAGTCTCAGACTTGTGTTGTTGCTTCTTCATTGTATGTGACCTGTCCATCACATATGACAACACTTTCAGGCTTGTGTTGTTGAATCTTTCTTGTGTGTGACCGTCCATCACATGTAATGACAACAGTTTCAGGCTTGTGTTGTTACATCTCTCTTGCATGTGCGAAGATGACTAAAAAGTGCCAGTACTGACTAGTATAGAGTGATGCATACTTAATTAGCTAGAAGATGGTAGGAGTTGCAGTTAATGTCATCATTCTTTCTGTTATTACCTGCATTGTCTAGGTGTCTATAGATGGACATGACATCGTGAAGTGTGTTCTATAGATGGACATGACAGCGTGAAGTGTGTTCTATAGATGGACATGACAGCGTGAAGTGTGTTCTATAGATGGACATGACAGCGTGAAGTGTGTTCTATAGATGGACATGACATCGTGAAGTGTGTTCTATAGATGGACATGACATCGTGAAGTGTGTTCTATAGATGGACATGACAGCGTGAAGTGTGTTCTATAGATGGACATGACAGCGTGAAGTGTGTTCTATAGATGGACATGACAGCGTGAAGTGTGTTCTATAGATGGACATGACAGCGTGAAGTGTGTTCTATAGATGGACATGACAGCGTGAAGTGTGTTCTATAGATGGACATGACATCGTGAAGTGTGTTCTATAGATGGACATGACAGCGTGAAGTGTGTTCTATAGATGGACATGACAGCGTGAAGTGTGTTCTATAGATGGACATGACAGCGTGAAGTGTGTTCTATAGATGGACATGACATCGTGAAGTGTGTTCTATAGATGGACATGACATCGTGAAGTGTGTTCTATAGATGGACATGACAGCGTGAAGTGTGTTCTATAGATGGACATGACAGCGTGAAGTGTGTTCTATAGATGGACATGACATCGTGAAGTGTGTTCTATAGATGGACATGACAGCGTGAAGTGTGTTCTATAGATGGACATGACAGCGTGAAGTGTGTTCTATAGATGGACATGACATCGTGAAGTGTGTTCTATAGATGGACATGACAGCGTGAAGTGTGTTCTATAGATGGACATGACAGCGTGAAGTGTGTTCTATAGATGGACATGACAGCGTGAAGTGTGTTCTATAGATGGACATGACAGCGTGAAGTGTGTTCTATAGATGGACATGACAGCGTGAAGTGTGTTCTATAGATGGACATGACAGCGTGAAGTGTGTTCTATAGATGGACATGACAGCGTGAAGTGTGTTCTATAGATGGACATGACAGCGTGAAGTGTGTTCTATAGATGGACATGACAGCGTGAAGTGTGTTCTATAGATGGACATGACAGCTTGTATTGTGTTCTTAGCATGTCTGCACATGCGGTTGCATCTGTGGGTCTCATCAATGGCCCACTAGACAAACCAACCATGCAACAGAAAACCTTAGTAGATGACATGCCGTTATATTGAGGTTATCTTCTTTAGAAGCTTCATGGGACATTATCTATACAATCCCGTAGTCGTAACCTTCGATAACAGTTACCATGTTGTTCTGACAGGCCGACGTTGTGCTTGAACTAGTTGCGGGCATGGCGTGGGTGGACGGAGCAACAAAGAAACCTGTCGTAAGGACCAGAGTTGTGCCCTGATGTTGACGTCTGTTTCGGCTGCATTAAACTCAGAACACCATCAAGTCGGACGCCTGCTGGAACAGAGGGCAGAGTACTTATGGGAATGCCCCACCTGCTGTGAGGCGTTTCTAATCAAGAATCTTAGCATGTCAAATTTACTACTAGTTACAAATTACTGTTCCTTATAAGATTATGTGGTTTCTGGTCAGCCACTGACAGGATAGCTGAGCACTTATGGGAAACCATGTGCTATGACGCTGGTTAATAACTGTCTCTGAATAATAAACCTACAGCAGGAGTGTCTCTAATAAACCTACAGCAGGAGTGTCTCTAATAAACCTACAGCAGGAGTGTCTCTAATAAACCTACAGCATGAGTGTCTCTGTCTAATAAACCTACAGCATGAGTGTCTCTGTCTAATAAACCTACAGCAGGAGTGTCTCTGTCTAATAAACCTACAGCAGGAGTGTCTCTAATAAACCTACAGCAGGGGTGTCTCTGTCTAATAAACCTACAGCATGAGTGTCTCTGTCTAATAAACCTACAGCAGGAGTGTCTCTGTCTAATAAACCTACAGCAGGAGTGTGTCTAATAAACCTACAGCAGGAGTGTCTCTGTCTAATAAACCTACAGCAGGAGTGTGTCTAATAAACCTACAGCAGGGGTGTCTCTGTCTAATAAACCTACAGCAGGAGTGTCTCTGTCTAATAAACCTACAGCAGGGGTGTCTCTGTCTAATAAACCTACAGCAGGAGTGTCTCTGTCTAATAAGCCTACAGCAAGGGTATCTCTGTCTGAAACATGCAGCTGGACTGTATCTAGAAAACAAATTGTGGGGAACCAACAATGACCCAAAACCAATCGCTCTATACTGATCAATATCGGACGATACATAATCAACTGATTCCAGTACAAGATAAATATGAGACCTGTACTGACCATGTGTTTTGGTGCCTCTGAGATATCATCCCACTCCGGACTGTTGAAAGTGTACTCAGCTGACATTATTGCTCGAAGCATCATCATCTGCCGACGATTCCAGAAGGGTGGTGCTCCACACAGCCTAGATAACAAGGGTATGGTCAGCTTGTAAGTCATGAGATACTTGTATGTTAGAAACATTATCATTGAAGTCAAAAGCTATCTGTACTATGTTCTCTGTCTGATACAGGAAGATCCCAACAGCAGTGCACAGACACTGTAGCATCTGCACAAATTCCTGTTATTTCTTTGTTTCTTGTTAATAGTGTCTAGCTTGTACGATTATAAATCAAATTGATCTGATGAATTTGTTTCCATAGACTTTACTTTTATCAATTGTCAGTTACTACAAGGGGAAGTTGTCTGATTCTACAAGAGTTAGATGTCACATACCACTTGGGGCAGTTGTCAGTTACTACAAGAGTTAGATGTCACATACCACTTGGGGCAGTTGTCAGTTACTACAAGAGTTAGATGTCACATACCACTTGGGGCAGTTGTCAGTTACTACAAGAGTTAGATGTCACATACCACTATGGGCAGTTGTCAGTTACTACAAGAGTTAGATGTCACATACCACTTGGGGCAGTTGTCAGTTACTACAAGAGTTAGATGTCACATACCACTTGGGGCAGTTGTCAGTTACTACAAGAGTTCTGATGAACAGATCAGAACAAGTTGTAATTCTACACTTCAGAACTGGACACAACCGACTTCGCAGTCACATGCACACATAATTCAAGATTGGCAATACAGCCATGTGTACATGTGGAGTGCCAAACATATACTTCAGGAGTGTTCTGAGTAAGAAATGCTGAGGCAAACATATTGCCCAGAGGAAATAACACTGGAATCAAAGCTCTATGGGCCACTGTGTGAACTACAAAAGACAGTTAGTTTTATTCAGGAGACAGAATAACAAATATAGACATGTTTCAAGTGAACACAAGAAGAAGAACTACAAGAGTCAATTATCAGATACTATAAGAGTCAGTTGTCACATACTACAAGAGTCATTTGTCATATACCACAAGGGCAATTGCCAGATACAATTGTCAGTTGTCAGATACTATACAAGTTAATTGTCAAATACTACAAGAGTTAGCTGCCAGATAATACAAGACTAGATTTTCAGGCACTACAATAGTTACTTGTCACATACTACAAGAGTCAGTTGTCAGATACTAAAAAGTCTGTTGTTATACAGCAGAATGGAGTCAGATATTAGATACTAAAAAGTATGTTGTTATTTAGCAGAATGGAGTCAGTTGTCACATATTAGAAAAGTGAGTCAAGTTATAATTCTACATCTCAGAACAGGACACAACCGACTCCGCAGTCACATGTATACAAAGTTCAAGATTGGCAACACTGCCATGTGGACAGGCAGCACAGAGTGCCAAACATATACTTCAAGAGTGTTCTGAGCATGAAACATTTGGCAGACATATTGGTCAGAGAAAACAACACTGGAATCAAAGCTCTATGGGACACTATATGAACTACAAAAGACAGTTAGTTTTATTCAGGAGACAGAATTACAGATATAGACATGTTTCAAGTGAACGAAAGAAGAAGAAAAGTGAGTAGTCACATATGTGTTAATCTCTTACAAGATGTCAGTATTACTGTACTCAATACAATGACTAGGGTGTACTTACAGTGTGTACATGATAACACCACAGGCCCACCTGTAGAAATATACAAATAAATGTAAATTGACTGGTATATACTGATAACTAGTCTTGCACTGGTTACAAACTGTTATCAAACTAATATGGTTAGTTGATTGCTGATCTATAGGTTGATTCGCTTTGACCTAATACCATTATGTAATATATGCATATGTTTGTGAGATATTATTTTGTTCCATTTATCTGGCCTCCGAGGGAAAAGCATTCTTCAAATACCATCCAGAACTGGATATTCAAAAAATAGGGCGGTCAACAGTTTCATAGGCATGAGTGCACAGCCGGCACCCTGGAGTGTGTTGTGGTTGTATTCTATTCAGATGATTGTTAAGCAGTACATGTTGTGTGTGAAGTTAGAAAATGGTCCTCTGGTTTTTCCTTCTCAGGAAGGATCCTAACCCCAAAATTTATTGTCATTTTCAGGACTTCCAGACCAGATCCCAGGTCAAGTTAACCAGTCCCCATCATGGAAAACTCCTTGAAGTGGAGATGGGGCTTAGTCCAGTCAACAGATGCCGAAAACTAAGATTGGTCGAGCCATCGCTGACATCGAACAGGACCACAGTCATGCCCAAAGAAGCACTTCTGCTGAAGTCAGAGATACCAGGCCGAGAGGCACAACAGCAACCATGGTGTAACGCAACATGACTAGATAACATGTCTTCACAACAACAACAAAAATTAACCAGTCCCCTACAGGACAACCCAAGCCACACTATACACTCCATGTAACGAACACAAATAACATCCAAGGTTGAAAAGGGGATGTGTCTTGGTATGACTGTCTCCAGTATAGAAGACTGGGCAGAAAACGTAAACATGATCTGAAAGGTCCATTTTGATTATTTCTGTGTGTTTATTTGGTTGACCTAGGCTATTTTTGGCATCCGACTCCAAGTATATAAATAGTGATCAACGAAAAATCATGACAATAATATAACATGTAACTAATGAAGTCCTAATTTATTATGTACAGAGGTCTTATAGTACTGTCAAAGGTCTCTGTCTTGGACTACCAAGATGAATCCATCAGCTAACAAACAAACATTGCAACACATCATTGAATATTCTGGATAAACTCAGGAATTGTAAGCTCTCACTGTAGTTTTGTTCTGGATAAACTCAGGAATTGTAAGCTCTCACTGTAGTTTTGTTCTTGATAAACTCAGGAACTGTTAGCTTGGATGTGTCAGGCTGAAAGTTGCAGATATCATAGCCAAGCTGAGAAACACGATACAAACCATCTCGTTCTCTGGACTACATCCTGCTAAGCTGCAGGAGTCTGAGAACAAACAGAGAAGAAGAATAGCTCCTGCTGCTAGTTTTGCTCCAGCTAAGATCACAATGAGTTTGTGTTGAACTGTCACATATCTAACAAGTAACTTTCCATAAAGCAGCATTCCATAAATTGAAAAATATCCCATGCAACAAGTCCATATCGATGGATACTAGAAAACGTGTACTCAAATGCTATACTGAACCAGTGCTACTCTATGGAAAATACGTAAGACATCATAAAAATCATTGGAGGCAGCAGAAATGTGGTTTATTCGAAGAATGTTATGCATTCCTTGGACAGCAACGGTTACTAATGAAGAATGTCTAATGAAGGATGTATTTGAAAAGATGCATTATTGTATAATATAATTGGGCACATAATGAGAAGACGAGGCATTGAGAATATAGTGACAACAGGAAAGATAGCAGGGAAAAGATCAAGGGGAAGACCCAGAGAAAAGATATTGGACAGTTTGACTAAATGGCTTTGATTGACGACGCCAACAGAGATGATGGCATATATGAGAGATCGATGTACATGGAGAAATATGATCACCAACGCCATCTGGCATGGCACCGATGATGATGAACTTGTTTGTTGTTGTTGTAATAATCCTTGTCTCAATTGGTTCGTTCTCAGTGACTTGAGTGCACAGGATGAATGTCTTGACAAGATCACATCTTTTTTTATGGATGTGGTTGGTCAAGCACGGAAAACCTGTTTACTTGAGTTGCAAGGTAATTCAGTGTCACTAGAATGGACCTGGTTCAATTCCCGTAAGCTGTAAGAATTATTTTCATTTATCCTTATACTTCCTACTTAAATTTACTTGCATATGCTGTTATTTGAATCAACATTGTTCATTGTTGTGTCGCTATGTTATTTATGTTTACAAGAAGGCATTAGGTCCTTATAGTACATATATGGTTGTTCTATTTTTGTGTTTCTGAGGATACTTCAATACTTGTACAGGTTCAACTAGTTCGTTGTTGTAATAGTCCTTGTTTCGATTGGTTCATACTCAGGTTGAATGTCTTGACGAGATCACATCTTTTTTTGGGGATGTAGTTGGTCAAGCAAGGAAAACCTGTTTATTTTAGTTACTAGACGATTTGGAGCTGCTAGAATAGACCTGGTTTAATTCCCCTCAGACGTATGTGGTTGCGTCTGTGGGTCTCACCAATGGCCCACTAGACATACCACCCATGCAACAAAAAACCTTAGTGGATGACATGCCGTTATATTGAGGTTATCTTCTTAGAGAAGCTTCATGGCATGTCATCTATACAATTATGCTTTTATTTTGTTGTTGAAATGTGTTTCATGTTTACCTGAATATATATGTATGCACCCTCTGTGGTTGGGAGGGAGCCAGAGATGCACTGTGCAGCATTGGGGAGGAGGAAACTGACAGCACTGTTTTTTCCTATGACTGAAACCCATCATAGAGGCACAGTGACAATCCTTTTGACTTGAACATTTGGTTGCATGCCTGGAGCAATAGAGAAGTTCGGCATAACCAGTAGTCAATTTGTGGCGGGGAATGAGCACAGTGAATCCTATCTTGGCTACAGTGGCTAGAGCAGTGCATAGGTTGAAACCTACCTTCCTGGAGGTGTGATAGTTATTCTCTGGCTAAGTCCCGGAGTGGGCCGAAAATCCACAGACTTCTCAGCAATATAATGCCATTTGGACTGCTGGATCAGCAACCAACCAACCAATTCCCCTCAGCTGTAAGAATATCTAACAAGTGAGCTTGTTCTCCATAGCTCCTGCTGCTAGTTTTGCTTCGGCTAAGATCACAATAAGTTTGTGTTGAACTGTCAAATATCTAACAGTCTGTAGCATGTTTACCATATCTACTCTTGCTGAAATCTTACTCTGGCTAAAATCATGATTTGTTTGTGTTGTGTAGTAAGCTGTGTAACAAATAACTAGACTTATGTACAACAATGGTCTTCAAACTATTTTTCACCTCTAGCACAATTTCTAGTCATATTTTTCTTTCATGCCCTCCCATCAAATAAAAAGCTTATCAACTTCAAGGAGTCAGACAGGGATGCATCCTCTCACCAAACCTGTTCAACATATATGCAGAAAACATCGTGCAAAATGTATGAGAAGACCAACATTATGAACAGTTTCAAACCCTTAATATTGAAGGATACAAAATCCCAGAAATTAGGAACATAGATGACACCACAATAATATCTAGAAGCCCCACAAGTTTAGAACACATAATTATATTAGTCAAACATCACAATGAGGTACAAAATCTTTTCCTTATGGAAAAGGAGCAAATGGCTCTACTCTCCTTACTCTATGGCAAGGAGCAAACAGAAAAACAAAGTTACAACTATTAAGAAGCTATATTTTTCCAGTGGCAACATATGGTTGTGAGACTTAGGCAATGACATCTGCAATGGAAAAGAAAATATCGGCATTCGAAAAGAAATGTTACAAAAAGGTCCTAAGATTATCATGTAAAGAAAGACGAACCTACGCTGATGATATCCTCAAAACTATCAAAAATAAAACATTAACATATTTCTGACATATAAAGAGACACAATGGTTTAGAATGATTAATCATGGAGGACAAAGTGGCATGAAAGAGAACAAAAGACAGACCATGACTACTATGGGCACATGACATTGAAGACATTCTGAACATGACACTGGAAGAAGCTTTCACATTCTGTAAAGGACACATCACATAGAGAGAGAGATCAACTTTCTTCTAGGTTTACTATTATTTATCTGACTAAATATGCCCAAAAAACTGTAGTTTATGAGTCAGTGGCCATTTGTTTGTTTGTTTGAGAACCCCAGGAATTATGAGCGATTAGCTCTTACTTCTATGTGCAGTGGGGAGGTTTATGAGCTTTCTTTCATACCCAGGAGGCTTCATCTTTTGGCTTGGTACAATACCTATTGGCGGAGCCTTCTACTCAGGGGGGGGGGGGGGGGGGGTGGTAAATGAGACAGGACTAGACTTGGCGAGCTGATACTTTGCTTGGATCACCCATTACACGTCTATCCTCCGATGAGGCGCTTCACAGCCAGCAAACTGTTCCTTGTGTAGGAAGACCATTCCATTAGCACCCTTTATGTCCCTAGATCCCAGACATAATTTCTTCTGCATGAGCCGTGTTGAGTAATGGCGACGGTTGAATTAGACTAGGGTTGATACATCTTCCTAAAAGAGGCACTGCTTTGCCAAATATGTCGGGGGTCTGGAGTTTGACCTGTGCATTTCTCACGCACTCGCCTTGCCTGCTTGAGATGGCCTTCCTATCCATCGCCAAGCGTTTTCTGTGTATTTTTACTCTTTGCTATTGCGTATATTACCCAGAGACAGGTAGAATACGAATCTTGGGCGAGGTGCTTTGTGGTGGACCCTTGGGTACTGAACCCGATTCTCTCTGTATGAGTCATGTTGGTAACGAGCTACAGTCAAGTTGGGCTAGGTTTTAAATGTCGTTAGAGACTTGCGCCCCCCACTACGTTGCCCCCAGTGTCCAGATTTCGAGTCTCAACACTGCTTCGGTCAGACATTTCAACAATGACCTCCCCGACATTTGTTCAGTGCTTGTCCTATGTGCAATGGGGAGCTGTATTCAGAGCTTTCTTCTATACCCAGGAGTGCATGTTCAAGTTGGCGTATCCAATACTTGAGTCATGACTCCTACTCCAAATGGGGTAAATTGTGATGGGATATGTCAGCTTCTGTGTGTTCTCAAGCATGAACAGCACTTTCGACAGCCTGTCACATGCTGGGTCGTTGTGCCACTGAATTCGATTTACGTACACTGTGCTGCCCTCTAGCATGTGTTAACTTTTACATGTTGTGTACTCATCACTGTATGTTAGGGACATTGACATTGACCGCCCCTCCAATGTTTCTGCTTTTTTTAGCCGGCCAGGTTGGAAAGCACAGATGGCTTAAATATGTTGGATGTGATGGTGTAGAGGTTTCGGAGATATTTCCTGTCTCTCTGCAGGCAATTCTCATTCCATCTACAGTATCCTCATCCACGGACACAAGCCTAAAAGTATTAGCCAGGAATACAACAAGAGCTGCTGTATTTCTGTTTCCAGGGTGCACCACGAAGAGGAACTTTTTACGCTCTTGGTTATCCGATAACCCTGGGTCAGCACGAGAGCAATGCGAGACCCTTTGCACCCCCAATGGCCATTTATCTGACTAAATATTGCCCAAAACTGTAGTTTATGAGTCAGTGGCCTCCCAAAGATTCCAATTTCTTCTTAATGCCAATCCCTAAGCATATCAAGGTGACCCATGTTGTGTAACGACTGATTTATAACACGTGTGTAAACAGAGAATGTGAGAGAGAAATAAACACACCATAACTTACAAATCTACCTCCTTGCCATAACCTGGCACATTCTCATACATGGAATGTGCCAGAACTTCTGGTGCCAGATAGCCAGGTGTGCCACATAATTCTATGAATAATAGAAGAACAAAACAATACTAGAATCAGATTTTATTATCAAATATAGAAGTACAGATGTCAGAAAATAACAGCAGCAGCAAATGTTAAAAGGAATTATTCACTTCCGTGTGTCATTCAATACATCAGATCATAACACCAAAAGCTTTCATGAATTATATGGTTTACTTCTGTCAACCATCATATCATAACACCAATAGTTTCAATGAACTGTATGATTTACTTCTGTCAACCATCAGATCACCAATAGTTTCAATGAACTGTATGATTTACTTCTGTCAACCATCAGATCACCAATAGTTTCAATGAACTGTATGATTTACTTCTGTCAACCAACATATCATATCACCAATAGTTTCAATGAACTGTATGATTTACTTCTGTCAACCAACATATTATATCACGAATAGTGTCAATGAACTGTATGATTTACTTCTGTCAACCAACATATTATATCACCAATAGTTTCAATGAACTGTATGATTAATATCTAAACAAATTACAAACAAGTTAATAATGAGAATTATAAAATGCTACATCTATTCCATATTAATGGCTCAGAAACATGGACACTAAATAAACAATTAGAAGACAAAATTGATGCCTTTGAGATGTGGGTATATAGAAGAATAGGGAGAAAATCATGGAAAGAAAAAACAAATAAAGAGGTGATAAAGACACTTAATATGAAGAAAGAACTACTAAGAGAAATAAAAATCAGGCAAATAAAATACTTTGGACACATTAAAAGACATGACACCCTATTGAAGACCTTACTTGAGGGTAAAGTCAAAGGGAAGCGAGCAATAGGTAGGCAGAGAAACAAGTGGGAGAGTAACATTACACGATGGACAGGTTAGTCTATCAGAGTGTACCACCAAGAGAAGAGACAGGAGATGTTGGAGATACGTTGCAGCCAACCTTCGTTGCGGAGACGGCACTTGATGATGATGATGCCATATGATTTACTTCTGTCAACCATTAGATCAAAGCACGAACAGTCTCAATTAATTATATGATTGATTTCTTCCTTCAACCATTACACCATAGCACCAATGAAATGTATCCTACAACAGTATCATTTACTTCTGTCATCCATCACATCATGTAGACACTTTCAGGATTGACATCCTTCCATAGCATACTATTTCTATCTTTTCTTCTGTTTTATCTCACACTAACTCCTTGTGCAGGAGGCTGTCTCATATTATCTTTTTCTATCTTTTCTTCTGTTTTATCTTACACTAACTCCTTGTGCAGGAGGCTGTCTCATATTATCTTTTTCTATCTTTTCTTCTGTTTTATCTTACACAATCTTCTTGTGCAGGAGGCTGTCTCATATTATCTATTTCTATCTTTTCTTCTGTTTTATCTTACACTAACGCCTTGTGCAGGAGGCTGTCTAATATTATCAAAGTTGTAACTGTGTGCACTCCTCTGTTTAGTCCCATTATTTTCTATTTTAATTGTTAGCTGGCAATGGCTTGAAATATCTAACATATATGGAAGAGAGAAACAAACCTGTTAGTTCCTCTCCATCTTTGATAACCGTGGCAAAACCAAAATCTGAGACTTTGATGTTGAGGTTATCATCAAGAAGAATGTTTTCTGGCTGAAATATTAACATTTTAGTCACACATCAACAGAGATATTAACATTTTAGTCACACATCAACAGAGATATTAACATTTTAGTCACACATCAACAGAGATATCAACATTATAACACACATCAACAGAGATATCAACATTATAACACACATCAACAAAGGTTATCAACATTATAACATACATCAACATTATAACACACAGCAACAGAGGTATCAAAATTATAGCACACATCAAGACTATAACAGAAAAACATTAAAACTCAGGCAAATAAAATATTTTGGACATATTAAAAGACATGACACTTTATTGAAGACCTTACTTGAGGGTAAAGTCAAAGGGAAATGAGCAAGAGGTAGACAGAGATACAAGTGGGAGAGTAACATCACAAGATGGACAGGTTACAGTCTAGCAGAGTGCACCACTAAAACAAGAGACAAGGGATGTTGAAGATCTGTTGTAGCCAACCTTCGTTGCGAAGATGGCACTTGATGATGATGATGATGAACATTAAAAAGTCACCAACCAACAGAAATAACATTACAAAGTCACCAACCAACAGAAATAACATTACAAAGTCACCAACCAACAGAAATAACATTACAAAGTCACCAACCAACAGAAATAACATTACAAATCAAACAGTTGAGGTAATAAATGAGATTAAAATATGTTGAGTAAAGCATAATTGTGCAGGAATAAATCTCAGTAGACAAGAACTCCGTCATGTATACAACAACCAATATGAGCAAAGTATATGGTGGTGACGATGTTCCTCTTTTGTAAACGAGGATGAACTTGGCATTGAACAAGGTCAAGTTGGGTTAGATTTGCTTGTGAGTCCTTAGATGGCTTTGTCCCACCCAGTCTCTGAAATCTCCATATATCTTTTGAATCATCTGCACTGTTCCACTCTGTTCAAAAATATTAATATCCACATTGATCTGCTGACCATGCATAGTCAAGAGTAGACAGTCAAGAGCTGTGGTTTCTGAAGAGCTTGGGACAATCCTGCAGCGCCTGAGAAATGTCTTCAAATAGTCCTTGAAACATGTATGAACTAATGTAAGTAATGTTGCAAGAACTAATGTAAGTAACATTGCAAGAACTACTGTGGGTGACATTGCAAGAACTAATGTGAGTAATATTGCAGGAACTAATGTAAGTAATATTACAAGAACTAATCTGAGTAATACATCAATAACTAATGTGAGTAAGACAGCAAAAACTAATGAGAGTAATGCAGCAAGAACTCATGCAATATTGCAAGAACTAATGTAACTAATACTGCAAGAACTAATGTAATATTGCAAGAACTAATGTGACTAATACTGCAAGAACTAATATAATATTTCAAGAATTAATGTGAGTAATATCGCAAGAACTAATGTAAGTAATACTGCAAGAACTAATGTAGGTAATACTGCAAGAACTAATGTAATATTGAAAGAAGTAATGTTAGTAATATTGCAAAAACTAATGTAATATTGCAAGAAATTATGTGGAAAATGCTGCAAAAACTAATGGGGTTTAATACTGAAAGAACTAATGCTGGTAATATTTCGAGAACTAATATTGGTAATATTGCAAGAACTAATGTGAGTAATACTAAAAGAACTAATGTAATATTGCAAGAACCAATGTAATAGTGCAAGAACTAATGTGAGTACTATTGCAAGAACTAATGTCAGTAATAGTGCAAGAACTAAAGTGAGTAGTATTGCAAGAATTAATGTGAATGATGCACAAAGATACTAAAACATGCAATATATGCAGAACTATGTAGAGAGGAACAAATTTATGTAGCTTATTAGTTAGCAGGTCATCCTCGTTGCACAAAGGATGTATCCATAGGTGATCCAATCTCTGATTATGTATATCCACAATTAAATGACAACTGATAATTCCACTTTCTGTTGATAAAGATTCTTCTTCATCCAAAATTATTGGGTGAATATTATATTTAAAAATATTGCAATATTGATACATGTGGGTCAAAATAATACTGGCCTGTATAATGTATCTGAATCTGGTGCGGATGTGTTTCTGTAGAATGTATTAAACAGAAAGTGCAGATGACGTAATAATCTCTTGTGGTGTTTTTTGTGGTCTGTGTAGGACACAGAATGGCAGGTTTATTCATGTGAAGAAATGTGTTTAATAAGAATTAACAAAAGAACAAAACAATCACACACTAATCTTTCGTGTGAACAGTTGCTAGCTGTTAAATGCAGTTCCCCAACGAGGCCAACTACTGGAAGTGAAGATTGGTCAGGTCATCCCCTATATCAAACAGGACCACACTCTTGCCCAAGAAATCATGGGGTGCTGAAGTCAGAGATACCAAGCTGAGAGGTGCACCACCAACCATGGTATCATACAGCCTGCCAATTTAACATGTCTGCATGTCACAATTTTGCAAATGAGAAGAAGACACCATTCATGATGAAGGGGCAACATTAGAATTAGCAGATGTGTTATCTTCTTCTTTTTCTTTGCGTTCGTTCTTAAAC
Organism: Meghimatium bilineatum; assembly: GCA_034231615.1. Classification (NCBI taxonomy): domain Eukaryota; kingdom Metazoa; phylum Mollusca; class Gastropoda; order Stylommatophora; family Philomycidae; genus Meghimatium; species Meghimatium bilineatum. The sequence goes on from CM067309.1 coordinate 24,779,894, forward strand.
TCCTGCAGATTAGCAGGATGTAGTCTGGAGAACGGAATGCGTTGTGTCATGGTTTACAGCATTGCTGCGATATCTGCGCCTTTCGGCCTGACACATCCAACTTCAGCATGGCTTTGGGTCATTGACCCTATATGGGATGGGACAGCCAACTCCATCCCATAACCTCCTTAGTCGCCTTTTACGACATGCATGGAAGGTAAACAGTGTTGCTATTCTTTGCTCCCCTTTCGGGCCCTGGCAACACCCGGGTGATAGATGTGTTATAATGTGTGGTAGAAAAATCAGAGAAATAATGACACAATCATATTAAGAATAGAATTTACACATCCCGTGTAAATTTACACATTTACACAACATGATGCAGTATGGTGTATGGTCTGTGTAATCCTTTGTAGGTGTTTGTTACGTTGTACATGTGTTGTGCACAGCCTAAATATTGTGGTTTGATCTTTGCTGTGTAGTCTATTTATGATGTTGTGAATTTGGTAGGGACATGTCTACATATAACAATCTTTCTTTTGAGCCAGTGACCCAGCTTTCTGTAGTATCAATATTATAAACACTATAGATCCAGGTCCATCCGTTGTTATTTACAGTTGTATTTAGCTGTTTTAAGGTTGGTGGCAATTCTTGATTGGGGTATACTTGCTCCCTTTGAAGAAGAAGAATTAGTAGATATGTTTGTAATGTGTAGAGGAACAATAAAATAAAATAATTATGCAATAATATTAAGGGTACACATTTATTTTCTCCCAACATGAAATGACAACACATTCTATGGAAACCTGTGCATGCCACATTCTGATGTATTTTACAGGCCGTTATTATTTTGTTGCACATGCACAACAAGAACTAATGTGATCTGAGATACCCAGACTGACTCTTACCTTAAGGTCTCTATGAACAATGTTCTTGGCATGAAAGAAAACAACTGCTTCTAGAAGTTGTTTCATAATTGTTCTGGGAACAGTACACAATAGAAAAAGCATTTGAGTCAAATCACAGTAGAATTGAAGGTTATTGATGTTATTTGATGTTAGTTCACCAGTTCAAAAGTCATAGCATAATGAACAATCTTTATAATATAGAGAAATCACATGAATATGATCAAACATAAGATATTTGATCAAACATAAATACGGTCAAAACTTGCATCAGGTCACAGAGGTAAAACTAGCTTAAGATCACAGCACTCAAAACTAGCATAAGGTCGCCGAGGTCAAACTTAGCATCAAGATCACTAAGGTCAAAACTAGCATCAGGTCACAAAGGTTAAAACTAGCATCAGGTCACAGTTCAAAACTACCACAACTATTACAGATTTTCTATATTAATACGGATTTACAGTAATATGTAACTCACATGCACGTATTGACGGGCCCATTTATAAAAAACAAAAGCACCAAAAACAAAATGTATAGGAAGTGTATCATCAGTATGTATCCATCAACCCAGCTTTTTTTGACTAGTGATTTTCTAGGCAATATAAATACATTCAATAGTTTGCCATTTTTTTCTGAAAGGTCCTGATGCAAAGTTAATGTGGCAGAGTTGGAACTCTGTATCTTGGCCATTACAGATGCGCTCTATACCACATACAAAATTTAATGCAGATTACAGTACAGTAGCAAACTTGAACAGACAAAAAAAATGAAAGGCATAATATATGGTTCCAACACATGCACTTCAGCTTCAGGTAGGTTTCTTGCAAAGTGAATTCAACTTCACACAAACACTGTTGAAGCATGTAAAGTCTGCACCAATGTTGCCAGATTAAAATTGTGATTCTTAGTCAGACAATAAAAAAAAAACCAGAAAAAAATGTCCAACAAGATGACCTTCATTTTTCATTCCTGCTTCATTGAAATGAACTCTGATCATACTTAACACTCTACTACATGCTATGATTTTATAACATTTTGCATCTAGGATTCTTTATTACATTAAATTGTTCTTATATTTGACAGAGAGTATTGTCTTTTATTTTTCTTATTTTTTTATGTAAATTGTGATAGATTTCAAATATTCGCACTCAAAGAGCTGTTGTGGATGACAATCCTGTTTCCAAATTGTTCTAAGTTTATTGTTTTTGGACATATTTTACTCCATTTTTACCATAATGGAACCATATTTTACTCCACTTTTACTACAGGCTTAAGTAAAACCAGTTAGCATTTCTGAAGCACAATTATTATTATTCACACAGAAATCTCATTTTCCTTTATATAAATAGTAGATAGTAAGTTAGTTAGTTTGTTCCTTTTGGTGCCAAGGGCGACATATAGGGCAGGAAGTTATTTTTCTCCATACCATGTGGTTCACTGCAAGTTTTTGTAGTTCTTGGATGGTGTTAATACCTATTGTCATTGCCTCGTTCTTGATTGCTCTTTGTAGTGTTGTCCTGGGTCTTCACGTTTTTGCTTTATCTGGTTGCAGACCATAATAGAGCGTGGTGGAAAAGTCTGCTTCTCTGACCTAAGCACATGACCTAAATACTGCCATCGTTTTCTAATTATAGTTGACACATATTCTTGTTTTGATAGATCTCTTATTGATTCATTGGTGACAAATATTTTCCAATCCATGTTCAGGATTTTTTGTAGACATTTTTTATCTAAAATTTATCTCGTCTTTTTTCTATGGCTTGAGTGGATTTCCAGCTCTCATATCCAAGTGTTACTACAGGGATCACTCAGTAATTGAAAAGTTTGATCTTGTTATGTGTCTTTAAGGATTTTGTTGTGCAGATGTTAACTAGTTTAATGAAGGCACATGCTGTAAGAGCAATGCATGTCATTATTTCTTTTGTTGCATCTCCATAATTTGATATTTTACTTCTTAGGTAGATAAAGTTTTTGGCTTGTCAATTACTTGATTGTTTAATTTCACAACTCCTGTCGTACTGGTAAAATCCATGAATTTTGTTTTCTTTGTATTAATCTGTAAGCCTATATCTGCGATACTATGTAGTTGAGTTATTTGTTCTTGAGCATGTGCATATGTTGTACTCATTAGGGTGATATCATTTGTAAAGTCAAAATCTACTAATGACTTGCCATGGGTAATCCCCCATGACAATTTGTGAATGTTTACACATGACCCAATCAAATACTATGCCAAATAGCATTGGTGACATGACACAGCTCTGTTTTATTCTGGATTTAACTGTAAACTATTCTGAATCATCTGTTTCAGATCTAACACAGAGTAAAGCTTCTGAATAGAAGGGCTTATTATGGTGATATTAGTAAGTTACTTTTGTGAAATTAATTTTTAAGAAGCCAATAAAATTTGAATAAGATACATCAACTCTGATTATAACAAACTTTTCAAAAAGCAAGATTTAAATTACTGAATTAAAATGAATTAGTGTGGCAACACTGATAACAAATTAAAATATACCATCTCATGCAATGAAATTGTGTTTGTGAATACACACCCCAAACACATGATAGGCCTGTGCTTAGGACTTTCCTACATTCTGTTAATAGTAACCCTGACACTAACCTTTCCTATGGGTCAAATACATAGGCGTCAACTAGTACAGATTTTTTGTAATGATTCGGATTTCGCAAACCCCCCCCCCTTGCAAAAATAGGTTATCTGGTTATCTGATGTTACATCTTCAATAATTACTACTTGTGCTGACTTTTTTATATGACACGAACGTACTGAGCGTATTGATGAGAGACTTTTAAAAAAAAGAAAATACTGTTATCCCTCTCTACTTCACGGTTCATTTATCCTGGCCTCAGTACATCGCAGATTTCTAAAAAATATTTACTATGTACACTTTAGTTACATCTACGTATGTTACACACACACGTCCCCATCGAGGCCAGAACCTTGAAGTGGTGATGGGGCTTAGTTCAGCCATCAGAGGCTGGAAACTAAGACTGGTCGGGCACTCCCACTCGAGCAGGACCATAGTCCGGCCCAAGTAAGCAGAGTGCTGAAGACGGAGGCAACCAGCCAAAAGGCGCACAGATAATCAGGTTGCCACGCATAAAACACAATGGAAACAGCATTTAACCAGTGTTCTAGCTAAGGACATGAACTTGGACAAAGACATCAATAGAGCAGTGAGTGAATTTAATAGATGTATACTACATGCTGCTAGTAAAACCATACCCAGGGGGGCACGCAAAAACTACAAACCCTACTGGAATGATGAACTGGAAAAGCTGCAAAATGAGATGGAAACATCTAGAAAGCAGGCTGAGAACAGACCTAGCCAAGAACATCACAACAAATATCAGCAAACAAAGGCTAAATTTCAAAGAGCCAAGTTACAAGCCAGACGGAACAGCTGGAAAGAAAAAACAGAGTCGCTGAACCTAGAAAGAGATACTAGGAAATTATGGAAACTTGTAAAACAACTAAATGATGAAGGTACAGGGAGAAATACCAGGATCACACTTTATAAAGATAAAAACATTTTAACAGGTAAACATGCAGCTGATTACTTTGCAGATTCCTTTGCAGAAGACAATAACGTCAAAGTCAGCCCAGACAAACAACAGGAGGTTCGAGCGAACCAGCAAAACATTGGACAAGACGAACCTATACCTGAAGTCATGGAGGCACCAATCACAATGAGAGAACTGGAGCATGCAATATCCAAATTGAAAATGAAAAAGTCCCCTGGAGCTGATGGAGTGTCCAATGAAATGATTAGAAACCTGGGAATTGCAGCAAGAGCAAAGCTGCTGCAAATCTTTAACACAAGCTGGTCCACAGGTAATGTACCACAGGCATGGAGAGAAGCAATAATGATACCTCTCCTCAAATCAGGAAAAGATGGCAACACAGTCTCCAACTACAGGCCCATCAGCCTCACAAGCTGTCTATGCAAAACAATGGAACGCATTATCAATCTTAGGATGCAGTGGTACCTTGAAAGTGAAAACCTTCTGGTATCACAGCAAGCAGGTTTCAGACAGTGCTACTCTACTGAAGATCAGGCAACCTACCTCTCCCAAGAGATTGAGGATGCCTTCCAAGATAAGAAACTGGTACTAGCAGCATGGATAGACCTCAGGAAAGCATTTGATAAGGTCTGGAAAGAAGGGCTCCTAAAGAAATTGCGAAATTGCAGGGTTAGCTCAAGAATGTACAAATGGGTAAAAGCATACCTGCATAATAGAAGAGCCAGGGTACAATTAGATGGTCGCAAAAGCAAGAAAGTCCTACTGCGTCATGGAGTCCCCCAGGGAGGAGTCCTGTCACCCACACTTTTCTTGGTTTACATCAATGACCTAGTTGCTGAACTACCACACGGGATCAAAGTGGCAATGTATGCTGACGACCTGGTGATCTGGTGCACGGAAGAACATGCGACAGTGGCCACTAAACAAATACAAAGAGCTATCGATGCCCTAACCTTATGGGCAAATAGATGGTGTGTCAGCATTAACACAGATAAGTGCAGCACTACACTCTTTACCCTCTCACCAAAACAAAAAGCCGGTCATATCAAGATAGACGGAGAGCTCTTGAAAGAAGACAAACAACCAACATACCTCGGAATTACTTTTGATGATAAGCTGACATGGAAGCAGCACATAAACAAAGCAACAACAAAAGCCAGGAGGAAGTTAGCTATCCTGAGAAAACTAAGTGGAACCACATGGGGAGCCAGTGGGAATATACTCAGTAAAGTTTACCAGCAAGGCATAAGACCACACCTGGAATATGGTTCAGCTGCGTGGTGTCCTGCATCAAACACCACATTACAAGATCTAGATAAAGTGCAAAACCAGGCACTTAGAATAATGTTGGGAGCAATGAAATCAACACCCATAGCAGAGATGCAGAAAATGGGAAGAATGCAAACACTTGGCGAACGCAGAGACACAAAAGTACTAATTCAAGCGGAAAAGTTTCAGTGTATGCCAAGTCATCCAATGAAGGAAAGATTCCAAAACCTAGCAATGGGGCGACTGAAAAGAAGCAGCTTTATCCATCAAGCTAAACGACTCCGTAGACAACTTACAGACCTACCTGAAGTTGACAGCCCCTTAAGTTATGTACCAGAACAAACCCCATGGAGTGAAAGGCATGGAATGCCAATATACATTCAGACCCATGTGAAAGGAATACTAAGCGAGGACGAACAGAACAGTGTGCAGCGGAGGACAGTCACCCTCAGTTTCCTGGACGAGGAATATCCACAAGATATATGGGTCAGAGTATACACAGATGGGTCAGCACAGAATGCTGTGAGGAATGGAGGTGCAGGTGTATATATAGAATATCCACACAAGCCTAGAGATACAATCAGAACACCGACAGGAAAATTCTGCAATAATTATGATGCAGAAATCCAGGCAATTACTGTGGCAGCTAAAAAACTGCTGAACTCCAACTCTGACCTACAGCCTGTGGTATTCCTGACAGATGCAAGGTCAGTGCTTCAAGCTCTCCAGTCTGGAAAACTAACAGACTTGAAAAAACTACTTAGCGAATTGTCTTACCAGTATAGGGTAACCATGCAGTGGATACCCTCTCACTGTGGAATACCAGGAAATGAAAAAGCAGACCAACTGGCTAAGGAAGGTGCTGCCGAAGATCAACCAGATATACCAATCACCTACCATCAGAAAAAACAGATGATCAAGTCAATAAGAAAGCCACAAACACCAACACAAGATGACTATCACATTATGAACAGATCAGAACAAGTTATAATTCTACGTCTCAGAACAGGACACAACCGACTCCGCAGTCACATGTATACAAAGTTCAAGATTGGCAACACGGCCATGTGTACATGTGGACAGGCAGTACAGAGTGCCAAACATATACTTCAAGAGTGTTCTGAGCATGAAACGCTGAGGCAGACATATTGGCCAGAGGAAACAACACTGGAATCAAAGCTCTATGGGACACTGTATGAACTACAAAAGACAGTGAGTTTTATTAAGGAGACAGAATTGCAGATATAGACATGTTTCAAGTGAACGAAAGAAGAAGAAGAAGAACACACACACGTATCATATTTATATTATTTATACATTATTTTATGTATGTTATTTATACCATTAATATTTTATTTACATGTTTGAAACTATTCTTTAATGATCTAATGATAACATATGCACTTATATGGTTTCATATATACTTATTGATATTATACATACACAAAAAATGTACGCGTGTTAAAAATGAGAAGATGACACTACTTCGCACTTTTTCACTTATCGCGGCCGGTTCTGGTTCCTATTAACCGCGATAACTGAGGGATGACTGTATAACAAATAGGCCCTATGGGAGTGGGGGTTGTTTTTTTTTGGGTGCTAAATACAGATGTGTTTTTATTGAAATACAGAAATAAACTGTTAAAACTTCGGATTTATGGATAAATAAGTTGACAGCTATGCTAATAGTACCAGTATGTCTTATTAAATTTGTAAACAGCAGAGACACAGAAAACCAGACTAATATCATGATGAATGGACACAAGCTTGAGGAGGTGAATACCTTCAAATACCTTAGATCCAGTATATGCAGCGATGGCAAATGCAAAGCAGAACTAAAAATAAGGCTGGAGATGGCTTTAGCGTCCTTGTCAAGGCTAACTGTGATTTGGAAAAGCAACATCAGTGTTGGAGTAAAAATCAAACTGTATAAGTCGCTGGTGCTTTCTGTTGTGTTGTATGGTTGTGAGAGTTGGACACTCACTGTGGACATGGAGAGAAGATTACAGGCTTTCGAGTACAAATGCTACAGAAGAATTCTACAAATTTCCTATAGGGAACATAAGACCAATGTGTTCGTAAGAAATAAAGTAGAGATGTGTGCAGGTGTTCAGGAGCCATTTCTTTCAATGTTGAAACGACAAAAACTAGCATGGTTCGGACATGTATGCAGGCACGATTCCTTGTCAAAAACAATACTGCAGGGAACTGTCGAGGGTGGAAGAAGCAGAGGAGGACAAATAAAGTCATGGACAGACAACATGAAGGAATGGACAGGGCAAGATATTTCCACACTCATCTGCACCGCTGAGGATAGAATTCGCTGGAGGACTCTGTGTGCTGAGGCATCCAATGTGGTACCCCTACAACCCTGAAGGGTATGGGTTTATTGATTGATTGATTAAATTTGTTTTAATTATATTGTTCCAGTTTGTATGTGTGTCAATAATGATGATGATGTGATGATGTTCGTCCGTCGTGATCGACGATGACCAAAAACTCAACCATAATAATAATAACAATAAATAATAAAATAATAAAGTTAATAGTGCGTTTTTAAATGACTAGCAAGTCCAATGCGCGCACAAAATGTTCTTTTACAGAATTGACAACAATAGAAGGTATCTGTGTGAGGTTGAGATGTTTTTTCTTTTCTACGTGTCCGCTTCTGTCTTGCAGTTTCTTGTCTGAATTCTTCTGCCGCTAGTGCTCCCGTTCTAATGCTGTAACGCCAAGCCGTTCTATCCTGAGCGAGGCTCTCCCAAGCGCCTACGTCAATGTTAAGATGTTTCAAGGATGACTTGAGCGTGTCTTTGAAACGCTTTTTCTGTCCACCAATACAGCATAGGCCTATGTATTCCTAGTAGTTTTGAAGCACGATTCAATTCAAGAGAGAAATATAGCGGCCTACTAACAGAATATGCTACCTATTATCAATTCTAGTCGTAACCATGCATAAGTCTAACATTTTTTACAATTCTTAATTGATGCATATTTTTTAGTTTGATAAAAAAATCTGCATTTTTAAAATTAACACTGTCTCTGCTGTAGTTAATGCAATTATATTTATTTTGCACTATGGATAAAATGTCCTAAGTGAAAGCAAGTGGGCATATTTTTCCAGTTACAGGTTAGCAACAATAGTTAGAGCCTAGGCTAGTATTATTTTGTCTAGTTTATAGCATTTTTAATTTAGACAATTAGTAGTATAACCTGCAAACTCAAGTTTATTTTCTTATCTTTAAAGAATGATTTAGCATGAATTATTTAGAAAGATAAGTATGCACTTCATTTTATAAAAGAAAATGAGTCTATTTTGTGTACTAGTCCTATATTAATTATCAATCGAGGGCAACTAGACCTATAATATTTTTATTTTAGAAGGGGAGCAGAGGGTAGTGTAATTGCAGTAATTATGGGTATATTACTAATATGTGTGTTTTTACAAGAATATGAAAATAACATCTTTAAAATACAAATTTTTTTTAAAATAAGTTGACAGCTTTGCTAGCATCACGTCACAGCGATGACTACCTAAAATTAGCTCACTGATAATAAACTGATATTCGTGTACTCTAGGAAAACCCATTTCATCTCAAATTCCCCAAGTATATTTCGAAGGGAAACCAATAATGTTGACAGACCGTGGAGGTGACTTTCATTCTCTAAGTTAGAGGTTCGAGTCTCAGTTCCAGAGGAGTGTTTCTCTGGCATTCTTAGCTACTGGGAATTTATCCAAGGAAGTAAAAGACATTTTCTTACCTGGTTCATTTCTCAGACAATGAAACACCAACACAGATGGATACAAAGAAATGACAGCTTGGAAACTACTTACCTGGTTCTTTTCTCAGACAGTGACACCACCGATGTTAAGTAATCAAACAGCTCGCCTTTTTTACAGCTGTGGATATCAATATATTTTATATGGATTAGAGTACTTGACTAATTGAACCCAACCTCCACAATAGTAAAATGTTATAGCTGCACCCAGTGGCTATCCTGACCATATTTCCTGCTTATAACGATATTATATCAATGATAGCATTGGCTTCCCTGATATGTCAGAAGCAGACTTGACCCAGTTCATTGCTTTCATCAGCAGCTTTAACACTGCTATCGTGTTCACTTCTCACATGTCCACCTTTTTTATTAATATCTTTAACGTACACTCTATCGGTCCAGCAGGTCTCTACGTCTGTTTATTATAAACCGATACTATGTTATGTTATTGTTAAGGCTATTCAGCAAACAGATTTCCTCTGAAAGGAGTAATGTGCCTAATAATTATATTTTGGATATTCTGAACACACATCTCGCCGAAGATGATTGTGTCGGGCCATTGGTGCAAATAAAACGGGAACACAATGAATTTCCATTCTCTGAACTACATCCTGCTGGAAATCTAGGAGGACCATGATCCTGCTACAAGTGAGATCCAGCTGGAGTTTGAGAATGAACGCTGAAGAAGAAGGAGAAGAAGAACACAAGTGAATTTAACACCAACTAACAAATAGTCAAACAGCCATCAAGAAAAAAAATTAAGGTGAGTAAGAGTCATCATGTTGCAACCGCCATTGTTGTTGCCAAATGTAGCACTTGTGTCTGTGGTAAGAAAGGTGTATTTTATTTGGTCATATAAAGAGACATAGCATGGAAAGATTAATAGCTGAAGGCAGAGTTAACAGCAACAGGGGAAGAGGGTTCCCAAAATGACGACGATGCAGTAATATATCAGATTGCTTAATCATGTCTCTAGCTGTGGCAGATCAACTCACCCAGAATCGTGGATTGTTCAGAAAAACAATATGGAAGACCATGTTCTGGATAGAATATGTCACATGATGATGATGATAATATGTAATCACTGCAGCAAAACTGAAATCCAACAGTCAAATCTTAGAACATGGTGATGAAGTTTTGCTAATCACTGGAAACACATATAACAGCACACATAAAAATACCCAAAAGCCTTGTTTGAAATGTTGATTTGTGTGTGTTATTATGTGTGTTTTCAGTAATTTGTTTGTGTTATTATGTGTTTTCAGTGATTTGTGTGTAGTATGTGTGTTTTCAGTAATTTGTGTGTGTTATTATGTGTGTTCTCAGTTATTTGTGTTATTACATGTATTTTGAGTGATTTGTGTGTGTTATTATGTGTGTTTTCAGTGATTTGTGTTATTACGTGTATTTTGAGTGATTTGTGTGTGTTATTATGTGTGTTTTCAGTAATTTGTTTGTGTTATTATGTGTTTTCAGTGATTTGTTTGTGTTATTATGTGTTTTCAGTGATTTGTGTGTTAGTATGTGTGTTTTCAGTAATTTGTGTGTGTTATTATGTGTGTTTTCAGTAATTTGTGTGTGTTATTATGTGTGTTTTCAGTAATTTGTGTTATTACATGTATTTTGAGTGATTTGTGTGTGTTATTATGTGTGTTTCAGTGATTTGTGTTATTACATGTATTTTGAGTGATTTGTGTGTGTTATTATGTGTGTTTTCAGTAATTTGTGTTATTACATGTATTTTGAGTGATTTGTGTGTGTTATTATGTGTGTTTTCAGTGATTTGTGTTATTACATGTATTTTGAGTGATTTGTGTGTGTTATTATGTGTGTTTTCAGTAATTTGTGTTATTACATGTATTTTGAGTGATTTGTGTGTGTTATTATGTGTGTTTTCAGTGATTTGTGTTATTACATGTATTTTGAGTGATCTGTGTGTGTTATTATGTGTGTTTTCAGTGATTTGTGTTATTACATGTATTTTGAGTGATTTGTGTGTGTTATTATGTGTGTTTCAGTGATTTGTGTTATTACATGTATTTTGAGTGATTTGTGTGTGTTATTATGTGTGTTTTCAGTGATTTGTGTTATTACATGTATTTTGAGTGATTTGTGTGTGTTATTATGTGTGTTTTCAGTAATTTGTGTTATTACATGTATTTTTAGTGATTTGTGTGTGTTATTATGTATATTTATTCGTAAAACTTCATTACCATGTTCCAAATTTCATCCTGTTTATTAACAAACCTACCAATGAACACAACTACCTGTTCTATACTGCTTCCATCCTCATGCATACCACCAGTCTATCCTAATTTTCGATGCTACTCTGTCACAAGATTCTGCCAACACTACATCAACTTTCTCGGCCATGTACACCTGTTGTATACCACTTCCCATCATCTCGTCTTTCGCCAGTTTCTCCCATGTTTTCACAGACTCTGTACATTGACTTACTTGACCAAACACACAAGATACTCGACTTCAAACGTATATTTTTAAACTGAATAGTACTACCTGGTACTTATGTAAAACACAAACTCAATCAGCTTTACAATGAATGCACAGACTACTGTAATTTGCATGAAATCAATGTTTTACATAATTACTATTTGAATTCCATGCACAACTGTTTTTTTAAGTTTACTAAAACTTACATTTCTGTATTTGTACTACCAACAGTTAAAACTTACATTTCTGTATTTGTACTACCAACAGTTAAAACTTACATTTATGTATTTGTACTACCAACAGTTAAAACTTACATTTATGTATTTGTACTACCAACAGTTAAAACTTACATTTATGTATTTGTACTACCAACAATGAGAACTTACATTTCAAAGACCAAAAAAATGAAGGTTGGTGTCTCAAAGACATCGTGAAGCTCAACTGAAAAACACAAGAATGATATCTCTTACCAATTGTCAGCATCTGTACTACAGAATGTAAACAAGACCTGTTTAGCAAACTAACAGCATAATGATTTAACTACAAACATAATGATTTAACTACAAACATAATGATTTAACTACAAACATAATGACTTAACTACAAACATAATGATTTAACTACAAACATAATGATTTAACTACAAACATAATGATTTAACTACAAACATAATGATTTAACTAGAAACAATGATTGAACTACAAACACAATGATTTAACCACAAACATAATGATTGAACTACAAATATGATTGAATTACAAAAATAATGATTGACCCACAAAAATAATGATTGAACTATAAATATGATTGAACTACAAAAATAATGATTTACCCACAAACATAATGATTGAACTACAAATATGATTGAACTACAAAAATAATGATTGACTCACAAACATAATGATTGAACTATAAATATGATTGAACTACAAATATATTTATTGAACTACAAAAATAATGATTGACCCACAAACATAATGATTGAGGTACAAATATGAATGATTTAACTACAAACATAATGATCAAACTAGAAATATAATTGAACTATAAACATAATGATTAAACTTTAAACATAATGACTGAACTATAAACAGAATGTTTGAACTACAAACTTAATTATTGAACTAGAAATATAATTAAATCATAAACATGATTGAACTATATACATAATACAACATGAAAATGAAAAAATTAACTTTAGCACAAGCTTCATTTTTGACATCAGTCACTGTCTGCGTTGACGACTGACTAAAACTGACTGAGTATTTAAAGATAATCATAGAATCTGTCAGAAAACAGAAATATGTAACTCTCTGCATCTTCGAACTAGTTAGATTGCCCTATTTAGATTGATTACTATACTACTAGCATTTGTACCTTAAGCACCCTTATTTTACCTAACATCTTTCATGCACACTGAACTGTAAAAGTCCATGCACTGCATATATGCTGAATAATCTGTGTAGACAGTTATATCCATATCAGAGGAATTCTCTCACTCATCTGAGCCTAGACTTCTGAATATAACTGCTCATCTGTTGCCATCATATAAAAGGAGAACTAAGACGAGCAGCACTGTGACATACAATGCATGTTATAAGACAGCTAAGCAGATTTGTGGGGCTGAGTTCAAAAGGCATAGATATTGTACCGATAATAAACCTTGTATAGCAATACAAGGAGTTATTGTCTGCAAGTAAACCAACCACACAGTCTAAACCACTTGACAGACCAACATACTAACTAGAGAGGAGATGGGCACCACCAGATAAATCTTTTGTCCACTAAAATATTGCAATGGAGGTTCTTGTTTGGAACATGTGCCTCCCCCCTCCAAATGTGATTATTAATTTGATTATTTCCCTTGGCAATGTTTGCCAATTGATATTTATCAACTATTAATTTTTTTAGGGTTAGGCTTAGGAGAGGTTTTTTACATAACTAACTTTAAATAAATCTTTATTAAAATTAATAATAGATAAACATAAACTGACAAACATTGCCAAGGGAAATAATCACATCTAGAAAAAAAAAGGGGGGGGGGTAGGTAATGCATTTTAAATAAGAATACCAATGGATAATCAGATTTTTTCATCACTCGCCTGCATGAGGACTCTCTCTTTATGCATCCAATGTGGTACAGCTATGACCCTGACGGGTTTATAAATAGATACTCACTGATGTTACTGTGTCCTGCGCACATATGTAGAATATAGATCTCTCTGGCAGTGTCTTTTTTCACCTGATCCACCTGTACCAATTCTCCTTTCTCTCCACTAATATCAATAATCTTCACAGCAAACTCAATCCCTGTGGATTTCTCCATTGCACGTCTCACTGTGCTGCTGATGCCCCTATTAATAAATGAGAAACATTCTCACTCTGTGATCAACATGATGCATTGAACAAATAATTTGTACTAAACATTTGCTAGCTTGACAGATCCATTGCAAATTTCTGGTTGGTCATATAAAGAGACACAACTGTTTAGAAAGACAAATAATGGAGGGCAGAGCACCTGGGCGGAGAAGGAAAGGCAGACCAAGTAGACGATGGACTGACGACATTACAGATAACATGAATACGTCGTTGGAAAATGCAAGTCACATCGCCCAAGACAGAGAAGGGTTCAGGGAGTTCATTGGGACAACAACGTTCTGGAGAGAATACATCACATGACATTATAGAACAGACATTCTAACATAGAGCAGATAGGACATAATAGAAAATTCCTGATATCATAGAGCAAGCATACATGGTAGCATACGATATCACATGGCAAACAGATAGGACGTTCTATAGAATAGACACGATATCATAGAACAAACAGAAACAGACAGAAAATTATAGAACTGACATATTATAGAATAAACCAACCTTACATTATAGAGCATACACGTCATGATATGGAACAAACAGACATGACATTATAGAACAGACATGTTATCACATGACAAGCAGATAGGGCATTATAGTACAGACATGACATCATAGAATAAACAGACAGGACACTAAAGAACAGACATAATATCATAGAACAAACAGACAGGACATTATAGATGAAACAGGATGTCGTAGAACAAACATACAGGAAATTATATAACAGGCATAGTATCATAGAATACACAGACATGGTAGAATATAACTGACATAATAGAACAGGAATATCATAGAACAATATATTATATAACAAAAAATATATCATAGAAAATAAATATATATCATAGAACAAAAAAGGCATTATAGAACATGGCATCGTAAAAAAAATTTGGGAATTATATAACAGTATATAATAAAACACACAATAACACCAGAAAATAATACTACCAGATAATGATACTAATGATAAACTGGCTTAACACCCTTGAATTGAGCTAATGACTCTTGAATGATCATAAAATTACATGTGTGTATGAAAGGGGACACACCTACCACTACTTTATTGACATTTTGATAAGCGTGCCAGACAATGATACTACCAGACAATGATAAACAATGATACTACAGAAAATTCTACCAGATAATGATACTAGCATAAAATGATACTACCAGACAATGATACTACCAGATAATGATACTACCGGACAATGATACTACCAGACAATGATAATACCAGACAATGATAATACCAGACAATGATACCAGACAATGACACTACCAGACAATGATACTACCAGACAATGATACTACCAGACAATGATACTACCAGACAATGATACTACCAGACAATGATACTAAATAGACACTGGGATCAGCAGCAAATGATGCGACGAGACCATGATACTACCAGATAATGATACTACCGGACAATGATACTACCAGACAATGATACTACCAGACAATGATACTACCAGACAATGATACTACCAGACAATGATAAACAATGATACTACAGAAAATTCTACCAGATAATGATACTAGCATAAAATGATACTACCTGAAAATGATACTAACAGATAATGATACTACCGGACAATGATACTACCAGACAATGATAATACCAGACAATGATAATACCAGACAATGATACTACCAGACAATGATACTACCAGACAATGATACTACCAGACAATGATACTAAATAGACACTGGGATCAGCAGCAAATGATGCGACGAGACCATGATACTACCAGATAATGATACTACCGGACAATGATACTACCAGACAATGATACTACCAGACAATGATACTACCAGACAATGATACTACCAGACAATGATACTAAATAGACACTGGGACCAGCAGCAAATGATGCGACGAGACCATGATACTACCAGAAAATGATACTACCAAACAATGATAGTACCAGACAATAATACTACCAAACAATGATAATAAAACGATAATGGACCAGCAGACAGTGAGTTAAAAATGAGGCTTACTTGCCAAGAATTTCCTTTGGCTCATATCTGGCATAAAACTCTTTAGCCTGATCAAGTGATGGAAGGTCATCGATCTCATCCTTCGTCACTGTCATGGCAGGCAAACTAGGAAGTCTTAAGTCTAATTCAGACGCCAGTTCTTGATTTATTACAATTGTCTCCTTATAGACAGGTCACAGAAAGGTCTGCTGTCCGATTCCCTACATATGTCATGCAACTAACTTGACAGACTCATTTCAATTTATCACTGTAATTTTAAGATGCAAAATAAGCTTCGTGAGAACTCAGACTAAAGTTTAAACAAACATGTGTCCTCATTATTTCACAAACAAATATGTATCCTCATTACTTCACAAACAAATATGTATCTTTATTACTTCACAAACAAATATGTATTTTTATTACTTCACAAACAAATACGTATCCTCATTACTTCACAAACAAATATGTATCTTTATTACTTCACAAACAAATATGTATCTTTATTACTTCACAAACAAATATGTATCTTTATTACTTCACAAACAAATATGTATCTTTATTACTTCACAAACAAATATGTATCCTCATTACTTCACAAACAAATATGTATCTTTATTACTTCACAAACAAATATGTATCTTTATTACTTCACAAACAAATATGTATCCTCATTACTTCACAAACAAATATGTATCTTTATTACTTCACAAACAAATATGTATCTTTATTACTTCACAAACAAATATGTATCCTCATTACTTAACAAGCTTAACAAACTTATCCGTAAATCAAAAATGCTAAATACATATCATCTGAACATCACTAGTTGATAAGTCACTGCTGGTCTGCAATGTGAAAAAAACTTTTTTGAATCAACCATTTGTTGTTATTTTTTTGGGGTTCATTTGGTTGATCTCCAACCACTGAACTATTTAGACTACCGGTATATATTTCTTCATTTTTTTGCTCATTTAATAACTTTGTACCCTTGGACATTTTGTTGAAGGCTTTATGCCCCTCTCACAATCTTATATCCCATTTGACCCCACCCCTAAATTTTCAATCACTTACTAGATATCCAGCAGGACATAGTCCAGAGAATGGAAATGCATTGTGTCAATGCTTTATTTGCATCAATGGCCCAACACTTCCATCTTCAGCAGCAAATCAATACTTAAGACAGCAGCACGCCTCAAGTCTGCAAGAAGCTCATAGATAGTCCCAGAGTCATAAATATAACTTTTGTACAGTGTGTGGGAGGGGGGATGAAAAAGGTATTTAACTTCAAATTTGAGTGGATTTTTAATTATCCTTTTTTGTAAAGCTGCAAAAAAGATGGGAGGCGGAGAGGAGGGGAGGAGATTCAGCTATATGTTTTACTAGTATCTTAGTAACAACTGTTTCATTTTATTTTCTTAAGCTGGGGGAATAGGGTTGAAGCCCTCAAACTTCCTTCACTATCTGCGGGATTGAAATGTTCTCTGTGTAAAATAAGTCTGTCTCTCTAGTGATATTGCAACCCTAATGACATTAAAGCCTAGAGAAGACTATAGTGGAAGGGATAATATCACCAGGGAGCAAGAGGCAGACCACGAAGAAGATGGATACAAGATATCAAAGACCATCTAAACATTACAGTAACAGAAGAAGGAAGATTGGCTCAAGATCGACAGAAGTTTCAAAAGGTTGTAATGACTGCTACATCCTGTTCAGGGTATACTACCTGATGATGATGACGAGTGACATTAAGTCAAGCATTGCTCTTGGGTATGAAGGAAAGCTCTGGAAAGCTACCTCAAACATTAAGTCAAGCATTGCTCTTGGGTATGAAGGAAAGCTCTGGAAAGCTACCTCAAACATTGCTCTTGGGTATGAAGGAAAGCTCTGGAAAGCTACCTCAAACATTAAGTCAAGCATTGCTCTTGGGTATGAAGGAAAGCTCTGGAAAGCTACCTCAAACATTGCTCTTGGGTATGAAGGAAAGCTCTGGAAAGCTACCTCAAACATTAAGTCAAGCATTGCTCTTGGGTATGAAGGAAAGCTCTGGAAAGCTACCTCAAACATTGCTCTTGGGTATGAAGGAAAGCTACCTCAAACATTAAGTCAAGCATTGCTCTTGGGTATGAAGGAAAGCTCTGGAAAGCTACCTCAAACATTGCTCTTGGGTATGAAGGAAAGCTACCTCAAACATTAAGTCAAGCATTGCTCTTGGGTATGAAGGAAAGCTCTGGAAAGCTACCTCAAACATTGCTCTTGGGTATGAAGGAAAGCTACCTCAAACATTAAGTCAAGCATTGCTCTTGGGTATGAAGGAAAGCTCTGGAAAGCTACCTCAAACATTGCTCTTGGGTATGAAGGAAAGCTACCTCAAACATTAAGTCAAGCATTGCTCTTGGGTATGAAGGAAAGCTACCTCAAACATTACGTCAAGCATTGCTCTTGGGTATGAAGGAAAGCTACCTCAAACATTAAGTCAAGCATTGCTCTTGGGTATGAAGGAAAGCTACCTCAAACATTAAGTCAAGCATTGCTCTTGGGTATGAAGGAAAGCTCTGGAAAGCTACCTCAAACATTAAGTCAAGCATTGCTCTTGGGTATGAAGGAAAGCTCTGGAAAGCTACCTCAAACAGAAAATGCTGCACTGAGAGCCTCATAAACTAGAGAAGATAGTTAAATGCTTGGTAGAAAATAGTACATAAACCTAACAACTAATTCACTGAAATTTAAAATAAACAGCATGAATCTAGCAGTCTACACACTGCACTAGAAATAAGGGTCAAGTTCAGTCGATTAACTCTTTCAGGACCTGAGTATTTTTAGGTTTGGACCAGAGTAAATTTTAAGTGTAGAAAAATTTCCTTACATGTGTTCTTCATTGTATCACTTGACATACTAATATTGATAAATAGTGTATGTGTAATATATCATTGGAAAGGGGAATGGATACAGAATATGAATATATAAGTACATTGATGATATTTGATTACTTCACAAGGTTAGAGTTAGTAAAACACACAAAAATAAAATGAAAATGTAAATTTATTAGTATAAATATTGTGACTTACCCAAATGTGTCCATACTTATCATTGATGATATCCATTTTTCAAGAATGTTTACACAAGTATATTCAATTCTCTTCATTATGCATTTTATTTGATGAATTTCTATCAATAAATGTTAAAGTTATGTTAATTTTTCTGAATGACACCAGAAGCAATAAAAATATGAAAATATTTAGGGGTAGAAAAATTTCCTTACATGTGTTCTTCATTGTATCACTTGACATACTAATATTGATAAATAGTGTATGTGTAATATATCATTGGAAAGGGGAATGGATACAGAATATGAATATATAAGTACATTGATGATATTTGATTACTTCACAAGGTTAGAGTTAGTAAAACACACAAAAATAAAATGAAAATGTTAATTTATTAGTATAAATATTGTGACTTACCCAAATGTATCCATACTTGTCCATGATTATCATTGTTGATATCCATTTTTCAAGAATATTTACACAAATATATCCATTTTTCTTCATTATGCAGTTTAGTTGATGAATAAATATCAATAAATGTTAAAGTTATGTACATTTTTCTGAATGACATCAGAAGCAATAAAAATATGAAAATATTTACATCCAGTCACGGCTTTATTATTTACAAGTTTTTATTTGTTACAAATGAGATCATCTTGTGTGATATTCCCTAAAGCATGATTTAGCACACAGATGTGGCTTATGTGAACATCCTATGTAGTAGTAGCTACTGCGCTTTCGTATTTGCTTAGTAGCACAATGAGCACATTGCCTGTCTTTTCCACCGGAGTCAATGAGATGGGTGGTTCCCTGATACCTTTCAAGCTCTGTATTTACTGTTTTTCTTCCTGGCTTGGACAATAAAGCAGCATCAATGTTATTAGGTGCCTCTAATTCAAATAAACTACATAGCTCCTCTATCAATATGTCCTTGAAGTTTGAAAGGGGCATAGGCTTCTCTGCGCAAGGGCGGCTAAGTGTGTATAAAATGTGGGCGTTGAGTTGTGTTATTTCCAACACCCACATAAATACTTTTTTCCACCACTTTACTGTTTTTCTTGTGTGGTTTCCATAATATGAAATCATCTGATCTACTCTATCACATCCATTCATTGACATATTGTAATTATGAATGGGTGATGGTTTCCAGACTTCGCTCCTACCCTCAATTCTAATTTCACATGTTGCGCTTCCACATGTTGTTACCAGTTGGCAAGGTTTCTTCGATTTTTTATCTCTCCAGCTGACACACATAACTTTATCTTCATCATTTATGAACCATTTTGGTTGATTGACAGCTATTTTCTTATTCTTCATTTCTTGTGGAAACCCTCGTCTGTTCGCATTGAGAGTTCCAGTATAATGGTGATTTCTCTGCCGCAGAAACTGGACAAGAGGTAAGGACGAATAATACCTGTCAGCAAACAAATGGTGATGTCCTGTGATGCCTTCTAGTAGTTTGTCAAAAATTTTGACAGCATGGGTAGACTTTGTATCAGTTTCCAGCCTGTATGTCGTGTCCGCACCAATATATACCAGCAGGTTGAAAACATATCCGGTGATGGAGTCGCAGAGTCCGTATGATTTTATATGATATTTTTTTGGCTTGCTTGCATTATATTGCTTGTGCCTAAACCTTCCCTTGTGGCCTATAACCATCTCATCTATACATATGTTTTCAGAAGGATAGAATGCATTCTGAAAGCTTGCAACTAATTCATTTATGAACGGCTCTATTTTAATTTTACCCTGTGCATCAGCTCCAGCCGCATGAAGCATTGATTGGTAAATCAATAAAAATTTGGTCCTGCTGAAAATTGATCCAAACCAGGGGCTACTTCTGTGTGTTTTTGTGGACCAAAAATCTTTTATGGAATGTTTGGGGTCCAAACCCATGTTTATCAGGGTGGCGAGAAACTTTATAAAAATATTTCGGTCGAGCGCAGTCCATTTTGAATAAGTAGAATATTTCCTTCGAGGTGTATTCATTTCCAATTTCTGCTGGGCATAAGAGTTTACATTGGCTATTAGATTGTCAATTATTGGTTCTGTCATCAAGGATAGTAAACACTGGAGAGGTGAGGCATTTTCAGGAAGGCCAAGTTTGCAGCCAGAATGTATCTGTCTGAAGTGAGACACTCCTATACTCTCTCCTTCTAGGGCTTCACGCCACACAGCATCAGTCCTAGGCCTACCTTGTCGATCTGTGGAAGTATGATTCATAGGCCTACTTGTAGCATTAGTAGGCCTAGAAGTACCAGCTAAATCCTCTGAATCAGTAGATTCATCACTACTATTAGATGCTTCTTCAGAGGAACTAACATTACTTGATCTGATGCAAGCTGTTAAATTTTTTATAAAACCTACACCAGTTTGCTTTGGTTTCTTACCTTTCGACAAGTCACTAGGCCTATAATCACTATCGGAATCATCATTATCAGATTCACTAACTAGCAAGCTCTGAAACATAACCATAGCTTGTTCTGCACTGTATCTAGAAGAAGTGCGCGTTGCCATTTTTTCAGAAATAAAAGTTACAGAATATGTCGATCACAAATCTTCTTGTACACACCACATGTGTTTCGGTACCGGTTGTAAAACGGAAGAGGATCTTTCCCGGATGTTCAGAGGTTAACATAAAAACTTGAACTGGGCAAAACGAAATATAACTGATCAATATATGATCGATCTAAGACGTTGATCAAATCAAAGCCAGTATACTGGCGATTGGTCCTGTAGACCCACAGTATAAAGCCAGTATACTGGCGATTGGTCCGGAAAGAGTTAAAAGCTCATAATGAAATAATAAAAACTTTTGAAAATCCTATTTGATCAGAACTTCAATAAGAAAGTAGACACCAGACATAGATCTGAATAATATAATAACAGCTTAATTACAGACACAGTATGTGGTTTGAGTCTTTCTAGTTATTCGATACAGACAATCAGATGTGTTATCAATCCACATCAACTAGATTTATTCATGAATTTGATTTTCTCCAATTTGTTCTTGCTTTAAAGGATATAGTGTCTAGTTCTTGTTACTTTCAGTTTTACAATCATGTAGTAGGATGCAGACTTAGTTTACATTTTCTTACTTTTTTTTCTTATGGTTCATGCTGTGTGGCATTGGTTATCATGTCTTTCCACAGCCTTCTGTTTAGAGAGCTGTCAATAATTTCTGATACCGATGTTCTCCGATACCACAATACTAAGTTGTCAAGGATCTTCTCTCTTGGTCTTCCTCTATCACTCTTGCTCTTCCACTTGCCTGTTGTTACAATGTAATCCATCTTTCCGCTTCTCATGATGTGTCCAAAAAATGTGGACTCTTTCTGATGCAGGCAAGCAGCTCTCTTTTTGAATTAACTTCTTTCAAGATATCATCATTACACTTTTTATCTGTTTGTGGTGTTCTTAACATTCTTCTATAGGTCACCTAATCACCAATAAATTATAATTTCAATTAATTAATTAATACTATTATATCTATCTATTTATCTAAACGCTGTGGCCCTTGATTGCCTTGCGACATCAGGGGTGGAAGAGTTCTCTGGAGATGGCCTTCTTGTGTGCTGTTTGTAAGCTTGTTCCTGTGGCTTCTTTGATTTCTGTGATCCATCTTTTACATGGTCTGCCTCTGGCTTTATAACCGTTATGTCTATGTGTCATGGCCATTTGTGTCATGCTATCTGTTGGTAGTCGGGAAGTGTGTGAAAACCACTTGATCTGTTGCCTTTTGATGTGTTCCAACACTGGTATTGTTTTGGTTATCTGTCTGATGTTATCGTTTCTAATTCTACTATTATATATTGCTCCTAATTGACATTACCTGTATATGTTGCTACATGCTAGATAAGTAGGTCTGATTTAAAGTACATGTCACTCACGTCATAGGCTAATCACAGGTTAGACCCGTTAATCACAGGTAAGACCAGTGCTTAGCTTATAGCTATAGGCCTACTACGCCTGTAAGGCTGAGAAACATAGACAATGAACAAACAACTAGAAGACAGAATTGACATCTTTGAAATGTGAATACGACATATATAGAAAAAATAGGGAGAACTTCATGGAAAGAGAATGAAATTAACAAAGAGGTTCTAACAACACCGTATAAAAAAAACTATTAACGGAAATAAAAATCAAATAAATAAAGTATTTTGAACATATTCATATATTAAAATACATGACACTTTGAACTTGTTGAAATCTAACTTTATGGTTCAGTGGAGGGGGGGCGAACCAGAGATACAAGTCCGAAACATTACGAGACAGTCATGTTAGTCTAGCAGAATGCATCACCAAAACAAGAGATAGGATGTTATTATTGGAGGTTTGTTGTAGTCAACGATAATAGACATATACAACGGACAATGCAGTTACTGGGTCAATTTATATTCCATGCCTGTCATAAGAGTTTATTGGGTGTTGCCTGCCCCATGCCATATAGGGTTAAGTGTCCCAAAATCGTGCTGAGGTTTGATGTGTCAAGCCAAATTGCTAAGATACAGCATCCAAGCCGTACACCATGACAGAATGCATTACGTTCTCCAGACCAAACCCTGCTAACAGCAGGAGTTTGAGAACGAAAGTAGAAGAATTATATGTAACATATTCAATATCCTGTCACAGTAATGGTTAACAATAACAATTTCAGATACATGTAGAAGAATTATATTTAACATATTCAATATCCTGTCACAGTAATGGTTAACAATAACAATTTCAGATACATGTAGAAGAATTATATTTAACATATTCAATATCCTGTCACAGTAATGGTTAACAATAACAATTTCAGATACAAGGAAGGCTCTGGAACTCCATCAGGATTTATGACTTTTCTGGAACAAGCTGGGCTAAAACTGGGAATCATTCTTAGATATGTTGGGAATAGATTGAATGTTTTCTTCCACATGGCGGCTGTAGTCTATGAACTGAAAGATAAACTTCTGAATTTCTTGGATATCAAGTGTAGCCACCAAGGATATCTAAAAACAGCAATTCTTAAACGACTGACGAATCCTCTTGTTCTGGTTCAGCTTCAAGGACTTGGACTTTTTTCTAAAATTCTTACGGGACCATGGATGCGAATGTTCTATGGCAACAAAGAGCAGCACTTCAATCTCCAAGCGGTGAGTACATAATCTGCATGTTTTTGTTAGCTGTTGCTTTGTTCCATATGGTCTATCTCATTATCTTATACAAATAATTTACTAATACCTAGTGATGAACGTCTAATAAGATAGTTAACAAATGCTGCAATCTGTTTCCAAATTTCTCTTCTGACATTATGTCACATTCATTTACACAGGTAACCGGTGGATTTTTCAAGAAATGTCTGGAATTCCTGGCAAGAGTGCAGATGGATCAATTGGTTTTGATGTCCTGCGAGACTGATGTTTTTGGAGATCCCTTGGATGTTGATGAACCTCTTCTTAGATTACGTGCAATTGATACCTCTATAGAATGCAAATTTAAAGAAGTTGTTTCACATCTGGCAGATGCCTTCATCTGTAAGCTTAATCTCCAGCTAGCACCATATATCTCTGGAGTTCTTTCTAAACCAACTGCAGAGATGTTGGCAAATTCTGCTGGTGTTCCAATGCATAATATGCAGGCAGAGAGAACTCTAGGGATGATGGATGCTATGTGGCGTAGAGCTCCAAACGCTAATCTTGGCTTCATTGAAGGGAAAATCAAGGGTATACAGAATGATACACTTGAGTGGCTCGAGTCACTACCTGAAGATGAGAGGGAGCAAGTCGTGGCTTTCTCTGTCAAGGAAGGGCACAAGGTGAGATGTTTGAGAGCTCAGGGACAAAAAGCAACAGCTAAAGCTTCTGCCAGGAAACAGCAGGAGGGTTGTAAAAAGCTGATAGAAGCATCTATTAAGAGTATCATTGCACAGAAGCTATCTTTATGTTCGTTAGCCATGTTTAGTAGGATAGGTGAGGAAGATTTAGGTTTGTTAGAGATGTTTGTGAGCAAGGATCCTACACTCATAGGTACAATGCTGCATCATTTCTGGAATGAAAGTGGTGAGAATGTTGGCTACGTCGAAACAGTTATGTCGTTTATGACAAAGACTGTGCGTAAGAAAGCTGTAGACTATGTATGTCTAGCCTGGCGTAGGGTCGGTGAGCCTGAATCCCAATCATTGTATGAGTTACCAGTGACTCAGTTATTGGTGGATTATATTGTAGGTGATGCTTCCTTTGTGTAGTTCACAGGTCTTGTTATGTTTTTGTAGTCCAGATGTCACGTTATCTTTTTGTAGTTCGAATGTCTTGTTACCTTGTTACGTTTTTAGCTGCTATATTTAATAACTTTCATCAATGTTCCTTGGGATCAACAATTCATCACAAACATATCCATACAAGATAAGTATATTTCTTTTTATCTAGAAAAACAGTCAATTTACAATAGCACTATAAATGTAATTGTGAATATGCAACACTTGTGTAATTTAGAAAACTTTAAACATTTGTTGTTACTATTAATTAGCTCTGATTGCATGTGAAATTTACTATATTGTACTCACCAGATTCGTCTTGTCTTGCCACACGCAAAAATGTATAATTTGGTATATATTTTAGCATTAATAACTCAGATATTTAATAATTATATATAAAATATCTTATAATTATGCAAATTAGCCAACATTTTAATTGTTAATTAGCTCTGATTGCATGTTAAATTTACCATATTGTGCTCACTAGATTCGTCTTGTCTTGCCGCACGCAAAAATGTATAATTTGGTATATATTTTAGCATTAATAACTCAGATATTTAATAATTATATATAAAATATCTTATAATTATGCAAATTAGCCAACATTTTAATTGTTAATTAGCTCTGATTGCATGTTAAATTTACCATATTGTGCTCACTAGATTCGTCTTGTCTTGCCGCACGCAAAAATGTATAATTTGGTATATATTTTAGCATTAATAACTCAGATATTTAATAATTATATATAAAATATCTTATAATTATGCAAATTAGCCGCCATTTTTAATTAATAATTAGCTCTGATTGCATGAGAAAATTACCATATTGTGCTCACCAGATTCGTCTTTTCTTGCCGCACGCAAAAATGTATAATTTGGTATATATTTTATCATTAATAACTCAGATATGTCATGAATTATTGGCTCTGCTACAATTATCGGTCACAACTTTGTGCACTAATCAGCTTATATTTCCTTATATGTTCCATGTAAATAATTTTGATGAAAAATTAATTCAAAAAAATTCATAACTTTTTTCAGAATTCACGTACAGACTTGGTTGAGACATCACTGAATTGCAATTTTCAAGGGCTATCTAACTGTGGTATTTATAATGCTGTACACCCATTTTGAAAATTTTGTGCTAATGCCTATCAATACATACATCATTATTATTATTATTTGTAGTGCAAATTCACTGAACTTAACTAAATTCAAACATTTAATTCTAAAACTACTTGCCTATCGGAATCCTATGCCTACTATTGTGTAGTTAGGCACACATCATCTGTTAACTTCTAGAAAGCCCTATACAAAACTACATACGACACACTACTACCAACCTAAATCATAATTAGAAAGTTGTAGTATCTTGCATACTACCACCTGCACAAATCTTATCAAACACATGTCATTATCTGAGTTATCTGGAAATCAAACAGCTGGCACAAGTCTGACAAATGTGTGCGTCTAACAAGATGGAATAATGAAGAAAAAAATCACCCATTTCACAACATCTCACACACGAATATGTGAGATATTGCCATTTTGAAACAGTGTTTGTGTGAAGGTAACATATCAGTATTATTATGTGAAACCTCACCTCAAACGACCTCTCTCAAGGTAAACAATTCACAGTTCAAAAACGTTCTCAATGTCGCCATTTTTAAAAAACAAGTTCGATAAAGACATAATTAACCTTGGCAAACTAAAATCAAAGGTTAAGTCCCTTGACATACTCTGTTCAAGCGATCAAGTGCCATGCTGAGTGGCGTAGTTGATCATACTTCGAAAATGTATGTCTCATGTGTTGTTAATAAGTTCAGTTCGTTATTTCTTTTTGTGCCACAATGACAACCTATCTAGAAATGCATCTCTTTATTTTCCTCTGTCTATTCTCCCTTGATCTTTCCGGTGGTTACTAAACGTTAATAACCAAATGGTCAGAGGGTGTCCGACAAAGTGGATGGTGCCGCAGTAACCTAATGAAGAAATAGTCAAGCAAAATGAATTAAACAGGTTACTAAAACACTTACCTTGCCTATTAATAAAAATATATATAAAAGTATATATAAAAAACATGCAATAAAACTAAACAGGACAATTCTCCACGTATTACTAAATGTTCAAGTTTTACTTTTCTCATCACATGCCCTAAAAATCTTGATTGTCTGCTTATAACTTTTGCTATAAAATGTCGTTTTAATCCAGCATCTCTGATGACTTCTACATTCGTTTTATTGGCTGTCCATGAAATTTTCATAATTCTTCTTAAAAATCACTTGTCAGTTGCCTTCACCTTATCTTGGGCACTTCTGTTTACTGTCCATAATTTGCTTCCATAAAGAAGGATTTGCTCAATATAACATCCTAGCACTCGAACTCGTGTACGCATTGTTATTAGTCCATTGCATAGATTATTTCTAATATTTTTAAATTTTGATTAAGCATGCGCTATCCTGCTCTTGGTCTCATTGAAACATCGGTCATATGATGTTAATGCAAAATAAGTTAAACAGGTTACTAGAAAAACCTAACTATAGATAGATATAAATAAAAATAGATAAATAAGTATATAAAAACATACAATAAAACAAAGCAGGAAAATTGTCCACGTATTGGTCAAAAATGGGACCTTTTTCAAGAAACTAATAACGTTTAAACTAAACAAAACCACACAGAAGTGATAACTATGTTGACCAAGGATGTTTCTCTTACATCTGATGTTAAAATGGAGTCAAGGTATTTGACTTTATCCACTTGATTTAATACTCAGTTAGGATGTCATCACAAACCATACATCAAATGAGCTTCGAAAACATCCCAGTAATGTATAAAAATAGATAAAAATAACAATACTGTCATGAATGTCACAGAAAGCAGCTGAGGAGTTCTGGGGTAAAGTTAGCTGTCCCATTCACTGATCGAAAAATCATGTTGAAGTTGGTGGGTGTGTCAGACCGAAAGATCATGTTGAAGTTAGGTGTGTCAGATCGAAAGATTATGTTGAAGTTAGGTGTGTCAGAACGAAAGATTATGATGAAGTTGGGTGTGTCAGACCGAAAGATTATTATGTTGAAGTTGGGTGTGTCAGACCGAAAGATCATGTTGAAGTTGGTGGGTGTGTCAGACCGAAAGATCATGTTGAAGTTAGGTGTGTCAGATCGAAAGATTATGATGAAGTTGGGTGTGTCAGACCGAAAGATTATTATGTTGAAGTTGGGTGTGTCAGACCGAAAGATCATGTTGAAGTTGGTGGGTGTGTCAGACCGAAAGATCATGTTGAAGTTAGGTGTGTCAGATCGAAAGATTATGATGAAGTTGGGTGTGTCAGACCGAAAGATTATTATGTTGAAGTTGGGTGTGTCAGACCGAAAGATTATGTTGAAGTTGGCTGTGAAGTTATTATGTTGTCAGACCGAAATATCATGTTGAAGTTTGGTGTGTCAGACCGAAAGATCATGTGGAAGTTAGTGTCTCAGACCGAAAGATCAAAGTTAGTGTATCAGACCTAAAGATCCTGTTAAGTTGGTGGGTGTGTCAGACAGAAAGATCATGTTGAAGTTAGCTGTGAAGTTATTATGTTGTCAGACCGAAATATCATGTTGAAGTTAGGTGTGTCAGACCGAAAGATCATGTTAAAGTTAGCTGTGTCAGATCGAAATATCATGTTTTAAATTAGGTGTCTCAGACCGAAAGATCAAAGTTAGTGTATCAGACCGAAAGATCATGTTGAAGTTAGCTGTGTCAGACAGAAAGATCATGTTGAAGTTGGTGGGTGTATCAGACGGATAGGTCATGTTAAAGTTAGCTGTGAAGTTATTATGTTGCCAGACTGAAATATCATGTTGAAGTTGGGTGTGTCAGACCGAAAGATCATGTTGAAGTTAGCTGTGTCAGACCGAATGATCATGTTGAAGTTAGCTGTGTCAGACCGAAATATCATGTTGAAGTTGGTGGGTGTGTCAGACCGAAAGATCATGTTGAAGTTAGCTGTGTCATACCGAAATATCATGTTGAAGTTGGGTGTGTCAGACCGAAATATCATGTTGAAGTTGGTGGGTGTGTCAGACCGAAAGATCATGTTGAAGTTAGCTGTGTCATACCGAAATATCATGTTGAAGTTGGGTGTGTCAGACCGAAATATCATGATGAAGTTGGTGGGTGTGTCAGACCGAAAGATCATGTTGAAGTTGGTGGGTTTGTCAGACCGACATATCATTTTGAAGTTGGTGGGTGTGTCAGACCGAAAGATATGTTGAAGTTGGCTTTGTGGTTGGGACGGAGCCAGATGTTCTGCGCATCACTGGGGACGAGGAAACTGACAGCACTGTTTTTTCCTATGGCTGAGGCCCATCATAGAGGCACACTAACTTAGGACGTGACAATCCTTTTGACTTGAACATTTGGTTGCATGCTTGGAGCAATAGAGAAGTTCGGCATAACCAGTAGTCAATTGGTGGCGGGGAATGATCACAGTGAATCCTATCTTGGCTTAGTGGCTCGGAGCAGCTCATATATTGAAACCTACCTTCTTGGTGGTGTCATAGTTATTTTCCGGATCTGTCCCGGGGTGGGCCGAAAATCCACATACTTCCCAGCAATATAATGCCAGTAAAAAGGCATTGTGTCGAAGGACATGAGCCCATGGACCTCTGGATTAGCAACCAACCAACCCCACTTTAAATACAATTCAGCGCTAGTCATTACTCAACTATCTTCATCCCAGTTGAGCTGAAACGTCATTGTCGACGGACGAACATCACAGCACAATTATTGATTTCTTTTTACCCTCTATAGCAGCTACATATCATTGTTTTATTGTGTCACTACTACCCCAGTTCTCTTTTTGTTTAGACTATGCGGTTCATTATTTGTTATTTCTCCGTCATCCTCTTACCATACCCTCCCCGGCCGGTCACTATCTCTATACACAATATTTTCTTTTTCTAATTTCTGTAACATTTTAAAAATTTGTGTTTTCCGCTTCCTACGTCTCTTAAGTTTACCACGAGCGTTTCACATCATTATTTAATTCCTTCATCCACTTATCGTCATACCATATGCGTGTTTCTATGTAAAGTTTGGTATTGTGTCTATTGTATTTCGTCCCGATCAATGCTGTCTTAATGTCTTAATGCATAGGCCCGTTGGGCATTTGCCCGCGGGCCCACGGACATAGGGGCCCCATGCGAATATGTTGTAGGCTTTCGGAAAACACGTATAAAATTTAGTATTATTTTATAAAAATCTCATAATTTTGTGTTTATATGCGAATGTGCCCTTCAAGTTTATCAATCACTTCCAATCTTGAACCATGTCTATAAAACACGTAAATAAAATCTCTTTTCTCTGTTCTTCATGTTTACTGTTGATTATAGTTGCAGCTGTACATCATGTTTTAACAACAATTTTGTTGAAATTAGTATAGTGACAATAAAATAAATAATACATTATTTTTAATATTGTCAACCATTTATTTTTTATTCCTGCGGGGGGGGGGGGCACTCAATCTTTGCCCAGGGGCCCAACACTATTTCTTTGTCCAGGGGCCCAAAATGGTGCAAAGACGGCTCTGGTCCCGATGAAAGCATTCTATATAGTCAAAATATCGTCTGTCCTTGTGTCTCATTTGTATAATTTATTTTATTTATAAATATCGGTAACACTTATTCTTATAGTTTCTCTCGATATTTGTCCTGTGTTCTGTTACCCTAGCACTGCCTGGCATTTCCAGCGCGCCGGAGTGCTTCCTAGTATATTGTGAACTTCTCATAAAATGTTACGCCCTGCATCCAAAATTAAAAATCCAATCCAATCCTGCTTTCTATTCTTTTACAACCGGATGCGGTAGTTAGTTCAGCGCATGCGCTGAGCTGATTAAACTGTACGTGGCAGAGTTCATTGTTTATGATCAATCTTTGATTTGAACAACCAACTTCTCAGGAGATAAATATATCGATATATGTTCTCACAATGCATCTCATTTATGTCTCCTCTATTATTCTCTTCCTGACATCTGTCAGACTTTCTACAGGATATTTTATTAGCATTGATGCTCATTCTGAAGAATGTTTTTTCGAGAAAGTAACGTCCGGAACGAAGTTGAGTTTGATGTTTGAAGTTGCAGAAGGAGGATTCTTGGACATTGATATTAAAGTAAGAATTGCTTCATGATGAAGTTCATCTGTATCTCATCACGGACATTTATGTCAAAGTAAAAATAAGAGCAACAATATTTATATGTTCCAATACTCGTATTGTTTTAGTTATCTGTCTGATGTTATCGCTTCTAATAGTAATTAATAGGCATTAGGACAAAATTTTCAAAATGGGTGTACAGCATTTTAAATACCACAGTTAGATAGCCCTTGAAAATTGCAATCCAACGATACCTCAACCAAATCTCTACGTCAATTCTGAAAAAAGTTACAAATTTTTTTCGTATTAATTTTTGCCTCAAGATAATTACATGGAACATATAAGGAAATATAAAATGACAGTTGTCAAAAAGTTGCGGCCCTGCCTTAGAACCGAGCCACTAATTTATGAATATCATAGTTATTTGCATAAAAAATATGACAAATTATACATTTTCTTGTTCGGGAAGACAAGACGCACCTCTTGATTACATTATGCTAATTTTCCGACGCATGCAGAGTTAATAAATAATTAACAATTGCGTCTAATTAGCATAATTGCAATTGAATGTATCATATACATTTTCCACATTTTTTAATTATTTAGGATAAAATATATAGCAAACTGTATGTTTTTGTGTTTGTGAAGACAAGACGCACCTGTTGATTACATTCTGCTAAGTTTGTGATGCAGCCAGAGTTAATAAATAATTAATAATGGCGTCTAATTTGCATAATCACATTGTCATATTTAATATATATTTATTACATTTTTTAATTATTTAGGATAAAATATATTGCAAACTGTACATTTTTGTGTTTGTGAAGACAAGACGCACCTGTTGATTACATTATGCTAATTTTCTGACGCAGCCAGAATTAATTAATAATTAAAAATGACGTCTAATTAGCATAATTGAAATTGAATGTATCATAAACATTTTTCACATTTTTTAATTATTTAGGATAAAAAATATAACAAATTATACATTTTCTTGTTCGGTAAAACAAGACGCACCTGTTTAGTACATTGTGTTAATTTTCCGATGCAACCAGAGCCAATTAATAATTAATAATAGTGTCTAATTAGCATAATTAAAATCTCTTCTATGCTTCCCTTTATGGCAACATGCATGTGGCTGGCAATCTGTAACCTCAGCCCTCTTTGTATCTGAAATATAATATTTGATTATTATTATTATTGGCATTTGGTACACATGTACATAAACAATTCTATGTCAAAGGTATGAATAAATTACCAGGTAGGTATGTGCACCAAATTTTCAAAATTTCCATTTCGTTTTTCCTATTTTAGTGATACCTAATTAGCCCTATATAATTAAATACTTTATTACATTATTCAGTAGATAGGCTTATGTAGAACATTGAGCAAAATTGATAATAAACAACAAGAGACAAAGATATCAAAAAGAGTGAGAACGTTTGGAAGATGCTGCAGTTTACGTTGTCTGCATTGATGATTTGATTTATTAGGCCTACTGAAAGGAGAAAGCATGTCTCAATAAAAAGTGAATTTTACGAAATATTCATGAGAGAATTATAAGAAATTGGACTTCATAAACAATATAAATAATATATATTTAATTTGAAATGTGTTTCTTGTAAAATTATCAACATGAAACAGACCGATGTGACTAAGAAAACACTTCAGTCGTCATGGCGACGGACGCATGATAGTACATAAGTACGCGCACTCTGCATGGTCTTGTACCAATAATTTCAATTATTTTACATATAAATCTTAGATTTTTTACTAGTAGCATTTAAAAATGAATTAAAGAAATTAAAAGAGGCAGGAATTGTAGTTGTTAAACGTCAATTTCTTTAAATAATAGACATTTCAGAATTATCGACGCGGCAGTAAAGATTAGCGGTATTCAAGATGGCGGCTGAGGAATGCGTGACCGATCTGCAGTGCGTTTGTTTAAAATTCGATAATAATTACAGGCAACTTCCAAAATTAATGAAATTTTGTATATAAAGAGAAAAATGGTTGTTTCATTTGTTAGACATGGTTACAACATTGTATTTTATTCAAATTAATGCATATACGTGTGCAAAGAGAAAAATAACTTACCTAGGCTTATTTAATTGCTTGGTGAAAAATGTACACAGCGTATTTCCAACTTCTAGTTACGTAATTCGATGCACAAATGAATGAGAAAATTTAAACAGTTGTCTTTTATAAACAATAAAGTTGCGTCGCGTTGTCTAAAGACAATTGCTGTGGTCAGTGTTTCACGTGATGCAAAAAATGGATTCTTGGACGCTACCAAAACAAGGGAAGTAATTTAAGCCACATTGACTTTCACGTCCCCTTACGATTTCCTAATGCCTAGTAATTAATTCTATCTTACTTGACACTCGGAGATACTAAATTAATGTAGACATACGATAGAATAGAGATGTCATTTCTGCTGTAACTATTTTTCTTTTGTACTTATGCTGTCATTGTCCAGTTCTCAGTTGAGTAAATTAAAGTAAGCCCCATCTCAAAAATAGTCCTGCAAATTAACGGCCCAGAGATAGAAAGAACGGATCAGAATGATTAGTTAATGCGTCACCATTACTTCAATAACTTACTTACATTTACATCATCATATGTCGAATGACATTATAGTTCTCCGCTGTGACCTTTGCTCTAGTGTCGAGGTGTTACCTGACCTTTGTTGTGTGATTTGGCAAACTTACGGGTAAGTACTTAGAGTAAGGTTAGGATTAGAAATAATATTTCTAATGTGTGCGCGCACCTCGCTCCGTGTATAGCGGGCAGAAATACTGATCGCTCACCACAAATAATAGGAAATTTTAAAAAATGTGTAAATTAGAAAACAAACAGATTATGCATAAGTTCGTCTGTGTCTAGAGTTGAACTGTGTGATTGTCGGGATGTGACGTCACGGCAGCCATTATTTTGATTTGTGTGTTACAAATGGGAATCCATGACGGATCGTTAAAATTGTCAACAGTGTGCTATTTATAGCACAGCAGAGAACTATTCTGTACTTTCACCATGATATCTATTAGTCTGAGTCCTTCAACCTAACACATCCATCTTTCACAAGGTTTCTGGGTCACTTAACCTGCACTTTTGTCCAGTGGAAGTATTCTATGTTTGGATTAAGCGGTTAGCCGTATAAAAACTAGCTATAGCCCAGCAAACAACAGAAAATAACTGATCAGTTTATTATGATACATGCCATGGCAATCAAAGTCAATATATTTGTGATTGGTCCTGAAGGGTTTCTTTATATTACCAATATATTGGTGATGTACTTGTCCTTACACACATGAAAAGTACTGCCCAATTCAAAGTAATCTGAAACTTAGCACTAAGAACTAGTCTATATTTCATAATTCTGTGCTGTGAGAGAAGCTTTGGGGCTACCAATACCTATTCTTTTATAATGGCAGTCCATGTAGTTGTATGCTACTTCAAGACCTGCCAAAAACCAATGATTGGAACAAATAAAATGATTACACAGTGAATTTTCATTCTCTGGACTACATCTTGCTGGAAATCTAATATGACCATTGACCTGCTATAAGGGAGATCCAGCGGGTGTTGGAGAATGAGCGCTGAAGAATAAGATATATCAAAATGTATAACCAGCGTGCAGGAGGTCAGTGGTCCAATAGACCAACCACTGTGTGCCAGCATGCAGGTCAAAACTAAGAAATAGCATGCAGGAGGTCAGTGGCCTAATAGACCAACCACTATACAAAAGAATAGTAGATGATATGCCCACACAGTGAGGCTTTCCTCTTGTTAAAGCCATGAATCACTTCATCTATACCATAGGTTCCCAAATGTTTGTGGGCCACTGCCCACTTTGCAAGACATTACATTGTAAATGAATGAATAACGAGCAGGAAGCCGCACGGTATATTATGCACATCAGATAGTTATGCTCAGGACTCAAACCCAATTTGTCCAGTTTTTGATACCACTAACAATGTAACAAATGAGTAGGAAGCTGTGAGAAATTATAAAAATTAGATTGCACCACCCATGTTTCCAAGACATGAGTAGCGAAGAGTAGTGACACTGTTACCTGCCAGGCATATAGTAAACAACAACTAAGGAGTTTGGAGGATGGAGATGGCAGTCCTATCCTAAAGAGGATAAAAGTTACCCATAGTCCATGCTGAAATTGGATGTATCTGACCAAAAGGCACAGACATCGCATTGGCACAGTATAGTCCATTCTTAGGACTACATTCTGCTGATCTTCAGGAGTTTGAGATAATAAATGCAGAGGAAGAATTTTGCACACCTGTGTAATTTATATGTACATGTTTCATACTCAATCTATGTTCCAAGGTAGGTATGGAAAAAATGTATTCAGATGCTTTCATACAAATAGCATCTGTGCTAGAGGTGGCTGACTAAGAAACATTGCTGTGTCACACACTCCTGGTGGTGTTGCCAACCGGTTGAACTGAGTTCACATCTTCTTTGCAGCTGTTTAGTTTGTAAAATTTCAATTTGCTTTTTCACAATGTATCCCAAACTTTTTCCCAAGAGGAGTGTGGAGTCTAGTTACAGTGTGCCAGGTTTGAAACCATGTCTGGACAGAAACCAAAAAAAGGTCATTATTTCTCACCTGACATGACCATTCTTCCAGTAAATCCAGCTGTAAATGGGTACCTAACACATTAAATAAGGAAGATAAACACAGCAAGGAAAAGAACTGGCCAGCTCACCTAATAGTTGCTGCGGCTTAGTTCATCAAGAGTTTTCTTCATCACCAACAGCAGGTTGCTGCCATGCAAAATACTTTTGCCTGTATCTTAAACTAAACAGTCTTATGGTGTTTGGTTGCTGATCCAGCAGTCCATGGCTCATGACCTTTGACCCAAAACAATGTTATGTGAAGAAAGATGAAAAAAGTATAAACTTGTATTTGGTTTACTGTGAACAGATTTACGGACCAGATGGTAAAATCATACATTCAGGAGATAGAGAATCTAATGGTAAATACACTTTTGCTGCACACATGGATGGCAACTACAAGTACTGTTTCAGCAATGCAATGTCAACAGTTACTCCGAAGACTCTAGTGTTCTCCATTGATATTGGTGAGAAACCCAAAGAGGCAGCTGGTGAAGAAGGAGATGGTAAGTTTGGCTTCTCTTTATATTTTGTTGTGAGGTGATAGATCATTTTGTTGTGAGGTGATAGATCATTTTGTTGTGAGGTGATAGATCGTGTTGTTGTGAGGTGATAGATCATTTTGTTGTGAGGTGATAAATCAGTTGTATGTGTCAGGCTGAAAGGCACATATATAGCAACAAATATGTAAATAATAACAATGAATTTCTCTCTATAGACTACATCCTGTTAATCTGCAGAAGTTTGAGAACAAACGCAAAAGAAGAAGATACATATCCAAGCTAATCAATGAAGAACGTCCAGCTCCAGGTTGTAGTGTCTGGAATTCTCCTGAAGAACATCCAGCTCTGGATTGTAGTGTCTGGTATTCTCATGAAGAACATCCAGCTCTAGATTGTAGTGTCTGGTATTCTCATGAAGAACATCCAGCTCCAGATTGGTATGTCTGGTATTCTCATGAAGAACATCAAGCTCCAGATTGGTATGTCTGGTATTCTCATGAAGAACATCAAGCTCCAGATTGTAGTGTCTGGTATTCTCATGAAGAACATCAAGCTCCAGATTGTAGTGTCTGGTATTCTCATGAAGAACATCAAGCTCCAGATTGTAGTGTCTGGTATTCTCATGAAGAACATCCAGCTCTAGATTGGTATGTCTGGTATTCTCATGAAGAACATCAAGCTCCAGATTGGTATTTCTGGTATTCTCATGAAGAACATCAAGCTCCAGATTGTAGTGTCTGGTGTTCTCTTTGATAAGTAAGCTTTTGAAATCCTTTTCAAGTCCCAGATCACTGTTTCACTCAGTGCTGCTGTAGGGTACTGCACAACGAGCTGGGCAGTCTTCTAATCCAGAGAGAACATTGCAGTGTCTTTCGTACAATCTAGAAACATGCTGTAGATAAAAAGTACTGGCTTATTCATAGTAATCCAACAATAGGTATTCAGCAGGCTTCATAAAAAGCTGAGATCATGTAATGTAGGATTAACCAATCCTAGACTCTGTAACCTTGGTTGTCTCTAGTGACATACATGGAAGCTGGTTTATTCTTTGCTTTGCTTTCTGGCCTGGTGACACATTCGTAGTTGTGGTAGATATGTGTATTCTTTATTCATGTATTTGCACAGGAGTGCCTCATACCAGGGAAGTAAACCTCTAAATCAGGGAGAGTGAAATCTAAGGCAGTCAACTGTGTATTTAACCATCTTCTGGCATCTCCTGCAGTTCTGCTAGTTTCCAAACATATATGTCGCTTTTCCCTTGGAACTAATCAACAGAGCTGTGAGGGGGTTAGTGCAAATGGGAAAGGCACTTTCTCCATGAAACCTGTCTGACAAGTAATAGTGTGTGAAATTTTGAGGACTTCATAGTCCATGTGAAATTTAACACTGACCTGCTTCCAGACGTACTGTTTTAAAGACACAAAATGCTATCATCTTCATCATTCATGTATTGCTTTACAACTAAGGTGGATGTTTTTGTGAGATGTTTTTTCTGTAAATGATGATGTGATAATGGGTTTGTGTGATGATTTTGTTGTGATATTGGTATATGTTGCTATGTTTTGACATGTCATATTCCTGTTGTCTAGCCAACCATAACAAGCTGACAGAGATGATCAATGAACTGTCTACAGCTCTGACCGGTGTCAAACATGAGCAGGAGTATATGGAAGTCAGGGAACAAATACATCGGTCAAGTAAGTTCTGTCCTACGTCTCCATTGTACTTCCTGTCCAGTCATTAGCACCAGTAACTTTAATATCTGTAGGTTGCTTCTGGTGACTGTGAGACTATGCACGTGTTGCCAAAAGTAATCCTCAAGGATACCACCACCGTTCCTTCTAAGCTGCGCTAGTGCACATTTTTATCCCTTGGCACACAGAGTTTGGACTTAGCGTGCAAGACGTACATATATAAATGTGTAAAAGTTTCTATAATATAAAAATAGAATTGGTGTAAGTAGAACATGCAGATGAAAGCTAGCTTTTTTAAGGTACTGGTAGAAGGTTTGGCCCCAAAATGTGGTGTTTGAAATTTATCACCCCATGGAGATAGATTTTTGCTCACAAGTGCTTGTCATAAAAGGAACATTGGATAAAAGAACAGTTATATTAAGTACATTTATTTTATGTAAAGCAAGAGCCAGAGTTTGCCCAATGCATCCTGATGGCTAGTTTCAGAGTTACTGATCATCCATGAATGCACTCAGGTTTAAGGTAGCATCTTCATGGTAGAGCAGGTTGTCTCCATCCTGCAAGTATGTGTGAAGGATGTCTACCGGACTAAGTTCACGTCTGTTAAATTTGAGTTCTCTGTCTTCTGTTTCCTGCTCAGTATCTGAAGGTATGTTTCTTCTTTGCACTATCTTTTGTGGTAGGGGTATTTAGATCATGAATTATAGTGCATCTACTTCCATAGGTTATTGACAGGTTAAACAAGTGTACACATCGTGTAATGACAATACAGACACGAGTGAATCCACTGACTTGTTCACCCAGCAATCAGACATGATTAACAGTGTTCAAGGTAGAGATAAACTAACGATAATGGGAGACTTCAATGGGCACGTAGGAAAAAAGAAAAGCACAGATAAATTCTGCCTAGGATCATTAAGTGATACGATAACCCAAAGAAACCACAATGGGGAAGAATTTATCAACCTGTACATGGAACATGACATCATAATAACTACCGTTAAATTCCGTGTATAACCCGAGAATTTTTGGACAATAAACAGAGATGACTTCATACTCTTCGTCTTATAATCGAGTAACATCAAATTTAAAAAAAAAATTACGTCCAAATCACAGTAAAAAAGGAGAAAAACTTAAAACACTTTAAAAAAAATGCCAGTGACAACTCACATGTCCCGATATATTAAGCCAGGATAAAATGACTAGGGCTCTCCAACAATCTAGAGCGTACTACCATACTGCTAAGCCTCTAATTACATTAATTTCTATATATCATACAATATTTCCTTCGAAACCTCCGATATTTCTTGATAAAACTCACTTACTAGGTCTATATCGTTATTTCCGACATGCCATGCCCGCCATTTTTACTGAGCTTAATTTCCCCGGAAATGCTATTTTTAGCAATGGGTATTACCGTTTTTTATATATTGACCAAAATACGGTAATGGTCTGTGAAAAAACGAAATATGGTAGCCTAAGCTGATCTACCAGTAACACATGTTTATCATCATGGCCCAGTCTTGTTTGTGTAGGGAAACACCGACTACCAGTAGTCTAAACACTGTCACACACTTTCATTTTGGGTAAAGCAAATGTTACAACAGTTACTGACAGTCTACTAGGCTATAAGAACTGTGTACAGAAAATGTAAAAACACATCAAAGGCAGATTTTGAGTATTTCCGTGCATGTGCTGGTCGGCCTTGCCAATTTTTAACATGCGACTCCAAGTATATAAATAGGGACCAAGACAATAATCAGAAACATAAAGAATGAAGTCCTAATTAATTCTGTACAGAGGTCTTTTTCTACATTCACGGTCTTGCACAAACATGTAACTGACATCCAAAACTTTGCTACTTAGGCAGTGTTGGGGGGATGGCGGAGAGAAATAAATAGTGAAACTCGTCTGAGCTGTGCCTCATGTTTATATTACTGTATAAGGTAAACATACAGGTCACACAAAGTTCAAACTCGTTGTTAAGTTCAAACTGTTGATTCTGTATCTTTTAAAAACAAAGCCGGGGAATGACTGTCTGCAATATTTTTGTGAGAACTTGGTGGCAAATACCGGTAGTTACATACTGGTACTCTGTATATTCTGTTAATTAGTCCAGCCCACTGAGGCTGAAGATGGACTACTGGCCCTACCCATTTCAATCGGCTCAACCAATCCACGTTTCCCTCACATTATGTGATGCCATTCAGATAAGTGACTAAAATGTAATCTTTCTTTATAGAAGATTTGAAACGGGTTCCAAATCACAACACATCATAGGCATTTTGTAGTAAAATTGCACCGTAATTGATTCCCTCCCTCAACCACTGTACATTTAGTGGAAGAAGAGATCAATTTCACAATCCTCTGTTATGTTTATTTTATTACCGTATTCTCCCCACATGGTAAACATAACCAGGAACAAAGTTCAAACTCTTCTGTATCTTATAAAAACAAACGTGATCTTGCTGTCTTGCCTTTCATCATTTCCCACTTAAACGTCACTGTCAGAAGCCAGTGACATAATAGTTACGTAGTAATTACTATTCACTAGCGCTGTTCCGCGTCATAACGTCCAGACACCCAACACAGACAATTCATTCAGGAAAAACTTTGTTCCCCAAAGTCTTGCCACCTCATAAACCGTCTATAGTCATGGATAGGGAAGTCAGCCTACCGGGTATTCATTATTTTCGGATATATTGATCCAGAATACAGTAGCCACCGGGGTTTCATTCCTCGATTCATTCAAGTTACGTGAGTGAAGCAAATGAAAGG
This sequence comes from Meghimatium bilineatum, assembly GCA_034231615.1. Classification (NCBI taxonomy): domain Eukaryota; kingdom Metazoa; phylum Mollusca; class Gastropoda; order Stylommatophora; family Philomycidae; genus Meghimatium; species Meghimatium bilineatum. The sequence goes on from CM067309.1 coordinate 24,821,221, forward strand.
AATGCTATTTTCTTAGAGTTGCAAAAGTTTGTGTTAATTTCCATTTAGCATGTCGGTTCTTTCTTATGATGATGAAGTTCATTATTGCCGGCTTTGTTAAGTTGGGGATGTCGGTCTATAGTCGGACTTTCGACTTTCTCCACTTTTGGGAAGGGATAGTTAGGTTATCGGCCTACAATCGGATGGGTTTATATTCAGAATTTAACGGTAATACAATGTACCAACATTTTCAAAGTCATTTCAAGTCATGGTATAAATGGAACAATATCAACTAAGCATCAGAGACTTTATACTGGTGAGATCAAGACAGCGATAAACAACACCAGAGCCAGCACCAGTATCGACACATACTGTCGGCCTATAGTAATAAATATGGTTGCAGTAAAGACAAAAACAAAAAGAACAACTAAAACATCCTACACAATAAATCATAAAAAACTAGAAAAAGAAGAAATACTGCAGAAAGCTAGAGATGACAGAACAAAAATATTTGAATCATTACCAAAAACCACATAGAACATGGATGGAATAAGTTTGAGACCTGCCTAACGGAGACACTAAAACAGCTGCAGAAAAAAGAAATGAGAAAACCCAGAGCAAAAATAACACCCTGGTGGAACGAAGAAGTAAAAGCAGTAATATAAACAGGATAAAGCCTTCTTAACATATGTAAGAACAGAGAACACCTCAAAGATGATCAAATCAAGGAAAGGAAAGCAAAACACATAATAAAGAAAACAAAAGGAAAAAATTCTAGAGAATTTTGTAAAAGCGATAAAGTTATGAGGACCAGAGATGATGCATTTTACCCGACAACAATAATAAATGACAAAGATTGCAAAACTTTATTCAATATAGAACATAAGAAAAACAGATGGAAAGAATATTTCCAAGAACTGCAATAAAAAAAAAAGGAAATTAGCAACAACAAACCCACATTCACACACAAATGGTTACAAGAAACAGAACCCGATATACTAACAGAAGTCAAAGAGGCGCTGAAAAATAGCCCAATACACAAAGCTCAGGGTGAAGATTGAATAACAACAGGTTTAATAAACAAACGTGGTGACACTGCAATAAAATGGTAAAACAGAATATTCAACACAGCATGGAATGAGAGAACACCTGAAGACTCACAGATGCAGACAGCATAATACAGATAATACAGATATGGAAGAAAAAGGGCTCAAAGAGAGACTGCGACAAATACAGAAGATATTGCTACTGAGTCAAGTTGAGAAGACTTTCACAAAGATAATAGAAAAAAGACTAAGATCTATAATTATGATGCTGAAATCCAGGCAATTAGTGTGGCAGCTAAAAAACTGCTGAACTCTAACTCTGACCTACAGCCTGTGGTATTCCTGATAGATGCAAGGTCAGTGCTTCAAGCTCTCCAGTCTGGAAAACTAACAGACTTGAAAAAACTACTTAGCGAATTGTCTTACCAGTATAGGGTAACCATGCAGTGGATACCCTCTCACTGTGGAATACCAGGAAATGAAAAAGCAGACCAACTGGCTAAGGAAGGTGCTGCCGAAGACCAACCAGATATACCAATCACCTACCATCAGAAAAAACAGATGATCAAGTCAATAAGAAAGCCACAAACACGAACACAAGATGACTATCATATTATGAACAGACCAGAACAAGTTATAATTCTACGTCTCAGAACAGGACACAACCGACTCCACAGTCACATGTATACAAAGTTCAAGATTGGCAACACGGCCATGTGTACATGTGGACAGGCAGCACAGAGTGCCAAACATATACTTCAAGAGTGTTCTGAGCATGAAACGCTGAGGCAGACATATTGTCCAGAGGAAACAACACTGGAATCAAAGCTCTATGGGACACTGTATGAACTACAAAAGACAGTGAGTTTTATTAAGGAGACAGAATTACAGATACAGACATGTTTCAAGTGAATGAAAGAAGAAGACTAAGATCTATAAGACCCCAATCCCAAATAAAAGCAAGACTAAGACCCCAAATAAATAAAAAGCAAGTTGGAAATAAAAAGCTGCACTGATGCCCTTTTCACACACACTAAGACATCTTAGCGAACAGACAAAGAAATAAAACAATCAACTGAAATCACATATATGGACCAAGAAAATGCTTTTGACAGCGTTAACAGAGACAAACTATGGACCTACTTAGAAGAATACGGAATCCATGGTCAATTTCTAGAAAATACCAGAGCACTATATCAGATACAAAGCAAGAGTAAGAACACTAGTGGGAATGACAGACATTCATAATAACATATGGAGTCAGACAGGGATGCGTATTTTCTCCGTTCCTATTCAACATCTATGTAAGCAAAATAAACAAAGAAACCTTAAAATCACTAGAACAAAGAAAACCAACCTGAGCAAGAGAACTGAGAAAAAGAAGACAGTGAATCCATAAATGAATGGCTATGCACAGATAATCAGGCGTTAATATACATTGATTGATGTTCCTCTTTCGCAAATGAAGATGAGCACGGCATGCAAAACTATAAAAATGGGGTGAACAAGTAGAGAGAAAAAAACCATTTGTGATTGTCAAATTTGGTTTGGGTTTGTCAGTTTGTAGATGCCAGATGAGTCAGATTCATGCCAGTGCATGCAGGAGTGCAGATGGTCCTGAGTAGGAGAGTTTTTGAGTGTGTCCTTCCGCTTTCGTCACTTGTAAATTGTCAAAAGTCTTCTCTCTTTTTCGCCTAGCTGATCAAGGGCTGTAGTCTACCAGTGCTGAAGAGATTTCTGTAGGTGAACCTTGAAGTGCTTTTTCTGCCCTCTGCTTGTACGTTTACCATTGCATAGCTGCTCATAGAATAATCTCTTTGGAAGGGGATTGTCTGACATATGGACGATGTGGTCAGTCCATCGGAGTTGTCAGCAGAGCATGGATGCTTTGCATACAAGACTTTTGAATGATTTCTGTGTCAGGTACTCAATCTTGTCAACAAACTCCTATGAGGTTTCTTTGGCACCAAAGATGGAAGAGTTAAGCTGCCAAGAGTGTCTCGCATAGACAGTCCAGAATGACGCAGCATAAAGCAGTGTTGGTATAACCACTGTGCGGTAGACATTTACTTAGTTGTCAAACTGAGGCATGACAGATGCCGCACCAGCACGAGCAATATGCAGGGCAACACCCTCGTCAATTTTGCAGTTTGGGATAGAGTGTTGCAGAGCTATACAAACTTATTGGCAGTATTGAGTTTTTGTCCCTTTACTGTGATTACTGGTTCTGATATGCAACAACACATTTGAGCTGCAAAAACACCTAAACATTAAATACCCATTGCGAAAACAACATGATATCAGCAAAGCAAAAGCAGAAACACTGAAGATATGCATAAATCAATCCCCACTAAAATATACATGGATTGCACAAAACTCAACCAAGTAAAGAAATTTAAGTATCTATGCAAACATGTTCTTGGAAGAAGGGAGACTGGATAGAGAATTAGAGACAAGAGGTCAGAAAACAAACTCAGTTTTATATCTGCTGAAACATGGCACAAATGCTGAAACATGGCACAACTGCTGAAAGAACAGAACATCGACATGATCTTTAAAAGAATGTTAATAAATACAGTACTCATGCAAACCTGGACCCTGACAGAGAAACTAGAACATAAACACGCATTATGTGAAATGAAGTTCCTGAAAACAGCACTGGAGGGAACAAAAAGAGATAGAATAAACAATGACACTGTTAGAAATATGGTGAAAACATTGTGCAAAGAATACATAGACACACAAAATTTGAAATGGTTCAGACCTAATCAGACATCGAATTTCATTGATAGCTTTCAATAAAATTTCATCTGAAAAGAGAAATGGGAAGACCCAGAAGAAGATGGATAGATAACATCAGAGAAATATTAGAACACCAAGGCTGCACTATGGCAACTTCATCGCAGTTGCAAAAGAAAGAAGACTTCGGTTCTCCATGATGACTAACACGGATATGGCAAGACTTCCATTGTTGACATTTGATAACAGCGCAAATTTATCTATTTAACATGTGTCTATATTTAATGACAGCACACATTTATCTATTTAACACGTGTCTATATTTGATGACAGCACACATTTATCTATTTAACATGTGTCTATATTTGATGACAGCACACATTTATCTATTTAACATGTGTCTATATTTAATGACAGCACACATTTATCTATTTAACATGTGTCTATATTTGATGACAGCACACATTTATCTATTTAACATGTGTCTATATTTGATGACAGCACACATTTATCTATTTAACATGTGTCTATATTTAATGACAGCACACATTTATCTATTTAACATGTGTCTATATTTGATGACAGCACACATTTATCTATTTAACATGTGTCTATATTTGATGACAGCACACATTTATCTATTTAACATGTGTCTATATTTGATGACAGCACACATTTATCTATTTAACGTGTCTATATTTGATGACAGCACACATTTATCTATTTAACATGTGTCTATATTTGATGACAGCACACATTTATCTATTTAACATGTGTCTATATTTGATGACAGCACACATTTATCTATTTAACATGTGTCTATATTTGATGACAGCACACATTTATCTATTTAACATGTGTCTATATTTGATGACAGCACACATTTATCTATTTAACATGTGTCTATATTTAATGACAGCACACATTTATCTATTTAACATGTGTCTATATTTGATGACAGCACACATTTATATATTTGACTTTTGTCCACATTTATGTATTTGTCCTTTGTGGCCAATTACTGACAGATAAAATTTATGCATATTACCTGTTTCTACATTTAATGAGGGCACACATTTATATATGTTACCTTTGTCTAAATTTAATGACATCACATGTTTAAGTATTTTACATTTTTTCACAGTTAATGACAACACATGTTTAAGTATTTTACATTTTTTCACAGTTAATGACAACACCAACTCCAGAGTTGTTCTATGGTCATTCTTCGAGGCGCTGGTTCTTGTTGCCATGACACTTGGTCAAGTGTACTACCTGAAACGTTTCTTTGAAGTCCGACGTGTAGTGTGATGTCCTTCATTTTTGTCCATGTTGCCTAGTATTGTTTTAACCAATTGTTTGTGGTCTGTAAGACATTTTTGTGTTAATTGTTTATCTCCAAGATATTGTGTGGTCTCTAAGAAACATTTTACCTGTGGTCTCTGAGATGTTTGAGATATTGTGTGCAGTCTGTAAGACAATGTTTGAGGACTGTAAGAAAATGTTTAAATATAAATGCAGTGAAGTCTGTAAGACAATGTTTAAGTACTATAGGACAGTGTTTGAAGTCTGTAAGACAATGTTTAAGTACTATAGGACAGTGTTTGAAGTCTGTAAGACAGTGTTTAAATGCATTTAACTGACTGTTAACAGTTTGCGGTGAATGCTGTAGTGAACATAACATTGATATAATTCATGTGTGCACATGTCTGGATTATTTTCATATAGTGTTCTTATATATCTATACATTTTGAATTGCCCTTTCATGCTCTTAATTTGTAGAGATTTTTCTGTTTTTGACAGAATACGCTCACCATTGAGCTAAATAAATAAAGGACACAACACATTTCTATTTTCTTGACTACATCCTGCTGGAAATGTATTAGAACAATCCTGCTACAAGAGATGTCCAGCGGGAGTTTGAGAACGAACAAAATGCATGTGAAAATGTATATATTCATCTTTAGTAAAGTACTTTATGCTGAATTTTGGGTCAAAGTGCAGAATTTGAAGTCAAGATGATGAATTTTGGGGTCACAGTGCAGAATTTAGAGTCAAGATGATGAATTTGGGGTCAAAGAAGAGTTTGGAGTCAAGACAAATTTGGGGTCAAAGTGCAGAATTTGGGATCAACATTCAGAATGTGGGGTCATGATGCAGAATTTGGATATAAGATGCAGAATTTGGGGTCAAGATACAGAATGTTATTCAAAAAGTGAGCTGAAATACAGAATAATTTCTTCAGGAAATTGATAACTCTTGCTGTCTTAAAGGATGTCTTTATTTTCTGTGGGAGGATTCATTGCAGTGTTGATATTTGGTTGATTTGTGTGAAGTAATGAATTGTTGATATATGAGTGCTTGAATTTTCTTGGTTTACTGTGTGCATAGTTTTATGTGTAAAGGTGAAGATTCTGCATGTGATGGTCATCCATGTTGTTATGTTGAACTATATTATGAATTGAATACTGATTAAATCAGAATTTGGAAAAGAAACATTAAGAAAAGAAATAACAAAAGAAACATCTGATGCATTCAACTGTAGACTCCATTAAACTGTAGACTCCAAAGACCACTGTCATCATATTTCTTGCAATGATTAGATCATCTTCCTTATTTTTCTTTTTGACTCTGTAGATGTATTTATGTTGTGCCATAGTTTCTGGTGAGGCTGAATATCTGTGCCTTTCAGTCTGACATAATTTTTTATCATAATAGTATTTTTATGACTGTCTTTGCCTTCTTTGTTCAATCCTTAATTGCTAAGCTATACAGTAATGATTTCATCTGTTACCAGATCTGTCCCATTGATGAGACGAACAGCAATGTTGCCACTAATGTGTGCTTGCACATCACTTGAAGGTGGAACTCATGAAATGTACTCCCTGTGCACATAAAGTACTGACAAAAAACCCTTTTATAAGTAGCATATCCCACATGAAAATATTGATTCACTGCTCAAATAACTTCAGATTTGCTCACAAGGGAAGTAAATTAGAGGTAACATTTGTATAGTCTCATTTCTTGCTTGTTGACATTGATAAGGTCCTAAGAATATCATGGAAAGAGAGAGGATTCAATACAGACTCCTCAAAGACCTGTAACTTAAGAGGCAGATTGACTTCTGAAAATCTTAAATACTTCCAAAGCAGAATATGTCTGGCCATTGACGCAAATGAAATGGCGACAAAACATTTCTATTCTCTGGACTATGTCCTACTGAAAATCTAGTAGAGACATTATCCTGCTAGAAGAGAAATCCAATGGGAGTGTGAGAATGAATGCTGAAGAGGAAAATCTTAAATAATATGTAAGCTTGCATATTTTGACATATAAGACATGACGGATTAGAAAGTTTAATCTTGGAGGGAATGGTTCCAGGAAAGAGAAAAAAAGATTACCCCAAATTTTGATATGCATGGGTTATTGAGGACCTATAATGACACTGAAGGCAGACAGGACCTACATATGACACCACACCGAAGAAGGCAGACAGCTGGAATGAGCAAAATAAAGAGTGACACAGAGGGGCATAAGCGAAGAGACTCACAGTGGCTTAAAAGGGGCTTGCTTAGTGGCATAAGAGAGATGTACAGAGTGGCATAGAGGACAATACTTTGTAAAGGACGTCTCATAGAACAAAAACTGAATATTTCATTGAATATGTAACAATGATTTATTTAGCATGTGTTACAGCAGCAGTGCAAGACTCCATTGTTCAGGACATTTCTGATATTCTGATCATTGAGTGACATTACTATGCTGTCAGGTATGGTCTTGAACAAGAATCTTTCAGAAGTTGTCCATATTGTTCACTGAGTCTTTGAAGCATTTTTATTGTTCTGTCTTCCGTTATTTTTCGATTGTGAAATTTTTTGTACAGCAGCAGTATGGATATGATCACCAGATACACAAAATAAACCCACTTTGTGAAGCTTAGATTTGCTCGTACACCGAGCGTTATTCACAGACGGTTGCTCTGGTATAGAAGTTATTTGAAAGCATATGTGATTACTTATTTTGTTTATAATTACATATCATTTCTAACCAAGCCAAGTTGTTTAGTTGAGTGATGTTCTCTTGTTTTGTGAAGGCTGTACACATTAGTTAATTGTAACTTGATTAGCAAGACAGATTATTTCATCATGGTCAAAGTTAACACTGTAGACTACCATGTATTAGTGTATTAGAGACACTCGGAAATATAACAGCAGAGGCGGCAAATAGAAGGGCAAAAGACTGTACACTCACTCTCCCCTCAACACCGAAAGGTACATGAGGACAGAAAGAAGAAGAAGAAGAATGGTCCTCATAGATGATGACCAGTGAAATTGTACTTTTGTGGCAGACTCTTGAGAAATACTAGATGTGCCATCATTTCAAATGGATCAACAGATCTGATGGAGGAATGATGAGCTGGTTGACCCAGATGTATATGCTACACTCCTAGGCAGGACATGATGATCCTGGGTTACCACCACACTGGAATGCCTTACTCTCACAGACTAAACATTCATTCAGAAAGCTTCATTAACAGAACTATGCCTTTGAGGCAGCAAACATGCATTTTGAGTGTCATCTTGGTTACTCAACTGAGGAGGAATTATGCTTTTGTCAGAAAGGCTATGGGGCTGTTAAGAAATATCTGCTGACAGTTAAAAAGGGTTTATTTCATGATTATCATGTGTCAAGAGTTACCTGCTCACAGCAAAATGGATTATTTCATCATCATCATGTGTCAAGAGCTATCTGCTCACAGCTAAAGGGATTATTTCCTCATGATCAAAGTTAACACTGTAGACTACCATGAAAAACTACTACTAGCATTTCTTAATTAAAGTCATTAAAAAACTAACATAACCACAAAGTTATTGACATTATTTTTATTGGACTAGGTAAAACTAATAACAAATGATTAAATGCATGGCCATTCACACTTCTCACTCTATTTTACTTCACCTGTGAGCAAATCTAAAGTTATTTGAGCTGTGAATGGTTTGAAGTTGTTTGAGCTGTGAATGGTTTGAAGTTGTTTGAGCTGTGAATGGTTTGAAGTTGTTTGAGCTGTGAATGCTTTGAAGTTGCTTTAGCTGTGAATGGTTTGAAGTTGTTTGAGCTGTGAATGCTTTGAAGTTGCTTTAGCTGTGAATGGTTTGAAGTTGTTTGAGCTGTGAATGCTTTGAAGTTGCTTGAGCTGTGAATGGTTGAAGTTGCTTGAGCCACATGGTAATCTACTACCTAATTTAACCAATATCCTTTTGCTAGTTCTTTATGTGCGTCAGTGGTACATTTTGTGAGCAGTACCTTCTAGTAACTGTGTACCTTAGAGTGAACATTAGTGATTTCAACAATAAGGAAAAACTTATACATAAGACACCACATGCAGAAGGTTTGACGTAGATAACACACCAATAGTCAAGCTGTCCTCTTGCGGAAGCCTCATAGAATTTTATCTGTACAGTTATGTTTTCCTTTGTGGTGTAATATTCAGAGAACATAGCATTGCACATCATGCTGGTTGTACCAGATGAGTTCCAGATTTGACCATGGTCATAGCTTCCAATATGTATGTTGTGCCCTATGAGTGGTCATAGCTTCCAATATGTATGCCGTGCCCTATGAGTGGTCATAGCTTCCAATATGTATGTTGTGCGCTATGAGTGGCCATAGCTTCCAATGTGTATACAGTGCTCTGGCTATGAACAGGCACTTGAGGTGTCAGTCAGTTGCGCTTTTGCCAAGTTTGGCACATAGGGTGGATGCCATAGTTCTCCATGCCGGTCGGTCAATTGCCAAGGATTGCAGGTCTTGTGCATTTATGTCTGTTGATTTATTCATAAATGATCTTCTGAGTGTTGTTTTTGGTCTTCCCTGTTTTCTTTTCCTGTCTGGTGTCCACATGAAGGCTTGTCGGGAAATTTATCTTTCTTCATCCTAAGTATGTGGCCGATGTATGTCCAGCGACGTTTTCTGATTATGTTTGTCACATATTCTTGTTTTGTTACCTCTCTTGGTATGTCGTTTGATTTGAAATCTTTCCAATTAGTATTAATGATTTTTCTGAGGCATCTATTCTCGAAGGTAACTAACTTCGTATCCACTATTGCGGTAGATTTCCAACTATCCCATCCATATGTCAATAATGGAATCACACTTGCATTGAATAGTCGTAGTTTGATGTGTTTACTTCGATCTTAGAATTATACATCCATTACAGAAACACTGGGAGTTTCACAACGACAATTTGTTAAATCGTTGATTAACATATCCAAAAGAATCAAGAACAGAAACACATGTCCGCCATAATGAGGTGTGGTGAAATGCAACTCTGTGCAGGACGTGACAATTTCCTGAGATAGTACAGAATCAGGAACACTTATTAGCCCTGCACAAGTGGAGAGTTCTCTTGGATGGCACGGAACTGGCTGCTTCTACCATCCCAGCGACCATGGTCCAGGGCTGCATTGCAATGGACACCTCTGACAGGAATGGAAGTTTGACAGAGTAGCTGAAGCTCATGACTACAATTCTGCACATTGCGGAAAGGTAGAAAATTAAAAAAAACACCAAGATTTTAACCCCTCTGTGTAGAATACTTTAGAAGTAATGCACACCTGGAGAGCTGGAAATTTCTGGATGTAAACTAAAACATAGGAGAAACCATCCCATTGAACTTAGGAAATAAGAGCTAATTTGCCATGATTCCTGTAGATATGACAACAAATATAAGACATATTCAAGGTAGCTTCAAAATGTTTCAGGAGTTAGTGGATTATATAGAAATAAGTAACAATAGAATTATCTATGCTACATTTCATTCAAAGTAGTTCCCTTCAGCAACTACACTTGTGCATACAGCTGCTGGAAGCATTTGCAGAACCCATTCTTTGAAATCTCTCTCAGCTGTCTTGTCACAGTGTGACTGTCATCTGCGCCCTTGAATTGTTGTCCTTTCAGTACTGATCCATGGAAGGAGCAAGAAAAAGCTAATGCAATGTCGGGAGAATATGGAGACTCTTCCAAGGTAATGACATTGTACTTTGCGAGGTACTGCTTTACCAGTAGGGATCGATGTGTGAGGTACTGCTTTACCAGTAGGGATTGATGTGCCGACGCATTATCATCATCGTAATATGCATCATAATCCAACTGTGTGATCAACTTCATAGAAAAATCTAGTGCCAACAAATATTTGTGATCTCTCCATTGCGGTATCACTATATACTTTATTTAGTAATGTTAGTGTCACTGAGCATGACTTCTCAAGCAAAGCAGAGAATTTGACATTTGTTCAAAGACATTTTTAACTCAACGATGCAATTAGCACAGACATCTGTATCGTCTCCTAGAGTATATGTGAAGCTCACTTCTGCCATGCCCTTTCGTCAAAGTTTTTATCAACTTGTGAACATACAATATCATCTTTCATTCAATCACTAGTTGACTATTCTGGGAGCTTTTTGAAGCTACTTCGTAGATAATCTTAATGAAACTGTTTTTCGGAACTTTTTAATGTCTCCTTTTTGTATTCCTTTCACTAGATGTTTCTAGGTTTTCATCTTACCTTGCATGTTTCAGAGCGATACTTATCTATCCCGGTAGCTATTTTCATCAAAAGAGGTTAACTAATTGTTAATTGTAAGATAATATAATGTTTAAAAAAAGTTAAGTTTCCCCCGTCACCTTAACTTTCCCAGAAGATCTGGTACCCATTTCCTTAGGCTTTGTCTACCTAAGAGCCGTTGGTGATTTATAAATATTTTCTAGTTGAACTGGAAATTAAACAGATCACCCACACTGGGAGCCAATTCACTAACAACTGAACTAATGCTGCCCCTAAGATAACAATGAAGAAAGGAATATTAGGCAAATACACAAATTAAATGAACATGCTAACAAACAAAATATACAGCAAAATAGAGTTAAGTTAAAAGTAGAACAAAATTAATCGCAATAATTTTGTGATAGATAAACTGTCTTATCCATACTATGGGTATTCAATCTTGCTGGCATGAGAATGCTCCACTACTACATTTAAATCATCTCCTACCCCTTTCCTGTGATCTTATATTTTGTTCCCAATATCATCATGTTTTAGAACCACCGTGATTAACCTCGTTCTGGTTACTTTGTGTCGGTGCCTTGACTTCTACCATTAGAAGACTACCAACTGAATTCAAACCTTTTGGGTAATATTTTCTATTATTCCCGTACATTTCTTTGGTCGGCGTTGACAGGTGACATAAAGTATATAAATAGTAACCAAATCATAGAAATACATTTTTAAAATCACATAAGAAGGCTGATTCTGCTTTGTTTTTATTCTGCTGTTGGGACTTATTTGGCGGTTGGTCATGCCTCTGCTATTTCTGTTTGACTTCTCGTCATCCAACCAGTAAATGTGTTTAACCCAACATTCATTATCACATTTGAGGGTAGTGACATTCCTCATCACAAGATATGTCTCAGCACAAGGAGCAGGACGTGTACCTGTGTTGAACAAGTGAAGCTTCTTTCCTAGAAAGAACAATGTCGAGTTCCATACTTGGTATCCATAACCCGTCAGGGTCGTACCTGTACCACATTGGATGCATCAGCAACCAGAGTCCTCCACAGATTTCTATCTCCAGCGATGCAGATGAGCGAGAAAAAATCCACATCCACCCAGTCTTTGATGTTGTCTTCCATGAGTTTCTTTGGCTTCCTCTGCTTGCACTTTTCCCTGTAGTAAAAATATAGTTTTTCTCAAGGAATCATGTCCAAAATCATGCATGTTTTTTTTCCACTACTCAGAGTAATGGTTCTTGTGGACCTATAAACATCTATTGTATTTCTTACGTACACAGTTGTCTTATTCTCTCGATACAAGATTCGTAGAATTCATTCTGTAACATTTGTATTCAGAGGCTTGTAATCGTCTCTCCATGCCCACAGTGAGTGGGCAACTCTCACAACCAATTGAATATAACACAATATAACACAATTGAAAGCACTATAGAGTTATAATATAATTGTTTTAGTGTTTTTAAAGCAAACATGAGCTTGCTAATTATATCATGCTGAAGTCGGATGTTTTTCTTTTCGTTTTATACCACTTTATGCATTACAGCGTCAGGGGTTGTCATATTCTGAGCACTCTCCATATTTCCTACGAGTGTTTTAGTTATACACTGTCGGTTTGCTAGACCAGTTACAATGTAGTTTCAGACTACGAATACCGCAGAAGACGGATGTGTCTGGCCATTGGCGCAAATATAACTGTGACACAACGTATTTCCATTTCCTGGACTACATCCTGCTGGAAATCTAATTTGACCATTGTCCTGCTACAAGTGAGATCCTGTGGGAGTTTGAGAATGAACGCTGAAGAGGAAGACTCCGAATGGTTTAAACCGTGTTCTAATCTATTACATTCAGAAATGAAATCAAATATTTCAGTTAGAAAACACTGTACTTTACTTTCTTTTAGGCAACCAGGGATAACAAACAGTCATCCCGCGTCATAACCGGGAGTTTCCGAAGAAGTCGGATGTGTCAAACCGAGAAGCAGATATCACAACTACGCTGTAAACCATGGCACAACACATTATGATCTTCGGATTTCATCCTGCTAATCTGCAGGAATTTGAGAAATGATAAAGCTGTTGTTTTGTCACGAACAGGTAGGGAAATTGAACAACATAAACACCCACTGACCTTCAGAGAAGCAAAAACCAGAACCCATAAGACATGAACTTCAAAGTAGAAGAAATAAATGGAAGTGAAAGACAAGTCCGATGCGATACATTCCATCCAAAATTATCAACGGACTACACCTTTTCCACATTAGAACAGGACACTGCAGACTGTTGGGTCAGTTTTACTGACTTAGAGTCTCATACACAGATGAATGTCCACGTGGATCTGGAATTAGAACACCGAAAACATACTCATTCATAATATCTTTCACTATTACTGAACTATATGGAAGTCCTTTAGGGGCGCTCAAACTGTTCTACCGTCAGTTCCCAAAAATCACTCTCTTTTTATGGAGATATAAAAGCCACAGATTTGAAATATCTACGCAGCATTTTCCCCCGAAAAAGAAGACTAGACATTGAAATAGAAACAAGGTGTTAAAAATCAAACACAGTGACATGCCAACTTTCACCATTACTTCTCCACCAAAAGATAAAATAAGCCACCCCACTGCCCATAGGAAGTAAGAGCTACTTGCTCGCAGTTCCTTGGGTTCTCAAACAAACAAACAAACAATATACGAACACTTTATCACCAATGTCAAACGTGATATTTAACAGTCTCTCAGCGAAGGAACATCCTTGCATGTGAAATTAAGTGTCCGAGAAAATTTGCAATGGTTACTAAACTAGATAAAATAAGAAATGAATAAATTAGGAAAATAGTAGGTATAATATCATGTATTGAACATAACAAATAGAAACAAGTTGCCAGAAAGTAAACACAGTGATCTACCAACTTTCACTATTACTTCGTCACACCAAGATCAAGATGGAAATTAAAAAACAGATAGCATCTACAATTTTTATACCAACACTTTGCTACCAATGTCATACATGGTCTTTAACAACCTCGCAGCAAAGGAAAATCGTTACATGTGAAATGAAATGTCTAAGAAAAGCTGCAATGGTAAAAGCTAAACTAGATAAAATAAGAAATGAAGAAATTAGGAAAAGAGTTAGTATAATATCATGTATTTAACATATTGAAAAGCTAGCGACCGATAGCCACGGGGATAAAGTATTGTCAAAGGTAGCGGATATATATGGATATCCCCCATATGGATATGGAAACCAGCGGGAAACTACCACATTATTCTCCCAAGAAGAAAGTCATGGCGACACACAGAAGTAGGCCTACAGTATTTAGTGCTAATATTGCAACATGGAACAAAAGAATATCTGGGTGTAAAGCCAAAGAAATCGGTGGATAGAAAATATCACGATAGCCTTGAACAAACATGGACTAAATGCAACCTTGGAGACACATCTGGCCGTAGAACGACAGGTCAATCTCCCACCCCTACGCTTAACGGCGAGTGTGGAAACTATCAACCATCATTCAAGGAATAAATGTTCTAGTGTAGGGTAACAACCCTAAACAGGAAGTAGGTGGCTGGAGTAACACAGGGAAATGTCAAGATAAACAAAAATAGGTAGATGTGTTACCACAATAAAACATAAAACATAACAACGAGATACAGGGACAGACGACGTTTCGACTAAAAAACCTTCATCAGGACAAACAAGCGACCACAACAAAACAAATCATCATTCATTTTTGGGGAAAGACAATAGATAATAGGCTATATAAAGGCATTCTGCAGTTACAAAGGTCGTGGAGTTAAAAGGTTGAATCTATGTATTCGTCCTATTTGTAAAACTAATGTTTTGTGTGTTGACATTTTTTCTTCCTTTACCACGTGGTTGGCAAGTTTTACTACAGGTTTTCTGTCATTTTCACACTTTTTGGTTAGCATTTAACCCCCTACATTACCAGGCGTAAATAATGCCGATACCACATTGAGAAATAGCGCATTGAAACAGTTTGTTGACACAGAAAACAGGATCACACTTTAGTTTCCTTACGTCTGCCATTCAAACATTAAAATGGAAACAGCAAGTAATGAACAGAATTCAACAGTAAATATTCCAATGCAAACGTTCATTATCGCGGTGAAGTCTCTGCTAGCCATCTTGGATATTCGTGGCCGATATCGTTAAGTAATATCTTCAAATTCGTGTTATGGTCTGTGTAGTAGCTGTCTAGGTAACGCTTAGACTCGGGATCCATCGGTGAATATTTTCTCCCTTTGACTGCACCCAGACATCCGGTGTCTGTTCGACAGAAAAATCCTTTCACAGGATCATACCTGCAAGTATAAATTAATAAGAATTATTGAGAAGGTTGTGGACATTCAATGGAATTTTGATTCAGACTAGTACTGTAAACAAAGCAGAAGACACGCTCAATGATTATACATAGCAACAAGATCTTGCAAATACAGCGGAATTAGTCTCTTGTGTAGTAGTATAATCAAACACGAAGTCCAACAGGGATGCGTGCTTTCACCAGACCTGTTCTCTTTATACAGTGAAAACATATTGCGTGCAATAGTAGATATCACAGGAATATCAGTGGGAGGACATAACATAAATAATTTGATATATGCGGATGAAACTATTATGATTGCAAAAAGTGAGGAAGACTTTCAAGATTTAATTAATATCGTAGTCACAGAAAGTAAAGAGAAAGGCCTCTTCCTAAATATCAAGAAAACAGAAATAATGGTTATTTCAAAGGAACAAAATAACACACCTTGCAAGATCAAAGTGAATGATATAGTAATAAAACAGGTCCACCAATTCAACAGAAATAAGATGCAGAATAGGACAGGCAAAAACAACATTCAGAAAATTGAAATACTGTGTAATATGACCTTGTCATTAGAGGTGAGAAAGAGAGTTATGCAGTGCTATATAACCCCTATACTAACATATGGGTACGAATCTTGGATATTAAACAAACTGGAAAGTGGGAAATTAGAGGCAACAGAGATGTAGTTCTACAGAAGAATGCTGAGAATGCCATGGACTGCCAGAAAAACTAATATAGAAGTGTTGAAAGAGCCACAGGCAAAACGGACCTTAATCAATAATATACGGAAAAGGCAATCTTCTTTTTTTGGCCACCATGAGACAGGCAGGTTTGGAGAACATAGGCACAAAAGGCAAAATTGAAGGCAGCAGAGGCAGAGGGCGACAACGTGAGAAAATATTAGACAGTTTGACAACCTGGCACGGCAGGGAAACAGCAACGACCTACATATATATGCTGATGGCACATGCTGATGATGATAATTGTGTAATAGGTTTGTCTAGTAGTCACTGTATCCAGATATATCTGTAGGGACTATAGGCCATATGTGCTGATCATTCTGTTGTGTGGTGGTTCGCCACTGTATGCAGACATAACATAGACTTATGGGTGCTGATCATTCTGTTGTGCTAATCTGTTTACTGTGCAAAAATATGCTGTGTCCTGCAGGTATTGGGGACATATCCATCTTAACCATCTGAATCATTGACATGAGATTCATCCTTAATCCTAGAAATATATGTTGTTGATTTTTCATAACATACCATTTCGACTCATACATATTTGTGTTTCAACTTCGCAATTGTAACTGTTATTTCCCTTGAAAGCCAGGAGTTTTAAAAAAAATGTATCCTTGCTATTTTCAAGATGACACACGATTTGTATGAAATTCTGCATGCATTGAAATTAACAAAGCAATTTTAAATAAGTTTTATTTTTGAATTTTTACAAGGTTTTTTTTCTAATTTAATTTCACTTTATTTAGTTTTTTTTACAATGAAATATAAGTGTTGATACCATTTTAGTTTTTTTTTCTGGATACAGGTTTTGTAATAATATAATCCTTTCCCTCCAAAAATCACATTATATAGAAAAGGGTACTACACACATAGAATAATAAACAACTTTCCAATATTTTTTACATATTCCTCGTATCTGAATCTAATTATCGTATCTGATTATTCAATAATCATATTTTTATCATGGAAAACCATAAATGCCGTAATAGAGGCATAAGACACATCATATGTAAACGTGTTTTATTATTAGTATATTGAAATAATTATGAGTAGCAAGTTTATTTACTTATTTCTGTTCGATTTTGCATTTGACCTGTGATACCACAGCTCCCATTTCCCCAGTTTTTTGCCCTTCATTCTCTTTTGATGGGTCTGTCGATTCACCCATATATTAATCTTATAATAAGCCTATACGTGGCTGTATATCCAGGAACATACTTATCCTTACCTTAATCTTGTACCAAAATATATAAGTGGCTGTATATCCAGGAATATATTTATATTTACCTTAATCTTGTACCAAAATCTATACGTGGTTGTACATCCAGGAATATCTGAAGCTTGTTCAGGACAGAGATAGGATCGCCATTAAGTTGGTCTCCATCCACGAGATAGATCTGGCAAGTTAGCAGAATGTTTGTTCAATGAAGACATGTAAATTGCAGATATATATCAGAGTTCTATATCTTATCGTAGGACGTCTTCTCCTTCAGCGTTCATTGTCCCGTTGGATCTCGATTGTAGCAGGACAATGGCCCAAATTTATTTCCGGCAAGATGTAACCCAGCGAATGGAAATGCGTCGTGTCGCAGTTTTATTTGCGAAATTTGCACGACATATCCGTCTTCGGCGACCGCAGGAAGTAATTCGTGTAGGTGCCTCAAGTAGAAAGAAGCGGTTTCTAAACACGATCTTATCTTGGGAGTTAATCTATTGATGATTCACAAGAATTCTTTATCAATTAATAGCCATACTCAATGGCAATCGAGCATCCATCTGGTCTAAAGAGATAAATCTTCAATGCGAGGAGACAACTGAAGAATTGCTATGGCTGGGGTAACACAAGGCAAATATGGAGACAAATGGAAATGCGTATACAACGTGTTACCAATATTTGTAAACAAAACATATTACCAACGATTACAACAAAGACAACAACAGCAACACTAAACAGACGACGTTTCGACTAGAAAGTCTTCATAATGACGAAAGATAGCAGACAAATAACACATTTACATAGAGTCACAAATGGTATGAAAGTAGAAGAAAAACAAGGGCAAGATAAGTCTAGTTATATAAGTCTAAGCATCTAGTCATACTTTCACTTGACTAATACCTTTTCGCTTTTCTTTCTCTATCATAGTTAATATGTTTGATTCTACATATTTGTATTGATGACGCGTGTTTGCTGTCTTTCATCATGATGAAGGCTTCTAGTCGAAATGTCGGCTGTCTGTGTCTCGATATGCTTGTAGACTATGTTTAGTTTATAAGAATTGGTAAAACATATACATTTCTGTTTAGTTTCAACACACAGTAGATTTATCTCTATCTCTTCTCCGTTCTTATTCCACTCCTTGTTTATATCACACATGCTTCAACAAGATACAACGAAAACCCTTTAGAATGCACTTGTCTGTAACAAATATCGCGAAATTTGGAACGTGGTAATGGTTCTGCTAATCACATAAAACGCACACAAGTTACCGTTTCGACCAAAACCAAAAGGCCTTTATCAAGAACACATTAAAAAAAAACCACTAGTAAGAACGGCATCATTTACATTCACGTCATGTGGCAGAGCTAAATGTAGATATAACTCGAAAGAGTTAAAATTAGAAGGTCAAAAATGAAACAACACGGGCATAAAAGACAAAAGACACCCAGATATTTGTGCCAAATGTGTGTGTGTGTATATATATATATATATATATATATAAACTGTATATATAAAATGGTTATCAAGCGCATGAAGGATCCGGTCATCTGAGAAGCACGACTTAATGGTCGTCACATTGATATCTTTGGCACTCCGAATGATCCAGGCGTTGAAATCGCCAGCAATAGAAGTAACAATCTGAATTTTGATGCTGTACAGATGTTAACAGAATCGGTCTGCCAGTATCCTTGCATTCCCACTTATTTACGTCGTAATGCAAAGATGATGGCAGTAACGTGCTACGGAGTAACGTGCTGTAACCTGTCCATCTTGTGATGTTACTCCCCCACTTGTATCTCTGTCTACCTCTTGCTTGCTTTCCTTTGACTTTACCCTCAAGTAAGGTCACCAATAAGGTGTCATGTCTTTTAATGTGTCCAACATATTTGCCTGATCTTTATGTCTCTTAGTAATTCTTTCTTCATATTAAGTGTTTTTAGAACCTCTTCGTTTGTTTTATACTCTTTCCATTATGTTATCCCTATTCTTCTATATATCCACATCTCAAAGCATCAGTTCTGTCTTCTAATTATTTGTTTAGTGTCCATGTTTCTGAGCCATACATTAATATGGAATAGATGTAGCATTTATAATTCTCATTTTTAACTTGTTTGTAATTTGTTTAGATGTTAATAATTTCCTCAAGTCTTTGAAGGTACTTTTAGCTATTCCTATTCTCCTTTTAACTTCTGTTTCACATCTGCCATCATTTGTGACTATGTGTCCAAGATATTGATAATGTTTCACTTGTTATAGTTTCTTTCCATGAATGTTTATGTTTAGCTCTTGTTCTTCTGTGTCTTTGCTGATTATCATTGTTTTTGTTTCTTATATATTTATATCCACTCCATATTCATTACTTGATTTATTGACTTGATCTATTAGTCTTTGTAGCGCATGTTCACTTTCTGCTAAAAGAACAGTGTCATCTGCATATCTAATGTTGTTTATTATTTTCCCATTGATCTTGAGTCCTGGTATTTCTTCTATATTTTTAAAGATATTCTCTGTGTAGATATTAAATAGACTTGGTGATAAAAGCATCCTTTTCTTACCCCTCTTCTTATTTCTATGTATAGTGAGTAGTTGTTTTCACACCTTATTGAAGCAGTCTGTTCCCAATATATATTTCTAATCAGTCTGATGTCTTTTCTATCTATGTCTATTTCTTGAAGATATTTGATTAATTTTTTTAAGGGTGGACTATCAATTGCCTTGGTGGCGTATGCAAGCCATTAGATCTATAACTTCTGATATGTTTGCTTTTTGGGGAAGGCTGTCTGGTGGTATTATGGTGGCGTATGCAAATAATTTAATGTGTTATCTTCTGAAATAATCCAGAACTAACATTATTGTTAGTTTCCTAGTTTTTGTAATTCTAATTCTGCCTCTAATTGTTATCCCAAGAATTCTACGTAAGATGACAACTCTGTGGTAACGAGCTTTCTGTGCTCTTTTGCTGCTGTTAATGTTCAGGACTGGCATGTGTAAAATAGCATAGGAATAGTAATCTTATTATTAGCATGTATAAAATTACAATCGAGGGATTCTACTGTGCTAGAGAGAGATTCCACAGTGCTATTTTGGTTTTATGTTGACATTTTACTGTTAGAATGAATATGATTAATCAATTAAAAATATACCAACTTTCATAATAAAGATAATCTCAAATTTTTTAAAGACTAATACACTCAAATACCATTATAACAACTTGGCCCGGACCGACGAAAATTGTATGTAATAACATAAATAACTTTCTAAATACAGTCAAATACCATTATAACAACTTGGCCCGGACCAAACTAAATTGTATGTAATAACAGAAATTCTCGATATACAGTACAAACAATATATAATAAATATAATTGGGTATTTAGAAAAATGTTGTTAAGTAGGAAAATATGTTATAAAAGGATACGCTATAGAGGGATTTCATTGTATAAAGTACGTCCGGACAAAAACAATTCGAGTCATGATTTATTGACTGACACCACCGCTCCTTCAGTCGACCCAGCTGTAAATGAATACATGGGGCATGGGTTCGAGAAGGTAAACACAACAATGAAGGGAACTAACTATCCCACCTAATAGTTGCTACGGCTTGGTACATGAAGAGTTATCTTCATCCCAGACAGCAGGTTGCGGCTATGGGATCTACCTTTACTTAGTACATGAAGAGTATTTTCATCCCAGACAGCAGGTTGCTGTCATGGGACCAACCTTTACATCATTGTATAAAGTATACGTACTTCTCACCATGTGCTGAAAGAAAATGAGCACCTATCTGTCTGCCCTGAATGCAGTGATGGCTGTACTGAAATATTTGAATACTCGTGTGTATGAAACCAATAAATAGATTATCTAAAAGGAAACATGTGCTATGAGAGTTCCATGTTTACTTTCCTTGAAACTATTACAGTTGAATCCCTTTATAATAAATTAGTTAGAACCGACCAAATATTTAGACCCCCCCCCCCCCCAATGTTATAAGCTATGTCCATAAATTACGATATTTTGGCCAAGTTTTATCTCGCTTCCGTTGCCAACAATTGTAGAGAATTCAGGATTTTTATGTCAAATATGTTTAACAAAAAACCGTGTTACAAAAAGTGTATTTTTAACAGAAAAAGGCAGACAAAGTTACATTATTTTTTTCATATTATTAGTAAAAGTAAAAAGTAAAGTAACCCATAGCATTTATTAATGCCGTAGTGGTGTGAGATGTTAGCGATCTCACATTTCACAGGCTCTGCAAATGAGGGCGGTAGCCATCTCCTCTCCCTCGCAGTCTTTACTTCCCGGATTAATCCGGTACCCATTTAAGGCTGGGTCGACCTGGGAGCCGTTGCGATCTGAAAACATTTCCGCCTCAGCTGGGGAATGAACCCAGGACCACTCATATGCGAAGCCAGTGCGCTAACCACTGCGCTAACGCGATTCCACGAATCATATTATTAGATAAATGCTTGAAATTAAAAAAAACAACAACAACAAATATTTGGCGTAGAAAAGAAAAACAGTAGGTCTATTGTTGTCGACAACTTTTGTTACCCCCCCCCCCCGTCAACAACTGACAAACTTTTTTTCAGACAACACCTCCTCCCTCCCTAATTGTTAATGTAATGTATGGGCATTCCCCGAAAGAATTTGGGAATTGTGGAATGTAGTGCTATATAGGGAATTGTGGAATGTAGTGTTATATAAGGGAATACAGGCGTGAGCTATAGAGGGATTCCACTGTGTTAGTTTATACACGTGACGTCTAGTTCTTACTTTTATCTTGTTTTGAAAATGTACCGTAAAAAGACTTGCTAGATTTTCTTGCTTCTTGCTCATACCTGATTTCTTGGAAAATATTGTAGCCATCTTGCCAGGTGAATAGCGTAAACACCAGATTTGAACATACCTGATTTCTTGGAAAATATTGTAGCCATCTTGCCAGGTGAATAGCGTAAACACCAGATTTGAACATACCTGATTTCTTGGAAAATATTGTAGCCATCTTGCCAGGCGAATAGCGTAAACACCAGATTTGAACATACCTGATTTCTTGGAAAATATTGTAGCCATCTTGCCAGGTGAATAGCGTAAGCACCAGATTTGAGACACTTATTTCGAGCGTCTCGAAGAAACTTGGGCGCAGTGTCTGGGGCGCTAACAACCTCAAAAAATGTATAGTTCATAGCAACAGGATCCAGATGGTAGCGAATATTCTAGAAAAAAATTTAACAGCAGATGAGACAGACATAAATTAATATGGAATGTTGGAAAGTTATTTTTGTCTGTCTGTTATTTTTCTATCAAAACTTTTTGGGGGGTTTGTTTATCTTTGTCTGTCTTACGGGATAAAAGGAAGCTATTGTACTGTATTCTAATAAGATCTTGGGTTCAATACTGGGTCCTGTTTACGCGTGCATTTTTTGGAGATCTCTATGGATTATCGTGTGAACTACTGAGTTACGTGCTCTGAGTAATAATCTCGGCAAGGATTGCGTTTCTTTCTAGAGAGGGATGGAGTACATATGGCAAAAGCCGAATACAGTGATGTCAATCTTCTTGAGCTCCCAATTTACCTGTTTATCTTTATATTAAAGTTAGTTAATTAACGAATGGATAACTCTGCAGAACTGTCCTCAGTATGAACAATTCAGAGACACCTACAGGCACAACGGCTTATCATGCAAGCAAAGATATACGAAATAAAAGAAGAGCGCCAGACAATGTTCCCTTCAAGCTTTGATCTCACTCTCTCTCTCTCTTTTCCATGACATGTCCTTTCTTATGTTTACTATATTGCTTGTTTTGTTTGTTGTATTTTGTCTTGATGACAGCTTGTAATCGAAACGTCGTCTGTAACTGTATCTCGTTATCTCGTTGTCAGTTTGTTGTGATTAAAAATATTTGCTACAGTGGTAGCTATTTCGTAAATTTTTTTTATTTGCCATGTGTTACACCAGCCCTCGCATTTTCAGTATCGAGTTGTACCCGATACACGAGTTATATCTCTTGATCACCCATAAGACTTGCCTGACAGCGTAGATATCAAGTAGCGAACAAAAAAAAAAAAAAGAAAAAAAAAGAAATAAATGTAGATTAAAACTTTAGTAAGGATGTTTAAAAAGGTAGCATATCCTATTCAGGATGTAGCCAACAACCCATCATTTTTTGGCTATAGTGATTTTCTTGGCAGTGTTTACGTCTAGCAGTTTGCAATTACTTTTTGAATGGCCCGAATGCACAATTGTTTGCGATGGGTTTCGAACCCGACAACTTGGCCGTCACAGAAACGATAATAAAGATCGTCGTTTGCTTGTGAATGTTTTTTGGGAAACAAATATAGTTATTTATAACTTTACAGTAAAATCTCGTTATAACAACTTGGTCCTTACCGACGAAATATGTATGTAATAAAAGACATTTACTATATGCAGTATAAACAATATAGAATAAATATAATTGGGGATTTTGAAAAAAAAGAGGAAAAATTGTTATAAAAGAATGCTCTAGAGGGATTCCACTATACTATAGAGGGATTCATCTGTTCTATAGAATTATAACACTGTGCTATAGAGGGATTCATCTGTTCTATAGAATTATAACACTGTGCTATAGAGGGATTCATCTGTTCTATAGAATTATAACACTGTGCTATAGAGGGATTCATCTGTTCTATAGAATTATAACACTGTGCTATAGAGGAATTAATCTGTTCTATAGAATTATAACACTGTGCTATAGAGGGATTCATCTGTGCTTTAGATTGATTCCACTGTGCTATAGAGGAATAATTGTATTGTTGACGATTTCACTGTGCTATAGAGGAATAATTGTATTGTTGGCGATTTCACTGTGCTATAGAGATATTCCACTGTGCTATAGAGGGATTCCACCGTTCTATATATAGATTCTACTAGACTATAGGGGTGCAAAGGAAACGCATTGCTCTCGGCGGACCCACGGTTAGCAGATAACCAAGATCCCAAATGTACCTCCTCGCGGTGCACCCTGGAAACAGAAATACAGCAGCTCGAGCTGATTCTGGCCAAATCATTTGGGGATCGTATCCGAGAATGTGGAGGTAGTAGATGGAAAGAGATGTGACTGCACAAGAGACAGACAATATCTCCGACACCACCAGCAACACCACATACAACGACACTGTCGACATACAGTGAAGCTAGTTAGTCCAGTCCGAACATTGGAGGGGCGATTAATGAAAAAAGCATGAAAAGGTGGATGCATGGCGAAAAACAGATATATTTCATACTGAGTACTAAGACGGAGCAGCACTAGAGGGCAGCGTCAACTGCAAATAGAAAGTGAAAACGATTACTGATATGTGAACTGTAAGCTCTGTTAGCTCGTGACGAGCTTCTAGTTACTTGATTTCCTTATAGGCAGACACCCATACCCAATAATGGGCGTCTAGCAAAGCAAAAAAGACCTGGCCTAACTCTAATGTCGAGTCTTCCTATACCGGAAAAATGCTCGCAAAGAGAAAGGGTCCCGTAACCAATAGGCTCAGGCAAAAGAAAAAAAGGGACAAAGATAGCAGTCCTGGCCCAACTCTACTGTCAAGCTTTCCTATACCGGAAATACACTTGCAGAGAGAAAGGGTTCCGTACCCGATGGGCTCAGGCACAAAAGAGACAACGAATTTAGCCCTGGCCCAACTCTACTGTCAGGTTTTCCTATACCGGAAATACACTTATATAGGGTTTAGTACCCGATGGGCTCAGGCGCTATTAGGACAAGGCCGCTCAGCTCGAGAACGCCTTGCTCTCAATCGCGTGGTGTGAGACTCGAACTTGGGCGAGGGATTCACGATGTCGGTGAATGACACCTCGGCTAAGAAGGCGAAAGAGCCAGGGTCCAACTCTTCTGTTGAGTTCTTCCTCGTATGGAACCAGGCTCACGGATGAGAAACGGTTTAGTACCCGATAGGCACAGGCACAGTACGTCTAATTACACGAGGCAAGTTCATAGACAGTGGAACACCTCGTGCGAGACAGAAGTGAGTAAAAAATCGTCTGGGCGAAGAGTCACCACACATACGCGTTTCTGGTGACAGATAGGGAGGCTGTCACAGGCTAGGGTAGCCCACCCGAATTGTCAAGGCATGCTGAAATCAGATGTGCTATGCCTACACGGCGCATAACGGTGGCACAACGCAATCACGCTCCCGGATATCCGTGCTGAATGCAATGGAGCGAACGCAAAACAAACAAATTAGACTATAGAGGGTTGCAATTGTGCTACAGAATGATTCCACTGTACTATAGAGGGAATCTTCTGTGATATCGATGGATTCCACTGTACTATAGAGGGAATCTTCTGTGATATCGATGGATTCCACTGTACTATAGAGGGAATCTTCTGTGATATCGATGGATTCCACTGTACTATAGAGGGAATCTTCTGTGATATCGATGGATTCCACTGTACTAGAGAGAGAGAGAGAGATTCCACTGTAGAGAGAGAGAGAGATTCCACTGTACTAGAGAGAGATTCCACTGTACTAGAGAGAGAGAGAAAGATATTCCACTGTACTAGAGAGAGAGAGAGAGAGAGAGATTCCACTGAATTATCGAGGGATTCTACTGTACTATCGAAGTATTCAACTGCATTATAGAGGGATTCTACTGTTCTCTCGCGGAGAACAAGAAATAAGGGAACTGATGTATATTTTCAGGTGTTATTTTCTGTATTGTTTTGTTGCGTTGTTTCCTTTCTTATATTCCCACATGATCTCTCTTGTAACAGGATGTTCCCACTAGTTTTACTGAAGGATATAGTCCTGGGAACGTCGATGAGTTGTGCCACTTGTATATTTGCACAATGTCCCGACACATACTTCGACAGTCTCTTCAGTTTTAATGATTGAAGATCCTCCCCCCCCCCAAATCTCACCTCTATCTGCGAGCTTGTATCTATCAGTTTGTACTTCTATTTGTTTTAAATCATTCTGTTTTCTCTGTGCTATTTCTTTGTGTTTTTTCTTCTTCTAATAACCTCTATTTAAGACTGTTTATCTGTCTACACAGAAACGGACGAACATAGAAGTGATAAGAATAGTAAACATCAAAGAAAGTAGGCTCTTAAACAATGTTAAAACAGGAAAATTGGGCTTGTTTTTGGTCATATAAAAATATATATCTATCTCACGATTCTTCAGTGTCGAATACAGATCATAGGGCAGAAACTAGAGCTTTCCAGTTTGAGAGATGAGATGTTACTGTGTGTAATTATTGTATGTTATTGAGACCCATAGTTATACCCTTTTTGATAGTTTTTCTGCGAAGAGTCTCTGTTATCTTCCACGTTTTCTTTTTCCACTTGGTACCCATTTTAATGCTTGTAGTGATAATCTGTTTTCATTCATTTTAACTACATGTCGGATATAAGTCCAACGTTGTCTTCCTATTATTGTAGAGATATATTGTTGTTTGGTGTCTCCTCTTATCTGCTTGCTTGACGCGAATTCTTCTCAGCCAATATCCAAGAGCTTTCTAAGACATTTATTTTCAAATAAATTTACTTTCTTATTAAATACTTTTGTTATTTTTTCAACTACTGCAACTCCATAGTAATATGGATATAAAATTGGGGTTAAACAATCATAGTTTGATATATTTACGTATTTTTTAAAATTTCCTAATGTTTGTTAGTTGAACCCACTTGATAACACATTTCTCGCAGATATCTCGTTTGTTTTATCTCCATCTCGTGTCCTTGTGCAATAGGAAATGTCACAACAACATGCACAAATTAAAAGTAGAATGTATGGTTGTTGGTAGTAGGGGTAAGTAGAATGTATGGTTGTTGGTAGTAGGGGTAAGTAGAATGTATGGTTGCTCTTAAGAGGGATTAAGTCAAATGTATGGTTGATGGTAATAGGAATTAAGTCTTTTGTATGGTGACTTCTAATAGAGATTAAGTCGAATTTATGGTGGTTGGTAACAGGGATTAATTCTAATGTATGGTTGCTGATAATAGGGATTAAAAAAAATGTATGGTTGCTGGTAACATGGATTAAGTCGAATGTATGGTGCTGTTAACAGGGATTAAGTCAAATGTATGGTTGATGGTAATAGGGATTAAGTCGAGTGTATGGTTGATGGTAATAGGGATTAAGTCGAGTGTATGGTTGATGGTAATAGGGATTAAGTCGAGTGTATGGTTGATGGTAATAGGGATTAAGTCGAGTGTATGGTTGATGGTAATAGGGATTAAGTCGAGTGTATGGTTGATGGTAATAGGGGTAAGGCCGACCAAGATGATGGACGAGATACATCTCAGATTATTTAACTATATCCTTGAGTACGACAGATCATCTCTCCTATAATCATGAGTCCAGAACATCGCCAAAGAAGACTGCATTTTCTAGAAAGAAAATGCCACATGAATGAACGAGTGTTGATCTTTTTCTGATGTTACTTCCTACTTCGGTTGTTAAGGAATCTGCACGGACTCAGAGGTCGGTGTTAAGTCTGCAAACCCACATATGCCAGTGGAGACGGGTTGAAGTTAACAATCTTTATGGAAGAAGAATATGGTTTTGAGGGCCTCTAAATCTCTCCCCCCCGTTAATTTAGAAAAATCGTCACTTCGAACTTATTTGGTCCCATAGCCTATAACTCCGATGACGACTAATATTGAATTGTGTGTCTATACAACTAACTGATTTTCGATATATCCTCAGGAAGTGGGTTCAAATGCAAATGTCAGCAAATAAATACGGGTGGGAATAATTCTAAACACCCCATTTCTATAATGTTTCTATAATTTCACAAACAAATCTGGGTCGCAGACAAAATCTTATGAATATTACAGTTGCAAATCCCACCTGGTACCACACTTCCCAAATCCCACCTGGTACCAAACTTCCGAAATCCCACCTGGTACCACACTTCCCAAATTCCACCTGGTACCACACTTCCCAAATCCCACCTGGTACCACACTTCCCAAATTCCCACTTGTTACACACTTCCCAAATCCCACCTGGTACCACACTTCCCAAATCCCACCTGGTACCACACTTCCAAAATGCCATCTAGTATCACACTACCCAAATCCCACCTGGTACCATACTTCCCACATCCCACCTGGTACCACACTTCGACATGTAAAAAACCTAACTCTTAACATGCCCCAAGAATCCACATTGTAACACACTATCACTCTTCTAAAGAAACTCACCTGGTACCATGAGTAGGCTCTCCTGATAGGTTCAGCCAGGATTATGACAATCTTGGTGGCTGGAACCAGCGAGTACACTCGTTTTGGTATTGGTTCATTATCGAAATAGTTTGCACTTTTTTCAAATAACATGACATTGTTGTTTGCTGGTTGTGGAAAGTGACTTTGATACCTGCAAGTTGAGTAGGTACAAACAGTATTCAACCAGGTGAAAATTAGTGTACATAAGCCTATGTATATTTCGAATTTTCGACAATTTTCTAGAATGTTCAAGACCAACCATTGTGTATTTCAAGATGATTATTTCACATTTCATAAAGTCCAGCTATGTTAGTTTAAATTACTTCTGCATGATTGCTCGCCTTTCATCCGGAGCTGTCCAGAAATTATGTCAACAATTTTGTGCCAATGTTTGGCCTCCGCACCACCTTGTCAGCAACTTTAACGGGCCCTTCCCTCCCGCTTAATTAAGTCAAAAAGTCTCTAAAAAAATTGACAAAGTAAAAGAACGAACAAATGCGTTTTGTAATAAACAATTAGAATTATGGCACACATTCAATTTAATTGCTATAAAGATAACAGTATTGTTGTTTATGTCAACTTTCGTCAATACTTCCCCTTGTTAACTGCTTAAATATATTATTTTGTTAACTACTAATAAACATTTTCAGACCTCCCCCCTTCTATATTGTTGACATAAATGTATGAACAATCTGCTTACCGGATGATACCATCCATTACTTAGGAGATATGTGTTGTTAGCTCTAAGTCATAGATGGAACCAATCATATTTTAAGTTATGCTGTCTCAGTGGGCTTTATTTTCCCGCTCTCGGGTGAAAACGATGTGAGTTAATATTGTAGCCTTCCTGTTGTAAGTCTCAGCCATGGCCATCTAGATCTTAGTTAACATTGTAGCCTTCCTTTCTTGATTCTTGATTAGAAACTGGCCTCATAGCACATGGGGCATTCCCATAGGTGCTCTGCCCTCTGATTTAGCCCTCTGATGGTGTTTCGAGTCTAATGCTGCAGAAACAGACGTCGACATCAGGGAACACCGCTGGCCCTTGCGACAGGTTTTTTTGTTGTTCCGCCCACCCACGCCGTGCCCGTAACTAGTTCAAGCACAACGTCGGCCTGTAGGAACAACATGGTAACTGTTATCGAAGGTTACGACTGCGGGAAAGCCTCACTTTTGTAGGGATCAGCCATGGCCATCTAGATCTACAAATTTATCAGCAAACAAACATACCACCAACCCAAGAAATCAACCCAACAAATCAGCTCACAAACCCAACAAATCAGCACACAAACCCAACAAATCAGCTCACAAACCCAACAAATCAGCTCACAAACCCAACAAATCAGCTCACAAACCCAACACATCAATGCACAAACCCAACAAATCAGCTCACAAACCCAACAAATCAGCTCACAAACCCAACAAATCAGCTCACAAACCCAACAAATCAGCTCACAAACCCAACAAATCAGCTCACAAACCCAACAAATCAGCTCACAAACCCAACAAATCAGCTCACAAACCCAACAAATCAGCTCACAAACCCAACAAATCCTCTCACAAACCCAACAAATCAGCTCACAAACCCAACAAATCTGATCACAAACGCAACAAATCTGATCACAAACCCAAAAAAATCAGCTCACAAACCCACCAAATCAGCACACAAACCCAACAAATAAGCTCACAAACCCAACAAATCAGCTCACAAACCCAACAAATCAGCTCACAAACCCAACAAATCAGCTCACAAACCCAACAAATCAGCTCACAAACCCAACAAATCAGCTCACAAACCCAACAAATCAGCTCACAAACCCAACAAATCAGCTCACAAACCCAACAAATCAGCTCACAAACCCAACAAATCAGCTCACAAACCCAACAAATCAGCTCACAAACCCAACAAATCAGCTCACAAACCCAGCAAAACAGCTCACAAACCCAGTTATCAGCTCACAAACCCAACAAATCAGCTCACAAACCCAACAAATCCGCTCACAAACCCAACAAAACAGCTCACAAACCCAGTTATCAGCTCACAAACCCAACAAATCAGCTCACAAACCCAACAAATCAGCTCACAAACCCAACAAATCAGCTCACAAACCCAACAAATCAGCTCACAAACCCAGC
This sequence comes from Meghimatium bilineatum, assembly GCA_034231615.1. NCBI lineage: Eukaryota > Metazoa > Mollusca > Gastropoda > Stylommatophora > Philomycidae > Meghimatium > Meghimatium bilineatum. The sequence goes on from CM067309.1 coordinate 24,852,196, forward strand.
AAAACAGCTCACAAACCCAGTTATCAGCTCACAAACCCAACAAATCAGCCCACAAACCCAACAAATCTGATCACAAACCCAACAAATCAGCTCACAAACCCAACAAATCTGATCACAAACCCAACAAATCTGATCACAAACCCTAAAATCAATATGTTATCAAGCACCTACCAATCTAATCCTGAAAGGTAGTTATTACCACTGAAAAACTGAACTTCCTCAAAATGAACAGGGTCCTCTATCGTACTGACCAGCATCGGATGTACTTCAAGGAACTTTTGTAGGGCTGTACTTCCTGTTGGACATTTGAAAGTGGCATGGATTGCTTGTTTTGTCTCTATGCGTTTTAATGTAGTGGGCTGGCATATTGTCGTGCTGTTTAGCTATGTGTTAGTCAATATAGATTTGTAGTTGTCAATATAGATTTGTAGTTGTCAATATAGATTTGTGGTTGTTAATATAGATTTGTGGTTGTTAATATAGATTTGTAGTTGTCAATATAGATTTGTAGTTGTCAATATAGATTTGTAGTTGTCAATATAGATTTGTAGTTGTCAATATAGATTTGTGGTTGTCAATATAGATTTGTGGTTGTCAATATAGATTTGTGGTTGTCAATATAGATTTATGGTTGTCAATATAGATTTATGGTTGTCAATATAGATTTGTGGTTGTCAATATAGATTTATGGTTGTCAATATAGCCTTTGGTTGCCAATATAGATTTGTGGTTGTCAATACAGGTTTATGGTTGTCAATACAGGTTTATGGTTGTCAATACAGGTTTGTGGTTGTCAAATATATACATATGTGGTTGCTAACACAGCTTTGTGGTTTTTAAAACAGGTTTGTGGTTGTCAATACATGTTTATGGTTGTCAAATAGTAATTGTGGTTGTCAATACAGGTTTGTGGTTGTCATCTCAGGTTTGTTGCCGTCATCTCAGGTTTGTGGTTGTCATCTCAGGTTTGTGGTTGTCATCTCAGGTTTGTTGCCGTCATCTCAGGTTTGTGGTTGTCATCTCAGGTTTGTGGTTGTCATCTCAGGTTTGTGGTTGTCATCTCAGGTTTGTGGTTGTCATCTCAGGTTTGTGGTTGTTATCTCAGGTTTGTGGTTGTCATCTCAGGTTTGTGATTGTCATCTCAGGTTTGTGGATGTCATCTCAGGTTTGTGGTTGTCATCTCAGGTTTGTGGTTGTCATCTAAGGTTTTTGATTGTCATCTCAGGTTTGTGGTTGTCATTTCAGGTTTGTGGATGTCATCTCAGGTTTGTGGTTGTCATCTCAGGTTTGTGGTTGTCATCTCAGGTTTGTAATTGTCATATCAGGTTTGTGGTTGTTATCTCAGGTTTGTGGTTGTTATCTCAGGTTTGTGGTTGTCATCTCAGGTTTGTGGTTGTCATCTCAGGTTTGTGGTTGTCATCTCAGGTAGGGAATGATGTTAGGGGATAGTGAGTTTTTATATCTGATAGAGAATGATGTTGTGTGATGAATCTGTTTCTATCTTTCAATAAACCCATAACCGTCAGATTCTGTTCTACATCTACTCTATGACTTAAAAAAGTGGACACTAAACAAACAATTAAAAGGCGGACTTGATGCCTTTGAGATGTGGGTATATAGAAGAATAGGGAGAACATCATGGAAAGAGAAGAAAACAAATAAATAAACACTTAACATGAAGAAAGAACTACTAAGAGAAATAAAGATCAGGCAAATACAATATTTTGGACACATTAAAAGACATGACACCTTATTGAAGATCTTACTTGACGGTAAAGTCAAAGACAAGCGAGCAAGAGGTAGGCAGATATACAAGTGGGAGAATACCATTACAAGATGGACATGTTACAGTCTAGCAGAGTGCACCACCAAAACAAGAGACATGGAGTGGTGCAGGTCTGTTGAATCCAACCTTCGTTGCGGAGACGGCACTTGATGATGATGAACCGTCAGAGTCGTACAAGTACTACAATGGATGCTTCAACACACGCAGGCCTTCAGCGATTTCAATCTTCAACAATGCGGGCGTATGAGGATACATCTTATCTTGTCCAGTACTTGATGATGTCTGTCCATGATTTTATTTGTTCCCCATTGCAATATATCAGTGAGCGAAAGTTTTAGCAGATGGCGCAAATCTGCTCTCTATAATTAGTGAATACATTTATCGGGTAGCGAATAATGTTTTGTGACATTGAATCTGTTAATGAGGAAGTGAATGATGTTATTTGGCCGAGAACTTAGTTATCATTTCGAGAAAGTTGTTATTTGTCGTAAATACACTCTTTGGCAATGAAAATTATTTTGAACTGAGTTTTGTGTGTTAGTAGATATGACTTTTTGACGGTCATTGTTATTTGCACTTTCTCTGATCAATGATGTTGTTCTGGGATAATCACTCAATTATTGATGTTCTCTGATCAATGATGTTGTTCTGGGATAATCACTCAATTAATTTATTGATGTTCTGCGATAAATGACGTTGTTCTGAAATTTTTAATAGTTTCAGTCTTTATCTACGTTAAACCGCTAAACTCCACACTTAGACCCACCCATTAAACCGCTAAAACGCACACTTAGGCCCACCCATTAAACCATTAAAATCCATATTTAGACCCACCCATTAAACCAATAAAATCCCCAGTTAGACCCACCCATTAAACCACTAGAATTCCCAGTTAGATCTATCCATTAACTCGCTAAAATCCCCAGTTAGATTCACCCATATAATCGCTAAAATCCACACTTAGGCCCACCCATTAAACGGCTAAAATTTCCAGTTAGATCCACCCTAATCGCTAAAATTCACAGTTATGACCACCCATTAATCTGATAGATTATTCATTTTTATAATATTAATCAATTATTGCAACGTGACAAAAAAGCTATGAGATTGTAGAAAGTAAACGTTGATGTTCTTCTTCAGCAGTTGATGATTGAATGGACTCATTATTCGTGGGAAATTTACACAATTGACATAGATATAGGCCTATTTTGGTAAAGAAATAAATTTACTTTCTCGCACATACTTACGTAGGGACTAATGTTGCAGACAAGTTGTCGTTGGTTGTCTGGAGTAGTTCTATAATTACCTGATTCTCTGGATCACGTCTGTAGTTGTCATTACCTGTTTATCAGTAACCTGGTTATATGTGGTACTTCTAAAGCCACCATGTTTTGTTTAACTCAAGCTTTCGTACCTATAAATTGTTTATCTAAAACGTTTACGTGTGACATAATCACTCATTATTTGCATACGTGTTACTTGCTTTCATGAAATGTATACAAGTATGGTAATCTTTCCTAACTTCCTACTCGCAACTTGCTTACCTGTTACTTTCTTTCTTGCTCTGTTTAAGTGTGGTCTAATTAACTGTTACGTGACTATACCTGATCTGCTTACCTGTACCAATTCTACACCTAAAATGACTTACCTGATTTCTGTGGCCCCACAATTATAAACTTTGGAAACCTGAAGCAGGAGAAATTCGGGGGCAGAATCTCCATATGTTTGTTATACTCGCATGGATTCTGTCCTCCAGAAATAAAAATAAGTTGGTCAATAAGATGAAAACTGATAAATCACAGATTCATTACAGGACAATAAGATGAAAACTGATAAATCACAGATTCAGTACAGGACAATAAGATGAAAACTTATAAATCACAGATTCAGTACAGGACAATAAGATGAACACCGATAAATCACAGATTCAGTACAGGACAATAAGATGAAAATTGATAAATCACAGATTCAGTACAGGACAATAAGATGAAAACTGATAAATCACAGATTCAGTACAGGACAATAAGATGAAAACTTATAAATCACAGATTCAGTACAGGACAATAAGATGAACACCGATAAATCACAGATTCAGTACAGGACAATAAGATGAAAACTGATAAATCACAGATTCAGTACAGGACAATAAGATGAAAACTGATAAATCACAGATTCAGTACAGGACAATAAGATGAACACCGATAAATCACAGATTCAGTACAGGACAATAAGATGAAAATTGATAAATCACAGATTCAGTATATGACAATAAGATGAAAACTGATAAATCACAGATTCAGTACATGACAATAAGATGAAAACTTATAAATCACAGATTCTGTACAGGACAATAAGATGAACACCGATAAATCACAGATTCAGTACAGGACAATAAGATGAAAACTTATAAATCACAGATTCAGTACAGGACAATAAGATGAACACCGATAAATCACAGATTCAGTACAGGACAATAAGATGAAAACTGATAAATCACAGATTCAGTACAGGACAATAAGATGAAAACTTATAAATCACAGATTCAGTACAGGACAATAAGATGAAAACTTATAAATCACAGATTCAGTACAGGACAATAAGATGAACACCGATAAATCACAGATTCAGTACAGGACAATAAGATGAAAACTGATAAATCACAGATTCAGTACAGGACAATAAGATGAAAACTTATAAATCACAGATTCAGTACAGGACAATAAGATGAACACCGATAAATCACAGATTCAGTACAGGACAATAAGATGAAAATTGATAAATCACAAATTCAGTACAGGACAATAAGATGAAAACTGATAAATCACAGATTCAGTACAGGACAATAAGATGAAAACTTATAAATCACAGATTCAGTACAGGACAATAAGATGAACACCGATAAATCACAGATTCAGTACAGGACAATAAGATGAAAACTTATAAATCACAGATTCAGTACAAGACAATAAGATGAACACCGATAAATCACAGATTCAGTACAGGACAATAAGATGAAAACTGATAAATCACAGATTCAGTACAGGACAATAAGATGAAAACTTATAAATCACAGATTCAGTACAGGACAATAAGATGAAAACTTATAAATCACAGATTCAGTACAGGACAATAAGATGAACACCGATAAATCACAGATTCAGTACAGGACAATAAGATGAAAACTTATAAATCACAGATTCATTACAGGACAATAAGATGAACACCAATAAATCACAGATTCAGTACAGGACAATAAGATGAAAACTGATAAATCACAGATTCAGTACAGGACAATAAGATGAAAACTGATAAATCACAGATTCAGTACATGTCAATAAGATGAAAATTGATAAATCACAGATTCAGTACAGGACAATAAGATGAAAACTGATAAATCACAGATTTAGTACAGGACAATAAGATGAAAACTTATAAATCACAGATTCAGTTCAGGACAATAAGATGAAAACTGATAAATCACAGATTCAGTACAGGACAATAAGATGAACACCGATAAATCACAGATTCAGTACAGGACAATAAGATGAAAATTGATAAATCACAGATTCAGTATATGACAATAAGATGAAAACTGATAAATCACAGATTCAGTACATGACAATAAGATGAAAACTTATAAATCACAGATTCTGTACAGGACAATAAGATGAACACCGATAAATCACAGATTCAGTACAGGACAATAAGATGAAAACTGATAAATCACAGATTCAGTACAGGACAATAAGATGAACACCGATAAATCACAGATTCAGTACAGGACAATAAGATGAAAACTGATAAATCACAGATTCAGTACAGGACAATAAGATGAAAACTTATAAATCACAGATTCAGTACAGGACAATAAGATGAAAACTTATAAATCACAGATTCAGTACAGGACAATAAGATGAACACCGATAAATCACAGATTCAGTACAGGACAATAAGATGAAAACTGATAAATCACAGATTCAGTACAGGACAATAAGATGAAAACTTATAAATCACAGATTCAGTACAGGACAATAAGATGAACACCGATAAATCACAGATTCAGTACAGGACAATAAGATGAAAATTGATAAATCACAAATTCAGTACAGGACAATAAGATGAAAACTGATAAATCACAGATTCAGTACAGGACAATAAGATGAAAACTTATAAATCACAGATTCAGTACAGGACAATAAGATGAACACCGATAAATCACAGATTCAGTACAGGACAATAAGATGAAAACTTATCAATCACAGATTCAGTACAGGACAATAAGATGAACACCGATAAATCACAGATTCAGTACAGGACAATAAGATGAAAACTGATAAATCACAGATTCAGTACAGGACAATAAGATGAAAACTTATAAATCACAGATTCAGTACAGGACAATAAGATGAAAACTTATAAATCACAGATTCAGTACAGGACAATAAGATGAACACCGATAAATCACAGATTCAGTACAGGACAATAAGATGAAAACTTATAAATCACAGATTCATTACAGGACAATAAGATGAACACCAATAAATCACAGATTCAGTACAGGACAATAAGATGAAAACTGATAAATCACAGATTCAGTACAGGACAATAAGATGAAAACTGATAAATCACAGATTCAGTACATGTCAATAAGATGAAAACTGATAAATCACAGATTCAGTACAGGACAATAAGATGAAAACTGATAAATCACAGATTTAGTACAGGACAATAAGATGAAAACTTATAAATCACAGATTCAGTACAGGACAATAAGATGAACACCGATAAATCACAGATTCAGTACAGGACAATAAGATTAAAACTGATAAATCACAGATTCAGTACAGGACAATAAGATGAAAAATGATAAATCACAGATTCAGTACAGGACAATAAGATGAACACCGATAAATCACAGATTCAGTACAGGACAATAAGATGAAAACTTATAAATCACAGATTCAGTACAGGACAATAAGATGAAAACTTATAAATCACAGATTCAGTACAGGACAATAAGATGAAAACTGATAAATCACAGATTCAGTACAGGACAATAAGATGAAAACTTATAAATCACAGATTCAGTACAGGACAATAAGATGAAAACTTATAAATCACAGATTCAGTACAGGACAATAAGATGAACTATTGTTGAGAGTATTTGTTTGTATGGATCTTAGTTCAATAACTGATAATCTTTAATCTCTTCATTTTCAGACTTTCTTCCACACTAAGCCACACGCTCACCATACCAAGCCACACACTCACCATACTAAGCCACACACTCACCATACCAAGCCACACACTCACCATACTAAGCCACACACTCACCATACCAAGCCACACACTCACCATACTAAGCCACACACTCACCATACTAAGCCACACACTCACCATACTAAGCCACAAACTCACCATACTAAGCCACACACTCACTATAATAAACCACATTTATTCCATTCATCTCCCTTTGTGTTTCGTTCACTCATCATTAAAATATCTTTTGTTCTTTTAGCTCAATTCAAATATCTTGTCGCTGGGAATTTATTCACAAATCTCATCGTGCTTTTAACTGTTTCCAGAACAAATCTCTTCCTGCGTTTAACTGTTTCCAGAACAAATCTCTTCCTGCTTTTAACTGTTTCCAGGACAAATCTCTTCCTGCTTTTAACTGTTTCCAGGACAAATCTCTTCCTGCTTTTATAACTGTTTCCAAAACAAATCTGCTTTTAACTGTTTCCAGAAGAGATCTATTTCTACTTTTAACTGTTTCCAGAAGAAATCTCGTATTACTTTTAACTGTTTCCAGAAGAAATCTCTTCCTGCTTTTAACTGTTTCCAGAGCAAATCTCGTATTACTTTTAACTGTTTCCAGAACAAACATCGTATTACTTTTAACTGTTTCCAGAAGAAATCTCTCTCAACAAGAATATCTTGGTGTTTATAATTTAGAAACTAAATAAATGGTCCTGCAGAAGCAAATATTTTGGCTCATATCTCGCGAGAATGTAAATGAACGATCTTGTAGAACAACAAGAATATCTTGATATTTATTCGGAAGAAACTAAATGAATAATCTTGCAAGACAAAAAAGAAGAATAGCTTGGAGATTATACGTGAGAAACCAAATGAATTGTCTGGCAGGACAACTAGAATATCTTGCACTCACAGTCCATATTGGAGTAACTTCATTTGGGTACATCTCAAAATATCTTCTAGCAATTTCGACAGGTGGGGGTGCTAGAATGTTGAGGTTTGTCCATTTCTTGACAAACTTGATAGCATTCTCGAAGGTGTACTCCGCTAGTTGGTCGTTGGCATAATTTGACATGTGTGTCATGAAGATGAGGACCTGAAAGTTCCAGAAAGAATACAATATGTCAGAGGTGTGTTCAACAATGTGTAACATGTCGCGTGTTTAAGAACATAAAAATAACAATAATAAGACATATAATCTGTCAGGGTCGTATGGGTGCCACACTGGAGACACCATCACAAACTAGTTTTTCAAAATACTCTATACTCATCTATTCAGAAAGCGTAGAAAAAATTATGTCCAGACCATTCGTTAATGTATCAATTCATGATTTTTTTTATCTGCCTCTTCTTCTTCCACCATCGATTATTCCTTGCAAAATAATTTCGTGTCTCGATACATGTCCAAACAAACATCGTTTCACCACTGTCAACAGTGGTTCTTGATAACCTGCAAGTTTGTTTATTTTCTTGATAACCTGCAAGTTTGTTTATTTTCTTGATAACCTGCAAGTTTGTTTATTTTCTTGATAACCTGCAAGTTTGTTTATTTTCTTGATAGCCTGCAAGTTTGTCTATTTTCTTGATAACCTGCAAGTTTGTTTATTTTATTGATAACTTGCAAGTTTGTTTATTTTCTTGATAACCTGCAAGTTTGTTTATTTTCATGATAACCTGCAAGTTTGTTTATTTTCATGATAACCTGCAAGTTTGTTTATTTTCTTGATAACCTGCAAGTTTGTTTATTTTCTTGATAAACTGCAAGTTTATTTATTTTCTGTCAGACTAATATATTTGTACTGTATTTTATATAACACAACCTTACTTTGGCTACGCGGCTTCTTTGAAAAGATCATATGATACCATTACAAATTATTGACCGTCGTTAAAGCGACGAGGCCTTTCTTTGGGTTTTATTTAATCATTTTCTGTATTTATATCCACATAATAATGGTTCCGATCAAAAGTGTAGTATGTCCACATTACCTCTGACATGAAACTGTAATATGTCCACATTACTTCTGACATGATTTTGATAAATGACATTGATAAGTTATGAACACGTGTCTTATATGACGTCATTTACCGTATATTATATGTATATATTTTCGAGTAAACATATATTTCGTGAAAGAATTACTATTTTATATACTTTGGTCGCATTATTTATTGAAATCCAGCCTGGCAATAACTAACAACATAAGCAGATTTACGACAATTTGTAAGAAGATCTAAAAAAAATGTCGATTGAAGTCTTAGATATACATTCAAATCTCAGAGAATCGGCCCAATTCTTTGGGAATAACAAACATAATTGAAGCATTATATCTAGATACTATACATTTTTGCGTTCGCAATTGGATTATCTACAACACTGTTACAGTTTTAATGCAATTTATTGATTGAAGTTTTGGTAAGTTCACATTTAATGTCCGAAATGATTTTTAGTTTTAATTTATACATTATATTTTATTTTTTTAAATTAATGTTTAAGCAATAACAGTAATGTTTTTCAAAATGAACTTGTGATAACCACATTCTCTGCCCATTTATGTTCCAATATATATATATATATATATATATATATACTAGTTTATTGCTCTCCTGAGTTCAACACACAAAGATCTCCAAGAAAAAAACAGAAAGACTCAAATTTTTTGCACAACAGATAGGCCTTCAAATAAACACATAAAACGAAAATCATGAACTTTACCGACCTGACAGAATCAATTAAACTAGATGATAATATACTAGATAACGTTTCAAATTTCGTATATTTGGGAAACAAGATAACAGCAGACGGGAATACCAACTCAGAAATCAAGACTCGAATCGCTCTCGCCTCAAACGCCTTTAACAAACTCTCAAACATCTGGAGATCGAAGATAGCAAGTAAACACATCAAACTGCGACTATTTAATGCAAGTGTGATTCCATCACTGACATATGGATGTGAAAGTTGGAAATCTATCGCAATAATGGATAAGAAGTTAGTTGCCTTCGAGAATAGATTCCTCATAAAAATCACAAATACTAATTGGAAAGATTTCAAATTAAACGACATACTAAGAGAGGAGACAAAACAAGAATACGTGACGAACATCATCAGAAAACGTCGCTGGATATACATCGTTCACGTACTTAGAATGAAGGAAGACAATTCCATGACAAGCCTTCATGTGGACAATAGACGGGAAAAGAAAACAGGGAAGACCAAAAACAACGCTCAGAATATCATTTATGAATGAATTAAAATCAACAGGCAAAAATTCACAAGACCTGCAACCCCTAGCAACTGACCGACAGGCATGGAGACTATGACATCCGCCCTATGTGCCAAACTTGGCAAAGGAGAACCTGATTGACTGATTAGAAGAGCTGTTGTTTTCACTCACCTGAATACTTCTTTCTGTGTATGCATCGAGTATCCAACTTTCACATCTGTATAACAGTATACCTATCTACTTATCACTTTAAAAAAATTGTTATCGTATCCTAATCATGACGTAACCATCAACGCATGTTTTTTTAATGTAGTGATTTTCTAGGCAATATAAATATGTTTAGTAGTTTGCCGTTGCTTTGTTAACGGCACAGATGCTCAAATGCTTAAGGCGGGGATCGAACTTGGTACCTTGGCCGCCACATGCGCGCCCTTTACCACTTTGCCACAGAGCCTTATCATTAGCCATCTGAAAAGATCGATCTTCACTGTAATACTGATCTTACTTTTTCAAATCATATTCAACTTTGCCATGGCAGTGCTACATAAACGTGGACTTGCAAGAATATATATATATATATATATATATATATATATATATATATATATATATATATATATATATATATATATATATATATATATATATATATATATATATATATATATATATATATATATATATATATATATATATATATATATATATATACAAGTGTCCAAAATACTGCAGCTTCCTTCTTAAGATGGTATTTAAAAGTCACACCCTACATTTATTTTCAGTAGTTTCAAAGTTTATATGTTCTTCTTTTCCTCTTTTAATGATATTCGTAAACTCTTTCAGTAGCACTTCGTTTCAAATGAATTTATTATTTTGGATATTGTCTTTTTTAAAGTCCAAGTCTCGTTTCCTAATGTTGACACTAGGAAAACAAATAATCTGAAAAGGGTTATTACATTTTAGTGTCCTTATTACTACTTTGCCACAACTTTCTCATTTGTGTTAATTTTTGTGTTTCAATTGCTAGTCTTCTTGTTATCTCAACTGAATAATCTCCGGAATTGTTTATATTTGCTCTCATATATTTGAATTTGTTTACACATTCTAGTTCTATATTGTCTATTTTGATTATCGATTTGATCTTTGTTCTGTCTGTTGTCATAATTTTAGTTTTTGTGTGTTTATATATAGATTTCGGATCTCGCTGTATTTCTTTATTGTTGTGTTTAGCTGTTTCATGCCTTCAGACTGTGTCGTCTACATATCTTTTTTAGGAATCTTGTGCCCACTGATACTTAATGTATGAAACTAATTTCCTCTAGATCTTCTCTTACATTTCTCATTATATTATCTGCGTAGATGTTTCAAAGATAAGATGATAAAGATCACCCCTATCTCACTACACTTTGTACAGCGAACCACTCAGATGTTACTCACTCCACTCTTACTGTTGCTTGTCTTTCGTAGTATAGTGTTTCAATAAGAGCTATTAGGTGTTCGGGGAAACCCATGTCTCCCATTATGATTAAAGCAAGCTAAAATATCAACTGTGGGTGTAGAAACATAAAATTATGGCCGCTGGGCTCAATTGTATGGTTCTGGTCGTAGGTGGAAAAAAGCAGATATTTATAAACGGGTGATAGGTTTTTGTTATAGCTTACGTTTCATGACCTGGAAGAAATCGATTGGAATCAGCAATAAAATTGGACACCCGATACCATGTGTCCCAACAGATAATTGTTCAATAATCGTGAGTTAAGCATATAAGATTCACAACACAAACTAACCAAAAATAGATGAGATTGTATTTTGAAAAGATTCACAACACAAACTAACCAAAAATTGTTGAGATTGTATTTTGAAAAGATTCACCAGCACAAACTAACCAAAAATTGTTGAGATTGTATTTTGAGTTTTATTTACATTCTAAATTTCTTTTTCCCTTAAACATGACCTTTATTTAGGCTGACCAAGAATTAAATTTTAAAAAAGTAAAAAAAACCCAATAAATTTCCGGTTAAAAAAATGTGGGGGTATGGCATGTACCCGCGTTTTTCCAGAAAGAAAGCACTGCATATATTTATATCTTCTTCATCTGCAGTGTTCATTCTCACATTCCCACTGGATTTCTGTTCTAGCAGGAGAATAATTATACTAGATTTCCAAAAGAATATATTCCAGAGAATGGAAATGCGTTGTCGCCTTTTTATTTGTATCAATTATCCGACACACCCGTCTTTCGTGGAATGTATATTTATGTATATATAAATATATGTAAGTTGTATATATCACACGTACGTGTATAATGTTAGAAAAAAAATTTGCAAGAACTCACTGGAGTGTAGAGAAATAGTTTAAACAGAAAGTCTCCTCTAATGCTGTTGTCCAGACTTGATTTTCCGCCCTTATAGTCTTCGAACCTGTTGATTGACGTGTACAGATTGCAGACTTGGCGAGGCAATACCTGAAATAATTTCACATTTATTCTCAACGGCACCAAATCGCCAAGCAACTATCGTGCACCGGTTTTTTTTCGAACTTGACTAACCGCATCTTAAAAAAAAGATGCGATTTTGTCAAAACATTCAAACTGAGCACTAAAGTCACTGGGACGAGGACTGTTACAACAACAAACAACATCCCGTACAAGTATTGAAGTATCCTAAGTAACAACACACATATAACATCCGTATTAGTCTATGGGTGTTATATGAGACAAGTTGTGTGAACGGATTGAGTGTCCTCGCATGACGCCTATACACAGTCCGTGTTTCACTGGCGTATACCAGCACTGGAAGTACCACTTCTCTGTAAACGTTCAGCTTTGTCTGTAGGTTAATGCCATTTCGACGCCACACATTTGCGTACAATCTGCAAAAAGTGCTGCTTGCTTTGACGATCCTTGTATACACTTCATCATTAACGTTGGTATTTTGTGATAACGTACTGCCTAGATATGTGAATCTATTCACAACTTTCAGTGCTACACCATTTACCTTTATGCAGGGCTAGGGATAGTCTTTGCCAAGTGCTGGTTGTAACATGACAGAAGGCATACATACATACACATTGCCCACATGAGCTTCTCTGCAAAATAAGTTATTTGGAATCCAAGATAATCTAAAATAAACCGAACTATAGATGACCAATATTGGACTGGACGTTTAACAATTGATCGCAGAAGTTGTGTAGTATGATTGACACGTCATCAGTTGCTATGTAGTAGCAGTATAAGAGGGTCATTAGTTGTTGTGTAGTAGCAGTATAGACGTGTCATCAGTTTTTGTGTAGTATCAGGAACCCACCATGGCATAAAAGAAACCACCCTACACATGACCAATATTAAACTGAATGTTTAACAATTGATTGCAGAAGTTGAAGATGAATATACACATGATGCTGATGTCTGTCTATGTACCAGAAATACTTATAAAAAGGGCGCAGAAAGGCAATGGCAGATTGACTTAATTATACTAGGGTTTCCTATATGTACTTCGTGTCACTTGACAGGACAGCATGACACTAACCTAGAGTGCACATGATAGCGCGCTTAACACAGTAGGTTCAGGATATCGTAATCTAAAGGAATCTCCAAAAATGCACTTATAAGCAAGATCTCTAAGACACAGTGAGGTCACTGAAGGTGTTCCAACAAAATAGCAGTAATAACAATTTCCACGGATTATTACACCATAATACAAGTATAAAATACACTGTAAATGCTGTCTTGATGTATTCTGAAATTCGAAGTTGAATGACGTACCTGTTCGTGAATCATGTGCCAGGAACTAAATTTTCGCTTCATACTGTTGTATTTTGCTTGCCACTTTTTCTGGATGCCATTTGGTTTGTGTTCCTATGACCTTCGACCTTCCATTTTTAACTTTTTTATCTATATCTATACTTAGCTCTGCCATGTGAACGTCAGTAGTGTAGTTCTTACTGGTTGTTATTTATTGTGAATGTATTCTTGATAAAAGTCTTTCGGTCGAAACATAAATTTATGTGTGTTTCCAGTGATTAGAAAGAACAAATCACTCATCTATTCAAGTTTCGATTGTTGGATTTCAGTTTTGATGCAGTAAGTATATGCTATCGTTTCAAAGAGTATGGGTTTGAAATCCTGCCTCGTCGTCTGGTTCAAATGTAAATATTTTTAGAAATGAACTTCAAGACCTATCGGGTTACAGAGTAACTCCATTACAAAATGAAAAATACATTCAATCTGTTATATGATCAGTCATCTTTTCTTTGATCAATCATCTTTTCTCTGATCAATCATCTTTTCTCTGATCAATCGTCTTTTCTCTGATCAATCATCTTTTCTCTGATCAATCATCTATTCTCTGATCAAGCATCTATTCTCTGATCAATCATCTATTCTCTGATCAATCATCTTTTCTCTGATCAATCGTCTTTTCTCTGATCAATCATCTTTTCTCTGATCAATCATCTATTCTCTGATCAATCGTCTTTTCTCTGATCAATCATCTATTCTCTGATCAATCATCTTTTCTCTGATCAATCATCTTTGCTACAATTGATACATTGAACTCGGCAACATATTGAAAATAGGAGAAATTTTATTGAAACTAGTCACGCACAAAATTTAAAATTATAAACTCATTATTGAAACATATGAAACTAGAGAATACATTCAGTAATGTGCCATTGCTTTCTAAATGGCACTATTGATACTAGGAAATTATTATTGAAAGTAGAAAATATGTTATGGAAACTAGAAAATATATTATGGAATCTAGAAAATATATTATGGAAACTAGAAAATATATTATTGAAACTAGAAAATATATTATGGAAACTAGAAAATATATTATGGAAACTAGAAAATATATTATGGAAACTGAAAAATGTATTACTATTCTTATAAAGCTATGGAAACTAAAAAAAAATATATCATAATTATAAGAAATATTATTTAAGGCTAGAAGAAAGTGTGATGTATTATTTGAAATACGAAAAAACAGATAAGCATTTAAAAAAACAAAACTAGAAGGACTACAAGACAAAATGTAGAGCGATGAATTAATGTTTATCTTACCATGACACCTCGGTAAATAAAACCACGCCTATTCCATATCGGCGACTCACTAGGATATTCGGTTGTGCTAGTACAGAGAACCCCTCTGTTATTGAACTCGTCGAACAAGGCCTCGTATGGTGGATAGACCCCTGAGTGGTGCGGTGTAACCATGTAGTTAAAAACTTGTGGCAAGTTATTCTCCTGATATTAAAAGCAAGGAAAAGTCTGATGACATACGTTGTGGGTTAATAATGTCACATTCAAGGTCTCAATATGTCGAAGCAAAATATAGAAAAAATATTGGAATTTTGATATTTTTTATCACAATTTTTCACACACACACACACGCACGCACATACACAAACACGCACGTACAGTCACACGTACGCACACACGCACGCACGCACAGGAACTCGCACACACCCACACACATACATACATATATATATATATATATAAATATATCGAAAGCTGATCAGCTAAATATCTACATATTTGTAGAAATTGCTGAGGCTGAATGAGGAATATTCTACAATTATCTACACAGAGATAAAGCTGATGTTTCAAGATGTCATAACATTATACGTATGTTATAAATTAGCTATGTAGAACACAAGACAATATAATTGTCCAGCTAATAATAAAATAAACTTGCAGGTTATCAAGAATTACTAATGGCAGTGGTGAAACGTCATACAATTGTTGTGTTTGAACATGTAACAAGACACGCCTCACTTTCTACTATTACTTTTCAAGGAACAGTCGAGGGTTGAAGGAGAAGAGAAAAACACATAAAATCCTGTAGTAATAATATTAAGGGATAGTCTGGGCATGATATTCTAAGCTCTTCCGAATGCCTGAGGATAATGCTTGGAGATCATTTTGACTTCATGTCTCCAGTGTGGCACACCTACGGCCCTGACGGGTTATAGAAAAAGATATAGAAAAGGTTTTCTGAATGTTCTACACATAGATAAAGCTAATGTTTCATTTTCAAACAGAAATCCACTTCTTCATATTTATATAATTTCAATAAGAAATGTACTTACTCGGTTAATCAATTATTTTTTCAATCAATCACTCAATCGTTAAAGAAATGTTAATTCATTCAATCAATTATTTGTTCAATCAATCACTTAATCGTTAAAGAAATGTTAATTCATTCAATCAATTATTTGTTCAATCAATCACTCAATCGTTAAAGAAATGTTAATTCATTCAATCAATTATTTGTTCAATCAATAACTCAATCGTTCAAGAAATGTTAATTCATTCAATCAATTATTTGTTCAATCAATGACTCAATCGTTAAAGAAATGTTAATTCATTCAATCAATTATTTGTTCAATCAATCACTCAATCGTTAAAGAAATGTTAATTCATTCAATCAATTATTTGTTCAATCAATCACTCAATCGTTAAAGAAATGTTAATTCATTCAATCAATTATTTGTTCAATCAATAACTCAATCGTTAAAGAAATATTAATTCATTCAATCAATTATTTATTCAATCAATCACTCAATCATTAAAGAAATGTTAATTCATTCAATCAATTATTTGTTCAATCAATCACTCAATCGATAAAGAAATGTTAATATGTGACATATTCTTTCCAAAACGTTGTCTTCGTTATGAATCTCATAAAATTTCCTCGGTTTTGGACGAGCTGTCCTCTGCTTCCTCCACCGAATATATGCATGCATTCTTGGATACCTCTTGTCCAACAACGTCTTAAACGACATTTGTCTCTGCTCTCTTCTATCCCTCCCTCCAGCACTACTCTTTCCATATCACTATGTATCTTGAAATAACTGAAACAACCAACTTTATTTCTTACTATGGTGGCTAGAAGCAATGACATCTTGGACGTTGGTTTTCTTTAACATCTCTTGGTTTGATTTCTTCTCTGTTCATGGTGCTGCACTCTCCTATATCATTTTAATTCAAAATCCGTTATTTTTTTTGTTATAGTTTTATTGATTGTCAATGTCTCGCATCCGTAGATCGTCACTGGAAACACACATGTACGTAACAAGCATACCTGTGCTCCTATGTTCACACTCTGTCAAAGTTTTTTAAAAGTTGTTTTAGTTAAGACAGCGCCACTGTTGTTCTCTTGATCTCGACGACTGCGCAGTCGCCTGAATTGTTTATGTTAGCTTCTACATATTTGGAATTTTGCACTTTTTCTAGAACAGTTATTGATATTAATTCTAGGTCTTGATTTCATTGCTAAATAAATAAGGTATCGAATCCATCAACAATTTATTAAATCACCAGCTCTCCGCCGAAGACGGATGTGTCGGGCGAATAGCGCAAATAAAACGGCGACACAACGCGTTTCCATTCTCTGGACTACATCCTGCTGGAAATCTAGTAGTACAATGGTCTTGCTACAAGGGAGATTTAGCAGGAGTTTGAGAATAAACGATGAAGAAGAAGAAACACCAACTCAGACATCAAATCGTCTGTGCACACAGTTACATTAATACCTCAACAAACATGGAACAGTCTGTGGACATAGTTACATTAATACCTTAACAAACATGGAACAGTCTGTGGACACAGTTACATTAATACCTCAACAAACATGGAACAGTCTGTGGACACAGTTACATTAATACCTCAACAAACATGGAACAGTCTGTGGACACAGTTACAAAATACCTCAACGAACATGGAACAGTCTGTGGACACAGTTACATTAATACCTCAGCAAATACATCATTTTTAGTGAGTGATGACTTGAGCCTAGTCTGGGTGAACATGTGTGGTTGTTCATGTCTGTACATGTGATTGAACCAGATAAACTGATCAGCGAGCTCTGCAGAAAGTATCAAGTTAGTAAAACGTAACAATTTGGACAATAAACAATAAACAGTTGTCATAAGTTTAACCAAAATCTGAATTCTGTCATGTTTGATTGAAATGTCATATTCTCATATCTGGCGACTTTTCACACTGCTGATATACATCATTTGATATCAGTTGCATGCTGTCTGGTAATAGAAGTCTTGAAAATGTAATAACAACTTACTTGTTGCAAGTTTTGACAATAAAGCTATATAGCTAAAATCAGTACTGAGACACAATTCTCAGACATGTACTGTATTCAGCTGACGTGTTATTTTAAAATCTATCTATCTATAAAATGTTAATCCGTCAGGGTTTCAGGCGTACCACATTTAATGGATCAACACACAGAGTCCTCCGGCGATTTCTTTCTTCAACGATGCGGACGATTGAGGAAAAATCTTTACCAATCCTTGGTATTGCTAGTCCATGTTTTCATTTGTCCTCCTCTACCACTTTCACATTCGACGGTTCCCTGTAATATAGTTTTTGACAAGGATTCATGTCCAAACCATGTACGTTTTTGTCATTTCACTATTGAAAGTTAATGTTCTTTGTGGACCTGCATACATCTCTATTTTATTTCTTACGTACACATTAGTCTTATGCTTTATATATGAGATTCGTAGAATTCCTCTGTAACATTTATGTTCGATGGTCTGTAATCGCCTTAACGTTTTGTAGCTGATAAGTTATAAAGAGGTTCTAGACACCTTATTGAAGACCTTACTTGAAGGTGGTCAAAGGGAAGCGAGCAAAAGGTAGGCAGAGATACAAGTGGGAGAGTAACATAACAAAATGGACAGGTTACAGTCTAGAAGAGTGCACCACCAAGACAAAAACATGAGATGTTGGAGGTCTGTTGCAGCCAACCTTCGTTGCGGAGACGGCACTTGATGATAATGATCTGATAAGTCACGAAGCGGGTACATTAATGTATTTCTTATTGTTTTGTCTTGTCTTATCCTATCCATGTGTGCCGCTAGGCGTTATGGGAAGCCGAAGTCTTATTTCTTTCGCCAACTGTGATACCGTTCATCCTTGGTGTTCTAATATTTCTCTGATGTCATCTATCCATTTTCGTGTGGGTCTTTTCCTGTTTCTATATTCAGATGATCTTTTATTGAAAGCTATCGATTGAATACGATCTGATTCCATTCTGATTAGGTAACCATTTTATCTTTCGTCTGTCTACGTATTATTTGCACAATATTGACTAGAATACTTATAGTGCCATTGTTTATTCTATATATTTCTATTACCCCCAGTGTTGTTCTCGTGCACTTCATTTTGCCCTACGGCTAGTTTATGTTCTAGTTTCTCTGTCTGGATCCAGGTCTAACATTGGTAGCACAGTGTCGGCATGAACACTATGTTTATTAACGTTCTTTTGTAGATCATGTCGATGTCCTGTTGTTTCAGCAGTGCTGCTAATTGATATAAAACTACGTTTTCTTTCTGACATCTTGTCTCTATTTATCCAGTCTACCGTCTTCCGAGAATACGCTGCCTAGATACTTGATTTTATTATTTGGTTGAGTTTTGTGCCGTCTATGTATATTTCTAGTGAGGATTGATTTCTGCATATCTTCAGTGTTTCTGATTGTGTGTTGTTGATTCTCATGTTGTTGATTTCGCAATGGATATTTAGGTGTTTTTTATAGATCAGATATTTCGTTGTACATCAACGCCTAATCGTCTGCGAATAACAATTCGTTTATGATGTTACTGTCTTCTTGGGGTGCAAAGGGAACGCATTGCTCTACGCGGACCCAGGGTTAGCAGATAACCAAGATCCCAAATGTACCTCCACGCGGTGCACCCTGGAAACAGAAATACAACTGCTCGTGCTGATTCTGACCAAATCATTTGGGGATCGTGTCCGAGGATGAGGAGGTAGCAGATGGAAAGAGATTTGACTGCACAAGAGACAGACAAGATCTCCGACACCACCAGCAGCACCACATATAGCGACACTGTCGACATACAGTGAAGCTAGTCAGTCCAGTCCGAACATTGGAGGGGCGGCCAATGTAAAATGCACGTAAAGGTAGATGCATGGCGAGAGACAAATAGATTTCATACCGAGTACAATGAAACAATGAAAGGGCAGAACAGCGCTAGAGGGCAGCGCGAACTGCAAATAGAAAATGAAAAGTTCCTAGGAAAGGGGAACTACAAGCTCCGTCAGCTCGAGACGAGCTTCTAGTTACCTGTGTTCCTTACAGGCAGAGACCCAGACCCATTCATTGGCGTTTGATAAAGCAAGAAGACCTAATCCAACTCTAATGTCGAGCCTTCCTAAACCGGAAATATGCTCGCGAAGAGAAAGGGTTCAGTACTCGATGCGCTCAGGCACAAAAGGGACAACGATTTAGCCCTGGCCCAACTCTACTGTCAGGTTTTCCTACACCGGAAATACACTTGAAGAGAGAAAGGGTTCAGTACCTGATGGGCTCAGGCGCTATTGGGACAAGGACGCTCAGCTCGAGAACGCCTTGCTCTCAAACGCGTGTGTGAGACTCGAACTTGGACAAGGGGTACACGTAGTCGGTGAATGACACCTCTGCTAAGAGGGCGAAAAAGCCAGGGTCCAACTCCTCTGTTGAGTTCTTCCCCTTAAGGAACCAGGCTCACGGATGAGAAACGGTTCAGTGCCCAATGGGCACAGGCACAGCACGTCCAATTACACGAGGCAAGTTCATAGACAGTGGAACACCTCGTTCGAGTCAGACGAGAGCAAACAATCGTCTGGGCGAAGAGTCTCCACTACGCGTGACTGGAGACAGATATAGAGGCTGTCACAGGCTAAGGGTAGCCCACCCGAATTGTCAAGGCATGCCGAAATCGGATGTGCTAGGCCTACAAGGCGCATAACGGTGGAACAACGTAATCACGCTCCCGGCGGAAATCGCACGGATATCCGTGATGGTTACAATGGAGCGAACGAAAAACAAACAAACAAACAAACAAACAAACAAAACTGTCTTCCTTTTCACCATTCTCTTGTTCCAGTTGGTTTTCTTGCTCTATTGATTTTAATGTTTCTTTCATTATTCTGTTTGTATAGATACTGAATAGGAGCAAACATGCCTGTCTGTCTCCAGGTGGTATTATGAATGATGTTGTATTCCTACTAACATGACCATTTCTACACTGTATATTATGGGCATACTTTTGCCATCATCAACGTCGTCAGCAAGTTTTTCATCACCATCATCCTGGCTATCGTCATCATCGCCCTCACTGTATTCATTATTATCATAATTAAACAATCACAAAAATCAGCATCTTAATCGCCATCATCTTCTTCAGGATATTAATTTTTATTTCCATTTGAACATTATCTTCATCAATGTTGTCACCAACATTATTACCCTTATCATGAACATTATCGCTCTCACCATCAAAATTATTACTCTCATCATGAATATTAGCGCCCTCATCGCCAACATTATTACTCTCATCATGAATATTAGCGCCTTCATCACCAACATTATTACTCTCATCATGAATATTAGCGCCCTCATCACCAACATTATTACTCTCATCATGAATATTAGCGCCCTCATCACCAACATTATTAGTCTCATCTCCAACATTATTACTCTCATCACGAATATTAGCACCCTCATCTCCAACATTATTACTCTCATCATGAATATTAGCGCCCTCATCACCAACATTATTAGTCTCATCTCCAACATTATTACTCTCATCATTGAATATTAGCGCCCTCATCACCAGCATTATTAGTCTCATCTCCAACATTATTACTCTCATCATGAATATTAGCGCCCTCATCACCAACATTATTAGTCTCATCTCCAACATTATTACTCTCATCATGAATATTAGCGCCCTCATCACCAGCATTATTAGTCTCATCTCCAACATTATTACTCTCATCATGAATATTAGCGCCCTCATCACATCTTTCAAACATCTTCTGTTCTACAGTTAAAACACAAACTCACCTACAATTTTACGATCACCTTCCTGTTCATCAACACTCCCTTTCAGAAAATACTCTCCCGAGAACCCTAGCTTGTATGTGAACTCTGGGACAAGCTGACGAATTCTGCCTTGACTCTCCGCCATGGCCTGGAGATTGAACATCAAAGTATGAGAAATCTCACAGACCTCAAACATAATATCTCAGAATTAATCAACAAATAGCTGAAAAAAGTGGCAATTTTCTTCTCCATCGTTCTTCAGTCAGCTGTCGGTTACAGCGTCAATAACGTCAACGAACTGTATGATTCACTTCTCCATCTTTCGTCAGTCAGTTATCAAGTTCCAGCGCCTTCCTCTTCTTCTTTTCCCCATTTATACCCCTTTATGCCTTGCAGCGTCAGGGGCATAATAACTCTATGGAGATGGCATTTTTGTGTGTTATATATATTTGTTGTCGGTTATTCTTTACGGCGATATTCTAAAACTTGATCAACATGTTTCCTGAAACTCATTGTGCTAGTTCTTTCTAAACTTTTCCCGGACAACGAAACTTGTGGAATGGGTGTCTTTACCATGTGATTATTCAAGGAAAACCTCGTCACGAATGCCTTAGACGGATTAACCACTGCTCCCGTATCTCGACAGCAAATTGTCAGTCTGTCCAGCTCCTTCTGTAGTTCCACGACGCACTCTTCTCGATTTCTGCCCTGTCTATACACCAGTATATCATTGGCATATGACATAGTTCTGCCAACACCTGTGATTTGATTGCCAGACAGCGATATGTACTGTTTTATACATTGAATAGTACAGGAGATAGAGGCGATCCCTGTGGTAGATCAGGGCTAATAACCGTTGGTGCAGATATCCAGTTACCACACTTAAGAACTACTATCCTGTGCATCAGGGCGGCGCCAACCCACCGCACGACAAAAGGATTAACTGCAAGATTTAACAACTGGTGCATCAAGATATCCAAGGACACCCTATTGTACGCATCCTCAAGGTCTATTGCGACCGCACATGTCTCCATGCGCGAATCGAACCCCTCAAAAACATCCTGCGCAAATATGGCTGCATTCTGCCCTGTCTTCTTTCCTGGGCGATATCCTGGGCGATGACAATGTTGGTAAACACTTATTTCTTTCAAGATAACACGATACCTTCCAGGCCACAATTTTTTCCAAAAGCTTGCCAATCGTATTCTGCATTGTTATTATTCTGTAGCCTTGTATCCTGGTGTGGTCCTTCCCAGATTTGGGTAGTGGAACTAAATAGCTGTGCAACCAGTCTTCTTTCACTGTGCCCTTTAGAAGGCTATTATTGAACATGTCCGCCAACTCTCTCAACTCCTCATCCGTTCTCCGACAAATGTCATCGTATCTAATGCCACCTGGCTCTGGTGCTGTGTTTTTTGTACTTTTGTACGCCTTCCTGATTTCTTCAACTGTGATTAGCATATGGTTTTCCATGCTCAAGTTCTTACACGTGTCTGTGAGCGTTTTCCTGATTTCTTGATATGCCTCCACATTTCGCTGACCAATTTGTGCGGTGTAGTGTGCCAGCAACGCCGCACCTTTTGTCTCGTCCGTTTTCTGCCAGACGGTATCGTCGCTCTGGAAATCGGCAATAGCACGCGTCTTGTCAGACATTCATGAATTTGTGTAAAAGCCATAACAATTTTAGTGACTTTTCGCGTGTGATCTCATGGCAAAATTCGTCCCATTTTGACGCCTTTGCTGACTTTGCAATGTCTTTGAATGTTTGGACTAAAATATCTTTCTTCCGTTTCCATTGTGCGACTTCCATGGGCTGAGCCGCAACAAGTTTCCTTGCCTTTTGCCATAGTGCTACTGCTTTCCGTTTCTCGCTCCATGCCCTTTGCACCTCTTCGTTCCACCAGGGGGGCTTATCCCACACCAGATTTCCCACTACTTGAGCCTTACGTTTGTCATGTCGAATTCTGCTCACAACATCCACTCCCCTGCGATCATACTTAAAGGATCTTACCTTTGGCCGTATCTGCTTAATTTTGTCATTTTTCAAGAGAACAACACATGGGAGGTGGTCACTGCCATGATGAACAGCACGTTCCATTTGCAGATAGCCACAGAAGCTGATAACACCAATGCCAGGTCGATAGCGCTATCATCATCACCATCCCTGCTTGCCATCCTTGTTATACGGCCATTGTTAAGGCACACCAGGTCCGTATCTGTCAGGGCCTCCTCAAGTTCTCTTCCCTGTTTGTTCGAAGCACTATTGCCCCATGATGTACCTTTCGCATTGAAGTCACCATAGAAGAGGATCTGCTTTTTCTGTTCCATTATCTCGCCTAGGATTTTCCAACCCTGAAGATCAACGCTCGTGTTGCAGGCATACACATTTACAATCATGAATGGGTGCTGGACCCTCTGGACTCTCACTGTCTGTAACTGGATATTGTCGTTATCCCACTTGGACATATCAACCTCGCATACACTAAAACCCTCGCGTACTATGATTGCCTGTCCAAGATGTCACATGATGTAGAAACACTGAAATCCGGCTATCCTGATATTACAACTTTCATCTAGCTGTGTTTCTTGCAATGCAATGATGTCAGCCTCATAACACATCTTTTCTTGCTCTGGTCTACGCTTGTGTACACTGGCCACATTCCAAAACATATATGCACGTTTTTAATTCCTAGCCTAGCTGTTTTCGATCTCGTTCGTCTAGAACCCAACGGTGACTTTTCCTTTTTGAGCCACCTCGTTTAGGCCGCTTGAAATTGGCCGCCATTTTCAAACAGTGTAACGGCGAATACACTCACGAAAACTTCAGCTCAGATGCATGCACTTCGTTAGCACCAGCGAAGATCTTAATGAGTGGACCTCCTGGTCAGAGAATAACAACACATCACCACACAATCTCCTAAATGAAACAACGAATATATCCATTGTTCAAGTGAAACTGTAGGCGACACACAAAACACTTGTGATGTCTTCGCCATTTTGACCGGAAGTCAACCTCAAACATATTGCTGTTAAATCGAGTTATGTATGACTTGGTCAAATCAGATAGAATGTCCGACATTCACATACATAGGCCTACTGTATGTCCGACATTCACATACATAGGCCTACTGTATGTCCGACATTCACATACATAGGCCTACTGTATGTCCGACATTCACATACATAGGCCTACTGTATGTCCGACATTCACACACATAGGCCTACTGTATGTCCGACATTCACATACATAGGCCTACTGTATGTCCGACATTCACATACATAGGCCTACTGTATGTCTGACATTCACATACATAGGCCTACTGTATGTCCGACATTCACATACATAGGCCTACTGTATGTCCGACATTCACATACATAGGCCTACTGTATGTCCGACATTCACATACATAGGCCTACTGTATGTCCGACATTCACATACATAGGCCTACTATATGTCCGACATTCACATACATAGGCCTACTGTATGTCCGACATTCACATACATAGGCCTACTGTATGTCCGACATTCACATACATAGGTCTACTGTATGTCCGACATTCACATACATAGGCCTACTGTATGTCCGACATTCACACACATAGGCCTACTGTATGTCCGACATTCACATACATAGGCCTACTGTATGTCCGACATTCACATACATAGGCCTACTGTATGTCCGACATTCACACACATAGGCCTACTGTATGTCCGACATTCACATACATAGGCCTACTGTATGTCCGACATTCACACACATAGGCCTACTGTATGTCCGACATTCACATACATAGGCCTACTGTATGTCCGATATTCACATACATAGGCCTACTATGTTGTAAGACGGAAAGAAGATATTACAGAGTCTTTATTTTCTTATACCCGGGCAACGTCGAGTATTCCTTCTAGTATATGCATACCTTTTAAGGATCTGTTTGAGGGTGAATGTTCAAACAATTACGTCAGTACTTAAGTACCAGAAGACCGTGATGAATGAAAGCAGAGATAACCAACAATGTTATTGTGTTAGACTCTCGATACATAACGTACAAACTGGGTTATTGAGACACAATTAATGCATTTAAATTGGGTTTTACACTTAACAAGGAATTATGTGGCAGGATCGTGAAGTACATTTTCCCAGTGTGATGTGAATTATGTGGCAGGATCTTGAAGTACAATTTCCCAGTGTGATGTGAATTATGTGGCAGGATAGTGAAGTACATTTTCCCAGTGTGATGTGAATTATGTGGCAGGATTGTGTAGTACAATTTCCCAGTGTAATGTGAATTATGTGGCAGGATCGTGAAGTACAATTTCCCAGTGTGATGCAAGTCTTCGAGATACCGAGATATGAAAGTGTTTAATTGGTGCCGGGTGATGCGGCCGCGTCTCTGCATCATAGCAAGGCACGGCCCTTTGATGTGGTCTACTGTTCTTGCTATTCTCGTGGTTTTTTTTTGCCCAGCACATGATGATAATGGCCATTGGTTACATCCACGTTATCAAATTCAGTTAGAGTTACGTCCTTGACCATGACTCTGTAGATGGCTAATATAAGCTGTAGCCGTACTTACAATATCAAAGATTTAACTCCTCTCTCCCTCTCTCTTTATATATATATATGTGTGTGTGTGTGTGTGTGTGTATATGGCTATTTCTGTAGCTCTGTAATTATGGTGTTATGTATAGGCTCCTCGAAAACAGCACGCAGATGAGCCATATTTGGCTAATATTTAGTTTGGCTCATTTGCCAGTCCATGGCGCTTACAGAAAATCTTGAAAGGTCCTATTGTACACCGACAAAACTGAACATTGATATGATTGGGTGACTTTTTTACCTCTTACCTGTGGCGCACAGGTCTAACGAATGTAAACATTTATAGATTTCTGCTAGACCTAACTGAGTAATAGAAACTAGTATTATCTCACTTTTATGGGCGTTTACTCTATTTCAATCGAAGTTTATGATGTATTAACATGCTAGCGATTGTGTGTACTGCGTTTCTGTTATTTATTGTGGTAATTGAATCTATAACAGGAGCAATTTCGATTTCACATCTGTCTTACCAACGCTTAATGTACACAATTAGAAATTGAAGTATGTACCTTTCATAAATACGCAATTTTGAGAACTAGAAAATACGGTCTGGATGGTCATGTCAATAGTGATGGATTGTCTTGTCAGTAAAATTTCTATAGAGACATTTTTTTTGTCTCACTACATTATAAGAAAAATATTCGAATGTAGTCTATTTTTATTTTGTATTTTATTCCCGCCCGGGCATTGCTTCAATTTTTATTTCAGTACATTATAAGAAAATATTCTCATAATGATATTTTTCTTTTTTGATTTAGTCTCGGGAGCCGATGGGGATTGATTCTAGAAATAGTTAATAGATGTGAATATTTTTCTACATTTCTTGGAATGTAGCTAAAATATGGGCAAACTCCACCATCCTGTTTCGGAATATGCATCTAAGACCATGACTACAAATCTATTGCCCATACTTCTGTCACCCCACTTTCCTGTTTATTTATTGTCTAAGACTCGCCTTCATATGTTAGAATCTGTGGTATTAGCAACATGATACAGTAGTGTATTCGAATAATCGGAAGAAGAATATTCGCATCTATTCTATTTTTCTTTTTTGTTTTATTCTCCCCCGTACAACGCTGGGCATTGCTTCTAATATAAGTTAATCTTAACAAATGTGTTGAACCTGTCTTTCCAAATGTTAGTAAATCTTGACATGGCGACCGTGGCTCGAAAACTTGCACATGAATGACTAGACATATTTCATGCATGAAACACAAACATCTCGTGAATGAAAGATGCTACAAAAACACCAGAACGCTATGGACAATGTTGGCCATCAGACCGTGATGGACACGAGACCGTATTGGACACGAGACCGTGAAGGAAAACCAGACCGTGATGAACACGAGGGCGTGATGGGAACCAGGCCGTGTAGGACACTAGACCGTGATGGACACGAGACCGTGATGGAAACCAGACCGTGATGGAAACCAGGCCGTGATGGACACAATACCGTGATGGACACCAGACCGTGACGGACACGAGACCGTGATGGACTCGAGACCGTGAAGGAAACCAGACAGTGATGGACACGAGATCGTGATGGAAACCAGGTCGTGAAGGACACCAGACCGCAATGGAAACGAGACCGCGATGGAAACGAGACCGCGATGGAAACGAGACCGTGATGGACATGAGACTGTGATGGAAACCAGGTCGTGAAGGACACCAGACCGTGATGAAAATCAGGTCGTGAAGGACACTAGACCGTGATGGAAACCAGGTCGTGAAGGACACCAGACCGTGATGAAAATCAGGTCGTGAAGGACACTAGACCGTGATGGAAACCAGGTCGTGAAGGACACCAGACCTCGATGGACACTATACCATGATGGCCACCAGACCTAGATGGACACAAAACCAACCGTGATGGACACCAGACCGTGAAGGACACCAGACCGTCATAACTTCTGTTTGGTAGTTAAAGAGCAAATTATATAGTCCATTGTCAACCAAACCAAAATTATACAAGTGAAATATCTACAAGTGAAATATCTACAAGTGTACTATCTAGAAATGTATTAACTAGAAGTATACTATCTACAAGTATACTATGGACAACTAAATTTCAGTTTTAGCTAATCATATAAGTACTGACCACAGCATCTTTGACCAATGTCCGAATTCCAGAAACCCCGACAAACATATCGTCAACATCAATCTGAAGCAATCGAGCCAGTGGTAGACCAAAGCGGCCATTTGTTAGGTGCGTTATAGCGTCCATAGCAACAATAGAGGTCAGCCAGAACTCAAGGTCATATCCTAGGATAATTCTTTGTATTCCATCCAGAATTCCTGATATGGGATAGTTGTCACATTTATAAAAACATGACATGAGCTATTTGTCACAATTATAAAACATAATATGAGATATTTGTCATACTTATAAAAACATGACATGAGATATATGTCACAGTTATAAAACAAGACATGCCATAGTTGTCACATTTATAAAAACATGACATGCAATAGACGTTACAATTATAATTGTCTACTTTCTTTCCTCAGGTGGTTTGTTACCCACTCTTGCCGTTTAGCGTAGGGGTGATTGAAACTCGAGCTTGTGTTCTAAAGCCAGATGTATGGCCTTGTTCAGGATGTCCCTGACTTTTTCTATCCATCTTTTCCGTAGATTTCCTCTGGCTTTGTACCCTGATCTCACTTGGTTATATGCCTGTACGGGCAATTTATTGTGATGCATTCTCATAATGTGGCCAAATCACTTGATATGCTGCCTTTTTACGTATTCTGTGCAAGGTATTTTACCTATTCTTTCCCCGATGTCTTCATTTTAAAATCTATCGAGCCTGGTAATCCCTGCGGCATTCTTCAAGCATTTCATCGCACATGTCCCTAACTTTCTGTAATGTGAAGATGAGAGAGATCAGGTTTGGCACTGACAACACAGTGTTGGTAGAAATATACTGTAGATATTATCTTTTAACTTCCATCCAGATCTGGGGATGAAAAAGTAGTGGTGACAGTTGGTATGTTACTGCATTTGCCTTCTGACATCTTGTCTCTATCTCTCTATCGAGACTCCCAATTTCTATAAAAATACTACCGAAATATTTGAACTCTGTTACTGTTTTAGTCCTATATAAATTATAACAATTTTCACAATTATAAGCACATGAGAAATTTCTCACAATAATCAAACATGAAATGTTAAATTCAAACATGCTACCTACCTAACTACCATCTTTCTGTCTACCTACCCACCTACATAAATCCCGAACTGACCACCCAAGTATTAAACTTGGTACGCGATGACAAAAGAAAGAAAAGAAGACCAATAGAGACTATGTGAAGAACAGCCATCAAATAGGATAGGACTATCGGTCTCAACAACATGCAATAACTACACACCCAGTAGCATCACATCGCTCGAACTGGAGAGTTCTAATTGCTGTCCTATGCACCGTATAAAGCGGTGATGCTACTCTATACCACCGTATAGAGCGGTGATGCTACTCTATACCACCGTATAGAGCGGTGAGGCTACTCTATACCACCGTATAGAGCGGTGATGCTACTCTATACCACCGTATAGAGCGGTGATGCTACTCTATACCACCGTATAGAGCGGTGATGCTACTCTATACCACCGTATAGAGCGGTGATGCTACTCTATACCACCGTATAGAGCGGTGATGCTACTCTATACCACCGTATAGAGCGGTGAGGCTACTCTATACCACCGTATAGAGCGGTGATGCTACTCTATACCACCGTATAGAGCGGTGATGCTACTCTATACCACCGTATAGAGCGGTGATGTAACGTACGTAGATTATGGTCATCAATTTCTATTCATTTTAAGTTTTTTAAAAATTGGTAGCATATCCTATCCAGGACGTAGCTATCAACCCAGCATTTGTTGGCTGTGGTGATTTTCTAGGCAATATAAATACGTTCAGTAGGTTGCCATTGCTTTCTGAACGGTCCGGATGCACAATTGCCTGTGGTGAGGATCGAACTCGGTACCTTTGCCGTCACAGACGCGCTCTGTACCACAGAGCCGGTCATTTTAAGTACATTCCCGATTTACGGGTAGTTCAATTTGTTTTCTTATTGTAGAAAAAAATGTGTTTTGATGTCATCTCTTCTTATTGTTGTAGAAACACTACTGCTGTTTGGTGTCACCTCTTCTTATTCATGTAGAAACATTTTGCTGTAGTATGTCGCCTCTTCTTATTATTGCAGAAACATATTGCTGTTTAGTGTAACCTCTTCTTATTGTTGTAGAAACACTATTTCTTTTTGGTGTCATTTCTTCTTATTATTGTAGAAGTATATTGCTGTATTATGTTTGGTGTCATCTCTTATTTGCTTGTTGGAGTTCTACCTAGACAATATTTTAGAATTTTCTAAAAACCATTTTAAAAAGAATGTAATTCTTCTTGAGCGTCTCAGTCATGTTGTTACATTATGACCAACGTGCTAACACAGGTAATAAATTGCAACGTACTAACACAGGTAATAAATTGCAACGTGCTATCACAGGTAATAAATTGCAACGTGCTAACAGATAATAAATTGAAACTAATTAATTCTAGTTTGGTAGGCATACTCATTGTTGGTGTTGACAGCATTAGAAACACATTTGAGGAATTATTATCATAATTAATTTTACTGTGATACAGCTGTAGAAATAATTGTTACATGAGTAGCTAGAGTACATTGTTATACGAGTGAGTAGAGTACATTGTTACATGAATGAGTAGAGTACATTATTACATGAATGAGTAGAGTACATTGTTACATGAATGAGTAGAGTACATTGTTACATTAATGAGTAGAGTACATTATTACATGAATGAGTAGAGTACATTGTTACATGAATGAGTAGAGTACATTGTTACATGAATGAGTAGAGTACATTGTTACATGAATGAGTAGAGTACATTGTTACACGAGTGAGTAGAGTACATTGTTACATGAATGAGTAGAATACATTGTTACACGAGTGAGTAGAGTACATTGTTACATGAATGAGTAGAGTACATTGTTACACGAGTGAGTAGAGTACATTGTTACATGAATGAGTAGAGTACACTGTTATACGAGTGAGTAGTGTACATTGTTACATGAATGAGTAGAGTACATTGTTACACGAGTGAGTAGAGTACATTGTTACATGAATGAGTAGAGTACATTGTTACATGAATGAGTAGAGTACATTGTTACATGAATGAGTAGAGTACATTGTTACATGAATGAGTAGAGTACAGTTACATGAATGAGTAGTGTACATTGTTACATGAATGAGTAGAGTACATTGTTACATGAATGAGTAGAGTACATTGTTACACGAGTGAGTAGAGTACATTGTTACATGAATGAGTAGAGTACATTGTTACATGAATGAGTAGAGTATATTGTTACATGAATGAGTAGAGTACATTGTTACACGAGTGAGTAGAGTACATTGTTACATGAATGAGTAGAGTATATTGTTACATGAATGAGTAGAGTACATTGTTACATGAATGAGTAGAGTACATTGTTACACGAGTGAGTAGAGTACATTGTTACATGAATGAGTAGAGTACATTGTTACATGAATGAGTAGAGTACATTGTTACATGAATGAGTAGAGTATATTGTTACATGAATGAGTAGAGTACACTGTTATACGAGTGAGTAGAGTACACTGTTACATGAATGAGTAGAGTACATTGTTACATGAATGAGTAGAGTATATTGTTACATGAATGAGTAGAGTATATTGTTACATGAATGAGTAGAGTACACTGTTATACGAGTGAGTAGAGTACACTGTTACATGAATGAGTAGAGTACATTGTTACATGAATGAGTAGAGTATATTGTTACATGAATGAGTAGAGTACACTGTTACATGAATGAGTAGAGTACACTGTTACATGAATGAATAGAGTACATTGTTACATGAATGAGTAGAGTACATTGTTACATAAATGAGTAGAGTATATTGTTACATGAATGAGTAGAGTACATTGTTACATGAATGAGTAGAGTACATTGTTACATGAATGAGTAGAGTACACTGTTACATGAATGAGTAGAGTACATTGTTACATGAATGAGTAGTGTACATTGTTACATGAATGAGTAGAGTACATTGTTACACGAGTGAGTAGAGTACATTGTTACATGAATGAGTAGAGTACATTGTTACATGAATGAGTAGAGTACAGTTACATGAATGAGTAGTGTACATTGTTACATGAATGAGTAGAGTACATTGTTACATGAATGAGTAGAGTACATTGTTACACGAGTGAGTAGATTACACTGTTACATGAATGAGTAGAGTACATTGTTACATGAATGAGTAGAGTAGTTTCTTCTTCCAATCTGCTAAAACATCAATTGATTTATTGTGTTGGATAGGAGAGTGACAAAGTAATCATAAAGTTTGGAAGGTATACATTAAATGAATAAAATAGTTTTGATATATATGGATATAGATTTGTTACATCGATATAGATTGATTTATGCTATAAATCGATATAGATTGATTTATGTTATAAATGGATATAGATTTAATAGATGGATATATATTTGATATATGGATAGACATTTGATAGAAGAATACAAAAGGATGCGATAGATGGATGAAGATTTGATAGATGGATGAGAAGATTTGATATATAGATACTGATTTGATAGATGAAATTGAAAATTTGATTTGTTAGAGTGATATAAATTTTATTGATGGGTAGAGATTTAGTGGATAATGAAGATTTGATAAATGGATAGAAATTTAAGTGATATAAAGACGATAGAAGGATATAGATTTGATAGGTAGGTAGAGAAGATTTGAGAGACAGAGATTGGATAGATGGATACATATTTGATAGATGGATAGAGATTTGATAGATGGATAGAGATTTGATAGATGGATAGAGATTTGATAGATGAATAGAGATTTGATTGATCGATAGACATTTGATTGACGGAGAGAGAATTTGATAGATGGATAGATATGTGATAGATGAATAGAGATTTGATAGATGGATAAAGATTTGATAGATGGATAGACATTTTATCGATGTATAGAGATTTGATAGATGGATAGAGATTTGATAGATGGATAGAGATTTGATGGAGAGAGATTTGATTGATGGAGAGATAATTTGATAGATGGATAGAGATTTGATTGATGAATAGAGATTTGATTGATGAAGAGAGAATTTGATAGATGGATAAAAATTTGATAGATGGATAAAGGTTTGATTGATGGAGAGAGAATTTGATAGATGGATAGAGATTTGATTGATGGAGAGAGAATTTGATAGTGATATAGATTTGATTGATGGAGAGAGAATTTGATAGATGGATAGAGATTTGATTGATGGAGAGAGAATTTGATGGATGGATAGAGATTTTATTGATGGAGAGAGAATTTGATAGTGATATAGATTTGATTGATGGAGAGAGAATTTGATAGTGATATAGATTTGATTGATGGAGAGAGAATTTGATAGTAATATAGATTTGATTGATGGAGAGAGAATTTGATAGTGATATAGATTTGATTGATGGAGAGAGTTTTTGATAGTGATATAGATTTGATTGATTGAGGGAGAATTTGATAGTGATATAGATTTGATTGATGGAGAGAGAATTTGATAGTGATATAGATTTGATTGATGGAGAGAGAATTTGATAGTGATATAGATTTGATTGATGGAGAGAGAATGTGATAGTGATATAGATGTGATAGATGGGGAGAGAATTTGATAGTGATATAGATTTGATAGATTGGTAGATGCGATGTGATAGATGAATATAGATTTAGTGGATAGTTTAGATGTGATAAATGGGTATACATTAAATGGATAGAGAAGATTTGAATGATGAATAGATATTTGATAGACGGATAAGGCAGAGTTAATAGATGGATAGATGTCATTTGTTAGATTGATAGAGAATATGTGATCATCATCATCATGTGCCATCCCGGCTGGCGTAGGAGATCATGCCACTCCCCAGCTTTTCATCTACAGTATTATGTATCAGGATAGTCTTTGCTTCCCTGCAATGCCAGGATATTAAACTATCTTATATTTTCTTACGCTATCTCTGTTTCCTTCAATTTTGCCTGTTGTTACTTTGTTCTCCAGACCTCCGTGTCACATAGCATGCCCCCTCCCCTCCCCCCCCAAATGAAAAAAATGAAGATTATCATTTTCTTATAATATTGATTACATTCCTTCTCGCATTAGACTCTTTCAACACCTCCACATTAGTTTTACTGGCAGTCCCTGGTATTCTCAGCATTCTTCTGTAGAACTGCATTTTATTGCCCCTATTTTCCAACTTTCCTGATTGTTTATTGTCCAAGACTCGCATCCATATTGATAGATTCATATAGTTTTGATGCATAGAGAACATTGCATAAATTGATGGGTAGATTTGATAGATGGATAGAGAGGGTTTGATAGAGAGGGTTTGATAGAGAGGGTTTGATAGAGAGGTTTGATAGAGAGGGTTTGATAGAGAGGGTTTGATAGAGAGGGTTTGATAGAGAGGGTTTGATAGAGAGGGTTTGATAGAGAGGGTTTGATAGAGAGGGTTTGATAGAGAGGGTTTGATAGAGAGGGTTTGATAGAGAGAAAGTGGCAAATGAACAGATAAGATGTGATATATGGGTAGAGATTTGAAAGACAGATGGAGAAGATTTAATCAATAGAAAATAAAGTGATTATTGATTATAAACTAGCATCACAGCACGTTAGGTCTCCCATAAGTGTTCTGCTCTCTGTTCCAGCATGAGTTTGATGCTTGAAATTATGTGTTTACATGAGGAAGTGTTTGCAGCGTTGTCATAAATGTAACGATGTGGCTCTGTCTGATATATACCGTGACAGTTACAGCGGTGTCTGTTTAATCTTACCTTGATCGTGAAGAGCAACAGTGCAGCCAAACTGTGCAGCGTTGACATATTCTTTGGAACCATGCCAGTCGCTTCTTACAGTAGAGTACGCCAGTGATTTGTAGGTGTCATGGTTGTGAATGAATATCGTCCAATCAGAAGTTGGAAGCGCATCTGTGTAAACTTCCTCTGGCTTGGCCACCCGCCATATTTCAGAATCGTAATTCAACTTGAAAGTCGTGAGTTCCATTCTGTGTTGAAATTTTAATTTGATATTGCTGAAGTATTCAATCTCAGCGCTTCGCGTGGACTGAGTCGTCGCCAAGATACCCACACGATACCTCTTACAGTAGTTGTCCAAGATGGCTCTCTGCCTAGTTTCCATAGTTAGATAAGACACATATTCATCGAAGACAAACAGCGAATACCTGGGCAGACCAATATCTTCAAGAACAAGCGACGGAAGTTCCAAACTCACGTTTCGAATTCTATATTCAATTCTCTGCTGTGCGAAAAACTTTCCTAACATATCAACTGAATAAGAATTGGTATCTTCTACAAAAATCAACACCATTTTGAGCGGTTTAAGATGCTCTCTTTTGTGGAAGTCTAAATGAGATGTTCCAATGGGTGTGTTTCCGCCTAACCTGTCGCTGAAGTAAACCCCTAAAGGATTGTCTTGAATGATATTGTCATAGAACATAATATGGCTGTTTGACGTCCATAAATTAATATCGAAGACTTGTTCTGTGACATGAGTCCTCTGCGGGAACATGATAGTGCTGTTTGAGGCAACATGACCTCGCAGATGTTTGAGTATATCAGGGGAGGTGATGATCAATAATGTCGACCATGTCAGGAAAGTGGCCCCAATTATTGAGATAACATTCCGGACGGAATATTTCTTCAAAGGGTTTCTCCCAACTGACGATATGATTCTTAGTAACATTCTTTTCAATTGCGTCATCATATCGTATGTTGTTGATTTAATTTTGTAAAACGTAACTACTATCTAGTAGCTGGTATCAACAGATGAGGGTAGCAAACATGACCGTTCATCCGAATAGTAACCGTAAGAATACATTTCCAATGCTCGTACAATATTTTTTCTCGAATCGTGAATATCCAAACATTGTAGCGACCACATCAGAAACAACGGGGTATCTCATCGTCTATTAATAATAAAAGAAGTATTTTAGTGTTGATTCATCATAGTAGATTAAGTTAATAAGTCAATAAAAATATGGATAAGATATAAACATCCAAAGAATAAAAACCATGATAATCAGTAAAATCACAGACGAGTAGGTGCTAAACATAAATATACACAGATACTACAAGTAGTCAGTCAGTCAGTCAGTTCCTCTTTTGCCAAGTTTGGCACATAGGGCGGATGTCATAGTTCTCCATGCCTGTCGGTCAGTTGCTAGGGATTGCAGGTCTTGTGCATTTATGCCTGTTGATTTTAATTCATTCATAAATGTTCTCCAATGAGAACATTTAATTCATTCTTCAATGAGCGTTGTTTTTGGTCTTCCCTGTTTTCTTTCTGTCTGGTGTCCACATGAAGGCTTGTAGTGGAATTATGTCTTCTTCCTTCATTCTAAGTATGTGGCCGATGTATGTCCAGCAGCGTTTTCTGATGTTGTTCGTCACATATTCTTGTTTTGTCTCCTCTCTTAGTATATCGTTTGATTTGAAATCTTTCTAATTAGTATTTGTGATTTTTATGAGGCATCTATTCTTGAATGCAACTAACTTCTTATCCATTATTGCGGTAGATTTCCAACTTTCACATCCATATGTCAGTGATGGAATCACACTTGCATTGAATAGTCGCAGTTTGATGTGTTTACTTGCAATCTTCAATCTCCAGATATTTGAGAGTTGTTTTACAAGTAGAACATTACCAATATTTCAGACACATAATCATAGATGATGGTACATGTGAAGCAGAATTTAAAAGGAGAATAGGAATGGCTAAAAGTACTTTCAATGATATGTAGACAATATTACGTCTAAAGAAATTACAAATACTCTACAAATGAAAATTATGAAATGTTACATCTATTCTATATTAATGTATGGCTCGGAAACATAGACAATGAATAAATAACTAGAAGACAGAAATGATGCCTTTGAGATGTGGATATTTTGAAGAATATGGAGAACTTCATGGAAAGAGAAGAAAATGAACATAGAGGTTCTAACAACACTTCGCATGAAGAAAGAACTATTAAAAGAAATAAAGATCCAGCAAATAAAATATTTTGGACATATTAAAAGACAAGACACCTTATTGAAGACCTTATTTGTGAGTAAAGT
Organism: Meghimatium bilineatum; assembly: GCA_034231615.1. Lineage (NCBI taxonomy): Eukaryota > Metazoa > Mollusca > Gastropoda > Stylommatophora > Philomycidae > Meghimatium > Meghimatium bilineatum. The sequence goes on from CM067309.1 coordinate 24,890,113, forward strand.
CGAGGGGAGGCGAGCAAAAAGTAGGCAGAGATACAAGTGGGAAAGAAACATCACTTTATGAACAGGTTACAGTCTTGCAGAATGCACTACCAAGGCAAGAGATAAGGAGCGGAGGTTCATTGCAGCAAACCTTCGTTGCGGAGACATGGCATTTAATGATGATGAATCATATACCTGGGTAGAGGAGAAGGGGCAGACCAAGAAGACGATGGACTGACGACATTAAAGATAACATGAATACATCGCTAGAAAATGCAAGCCGCATCGCCCAAGACAGAGAGAGGTTCAGAGAGTTCATTGGGAAGACAACGTTCTGGAAGGATTACGTCCCATGACACTGAATCATATACATTTTCTTATTGTTGTACTTGTCACTTTGGGCAAGTAATTCTTGTACGAGAAGGCATTGACGTGGTCGGGATAGGTGTGTCTGAATGGGATAATGATGACATTCAGCTGCATGCTGGCAGGGTACAAAATGAACATCACTCTATCGTGCTAGTCAACGTGTATGCGTGCAACACCACCCTGAACGTGTAGGGCTGGAAATCTCTAGGTGAGATAGTAAAGAAAGAAATAGAAGTCATTTTCTGCGAGGATTTTAATGTAAAATGTAGATCCTGGGGCAATACTGCCTCTAATTAACAGGGACGAGATCTTGAAGAGGCTATGATTGATATGAATTTAGTATGTATAAACGACGGCGCATGACAGGGTTGGCTGCTAGGAATGGCGACGACAATAGTGCAATTGATCACTCTGAATTCACAAATTATGGTCATGTTCATGTCTATGACTAACAGCAAATAGCTGGTTCAACTATATTGTTGATATTCAAACATATAATTGAGCATTCTCACAATTTAAATAGCTGGTTCAACTATATTGTTGATATTCAAACATATAATTGAGCATTCTCACAATTTAAATAGCTCATTATTTTCTAGTATTCTTATACGTTCAAGTTTTATATTTCTCTTTTGTTTGATATTTTATTAATATTTTCATTATCAATACCAACCACGGCGCAGAAAAGCAATACATGTGATCTGGTCGGTATGAGAGATGGAGATCTTTGTACTCGCCCACGAAGAGCTACTTAATGTAGTGGTTAAGTCGTTCACTTTGAGTTCAAGTGGTTGTCGGTTCGAATTATGCTTGTTTTTTTTGTTTTTTTTTAAAAGGGAATATTTTTTCCATTTCCTGGGGAGCATCGCTTGAAGCTACGGAGTTATGTGCTATGAGTGATACTCTCGTGGTGCAATGAAGTCAATCTGTTACGCCTTTTCATTCTTTCGGGGTTTTTTTTCTGCCAACGTCCTTGCTTCATCCGATACATGGAAAGATCCAGACTACGGACGGTCCAAGGACAGAAGAAGCGCTGTAAAGAAACTATTGAAATATATCTGACTTACTTCAATGTGTCGTGTGACGTATTATTTCCAAAACTTTGTCTTCCAAATGATCTCTCTGAACCCCCTTCTTTCTTGGACGATGCGGCTTGCATTTTTCAACGATGTATTCATGTTATCTTTAATGTCGTCAGTCCATCGTCTTCTTAGTCTGCTCTTCTCGTGTAATCAGCCCTCCATTATTTGTGTACTTCAATGTACAAATAAATTAATGAGACAATTTAGCACAAGACAGGCTCGACTGTCGTACACTCTCGATCTGTAGAATGATGCTGTTGCTGTTTGTTACTTCAGACAACAGCTATTCAATATCTCACAGACTTTTCCTTCACTTGTTCAGGGCGTAGAATAATATTCCAGGTTTGTATAAGGCTCTGTAACTTCATTACACACCGCAGTCATTTTCGTCACCATCCAACTTGCCGTATGCATTCATTGTCTCGAACGGATGATTTTATCACGAGATAGACTTGCTACAGTCAAGTAGAATGTACCTCCAAGTCAAGAGACAATAGTTTTTGGATAACCGTTGCAGCCAACCTTCGATGAGAAGATGACATTTTATGATACTGATTTGTCAAAAGTCTACTCAATGTAATATGTTGAGAATGAACATCTTGTTAATTGTCCATGACGTCTGGAACTATCATCTGCCCACAAACAACTCAATACAGACAAGTAAAGAATACATCATAGCAACGCCATCTAAGACTCATAAATATCTTTTAAAAAATAAGTATATGTGTAGTCTTTAGACATCAATTGACTTTTTGTTCCAAAGTTCTGGAAGAGACATGTTTGAATACCATCTTAGCAGCAACTGTGTAAAGAGTTCAAGATTTGTAACACAGCCATGTGTACATGTAGACGATACCTCAGACATAATAGCACATTCTTTATGAATACCCGGACTACGAAATGCTGAGGACACCACACTGGGCCGGAGAAGTAAGCGGAAGAAAAAGTCTACGGACGTTTGTACCAGTTACAAAACACAGTTAAGTTTGTAGAAGAGATAAAACTTCAGATATAAACATGTTCCAGGCGAACTAAAGATTAAGAAGGCAAGTGATCATACCACCAAAACCAGATATTATCAGAAGTCAGCACGTTTTTCATGTCACTAGACACCTTCCAGACAATGGTGCCGCTGAGAAACAGTTTATAAAAAAACAGCGAACATCAACACAAAGAATGAATTACAGAAATATATGCAAGCAACAATTAAAAACACATCGAAAACGTGATCTGTTTTCACGCTTGAAGCTTGAAATGATCATGAATGATTCTTCAACCCAGAACGCGTGCAGTTCCATTGTTTTGTTGATGGGATGTTTCTTTCGAATTTTTTGTGCTTCACATGCAACACAGAGAATAAACAAATTCTGACTCTACTTTAGAAGTTAAAGGTATTATTTCGTTTTTATCGAATGGAGGTATGTTGCTGTACTTTCGTGCCTCGATTGGCGTTGCGAGATCGATGACAAGCTACTAGTATGCTTGTCAGTGGAATGGCGACAAGAGAAATTGCCAGAGATTTCAACTGTCTTCAGTCCACTATAATAAGCCTGCACCAACGATTCCTTGAGACAGGTGACACCGATGACCGCGTCAGACTTGGTCAACCTTGTGTAACAACACTAGCTCAAGATTGTCGTATTGCATCTGCGTAACAGATTCCAAACAACTCGGGCAGCGGCTCATACAAGGCGTTTATTATTGTGAACAATGTGCGATGGAGACTTCACACTTCTTGCTTGAAAAAAAGTCCTAGCATTAGTTCTATCCTTACTAGACGTCACATAACAAATAGACTAGCGTGGGCCCACGACAATATTCAGCGGCAAATATTTTTTTTTTTTTAAATATTGCATATTTGATTCAGCAAGTGATTTAAAAATGAGAAAAACAAAAATAATTTTAGTTAATTTAAATTTAATTCAACATTGGCTGTAGCACATTAAAAAATTGCAGATGCGTTTTTAATGGTTGCTAGTATAGCTTATAAAGTTCACAAAATGACCTGTTTCAGAGATCTCTTCTACGCATGACGCTTGGTTGGTTGGTTGCTGATCCAGCGGTCCATGGGCTCATGCCCTTTGACCCAAACGCATGACGCTTCAATAGGGCAATGTTACAACGAACAAAAATTCTGACCCTGGCAGAAGTTGACGACCAAATGAAGACCATCTGAGCGCATATATTTGATAAGATATGCCTTTTTGTTCGATCTCGGATCCTGCTGAAGTTAGAAGTGTCGCTTCTCAGACATTTCAAAGTTCTTAGCATGTGCATATCTACAACGGACACACAATTAATGAGCTTCATGATTCTTTTATCCCTTTCAGAATAAAGGAGCTGGTCCTGAAATGTGAGATAATATCGGTATTCTGAGATGAGAAGAATTGTCGACAACCAACAGAGAACTGATATTGTCGTCGTGTCAGAGAACTGATACTGTCGTCGTGTCAGAGAACTGATACTCTCGTCGTGTCAGAGAATTGAAACTCTCGTCGTGTCAGAGAACTGATACTGTCGTCGTGTCAGAAAACTGATACTGTCGTCGTGTCAGAGAACTGATACTTCGTCGTGTCAGAGAATTGAAACTCTCGTCGTGTCAGAGAATTGAAACTCTCGTCGTGTCAGAGAACTGATACTGTCGTCGTGTCAGAGAACTGATACTGTCGTCGTGTTTTTTTCCGGATACACACAAGTGAAAATCGGAACACCTATGTGTATGTCTTGTACGTCGTATTGATTGTCTCACGATTAACAAACATTGTAACTAACTAACCATCTAATAGATGTGACGCATAACCCGTGAGGTACAGGGTTTGATCCCCGGTAAGAACTGTTTTGTTTTTCCTTTATCAGATTATAAATGAGAAAACCCACCCTGAATATGACGTTGCGACAGTAAGATCATGTGACATACTCCAATCGAAACCTACATTGAACTCCCTAACTGGAAAATGCAGTATTGACAGTGTTTGTAACCATCAACCAAGCAACTAACTAGCCAAGAGCCAGCTAAATTGTTAATTAAATAGCAACGCAACCAATCAACGAGCCAACCAACTGATTAACCGACTAACAAAAGAACTAAATAACCAACCAATCAATCAACCAATTAATCAACTAACTAACCAATTAACTAATTAACGAACCCACTGACAAAATTGTATTGAACCTTGATTTTTTTTATCACACTAACCTGTTACTAGTGTAGAAAAATTGAACACTCTATACTGCGAAATCCCGACAGAATACCAATTTCATGGATACACGTACATAATACCTATTTCAAGGATACACGCTCAGAATATGATCTTCAATGATACACGAACAGAATACCTCTTACAATGATACACGTACAGATATCTCTTTCAATACAGTGAATATTGTATAACCCGCCCCTGACACCACAGTGAATCATGCAATTCTGAATATTGTTTGTAATGAAACACGTATATTCTCTTCTGTTCCAAGAAACCTTTGTTATGAAACATGTAGATCCCCTACTGTTCCAAGAAACCTTTGTTATGAAACATATAGATTCTCTACTGTTCCAAGAAACCTTCGTTATGAAACATATAGATTCTCTACTGTTCCAAGAAACCTTCGTTATGAAACATATATATTCTCTTCTGTTCCAAGAAACCTTTGTTATGAATCATGTAGATTCTCTACTGTTCCAAGAAACCTTTGACATATAGATTCTCTAATGTTCCAAGAAACCTTTGACATATAGATTCTCTAATGTTCCAAGAAACCTTTGTTATGAAACATATAGATTCTCTACTGTTCCAAGAAACCTTTGACATATAGATTCTCTACTGTTCCAAGAAACCTTTGACATATAGATTCTCTAATGTTCCAAGAAACCTTCGTTATGAAACATATAGATTCTCTACTGTTCCAAGAAACCTTTGACATATAGATTCTCTACTGTTCCAAGAAAACTTTGTTATTAATCATGTAGATTCTCTACTGTTCCAAGAAACCTACGTTATGAAATATAGATTCTATTCTGTTCCAAGAAACCTTCGTTATAAAGCATATATATTCTCTTCTGTTCCAAGAAACCTTCGTTATAAAACATATATATTCTCTTCTGTTCCAAGAAACCTTCGTTATAAAACATATATATTCTCTTCTGTTCCAAGAAACCTTCGTTATAAAACATATATATTCTCTTCTGTTCCAAGAACCGCTTGTTATGAAACACATAGAATCTATTCTGTTCCAAGAAAATACAATCCGTTTCGCATTCTTCTTCGTCTGCGTTCGTTCAGTTTCCTGCAGGAAACGACACCAGACTGTTATGCTATTTTGTACGGTTACCAGTAATTTATGTTTAGTTATTGGAGTTATCTTGTCACAATCTGTATTTACTTATTGGTGTCATCTGATCTCAATCTATGTTTAATTATTAGTGCCATTTGATCCTAATTTATGTTTAATTAATGATGTTATCTCGTCGCAATCTATGTTTAATTATTGGTGTTATCTCGTCACAATCTATGTTTAATTATTGGTGTTATCTCGTCACAATCTATGTTTACTAATTGCTGTCATCTGGTCGCAATCTATGTTTACGTTTTTTGGTGTTATAATATCTATTTATTCAGTTTATATTGAGACAATCTGGATGGCCAAGATTTAGCTGTTCACAGTCATGACAAAGTGTATTCTGATATTTGATGTTTGTTTTGGTCGACAATCTTGTTCATCACAATGAAGTTAACTAACTATAATTATTGTTCAGGTTATAAGTACATCATGTTAGTTCACATTGTTATCGTTTGAATGAAGAATCTTGAAAGCAATTATGCAATCACTTTGATAACAGTGTCGATGTGAATCGTGGTCCTGGTGTCACGTGTTCACTAGCTGCTGGAAGTTATGTAACTATACATCTAGATTGTGTTCCAGCAGCCGGAGCTGATCGTTAATTGATTATTTATCTCAACCAATGAGATTACGTCAAATGTATCTCCGTCTGGAGGTAGTAATCAAGTCGAAGAATGTTAACCACAAACATTTGCTTGAGAAGCCAAGCCTCCTGGCCATGCACGACATCGTAAAATTGTTAATTAAACGTGTGATATACATCTATGTCATCATGACACAGATTAATGGACCCTATTTGGACAAGTTAAGACAAACTTAAGTGTCACATCATTTTAATAGTTTCTGCGTAGTCTTCATGATCTTATCTCCTGCATTAATGTCCGCCGTTTTTACTGATCGTGTTAACATCTAGCCATAGCGACCAGCTGTCTATAAGAATAAATGTCTAGTCATAAGTGTGGTGATCAAATATTGAGTGATGAAATACACATTTCTTATAATATTTTGCTTTTTGGCGTGTGTTTGATCATATATCGGTTAATTGATTTTCAAATTTTTTATTCCTTTATGAATTTTGTTCTGTAGTAAACCATATGTAGCTAGTTACCATTTCTTTATTTTCGCTGTATACCTCTTTATGACATATAAAAAGACATAATGACATGAAAAGACGCAGAGGGTTGAATTCCTGGAATTAGAAGGAGAAGTAGACATAGAGGGAGATGGACAGATGACATCAAAGACAAGGACATGGCATTATGAAAATGACATCAAAATGAAGATATTATTGGAGGAGGCAGACAGATTGGCACAGGATAAAGCTGGGTTCAGGACATCAATTGCATAAGCAAAGTTCTGGAAAGAATATGTCACGTGATGATGAGACGATCACTTTATGTTTTGCAGTGTCATGGATAGCAGAGCTCTCAGAGGACGGCCTTTTTATGTGCTTCATACGTTTGTTTTCGTTGATTATTTTATTTATGTTGCATGGTCTGCCTCTGGTTTTGTATGCATCGTGTCTGTATAGAAATACTTTTAGAGGGGCACTTTCTGACGGGGAGAACCGTAGCCTAATTGATAATAAGCTTGCTTGGTATCACAGGATTGCAGTGTGCCAACTCGATACTACAACCGGACAAAAATAAAAACCCGGGTTGTGATTTCTCGCTTGAAAGGACCACTACTCCAGTTGACTCAGCTGTATATGAGTACGTGACGCATGAGTTACGGCAGGTAAAGACAGCAAGGAAGGGAACTAGCCACTCTACCTAATAGTAGCTGTGGCATTAGTACATAAAGAGTTATCTTCATCCCCGACGGCAAGCTGCTGCCATGGCACATACCTTTACATATTATCCGATGTTAGTCTGGAAGCATGTGAAAACCACTTAATATGTTAGCTTCTGATATAATTCTTGATTGGCATTTTGTGTGTTAGTCTTCTGATGTTTTAATTTCGGATTGTGTCTCTTATTGTTGCTCTGAGAATTTTACGTCTATAGATTTTTACGTCGATAGATACGCCTTCTTGTAACTGTGTTTGTAATATCTAGGAGTGGAATATCTGGTTACCGGGTATTGCCTGAGAGTTTAGCCACGTGTGTAAGTGGTTGTTGTAAAGGTGAAGGTAGTTCAGTTTTGAGCCAGCCTCATAGCATATAATTTTACACTTAAGTTTTCAGGTTGTGAAGTCAGTAATTTATCAGAAATCTCATAAGTCGTCTACGGAGCATGTACTCCGTAGAAGTATCGCAGTTCCGCCATCACCCACAGATTGTCAAGTCAGTGATTGACCATAAATATAAATCGTTTACACTCCGTAGCGGGAGCGTTGTTTCTCCATCCCCCAAAAGCATGAGTTTTGTATGAATCAGAAACAGCATTTCCTGATGACAAAGGTTCGAGAACAAACTATATTTTAGCAAGCTTCTTCTTTTTCATAGTTATTCAGTCACATATCAGATTACAGCGCCAATAGATTCAATGAATTGTGTGTTCGTTTCAGGTCATCCATGGAAACCCTCAAGTTTGGAAGAGTGCCATCTCAGTAGGCCATATTTTCTCCCTCTCTTCCTGGTACAGTTGACACGTATGAACAATATGTTCATATCTGCAGTATCTGGGTTCAATCCACAGTTGCACAGGTCTGATTCGCCAATTTTCAGCGTTCGGAACATGTGAGTTCTCAGTCTTTTAACAAACCGTACGTGGCTAGTAACCTCAAATCTGGTTGTCTGGTTGATGTGTGAGTGACGCAGCCATTACATTTCATTTTGCGTTAATTTGCACAATACCTCTTGTAATAAGGAACACAGATACAATTTCAGTTGTGGCAATCTAGGTCGCTTTGTCATATTATTTTCTACGACATGTTCAAGGTGTAATCTCAACTCTTAATCGGCATACGTGTTTTCTTTTCCTGTCGTCATGTAGAAGAGTAGAAGAAGTAAATGTGTTTTCTTGCCCTGTCGTCATATTCAAGAAGTAACTATAAGTGTTTTCTTGTCCTGTACAAGAAGAAACTATAAGTGTTTTATGTCCTGCCGTCATGTACAAGACGTAACTATAAGTGTTTTATTGTCCTGTCGTAATGTATCAGAAGAAACTATAAGTGTTTTATTACCCTGTCGTCATGTACAAGAAGTACCTATACGTGCTTTTTGTCCTGTCGTCATGTATCAGAATTAACCATACGCGTTTTCTTGTTCTGTCGTCATGTATCAGAAGTAACTATAAGTGTTTTAGTGCCCTGCCGTCATGTACAAGAAGTAACTATAAGTTTTTTCTTGTCCTCTCGTAATGTACAAGAATCATAAGTGTTTTTTGCCCTGTCACAATGTAGCATATGTAACTACAACTCTTTATCTACATAAGTGTTTTCTTGTCCTGTCGTAATGTGACAGAGGTAGCTTTACAAATGCAGGTCTTATTGATTTACCAGATGAAGGAATCTGCTTAACTGGCTCTTTTAATAGGCTTGATGGAGATAACCATTACTTCACCAACCAAAGATCAAGATGGAAATCAAACGACAGATAATATCTACAATTCGTATATCAACACACTGCCACTAAGAATGGGTAAACCTGGTTCAACCGACTTGCAACAGAGTAAAATCGTTACATGTGAAATGAAGTGAGTCTGAGAATAGCTGCAATGGTTACTAAACTAGATAAAATAAGAAATTAAGAAATTAGGAAAAGAGTTGGTATAATATCATGTACTTAACATATGAAAGACTGCAAGTAAAATTGTTCGATCACGGTAAACGGCGAATGAACCCAAAACAAATACCAATAAGAGCATTTAACAAAAGAATATTCTGATATAAAGGCAAAGGTAGACGACGAAAACGATGGATAGAAAACATCATGATAACTTTGAACAAATATAGACTCAACGCAACCACAACGACACATCTGGCCTCGTAATAACAACTGAGGCTCCCACCGCTACGCTTAATGGCAAGTATAGATACTATCAACCATCCAGGTACTATATCAATCATCTAGGTACTATATCAACCATCCAGGTACTATATCAACCATTAAGGTACTATATCAATCATCCAGGTACTATATCAATCATCTAGGCACTATATCAACCATCCAGGTACTATATCAATCATCTAAGTACTATATCAACCATCCAGGTACTATATCAATCATCTAGGTACTATATCAATCATCCAGGTACTATATCAATCATCCAGGTACTATATCAACCATCCAGGTACTATATCAACGATCTACGTACTATATCAATCATCCAGGTACTATATCAATCATCTAGGTACTATATCAACCATCCAGGTACTATATCAATCATCCAGGTACTATATCAACCATCCAGGTACTATATCAACGATCTACGTACTATATCAATCATCCAGGTACTATATCAACGATCTACGTACTATATCAATCATCCAGGTACTATATCAATCATCTAGGTACTATATCAATCATCTAGGTACTATATCAACCATCCAGGTACTATATCAATCATCCAGGTACTATATCAACCATCCAGGAACTATATCAATCATCTAGGTACTATATCAATCATCCAGGTACTATATCAATCATCTAGGTACTATATCAATCATCCAGGTACTATATTAATCATTCAGGTACTATATCAACTATCCAGGTACTATATCAACAATCCAGGTACTATATCAATCATCTAAGTACTATATCAACCATCCAGGTACTATATCAATCATCTAGGTACTATATCAATCATCTAAGTACTATATCAATCATCTAGGCACTATATCAACCATCCAGGTACTATATCAATCATCTAAGTACTATATCAACCATCCAGGTACTACATCAATCATCTAGGTACTATATCAACCATCCAGGTACTATATCAATAATATAGGTACTATATCAATCATCTAGGTACTATATCAACCATCCAGGTACTATATCAATCATCTAAGTACTATATCAATCATATAGGTACTATATCAATCATCCAGGTACTATATCAATCATCCAGGTACTATATCAACGATCTACGTACTATATCAATCATCCAGGTACTATATCAACCATCCAGGTACTATATCAATCATCCAGGTACTATATCAACGATCTACGTACTATATCAATCATCCAGGTACTATATCAACCATCCAGGTACTATATCAATCATCTAAGTACTATATCAATCATATAGGTACTATATCAATCATCCAGGTACTATATCAATCATCCAGGTACTATATCAATCATCCAGGTACTATATCAATCATCCAGGTACTATATCAACCATCCAGGTACTATATCAACGATCTACGTACTATATCAATCATCCAGGTACTATATCAACCATCCAGGTACTATATCAATCATCTAGGTACTATATCAATCATCCAGGTACTATATCAACCATCCAGGTACTATATCAATCATATAGGTACTATATCAATCATCCAGGTACTATATCAATCATCCAAGTACTATATCAATCATCTAGGTACTATATCAATCATCTAGGTACTATATCAACCATCCAGGTACTATATCAATCATCTAGGTACTATATCAATCATCCAGGTACTATATCAATCATCTAGGTACTATATTAATCCTCCAGGTACTATATCAACTATCCAGGTACTATATCAACCATTAAGGTACTATATCAATCATCCAGGTACTATATCAATCATCTAGGTACTTTATCAACAATCCAGGTACTATATCAATCATCTAGGTACTATATCAATCATCCAGGTACTATATCAACCATCCAGGTACTATATCAATCATCTAGGTAATATATAAATCATCCAGGTACTATATCAATCATCTAGGCACTATATCAATCATCCAAGTACTATATCAATCATCTAGGTACTATATCAACCATCCAGGTACTATATCAATCATCCAGGTACTATATCAATCATCCAGGTACGATATCAACCATCTAGGTACTATATCAACCATCTAGGTACTATATCAACCATCTAGGTACTATATCAACCATCTAGGTACTATATCAATCATATAGGTACTATATCAATCATCCAGGTACTATATCAACCATCTAGGTACTATATCAATCAATTAGGTACTATATCAATCATCCAGGTACTATATCAACCATCCAGGTACTATGTCAACCATCCAGTTACTATATCAATCATCTAGGTACTATATCAATCATCCAGGTACTATATCAATCATCCAGGTACTATATCAACCATTAAGGTACTATATCAACCATCCAGGTACTATATCAATCATCTAGGTACTATATCAATCATCTAGGTGCTATATCAATCATCTAAGTACTATATCAACCATCCAGGTACTATATCAATCATCCAGGTACTATATCAACCATCCAGGAACTATATCAATCATCCAGGTACTATATCAACCATCCAGGTAATATATCAACCATCTATGTACTATATCAGTCATCTAGGTACTATATCAATCATCCAGGTACTATATCAACCATCCAGGTAATATATCAACCATCTATATACTATATCAATCATCTAGGTACTATATCAATCATCCAGGTACTATATCAATCATCCAGGTACTATATCAATCATCCAGATACTATTAACCAGGAGAAAGACGATAGGAAATAGACAGAAATAAAGATTGTCACCACAACGATCATCTCCCGCGTGATGCTGGCTGATATATTTATCTATCTTGACTTGCACGGGCATTGCAAAGATATTACCATGTTATTTTCTTTGCTAAGTCTACGAAGACTGAGATAGTTGCTTTGCCAAGTCTACGAAGATTGAGATGATTGGTTCAATGGTAGGCTGAATACCGAGGAAGCTCTTTTATGGGTAATAACAGTTCAGGAAATGATCTCGGGAGTGATCTAGTCGTCAGATCCTCATCATGACACTTTGGACAAGTCTATAGATGTTCCGATTTCATTTTCAGCCAAACACAGAATGAACTATTTAAAACAATTTCCAGATTGAGGTTTTGTGTATTATTTTTGCCTGCATTGTTACGACATTATTCTGACTTGGCTGTCCAACTGCGAAGTATAAAATACAGTTGTGACAATCACAAGCTTAGTTCCAACTTAGCCTTGACAAAGAACACGTACTGCGTTCAGTGACATACACTGAGAAAAGTATTAGACTACAAAGGAAATTAACGACAAATCATATTTTACAGGGAACTGGTCGGGACATTAGTTCAATGACCGCACGCAACTGACTGTAATCTTATATAAACTACGTTTTCTAATCAACTGAAAGTTTATATAAACTTTACTTTATATTGTAAATTCTTGAGACCAGCAGGAATTGAACCAGTCCGTTCTGACGGCACACATTTCCTAGCAACATGAGTAATGTCAAGACATTCAAACTGTGTACTGAAGTCACTTAGAACGGACCAATCGAGACAATGACTATTACAAAAACAACGAACATCCCTTACACGTATTGACGTATCCTCAGTAACAAGAAACATAACATCTGTTGCATTCATTTACCTATGAAAGAAAACGTTTAATCAAAATACACTTTATATTAACAAAAAAATTTATATTGGCTTCAAATTATATCTATATTTTGCGACTTTCACTAATCATAAATTGTATATCGACTACATGTTTAAATTTCCTTCAATTTTCTATAAATTATGACTCTATATTGATTATAATTTCTTAAGTATAATTACTTGTCAGCGTTTATTGATTGCCTATGTTACAATGTAGATTAGATGAAAGTAGTTTGTACTGTTACAATGTAGATTAGATGAAAGTAGTTTGTACTTTTACAATGTGAATTGGATGAAAGTAGTTTGTACTGTTACAATGTGAATTGGATGAAAGTAGTTTGTACTGTTACAATGTTGAATAGATGAAAGTAGTTTGTACTGTTACAATGTTGAATAGATGAAAGTAGTTTGTATTGTTACAATATTGACTGGAAAAAGAAATTTGTACTGTTACAATGTTGAATAGATGAAAGTAGTTTGTATTGTTACAATATTGACTGGAAAAAGAAATTTGTACTGTTACAATGTTGACTGGATGAAAGTAGTTTGTACTGTTACAATGTTGACTGGATGAAAGTAGTTTGTACTGTTGCAATGTGAATTGGATGAAAGTAGTTTGTACTGTTACAATGTTGACTGGATGAAAGTAGTTTGTACTGTTAAAATGTTGACTGGATGAAAGTAGTTTGTACTGTTACAATGTTGACTGGATGAAAGTAGTTTGTACTGTTGCAATGTGAATTGGATGAAAGTAGTTTGTACTGTTGCAATGTTGACTGGATGAAAGTAGTTTGTACTGTTACAATGTTGACTGGAAAAAGAAATTTGTACTGTTACAATGTTGACTGGATGAAAGTAGTTTGTACTGTTACAATGTTGACTGGATGAAAGTAGTTTGTACTGTTACAATATTGACTGGAAAAAGAAATTTGTACTGTTACAATGTTGACTGGATGAAAGTAGTTTGTACTGTTACAATGTTGACTGGATGAAAGTAGTTTGTACTGTTGCAATGTGAATTGGATGAAAGTAGTTTGTACTGTTACAATGTTGACTGGATGAAAGTAGTTTGTACTGTTACAATGTTGAATAGATGAAAGAAGTTTGTATTGTTACAATATTGACTGGAAAAAGAAATTTGTACTGTTACAATGTTGGCTTATCCTACCACAACATTGAACATGAAGATAACACCATAAACAGCGGCTCTCACATTGGCTGATGAAGCAATCAACAACACTCACATTGGCTGATGAAGCAATCAACAACACTGACATTGATTCTGACTCCCTGCGCAAGCTGAACACGATAGGAAAATACTTGATAAAGGAGTGGGTCACTCTTCTCAACCCAAAGTGGATCTACTGTCCAGGCCATGCAGGAGTCAGAAGCAACAACAGGATGATGCATTGGTGGTTAAAGCTATAGTGTATCACAATGTGATGCAAAGAGATAGAGCTGAGTTAATTATGGTAGTTATGTGTACAGTACCAATAAGATGAAGAGGATGCTGAATTGAATTGAATTCATTACAAGAGTTATAAAAAAAAATTCCCGCCTAGCACACATACCAACAATTTTTAACTGTTGGATGGGAATTCCCGAAAGGGTGAACGACAACTCACTGTCCAGTATATTCGGGAATATCTGTTAGATATAATAACAACGCTAGAGCTTCATCCCTCACAGTTCGTGGTCGGGCACAGAATGGGCGGCCGGAACAACAAAGAAACCTGTTGCAAGGACCAGAGATGTGTCCTGATGTCGACGTCTGTTTTGCAGCATTAGACTCTGAACACTATGGGGTCAGAAAACGTGGTCGCCGCGGTGTGAATAACAGAGGGAGGAGAAGGAAGGAATTCATAAGGAAAACCGATAGAATACGGAAACATAACATCAACATTGGATATTGGAACTGCAATAGCGCTAAGCAGCGCGGCCCAGTTCTTGAACGTCTCCTGTATGACTTCTACATCATGTTATTACAGGAGACACAGGCTGAACAGTTGAAATTCATGAACTTCGTGTGTCACGTCAATCATGTAAGCCCAACACACCACGGGGAAGCCATTCTCGTTAGGCAAGGTATACCACACACACTATTGAATTTATCAGCGTGGGATAGAGAGAACAGAGAGCTGCAGGGGGTGCAGATAACATTCCAGAGTAGAAGGTGGAACATCATCAACATCTACATGGGAAATTGCTCCCATATTAAGCCTGACGACTGGGAGTTCATCAGCGAACTTGAGCATCTCCCTGGAGAAATGCTACTGGTTTGTGGAGATTTTAATGCATGCATTGTCTCTTGGGGAAACCCAAACAACAACCATCAAGGACTGGCTTTAAATCAAACGCTACTTGAGACTGATCTAGCTCGTCTGAACTGCATGAACATGACTAGACTAGCAACCAAAGATACAGACTCCGATTCCAACATTGACCTCGCACTGATGTCAGACGAAGAATCGGTCATATGTCAGTCACAATGACATCTCGCAAGTATTGCACATTCACTTGCCATTCTCTGGATTTCTTTATTGTCTATATTGTCACATTTTGTGTCACTCTATTGTCTCTCTGTCACATATCACTAATATTTAATTATCGACGAGTAATATGTCACTAAAAAAACACAAGTAATTGAATCAAATGTCATTACCAATTATTGAATTATCTGCATGCCACATGTCAATAAAATAATTCAGTTATATCAGTCACATGTCATCACCAAGTATTGAATTGCTTTCGTGTCACATGTGACTCAAATAGCTCAAGTATGTCAGTCACTTGTCGTCATTTATTGAATCATCTGTTTGTCACATGGAGTTGTAACTCGAGTTGTATCTACAAATGTGAGAGTTGTATCTACAAATGTGAGAGTTGTATCTACAAATGTGAGAGTTGTAACTCGAGTTGTATCTACAAATGTGAGAGTTGTATCTACAAATGTGAGAGTTGTAACTCGAGTTGTATCTACAAATGTGAGAGTTGTAACTCGAGTTGTATCTACAAATGTGAGAGTTGTATCTACAAATGTGAGAGTTGTAACTCGAGTTGTATCTACAAATGTGAGAGTTGTATCTACAAATGTGAGAGTTGTAACTCGAGTTGTATCTACAAATGTGAGAGTTGTATCTACAAATGTGAGAGTTGTATCTACAAATGTGAGAGTTATAACTCGAGTTGTATCTACAAATGTGAGAGTTGTATCTATAAATGTGAGAGTTGTATCTACAAATGTGAGAGTTGTAACTCGAGTTGTATCTACAAATGTGAGAGTTGTATCTACAAATGTGAGAGTTGTATCTACAAATGTGAGAGTTGTATCTACAAATGTGAGAGTTATAACTCGAGTTGTATCTACAAATGTGAGAGTTGTATCTACAAATGTGAGAGTTGTATCTACAAATGTGAGAGTTGTAACTCGAGTTGTATCTACAAATGTGAGAGTTATATCTACAAATGTGAGAGTTGTAACTCGAGTTGTATCTACAAATGTGAGAGTTGTAACTCGAGTTGTATCTACAAATGTGAGAGTTGTATCTACAAATGTGAGAGTTGTATCTACAAATGTGAGAGTTATAACTCGAGTTGTATCTACAAATGTGAGAGTTGTATCTATAAATGTGAGAGTTGTATCTACAAATGTGAGAGTTGTAACTCGAGTTGTATCTACAAATGTGAGAGTTGTATCTACAAATGTGAGAGTTGTATCTACAAATGTGAGAGTTGTATCTACAAATGTGAGAGTTATAACTCGAGTTGTATCTACAAATGTGAGAGTTGTATCTACAAATGTGAGAGTTGTATCTACAAATGTGAGAGTTGTAACTCGAGTTGTATCTACAAATGTGAGAGTTGTATCTACAAATGTGAGAGTTGTAACTGGAGTTGTATCTACACATATGAGAGTTGTAACTCGAGTTGTATCTGCACATATGAGAGTTGTAACTGGAGTTGTATCTACACATATGAGAGTTGTAACTGGAGTTGTATCTACACATATGAGAGTTGTAACTGGAGTTGTATCTGCACATATGAGAGTTGTAACTGGAGTTGTATCTGCACATATGAGAGTTGTAACTGGAGTTGTATCTACACATATGAGAGTTGTAACTCGAGTTGTATCTACAAATGTGAGAGTTGTAACTGGAGTTGTATCTACAAATGTGAGAGTTGTAACTGGAGTTGTATCTACACATATGAGAGTTGTAACTGGAGTTGTATCTACAAATGTGAGAGTTGTAACTGGAGTTGTATCTGCACATATGAGAGTTGTAACTGGAGTTGTATCTACAAATGTGAGAGTTGTAACTGGAGTTGTATCTACACATATGAGAGTTGTAACTCGAGTTGTATCAACAAATGTGAGAGCTGTATCTACATATGTGAGAGTTGTATCTATAAATGTGAGAGTTGTATCTATAAATGTGAGAGTTATAACTCGAGTTGTATCAACAAATGTGAGAGCTGTATCTACATATGTGAGAGTTGTATCTACAATTGTGAGAGTTGTATCTACAATTGTGAGAGTTGTATCTACAATTGTGAGAGTTGTATCTACAAATGTGAGTTGTACCTACAAATGTGAGAGTTGTAACTCGAGTTGTATCTACAAATGTGAAAGTTGTAACTCGAATTATATCTACAAATGTGAGAGTTGCTATTATGAAAATCTTCCAGTGTAATTCTACAATGTTACATTCAAACAGATTATATCTGAACATGTAGTCTGCCCACTTTTCTCCACACCTGCTCTCGCTTTTCTCCACACCTGTGCTCAATTTTGTCCACATCTGTTCTCACTTTTGATGTCAGATACCACGGTGATCTGAGTGTCCCAGGTCAGAATTTCGTCTGCGCAGACATTACGTCACAGTCGGCAGATCTGTTTGACAAAGATTTAACTTCTGTTAGTCAAGACATCAAAGGCAGTCATTTGCACGATTAAGTCTTACCGCAAAGAGAAGTGTGGATAAAGAATCACGTGGAAGGTCATACAGAGCCTCGCAGCATGCGTGCTGGAACGCGGGGATGGCTGGACATGCACTAAACTGGACAGTGATTGATAAACAAAAACCTGTACAGCAAACAGAAGTGTCGTGACTGGGATATGTCGTTTGGAGATGTGGACATTCTAAAATAGAATCAATAAAACAAACAAACAACGAGACACAGCGACAGACAACGTTTCCACTAAAACATTTATGAGGACGAAAGACCTCAAACGAAACAACCTATTGAAAGTAATAATTCACATACGCTTTCTTATTTCTGACGAAGGCTTTTAGTCGAAACGTCGTCTGTCACTGTATCCCGTTTTTAGTTTGTTTTATTGGCTCATATTGGTAACACCTGTACCTATTTCCTTTAATTCTGAAATATTTCTTGAATTACCCCCCCCCACCAATTTGAGTTTCGTGTGTTTTTCCTGACAATGTAACTGTTTTATATTAAATCTCTGCATTAAAACACAGAGTTGTTTTTATAGTACTAGCATCAGTGGTTGCGGGAAATGTGAATTATTTGTGTAGTACGTGTATCAGTAGAGTTGTTTTTATAGTACTCGCATCAGTGGTTGCGGGAAATGTGAATTATTTGTGTAGTACGTGTATCAGTAGAGTACGTGGTACCTGTATCAGTGGAGTATGTGGTACGAGTACCAGTGGAGTATGTGGTACGTGCATCAGTAATTCAGTGGTATGTTTATGTGGTACGTGTATCAGTGGAGTATGTGGTACGTGTATCAGTGGAGTATGTGGTACGTGTATCAGTGGAGTATGTGGTACGTGTATCAATGGAGTATGTGGTACGTGTATCAGTGGAGTATGTGGTACGTGTATCAGTGGAGTATGTGGTACGTGTATCAGTAGAGTATGTGGTACGTGTATCAGTGGAGTATGTGGTACGTGTATCAGTAGAGTTGTTTATGTGGTACGTGTATCAGTAGAGTTGTTTATGTGGTACGTGTATCAGTAGAGTTGTTGATGTGGTACGTGTATCAGTAGAGTTGTTTATGTGGTACGTGTATCAGTGGAGTTTGTGGTACGTGTATCAGTGGAGTATGTGGTACGTGTATCAGTGGAATATTGGTACGTATATCAGTAGAGTATGTGATACGTGTATCAGTGGAGTTTGTGGTACGTGTATCAGTGGAGTATATGGTACGTGTATCAGTGGAGTAGTGGTACGTGTATCAGTAGAGTATGTGGTACGTGTATCAGTGGAGTATGTGGGACGTGTATCAGTAGAGTTGTTTATGTGGTACGTGTATCAGTAGAGTTGTTTATGTGGTACGTGTATCAGTAGAGTTGTTTATGTGTTACGTGCATCAGTAGAGTTGTTTATGTGTTACGTGTATCAGTAGAGTTGTTTATGTGGTACGTGTATCAGTGGAGTATGTGGTACGTGCATCAGTAGAGTATGTGGTACGTGTATCAGTGGAGTATGTGGTACGTGTATCAGTATAGTTTTTTATGTTGTACGTGTATCAGTAGAGTTGTTTATGTGGTACGTGTATCAGTAGAGTATGTGGTACGTGTATCAGTAGAGTTGTTTATGTGGTACGTGTATCAGTAGAGTTGTTTATGTGGTATGTATATCAGTGGTTGCGGGAAATTTGAAGGAGGGATGATGTTGGAGAGATGGTCGTATCCGAAGTTGATGTTAGGACATGGTGGTATTATGTGTGGAAATGGTGATGTGGCATGTGGTGATATCGGAAGGACATGATGCTGAAAATGTGAAGTGGAAGGTAATGTGGGAAGGTGCTGTGGGAAGGTATTAATATGGGAAGGTGATGATATAGAAAGGTGGTGATTTGGGAAGGTTGTGATGTAAGAAGTTAGTGATATGTCAAGGTGGTGATGTGCAAAGTTGATGTGGGAAGGTGATGTGGGAAGGTAATGATGTGGAAGTTGGTGTTGTGGGAAGGGGGTAATGTGAGCAGTTTATGTGGGAAGATAATGATGCGGGAAGGTGTTGATGTGGGAACGTGATCTGGGAAAGTGATGTGGGAAAGTGGTATGGAAGGTGATGTTGGAAGGTCATGAACGACAAGACGGCATGGATATGACAAACAGTATATTTGTGACTAGAATGTAATACTTCTAAATGAGAAACGTTTCTATTATAGTGAGGTACGCTACGTCCTTCTGAAGATTAGTTTTTTCTACCTACGGCGAGGTATGCCAAGTCCGTCTGAAGAATAGTTTTTCCTACTTACGGCGAGGTATGCCACTCCTTCTGAAGATCAGTTTTTCCTACTTACGGCGAGGTACGCCACTCCTTCTGAAGATTAGTTTTTCCTACTTACGGCGAGGTACGCCACTCCTTCTGAAGATTAGTTTTTCCTACTTACGGCGAGGTACGCCAAGTCCTTCTGAAGATTAGTTTTTTCTACCTACGGCGAGGTATGCCAAGTCCGTCTGAAGAATAGTTTTTCCTACTTACGGCGAGGTATGCCACTCCTTCTGAAGATTAGTTTTTCCTACTTACGGCGAGGTACGCCACTCCTTCTGAAGATTAGTTTTTCCTACTTACGGCGAGGTACGCCACTCCTTCTGAAGATTAGTTTTTCCTACTTACGGCGAGGTACGCCAAGTCCTTCTGAAGATTAGTTTTTCCTACTTACGGCGAGGTATGCCACTCCTTCTGAAGATTAGTTTTTCCTACTTACGGCGAGGTATGCCACTCCTTCTGAAGATTAGTTTTTCCTACTTACGGTGAGATATGCCAAGTGAAGAATAGTTCTTCCACAGATCCCAAACTGCGTCACTCAACGTGGCTGATGCTAAGTATTATTTATTTTGCCTATATTGTTCTTCTTCTTCTTTCTGTCCTCATGTACCTTTTGGTGTTGAGGGGAGAGTGATTGTACGGTCTTTTGCTCTTCTATTTGCCTCTTCTGCTGTTATATTTCCGAGTGTCTCTAATACACTATCTATCCACCTTTTACGAGGGCGTCCAATAGGTCGCCTGTTTTCGTATGGCTATATTGTGTGTCACCAATTAAATAGGGCATTGAGATTGGTTTGTGTGAAATAAGAGCACTCAGAAATAAGATAATATAGTCAGTATGTGTGAGATATGGGCACTTACATCAATCAATAAACCCGTAACCCTTCAGGGTCGTAGGGGTACCACATTGGATACTTCATCACACATAGTCCTCCAGCGAATTCTATCCTCAGCGATTCGGATGAGTGTGGAAATACCTTGTCCTGTCCATTCCTTGATGTTGTTTGTCCATGTCTTTATTTTACCTCCTCTGTTTCTCCCTCCTTCGACAGTTCCCTTTTACCGACACTTACATATAAGGCAATGAAGTTGGTTTGTAAGGTATAGGGAAACTCATACATGGGGGTAATAGATTGGGTATTTGTAGAATAATGTCACTCACAAATACATTACATTTCAAGATGTGTGTGATGAGAAGTGAAAGAATTGAGTGAAAGAATTGAGTGAAAGAATTGAGTGAAAGAATTGAGTGAAAGAATTGAGTGAAAGAATTGAGTGAAAGAATTGAGTGAAAGAATTAGAACAAAAAATTCACTGATTAACATTCTCCATGGGCATGTCCATGTGTGCTGCCGTGTGGTTCCGAAGGGGAACAATGAACAGCAACAGTGCTACATGCAATTCATGTCTTAAGATGCGACGAAGGATATCTTAATTTGGGGTTAGGGGTTTCATTCTATAGAGGAAAAAAGTGATGCAGAAGTCATATACAAGTAGGTTTTGTAGGATCGAAAGACGTAGGTACCGCAGCCGAGATTTTGTTTTTGTTGTTGTTAAGACATGTTATTTATTGTGTTGCGTGATAAAATGATTTCTGGTGCGTCGCTAGGCTTGGTATCTCCGACATCAGCTCCTGTGATTGCTTGGGCGCGACTTGTCCTACTCGATGTAGAGGATGCAAACCAATCTTAATTTTCAACCTCTGTTCGCTGGACTAAGCCCCATCGTCATTTCAAGAAGTTGGCCTCGATGAGGCTCAGTCGAGATATAAACCAAGAATTGTTGCGAATGTAGTCTTGCTAAAGACCTTTTGGTCGAAACTTCGTTTTAGCGAAATCTTACATTAACGTTCCAAACTTTGTTACATAAACCATGACACAAACAATTTCGTTGTCCGGACTACATCCTGCTAATCGACAGGCGTTTTAGATGGAACACATATTATCAGGAAGAGATAGAACAGTGATATAAGTGAAGAGAGACATGAAAAGGTAAGCAGGAGATATCGCAGAAGTAAATTAGAGCTCATACTGAATAACTAGAAGAAAAGATGTTGAGACTTCTAGAGTTGAAGGGCTCGGTAGTGAAGTAGAAATTTATAATATTATAATATTGATATTATAATACACTGAGTAGTGGCAGATTAAGGGAGGTTAGGCGTGGAGTTGACTACTCTATGTAGTAGATGCTCATAGTGACCGAAAAGATTGCTATGAAGATCAGCAGAATTTGTGTAGCAGAATAGACACGTCATTAATTGCTGTGTAGTAACACAGATGCGTCATCAGTAGTTGTGTATTATCTGTTTAGAAGCGTTATCATGTGCTGTGTAGTATCAGTATAGACGCGTCATTATTTATTGTGTAGTAGCATAAAACATAATCAGTTGTTGTAGCATAGACTATGATCAATTGTGTATTGGCATATGCACATCATTAATTGTTGTGTAGTAGCATAGACAAGACATCATTTGTGTAGTAGCAGCATAGACACGCCATCAGTTGATGTGCAGCATCAGGATGCCAAGATGACATAAAACAAACCGCTGTTTATATCATCAATATTGAACTGGGTTATTAGCAATTGGTCACAGAAGAAGAGGAAGAATTTATAAAACGGACATGAAGGAGTGCTAAGACAAAGCCCGAGAAGATGAAAGAGAAGGTAAAAAGTTGAAAATTAGAACTGAATAATCATTGGAAAATAAAAGAACATTGACAACTGACTACTAGAACGAACGAAAATAGAAGAAGAGGAAGACACGAACAAAATAGATTAAGGACGGATGTCTAAACTTTGATGTTCCTGATTAGCTGTTTGACTAGGCTGCCTTAAGTCAAGCAGCCTAGATTTCCCTGCAACTAATTCCACCAATAAAAACTGGTCATAACGTTAGCCGTTGTCCTCACGTCCAGGCCGAGCTATATAAACTGTATGGTGAGTTTTCTCCATCAGTCACAAACTGTGTCTGTTCTAATACAAGTACAGACAGATAATCAGAGAAACGTTGCAAGAGAAGAACCACTGATTTATCTTGAGACCATGCGTTATTTAACACAATCATTCGTGTTTCTGTCTTTACTCTGTGAGTATTGATTGTATAAGCTAATATACTCTTCTCTGGGAGTATTGATTGTATAAGCAAATATATCTTCTCTGTAAGTATATATTTGGTAATGGGGTACTAAAATCTGTGTAAGTATAGATTGTAATTTTAACTGTTATCTTCTCTGTAAGTATTGATTGTATAATATATTAAACACTTCTCTGTAAGTATTGATTGTATAATATATTAAACACTTCTCTGTAAGGATTGATTGTATAATATACAGCTATCTTCTCTGTAAATGTTGATTGAATAATCTACTGCTATCTTTTCTGTAAGTATTGATTGTATAATCTATTCAACACTTCTCGTTAAGTAGTGACTGCATACTCTAATAATCTTCTAGAGTACTAGCTCAATAATGTACTATCTTTTCTGTAAGCATTAAATAGTCTAAAATATTATACAATCTAGTTTCCTTAAGTATTGAGTATACAGTCTACAAATGTCCTTAAGTATTGAGTATACAGTCGACAAATGTCCTTAAGTATTGAGTATACAGTCTACAAATGTCCTTAAGTATTGTAAACACAATCTACAACTCTCTGTTCAGTAAGTAGTGGTAGCATATTATGCTGTCTCTTTGTTAAATATTGATATTACGATCTCTTTTTCTCTTCTCATAAATACTAATTTTAACGAAATTATGTCAGATTTTCTCTCATTATATTGATTGCTTAAACTATTCATATTTTCTCTCATTATATTGATTGCTTAAATTATGTCATATTTTCTCTCATTATATTGATTGCTTAAACTATTCATATTTTCTCTCATTATATTGATTTCTTAAACTATTCATATTTTCTCTCATTATATTGATTGCTTAAACTATTTACATTTCTCGATAGATTTTTCAAACATATTATTAAATAAGACTCTTCGTCCGTGATGATTGTTTGAATAAACTCTCAATGAAAGAGCACAGATGTATCGTGTCAATTTGTCGGAGATTGAATACTTTGTACTACATTGTACAATCTTTGCCCTTATGGGTATAGTACATCCGTTTTCAGCATGCTTGCGATTCGAATGGGATTGCCTATGATTTCAATTTTTCAACAGTAGTGGAATGTGTATCACCTCTATCATATGCCAGTTTTACCACCCACTTTGGTATTAGATTTCGAAGACCAATATTTTCCTTACAGTTTCCGAGTTGGAAATGGTAGGTAGAGAGTTTGACTTGGGTTGACTACGTCTATCTCGCTCATGGGTTTTTTAGCAGCCAGAGAATTCATCTATAAATAAAGGGTCCATTTCCCTCCTGTGTCCGCGGATACAAAATCTGCTATCATCTGAGAAACCGATTTCGACATAGTAAACGCTCGACAGTAGAGTCGAATTAAGGTTGATATGCCTTAGCAGCGGTTTCTTTCTTAGATATTGTGAGACCTCTGAACAAGTCTAAGTTTCTAAACACATTTCTTACCGTGAACTAGAATGATTTGCCTTCTCGCAATTTGATGATTAACACCACGTACTTGGATGGCACTATGTCACTTCTCGCAATTTGATGATTAACACCACGTACTGGGATAGAACTATGTCACTTCTCGCAATTTGATGATTAACACCACGTACTGGGATAGAACTATGTCACTTCTCGCAATTTGATGATTGACACCACGTACTGGGATAGAACTATGTCACTTCTCGCAATTTGATGACTGACACGTGTTTCTGAATGAAAACCCATAGCGTGTTCTCAACAGGAACACTGCTTTTTGCTAGAGTTTCTGAATTTTGTTGTTTCGAGAATACAGACACTTGCACTAATCGATGCCCTCTAGCACTGTATTGTTTTCACCGCAGACGTTGTATTCAGTAAATGGGTCTTACTTCACCGGAGACAAATTCATAGATGTCTCAATTCACAATTGTGATCCGTGAGTGATGACAACCTAGATGTCCAGGTCAGATGTATTTTCTTTAACGATGCTGCGATAAGTGTACATTATGTGGACCAAGAGATTATTTGACCAGGTGTAATTAAGTTTCATTTAGTCCAGTCTAACAGCCAGGAGTAGATTCCCAGTGTTTCGCAAGAGCTTTGAAACTACCGATGATCGAGATGGACCACGATGAGTGGGTTTTATGTTCTTTACTATCTGATAACTCAGAAATAATATGAAACCAGTGCGACACCTTATTCATCCCCATATGATTTTATGACGTAGTCTCCTACATTTCTATTTATTTGCTGGTGTTACGAGACCAGGCAAAATTGTCTCATTTTCTTTGTCTTTTTAGTGTTTTTCCTTTCGAATTATATTTATTTTCATCTTTTAAGTTTTAATTTTTGCTTTAATATACATATTTTAACTTGTTCATGTACGTTATTTCCTTAGTTATTTTAGTTTGTATTGTTGTGTGACTTGTTTCATAGCAATTGTTAAATGAAGTCCGGTTAGAAGATACGTTAATTTTGATATATTTTACCAAGAAAATCTACAATTTTATTATTTTACTATTACTAGTTTATCTGTTATTTATTTATTAATTAAACATTTCTCTCTTTATTATTATGTCAGCCACAGAAATTGATCTGAAGATATTATTTTTCTTTTCTGAAGATTCTAGTCTTGCCCAGGCTACAGACTTTGATTATGATTGTACGGGACTGCCTGAAAGTTTCCTTTACTGGTGGGCCTGCGGATCGTACGGTATCTGCAAAGGTGGACGATATGCTCAGATCGATTGTGTCAACGGTACAAGCTATGATAGACGAGCCGGTGACTGCGTTCAGTAAGATCGTAGACCTGTTTGTGTCAGCAACTACAATTTTTTTTTACATTTTTTTGCTAGATTTGTTCCTTGCTAGACTGTTCCTTCCTAAATTTGTTCGTTGCTAGATTAGTTCATTGCTAGATTTGTTCCTTGCTAGACTGTTCCTTCCTAAATTTGTTCGTTGCTAGATTAGTTCATTGCTAGATTTGCTCCCAGCTAGATTTGTTCTATGCTAGATGTAGTATTTGCTAGATTTGCTCCCAGCTAGATTTGTTCTATGCTAGATGTAGTATTTGCTAGATTTGTTTCTTAGTAAATGTGTTTCTTGCTATATTTGTTTCTCACTAGATTAACTACTTGTTAGATGTGTTCTTTGCTAGATTTGCTCCCAGCTAGATTTGTTCTTTGCAAGATTAGTTTTTTGCTATGTATTTTTCTATATCTGTTCTTTGCTGGATTTGTTCTTAGCTAGATTTCTACATTGCTAGATATGTTTTTTCAAGATTAGTTCCTTGCTAGATGTTTTCCTTGTGGTATTTATTCGTTGCTATATTATTTCATTACTAGATTTGTTGTGTGCACGAAGAATTCCTTGCTATATTCATTCCTTTCTAGATGAGTTCCTTGCTAGATGCATTCCCTGTTAGATTTGATCTTTGCTAGATTTGTTCTTTGCTAGATAAGTTCCTTGCTAGATTTGTTCGTTGCTAGATTTGTTCGTTGCTAGATTTCTGTGCTAGATGTGTTCTTTGCTAGATTTGTTTATTACTAGATGTGTTCCTTGCTATATTTGTTCCTTGCTAGATTAGTTCCTTGCTAGATGTGTTCTTTGCTAAACTTGTTCCCAAATAGATTTTTCTTTGCTAAATTAGTTTTCTGCTACATGATTTTGCTAGATCTATTCTGTTCCAGATTTGTTTTTTTGCTAGATTTATTCTTAGCTTACTTTCTTTGTTGCTAGATTTGTTCCTGGTTAGATTTGATTCCTTATAAATTTTTCCTTGCTAGATTTATTCTTTGTTATATTAGTTCCTTGCTAGACTTGTTAGTAGCTAGTTTATGATTAGTGCCTTGTTAAATTTATTTGCTGTTAGATATATTCTGTGCTAAATTTGTGTTTTGCTATATTTATCGCTAGATTTCTTACTTGCTGAATTATTTTTGGGAAAGATTAGTTCTTTGCTGAATTTGTTCCTTGCTAGATTTATTCCTTGTTAGATATGTCCATTGTTAGATTTGTTACTTTTTAGATTTGTTATTTGTTAGATTTTTTCCTTGTTAGATTTGTTCCTTGTTAGATTTGTTCTTTGTTAGATTTGTTCTTTGTTAGATTTGTTCCTTACTTGAGACACAGATTTTGTCACTCTCATCAATCTTGTTCATCAATCATATCTGTTTCTTTGTCACGCTGTTTTCTTGTCATATTTGTACCGAATCACGATTGCCTCGTGTTTGACCCTTCCAGTATTATATCTGCATATTGTTCTATACGTCTCGCACCATGTCTGTCTCTTGTCTGATATGTTCTTTTGTCTGTCTATACCCTTGTTGCAGTGTACACACATGTGTTGATATCGGCTCTCTCTGTCTGCAGTAACAGTCAATCGGTGACATATCCCTGTAACTCCGTCCCAGAGGATTGCCTTATTTACTCAGGTCCGGGACACAGGTATCCTGACAGAAATCCAGACCCAGTAGAAGCGTTGCCCACCTGTACATTCTACTACACCTGCGCATATGGTAGATATCTAGGTCATCAAAGGTGTCCTGAAGGTCAGTGCTGCTACATCGTTAATTTCAAATACTTTCTTTTATTTTGCCTGTCTCATTTGTCTGACTACTTGTCTGTCTCAATCTCTTGACTGTCAGTCTCATTTTTCGGACTAATTGTCTGTCTCATTCTTCTGACTGCTTGTCTCATTTGTCTGACTACTTGTCTGTCTCATTTGTCTGACTGCTTGTCTCATTTGTCTGACTACTTGTCTGTCTCATTTGTCTGACTACTTGTCTGTCTCATTTGTCTGACTACTTGTTTGTCTCATTCTCCTGACAGTCTGTCTCATTTATCTGACTACTTGTCTGTCTCATTTGTCTGACTACTTGTCTGTCTCATTTGTCTGACTACTTGTCTGTCTCATTTGTCTGACTACTTGTCTGTCTCATTTGTCTGACTACTTGTCTATCTCTTCTGTATGATTAATCTTCGGTTAATTTTCGGATATTGTTCGCGACCTCTTGCCCGCCCACGATCGTGGACTCAACGTTACGAGTCACAAAGACATGCAGGACAGTATGTGCCTCTTTTCTTTGGCATTCGATGCCTTTGTACTCACCATCAGCATCACTACAAAATTAGTATCAACCAGCGCCAGGTGTCCCCTACACAGAACCAGTAATCACAGCATAGGAACAGAAACGTAATACTACCAATAAGTTTGTATATCACGGTAGCACCTTAACCGCAAACTGCGACAATTTACAAGGATGTTGCCCTGCGTGTTGCTCGTGTCAGTGCGGAATTCGAGAGCCTTCGTGCCAAAGTCTGGGTAATGAGTGGTCTCAGTTTGACAACAAAGTTGGACGTCTACAGTGCAGTGGTTCTACCAACACTGCTATATGCTGCGTCATCCTGGACTGTCTATGCGAGACAGCTCGACAGCTTGACTCTTTCCATCTTCATTGCAAGAGAAACCTTATGGAAGTACGTTGGCAGGACCAATTACCAGACATGGAAATCCTTCAAAAGTCACGTATGCAAAGCATCATGCTATGTTTCAAAGTCCCACCTTCACTGGACCGGCTACATCGTCAGTATGCCAGACAAGTGCCTTCCAAGCAGATTATTCTATGGGATCCTCTGCATTCCCGCAAGCACTGCAATAGATCCTCCTGGCACGAATCGGACTCATCAGAAACTACGATCTCACAATCCCAGAGCAACATAAACAGTCACAGATGTTTTTTTTTTTTTTACTTGTTCATCACAATATATAGTGTGTTTCATGTCATGCTCATCTTTGCTTCCGAAGGAGGAACACCATTATCATCAATTTTCTGTCACGTCTGTCGGACAAATTTTCGATCGCGTCTTTCTGACTGATTGTCTGTCTCGTCTTTCTGACTGATTGTCTGTCTCGTCTTTCTGACTGATTTTCTGTCTCGTCTTTCTCTGACTGATTGTCTGTCTCGTCTTTCTGACTAATTGTCTGTCTCGTCTTTCTGACTGATTGTCTGTCTCGTCTTTCTGACTAATTGTCTGTCTCGTCTTTCTGACTGATTGTCTGTCTCGTCATTCTGAATGATTGTCTGTCTCGTCTTTCTGACTGATTGTCAGTCTCGTCTTTCTGACTGATTGTCTGTCTCGTCTTTCTGACTAATTGTCTGTCTCGTGTTTCTGACTAATTGTCTGTCTCGTCTTTCTGACTAATTGTCTGTCTCGTCTTTCTGATTGTCTGTCTCGTCATTCTGACTGATTGTCTGTCTCGTCTTTCTGACTAATTGTCTGTCTCGTCTTTCTGACTGATTGTCTGTCTCGTCTTTCTGACTGATTGTCTGTCTCGTCATTCTGATTGTCTGTCTCGTCTTTCTGATTGTCTGTCTCGTCATTCTGACTGATTGTCTGTCTCGTCTTTCTGACTAATTGTCTGTCTCGTCTTTCTGACTGATTGTCTGTCTCGTCTTTCTGACTGATTGTCTGTCTCGTCATTCTGATTGTCTGTCTCGTCTTTCTTATTGTCTGTCTCGACTTTCTGACTGATTGTCTGTCGTCTTTCTGATTTTCTGTCTCGTCTTTCTGACTGATTGTCTGTCTCGTCTTTCTGACTAATTTTCGATTCCATCTGCCATGCTAATTTTCTGTGTCGTCTGTCTAACTTATGGTTTGCTTCGTATGTCTGATTAACGTATTTTCTGCCTAATTTCGTGATACTGTATACCTGTCTGTCATTGCGGTCTTACTAGAGTAATATTTTTATTTTGGAAGTGCTATTATCTGTGATATGCTCCAACACCTCCTGTGTGTCTCCGTTGTCCTTCACCCCCATCTGTCATGTCAGCCTCATTCTCTGTCTGACCTCTTTCACGTTTTGTGTTGTTTCGTTCCTGTCATTCCAGATCGGCAGACGTTTTGAGAGGCTGTGATGCTTGTAAAATCCTGCCCAGGATATGTTGCTTGATGATGATGGCTCCTGCCATGCTCTGTGTCATTTCTTTGGCATTTTGCGTTTATGGTTCCTGTCATGCAGCATGTGATCTATCTCACGCTCTTTCTGTTCAATTCGACTCACTTCCTATATGTATATTTCTGAAACATGAGTCTTCTGGAGGTTGGAAGGGGGGGGGGCACTACCGACCACTATCAAGAACGTCCACCGGTGGCAGATAGTGGAAAAGCTTCAAGATATAGAGGCCAGCTATGACATAAGCTAGAATTTTTCTGGACGAATATGCAGTTACTGATCAAAGCGGTGTTGTTGCTTACCAGGACGGGGATCTAATAGCTCCACTTAAATACCCCATGTGTCCAGCAACGGTAGCATCAAGTGAGTGTGAGCCGTTATAAGCTCATGTTGCTTATGTTATGGGGTCACTGTCACCACTCCAGGAACGTGCAGGAGGTGGGTAGGAATATGGGGTTAGGCAACATTAGAGGGTTGGGTAGGGTAAGGGGAATTATGGATATTGGAACGAGAGAGGAATACTCTTAAATCACAATATCCTTGAGTGTTAAGTGCATTAGAACACAAGAAATAGAGCACAGAAGAAGGATAATGTATCCCTGACAAAAAAGTATCCTAGGAGAGGGAGACTCTGACTTCAAACCCCGGATGGTGCTCGTTAACCCTGGTAGGCGAATTGTGTAGGAGAAGGAAAACTCCAAAATGAAACCTCCACTGCCCCGTGGACAATGTTTGGATGGGTAAAGGCTAGGAAAACACATACTGACCCAAAAGTAAGATGGAAGATGGAGACACTGGACCGAAAGGTACACAATAGTCCAGCAAGGCTATGACTGCTAAGGCTGAAAACCAAAGTAGCACGCAATGACTTCACGTATTAAATAAAAAGTTGCAAAAGATTCGTCTTTGTGCTTCCTCTGTGGAATTCCGTCTTGCGGATGAAGTGCCGGGCTCTAATCCTCGAAGGAGCCAACCATCAGCGATTGGAGGTACCTGTGTCTCAATTTGTGCAGGCAGAAAAAGAGATCAGAGGAAAACAACTACTGGTTAAAAAACACACATATAATGATCATGATGCAACTCCAAAGACAAGAATAGGCACATTATAATATTTATAATATATTATAAATATACGAAAACTATTACAATAGAATACAGAAGGTGTCTACAATAAAAAGACTGCACCTGCAAATCGATTACACAAAGAAGAAAAAAACGGATGATTTACATATACAGTATCCAGTCGCTAGAAGTCCATAGGAAGAAACAATTAGTTCAGAGCTTTCAATTAGTTCAGAGCTTTCAATTATTTCAGAGCTTTCAATTAGTTCAGAGCTTTCAATTAGTTCAGAGCTTTCAATTACTTCAGAGCTTTCAATTAGTTCAGAGCTTTCAATTAGTTCAGAGCTTTCAATTAGTTCAGAGCTTTCAATTAGTTCAGAGCTTTCAGTTACTTCAGAGCTTTCAATTAGTTCAGAGCTTTCAATTAGTTCAGAGCTTTCAATTACTTCAGAGCTTTCAATTAGTTCAGAGCTTTCAATTAGTTCAGAGCTTTCAATTAGTTCAGAGCTTTCAATTAGTTCAGAGCTTTCAATTAGTTCAGAGCTTTCAATTAGTTCAGAGCTTTCAATTAGTTCAGAGCTTTCAATTAGTTCAGAGCTTTCAATTAGTTCAGAGCTTTCAATTAGTTCAGAGCTTTCAATTAGTTCAGAGCTTTCAATTAGTTCAGAGCTTTCAATTAGTTCAGAGCTTTCAATTAGTTCAGAGCTTTCAATTAGTTCAGAGCTTTCAATGATCTTGCTAGTCTCATTCTCTGTCTGACCAGTTCATGTTTTGTGTTGTCTCGTTCCTGTCAGTCAATATTGGCTCACGATCCGAACGTTTCGAGAGGCTGTGATGCCTGTAACATAGGAGGTAATCTAATTGCAGAGCTTCCAGTGGTAAGACCTCCATAGTGCTTTTAAGACATTTCCATGGGGCCTTTCAAAGGAAACATATAACAATTTAAAAAAAACCACAATACCATACAAATAATCAAAACTAGAATTCCTTGGACATGTTTTTCTCATTCCAGGTTTGAATATTTTTATGGTTTTGTGGTTTTAAAAAAAAATTGTTATGTGTTTCTTGAGAAAGGTCCCCGTTTGACCGTAAAGTGGAAAATTGTCCTTGTTCTTTGTTTTATTGTGAGTTATTTATTTTTAACATTGATATGATTTTATAGTAAACTTTATACTTTATTTAGTATTTATCACTTCTAGTCACTGCAGCGTACATAGGAATCCCCGTGCTATTGCCCGCCACCAATTGCCTACTAGATATGCCCAACTTCTCTATGGCTTCAGGCTTGCAACCAAATAATGGATACACGGCACAAAATAACAATTAAAACATGGATACATGTTATTGACAAAACGAAAAGACATGAAGAGGTCGATTGCTTGTTTCTTTATCTTCTGCTTTTTATTGCCAAACTTTTGCAGATTAGCAGAATGTAATTCGGAGAATGTGTTGTGTCATGGTTTACAGCTCTGCTGTGATCCCTGCGTAAATTCAACCTGATGCTTTCGACTTCAGCATCGTCCATGGATAACTTTGATATAGGATAGAATCGCTCCTGAAAACTCACCAAACACCCCTTACAATATGTATAGCAGGTAACAGCGACGCTAGTATCTTTATCCCTATTCGTGCACCCGATCCACAAGCGACTGTTTGTTTTGCCTCCAAGTAATGAGGCCCAATGAAAAATATGCAATCTGTATTATGCTGACTGTAACAATATACGAAAGACCGAAACACAATTTATAAATACAATTTGACACACCACATCTGCGTAACTGCCATACTGTTTCTATGACAAGCGGAAACCTTACATAATCATGCAACATATCATATCAATTCTATGACAGCCCGACAGCCCACATAATCATGTTCCACATGATATCAATTCTATGACAGCCCGACAGCCCACATAATCATGTTCCACATGATATCAATTCTATGACAGCCCTACAGCCCACATAATCATGTTCCACATGATATCAATTCTATGACAGCCTGACACCTCACATAATCATGTTCCACATGATATCAATTCTATGACAGCCTGACAGCTCACATAATCATGCAACAAATGATATAAATTCTATGACAGCCTGACATCAAATATAATCGCGCCGTGGGTTGCCGGGGCCCGAAAGGGGAGCATAAAAAATAGCAACACTGTTTACCTTCCATTCATGTCATAAGAGGCGACTAAGGAGGTTATGGGATGGAGTTGGCTGTCCATCCCATATAGGGTCAGTGACCCAAAGCCATGATGAAGTTGGATGTGTCAGGCCGAAAGGCGCAGATATCGCGTCAATTCTGTAAACCATGACACAACGCATTTCGTTCTCCGGACTACATCCTGCTATTCTGCATGAGTTTGAGAACGAACGCAGAAGAAGAAGAAGAAACATAATCGTGTAACATCAATTATATGACAGCCTGACAACTCATATAGTCATGTAACATCAATTATATGACAGCCTGACAACTCACATAGTCATGTAACATCAATTATATG
This sequence comes from Meghimatium bilineatum, assembly GCA_034231615.1. NCBI lineage: Eukaryota > Metazoa > Mollusca > Gastropoda > Stylommatophora > Philomycidae > Meghimatium > Meghimatium bilineatum. The sequence goes on from CM067309.1 coordinate 24,924,222, forward strand.
ACAGCCTGACAACTCACATAGTCATGTAACATCAATTATATGACAGCCTGACAACTCATATAGTCATGTAACATCAATTATATGACAGCCTGACAACTCACATAGTCATGTAACATCAATTCTTCAATATCCTGACATCTCAAAAGATCATGCGACATACAGTAGGTAGACAATGGAGAAATATTTCACACCTTCATACACGGCAATAGAAATGCTTAAGCATTGTTTGATATGTGTATTTCCCACTTGGCGACCGATAACGACGATATATTTCTATGTTTTATTAGGTACAGTTTACGATGAACCCCAACAGAGATGTCTTCCTCCCCCGCAAGTATCGCCGCCTTGCGGTACTCTTATAGGTGTAAGTTAAATGTCCTTTACATAAACCGCTAATTTGATGTTTATGAACATGTTGTTTTTGTTCATCTGTTGTTAAAGCGTTCATTGTTATTTACTCTGTGAATGTGTTGTTTGATTCATCTATTGTTGAAGAGTTTCAATGTTGTTTTTATGTGAACATGTTGCTTGGTTCATCTATTGCTGAAGAGTTTCAATGTTGGTTTTCCTTGAATGTATTATTTCAGTTTCATATACTGTTGAAGATTTCAATGTGACCATTATGTGAACAATTTTATTTTGTTCATCTATTGTTGAAGATTTTCAATGTTGTTCCTCTGTGAACTTGTTGTTTTGGTTTCTTTGAAGTGTATCAATATTGTTTTCAATTTTTAATTCTCACTAAATACACATCAATTCTATGTATTACTTTCTGAAATAGCTTGCAGTGAATATAAATAATAGTCAAAGAATATCCTGTATCTTAAGTCACTATTCAACAACTGCTAAAATATTAGGATCCACAAATAGAGAAGCATGGACAACGTGAAAAGACCAACGTTTCCGACTTATCCCATCGATTTTATTGTGTCATACCAAGAACATGCAGATCAACTGTGAAATACTAGTGGACTAAATTCGATCCGCCAAGCTATTTTTTAATGGACCACAATGCTGATTTAAAATGATTAAATGTACGGACCACTGAACTCAGAAAATATCAGAGATAACACAAACTATCTCAGCCAAACTATAAAACACAAGGCAGCGCAGTGACTAGAAGGAAATTATTAAGTTAAACCAATACAACGAAAATTACAAGCTGAAAACAGAGTTCCTCGCCGCCAGCTTTCTTTTGATGTCAAACACTGGAGACTTAAACGGCAAGCCTTTTGTGATAGAAAATGTGTTTGGCTCATGGCGACAGCGACTCTTTGTCATGTATTAAAACTTCAGACAACTTAATTAACTTCAAAGAGTTAGCAAAAAATAGTATTTCACCATCAATTACGAGAAAGAGACCCAATCTGGTCCGTGGTCCAAACATGTTGTCCGTCACTGATATAGATTCAGGTTATCTGGTTCGTATGCTAAATCATAGCCTGCCAAAGATACTTGTTTACTACTTTTAATTAAGGCTTACTAGCCATCTACGAACGTATAGACAAGGACACAACTGTAACTGAATTTCAAAAGTGGATGTAGCAAATGGTCATCATCATCATCATCATGTGATGAACGAAAAACAATGAGTTATTCTCTTTGGCAGAATATACTACGGGGATATTTGACACGTCACGGCAAAAGATTATTCTTGATTACCATGTAGCATCACAATATTAGGGATATTCCAGCCAATACTCAGTGCGCCGGTCCAGCATCCATCTAAGTGTATATAAGGGGTAGCGCGCAGCGCAGTGGTTAGCACACTGGCTTTGCGTATGGGTGGTCCTGTGTTCATTCCTCAATTGAGAAAGAAATGGTGTTCAGTTTGAAACGACTCCGGGTTTGAGCCAGCCGGAATTGGGCACCGCATTAATTTAGGATGTAAATAATACTGCTAGGGAGAGGAGATGGCTACTACTTTCATATAGCAGAGTCACTGATATATGCGATTGCTACCATTTCACACCCCTACGGCATTACTACATGCTACGGGCTAACTTTACTTTTTTTAATTTACTATATAAGCTCAGTGTTACAACAGACATGATCTGTCTACGTAGAATTCTTGGAGTAACAATATAAGATAGAATCAGAAACGATAACATCAGACGACTAACAAACACAATGATAATCCTGGATTACTCCAGAAGACAGCAGATTAAGTAGTTTTCATACGCTTCCAGACTACCATCAGAAAGTACCCTTAAAAAGCTTTACTACGCAGACACGGTGGATACAAAGCCAGTGGCAGACTGTGCAAAATATGGATTACAGAAGTAAAAGAATCAGCGAAAACAAATATATATGAGCCATTTCCTCTTCTACCCTTGACTCTACAAGACATAAAGGGGTATAAAGCGAAAGGAAAGAAAGAAGATACTCTCAGTGTACCAGTTTGTTGTGCGTTCCTCAGATCTTTCTATAGAGGAGTCACTTTATTCCATCTCCCTTGGTCACTCCCATTTCTATAATTTTCTGAATATAAACATTCTCTCGGTCAGTCTTTTCATGACTTTGATGTGCATTCATAACTGTCCTAATTAACTCAACTGTCTCTTCTTATCACTGAGCCATCCACTATAACAGTGCTCGCCAATATGTCAGTTCTATCTTTTTGCTTTGTGATATCCATGTGATACTGTAGATCTTACAGATAACAGTAACCAGCTTTTTTCTGATCTTGAAATTTTCTAGTATAAACATCGTGCTCTTGAATGTCTAATATAATGAAACATTCGGGAAGAGTTTACAGTTTGTCTGCAACAGTTGATTGTAAACATATACTGTCGGGACTTTGAATTAAAATGTGTTTTTTAAGCTTTAGCGTTAATATAAGACATGTAGGATTATTGTAAAATCATTGCCTTCTAAAACGGACTAAATTGACTTCAGTTATTCTCAATGCTGCGTATACTGCTGTATATAATTTGTGTCAATATATGCTGTTGAAGAATATATATGACAATCACGAACAATTCGAATGAACCATTCTCCAAGTAGCCAACATTGTCTTATATTGAACATTGATCACGTTTTTACCGTGACCCAATGGTCAACATAATATATAGGAGACCACAGTGACGAGCAATAAGGTAGACCGATTTCTATTACTGTCAGTATCCCACAAACTAGCGGATGTTTACATTGTACTGTTAGAGCTGTGTATGTGTCGACGGACGTGTAGAAACAGGCGTATTAATTTGAAACCGTAGTTATTTGATATATTATATATAAACATGTACCGCAATAATGTGACCATTCATAGATATACGAGAACACACACACAACAAGTACACACACACACACACATTCCTCGCTGCTCTCACACATCATTTAATACCGACAGACACTTGGACATATATGCATACACGCATATAAACCTACTCGCATAGATAACTTAGCACACACATTTAATGACACACACACACATATATACACGCACATAGACCTACTCGCATAGATCACTACATACACACACACATTTAATGACATACACACATATATACACGCACATAGACCTACTCGCATAGATCACTACATACACACACATTTAATGACACACACACACATATATACACGCACATAAACCTACTAGCATAGATAACTTCGCACACACATTTAATGACACACACACACATATATACACGCACATAAACCTACTAGCATAGATAACTTCGCACACACATTTAATGACACACACACATATATACACGCACATAAACCTACTCGCATAGATAACTTCGCACACACATTTAATGACACACACACATATATACACGCACATAAACATACTCGCATAGATCACTTCGCACACACATTTAATGACACACACACACATAATGAGAGCCGCGTTAACGCAGTGGTTAGCGCACTGGCTTCGCATATGAGTGGTCCTTGGTTCATTCCCCAGCTGAGGCGGAAATGTTTTCAGATCGCAACGGCTCCCAGGTCGACCCAGCCTTAAATGGGTACCGGATTAATCCGGGAAGTAAAGACTGCGAGGGAGAGGAGATGGCTACCGCCCTCATTTGCAGAGCCTGTGAAATGTGAGATCGCTAACATCTCACACCCCTACGGCATTAATAAATGCTATGGGTTACTTTACTTTTTTTTTTTTACACACACGCACATAAACCTACTCGCATAGAACACTTCGCACACACATTTAATGACACACACACACGCGCCTGGTGTCAAAGACACGTAGAAACATTAGTTCTCAACATGTGCCATATATGTCCCTCCATACATACACACAGAAACACTCACTCACTCACACACATATATATGTATATAGGGAGCACGTAGACTTTCATTCGTGGGTGGAGGACAGACGAGGAGATATATTTTAAAATTGTATGACAATATTGTTTAGCTACTTGAACGATTGACAAGAATACTTATGGTGATAAAGCTTAAAAAAGGTTTGATACCATATGAAGGTTCTCAATATCGATAAATAACAGAGAACTATAACAAACTACCAGTTTCGAATACCTTGACTCTCTTATATTAAACTGGAAATTGATATGAAGAAGTCAGATTGCAGTTAGTCTCTGTATCAAATAAACTGATAGAAATGACAAACTATGGGTAGGAACAGCAAAATAACAAAACTAACTTTTCATAGACCCTGCATATTCCCGGTTGCAATATATGGATGTGAATCTTGGAAAATCACATATAAATTGAGAAACATTATTGCAACATCTCAAATAAAATAGTACAGAATAATCCTCAGAATATGATGGTGCAATATCATAGATCCCCAATATGGACAATCTGATAGACCTGAACGTGATAGACGGCTAAACAACAAGTAAATTACTTGAGTAATTACTTGAATGCTCTCAAGTAAATTACAACATATTGGCATTATCAAACATGACAACCTAAAAAAAAACTGTAATGGAAAGGATGATGTTACGACATCGACTAAAGGTAGATTGCAAAGATGAACGCAAGATATCAAAGACCAACTCAACATGACATTCACCGAAGCTGGAAGAGTAACTAAAGATCGGCAGAAGTTTAAAAAAACTGTGATGATTACTATATTCTACTCAGGATATTGTCTGCTAGTGATGGTTTTAAAAAAAAAAATAATGTCAATGAGCTATTAATCTCTAGGGGAAACATGGAAGAACATATGTCCCAAATTGTGATCCAGGTAAAAACAAAAGAGTGAGAACCATTTTTTAGAAGACCCAAGACTTCCCAAGAATCGACAGCTCCTATAAATACTCGCAAACGACATGTCAGACACGAGTTCTTTTCTGTTGGGACATTAAGAAGACATCTTTAGGGATGGACAGACTACTCACGGAGAGACACGGGTATGCATGACGATAGGTTAACGATATACCAAGAGTAACTACCGAAAACTAGCAACGAAACACATGGAGAGACAACGTTTTTATTAAAATACTTCATCAGTAAAAAAAGGAGTTTAGCAGGAACGAACTTAAATATACATAATTGTCACTATTATATATAGCTAGTTACCACTATTATATATAGCTAGTTACCACTATTATATATAGCTAGTTACCACTATTATATATAGCTAGTTACCACTATTATATATAGCTAATTGCCACTATTATATATAGCTAATTGCCACTATTAAAAGGTTGGTAAATGCTGAGGCTTAGACAAACAAAAGGATTGTGCATAAACAAGAAGAACGAAATTAGGTGTACATGTACATACATGTATATATGCATGTGTGTGTGTGTGTGTGTGTTGGAGAAAGACAATTGGACAAGAGTGAACATATGTTAATTATTGAATAAAAAGACCAATCCAGATCGTTGTAACTGGATTACCAGAACCGCGACCTCACTATTTTCTATTTTTGTAAAGCCTACTATCCAAATTGGACCAATGTCCGAGGTTGAAAGAAGCGTACCTCACCAAATGGGAGTACATTTTACTGAACCAAACAAAGACAGGTAACATACACGATAAATTGGGGAGAGAGAAGACAGGAGGATATAGACGTATAGAAGAGAAATGGATAGAAAGATGTGGACAAGAGAATGAATATATACCAAGCATAAATGTGTAATTTTACTTTTGTGTTTCCATAACTTTCTGTAAATAGAATGGCGGTGGTCCATTTCAGGGTAATGACTTTTCTGAGGGACGACAGGTAAATATATATACATTTATATGTGTGGTCCTCACTCTATTATTGTATATGCGTGGTCCTGACTCTATTCTTGTATATGTGTGGTCCTGACTCTATTCTTGTATATGTGTGGTCCTGACTATTCTTGCATATGTGTGGTCCTGACTCTATTCTTGTATATGTGTGGTCCTGACTCTATTCTTGTATATGTGTGGTCCTGACTCTATTCTTGTATATGTGTGGTCCTGACTCTATTCTTGTATATGTGTGGTCCTGACTCTATTCTTGTATATGTGTGGTACTGACTCTATTCTTGTATATCTGTGGTCCTGACTCTATTCTTGTATATATGTGGTCCTGACTCTATTCTTGTATATGTGTGGTTCTCACTATATTCTTGTATATGCGTGGCACTCATTCTAATCTTGTATATTTGTTCATTCTATTATTTATTCTATAAATATTAATATCTACCTATTTATCTACCTATTTATCTAACTATTTATCTACCTATTTATCTACCTATTTATGTACCTATTTATCTACCTATTTATCTACCTATTTATCTACCTATTTATCTACCTATTTATCCTCTTCATCTATCTATTTGTCCATCTCTATATCTATTATTCATATATAACATCGATTGACCTATATATACATCTGCTTATTCATATATAATCTACTCATCCATACATCCATATATTAATCCATGTACTCATCCACTTACTCATCCGTTTATCCACTTATACATCCATCTACTCATCCATATACCATCTAATCATTCATCTACTAATCCTGTCTTGGCTCGAGATGGGAACAGAGAATAGGACCACCGTTAGCAGTCATGTCAGTCGTAGCTGACAACAAATAACGTTTAGAGCGTTGTAATGGCTGTGTCATCCCATATTCAACCAACAATACATTCTGAAGTCGGATGTGTCAGGCCCCAAGTAACAGATATCGCAGACAAGCTGTAAACCATGATACAAAGCATTACTCTTTCTGGACTGCATCCTAATAACCAGTAGGAGTTTGAGAACGAACACAGAAGAGGATTTATGATTTCGTCTACTAATATAGCAATTGATCTAACTATTGATCGATCTAGTTATCCATTGATCGATTTGTTCATCTAATCGTTTAGCAGTTTATCCATTGATCTAGATGTCTATCTATATATTTAACTATCTATATATCTATTTATCTATCTGCTCATCTGTCTAGTTAACTATCTGTATATCTATTTATCTATCTACTCATCTGTCTAGTTAACTATCTGTATATCTATTTATCTATCTACTCATCTGTCTAGTTAACTATCTGTATATCTATTTATCTATCTACTCATCTGTCTAGTTAACTATCTGTATATCTATTTATCTATCTACTCATCTGTCTAGTTAACTATCTGTATATCTATTTATCTATCTACTCATCTGTCTAGTTAACTATCTGTATATCTATTTATCTATCTGCTCATCTGTCTAGTTAACTATCTGTATATCTATCTATTGTCAACTATCTATTGATATAGCTATCTTTTGACCTAGCTGTTTACCTAGTTATGTATCTATTGACGGATATGTTTATCTATACATTGTATCTGTTATCTATCTATTTATTTAGTTGTTCATCTATCTGTGGATATAGCTGTTTATCTACCTACTGTTAGAACTGTTTATGTATCTATTCACATTGGTATCGATCTATCTATGGATATAGCAGTGTTGGTTACTAAACAGAATAACAAAAAGAAAACCACACTTGTTTGGTCATATAAAGAGGAACAACTGTATGGAAAGACAAATAATTGAGGGAAGAGTACCTGAGAAGAGGAGAAAGGGCAGACCAAGAAGACGATGGGCTGACGACATTAACGATAACATGAATACATCACTGGAAAATGCAAGCCGTATCGCCCACGATAGAGGGGTTCAGATAGTTCAATGGGATGACAACGTTCTGGAAGGAATACGTCACATAATACAACATTGATATAGCAGTTTATATATCTATTATAATGGCTATTTATTTATGTATGTATCTATCTGTCTATCTCAGCTGTTTATCTATATATATAGCTGCAGTTATTTATCTATCTATCGCTGCAGCTTTTTTATTTAACTGTCCCTACAGCTGTTTGCCCATTCATTGATACAGCTGTTTATCTATCTATTTCTACAGCTGTTTATCTATCTATTACTATATCTAATTATCTATCTATTTCTACAGCTATTTATCTATCTATTACTATATCTAATTATCTATCTATTTCTACAGCTGTTTATCTATCTATTACTATATCTAATTATCTATCTATTTCTACAGCTATTTATCTATCTATTACTATATCTAATTATCTATCTATTTCTACAGCTGTTTATCTATCTATTTCTACAGCTGTTTATCTATCTATTTCTACAGCTGTTTATCTATCTATTTCTACAGCTGTTTATCTATCTATTTCTACAGCTGTTTATCTATCTATTTCTACAGCTGTTTATCTATCTATTTCTACAGCTGTTTATCTATCTATTTCCACAGCTGTTTATCTATCTATTTCTACAGCTGTTTATCTATCTATTTCTACAGCTGTTTATCTATCTATTTCTACAGCTATTTATCTATCTATTACTATATCTAATTATTTATCTATTTCTACAGCTGTTTATCTATCTATTTCTACAGCTGTATCTATCTATTTCTACAGCTATTTATCTATCTATTACTATATCTAATTATCTATCTATTTCTACAGCTGTTTATCTATCTATTACTATATCTAATTATCTATCTATTTCTACAGCTGTTTATCTATCTATTACTATATCTAATTATCTATCTATTTCTACAGCTGTTTATCTATCTATTTCTACAGCTGTTTATCTATCTTTTTCTACAGCTATTTATCTATCTATTACTATATCTACTTATCTATCTATTTCTACAGCTGTTTATCTATCAAACTGACTATCTATTGATATAGCTGTAATCTCTTAGTGATCTAGGTGTCTACATACCTATTGCTACAACTGTTAGCTATCGAATTATCTAGCTGTCTACTTTTCATCTATCTTTTCGATCTGATCGATAGCATTGGAAGCCTCCTTTCTTGAAATCTATATTCCTGTTAAAATGAGCCTCTCGCAAGCAGCAAACATTCACTTGCTCTTCGCTCAAGATGTTTTCAAGTTTCAATTTTGTTGACACCTTCAGAATTCCAGTGCATTATTTTCAGTCTTTTGGTCAGCCGCCCCGTCTGGATGTCCACCATAGGGCAGGTACCATAACATATATGATCTATAAATGTATTTCCATTGCTTGGGTTGATGCTGTAATCCTGATTGCTGTGGTGTCCTCTTGGCTGGCTACCTCCGTCTTCAGCACTTGTACTTGCTAGGTCAGACTGTTGTCTTGATCGAGCATGTGAGAAATGTTATTCCTTCGTGCCCGGAGTGTGAAATGCTGATGCTGATGCGCTGACCGAGAGAGACCACCGCAGAGGAGAGGCTCTCTATGCGAGTTGCACATCACTGTTCAGTGTATAGAAGAGACAAAACTTCAGATATAAACATATTTCAGGCGAGCGAAAAAAGGTCTATCTATTGCTGCAGCTATTTATCTATTTATTACTAAATCTGCCTAACTATCTATAACACAGCTGTTTATCTATTTAGTATGTATAGTACTATGTTTTTCTAATTCTTGCAGGTCATCCAACCACAAACTGACAACCTTGGAAACCCTGATCCTAACAAATGGCCATTTACCATCAACAAGGGAGGCCGTCATCCTCGAACATCCCGCGGTGGAGCTGGTGGCGGCAGCCATCTACAGCGTCTAGTCTACAGATCAGGAGACCAAGGAGCTGCAGCCAAAATGAACTCACAGGATTTAAACCCTGCTGTTTACGGAATCAATGCTAACGAATTCATGTCTGGTGCACACAGTGAAGGGGATAATAAATAACTGTTCAATCTCTCCGGTGAGATAGTGGTCGAGGTCCAGAGCTCAGCTGTACTAATGGCGAAATGACCTATCTTTCAGACCACATTCAAAATACACCATCAATAATTATCTAGCCACGTCCTTGATTCAAGTTTTGTCTTGTGGAAACGTCTCTCTCCACTCTTGTATGACATTTTCAACTTTTCAAATTCCATCTCTAGCTTTTAGTATACATGGAATATTTTGTGTAATAAGATATACAAGGAGATAGGCAAAATATATTTGAAGAAGATATACGAAACATAATCTAGATTAACAAAATCATCAACTTGATAGATCTTTCTTTAGTTTACAATTAAAATAATCATTATCCTCGTGTCAGTTTGCACTATTTTGGGTAATGGGACAAATAATTTCCTAGAATTGCAAGAGTAATTTGTCATATCTCGTCATGAAATGTTATCTTGTCCACGATTTTCCACATTATATTATCATTACAATTCAAAACAACAACTGTATCAACTTTCATTACTGCGTGAACAATTTTCAATAATTACCATCATCAAAACATCATCAAAACATCATCAAAACATCACATGAAAACATCGACGAAGAACACATATGGGCTAGACATCGCTATAAATGTTGGTTATGATTTTCTGTACATAGATTGCTTTTTCAACATTGTTCACAACCATTCAAACTTTTTTCTTTTCAAATTTTCAATAAAAACTCCTGTTTTTTTCCAATAATTTGTAATTTTTGCATTTGTGTTTTCATAAATGTTTGTTTAATAACGTAATTGTTTTCATGGAAAATCATTTGTTACTTGTCGCCATTCACAAAACATTCTTGTCCAATTGTTGTCTAAGAAACACATTTTCCACAATACAACGCCTGCACTAATTGATACATTATGACTGGTCGACATCCTTCGGCTGTAAGATACTGAATCCGTTCTTGCTTGTCCAATGTGGACCTGCTCGTTACAACACCAACCATGTTATCGACTGCATTCACAGAATACTAAACATTCGAATAGAAAGACCATTGAACATTTGTTCGTCGTCTTGTACTTATTACATTTGTACATCAGTGATGACAATTTAACGCTCTTCACGAGCTGACTTAAATGAAAAGTGATTCGACATGGGCGGGTTTAATTGTACACGCCTCGACTGCATGTATGTATATTATATATATATATGGCGTGTCCTTTATAGAACGTTGTCCTCACTGCCCCTCTCTAAGCCTACTCTCGGTTATGTGCAAGCTGCCCAGCCTATTTCAGTGTCGTGTTAAAAAGTCGTTGATATCATGTATCCATTGTAGTTTTGATTTGCCTTTTGTTCCCTGTGCTGGAAAATTCCCTTCATGATTAATCTTTCTAAATCATTGTGTATCTAAATCACAACTAAATTAGTTAAAAGTATAACTATAGGGTAGACCTAGAGTATGCTGGATCGACAAAATCAAAGAGACATTACACGAACACTAAATAACATTATCCGAAGCTGCCAGAAAAAAGCGAGAACAAGAACATTGTATCTCCTTCGACACCCGTAAAGGGTAAAAGAGGGAGGAAAGAAGAAGAAGAAAAGTATAACATACACATTTCATGGTAATGTCTACATCATATTTAGCAGCTTCCGATACTTCCACATAATCGCACAGCACATTCATGTTGTTGGTAGTATCAGTTGTTTGACGACATAGATGTCGTACTTTTTGTAGATGTTTTCCTTCGTGTAAATCGTTCTCTGATCAAGAGAAATACTCGTCTGTTCACCATGAATGCCATAAAGAGAAACACGCCCTGGAGAAGGATCATCGCAGATATTATGTAACTCAGTTCATGGCTCTTGTCCATCACGATCTGCACTAAACTCAGGATCCATGGGAAACCCATGGCGGCTGACAATTTAATATATATAAGAACTTGAATCCTCTTTGCGGATCGATTTTTAAAATTCTTTGATCCCTTACTAGAGATATGTATGCCAACCATGGCGATGATGAAGCAGATCATATTTATGATATAACTCAGGGAGAACGGGATCATTAGAAAAACCAGGGTGACCCAGAGCGGTCCAGAAATCCAGGTACATATCGGATATCCGTAACGAGGATATCCACCGGTAGAAGAAAAGACTGAGCAAGGGGAAGAAAATCCGTTTGAAATGTCCCAAGTCGATGTTATATTAATACAAGATTGTAGTTCTTGATTTTCGCTGCTATCGGTGTGTAGGAGATCAAGCGTGAGTGAAGTGGTGACAATAGTGAGTGATATACCCCACACGACCACATTATACCGGAGGAACATTTTATCAGCCTTCAGTGACCTTGTTTTGTGCCAACAGTTTGGACCAAATGTCAAAGCCATGTTAATAGCTATGGATGTTGTCCACCCGAACTGTGCTAAGACAATCACATGACTTAAGACAGCAGATATGGGGCATACCAAGTCGTGATGAAGTCTAAGAAAGACGAGGTTGCTTGATAATAAGGTCAAGAGAACTGTGGTAGCTAGACTAGCTGTCATCTTACCCGGGAGAGTACGTAGTTCTGGGAATATACAGTACATGAGTAGCATGATTAACAAGCAGAGAACAGACACCGCTGTTAGAGCCCAGCTGAAGATCATAAACGTGTCATTCCTCCAGTCCTTATAGCGGCTAGATGTCAGTGGTATACATACATACATCATTTCTCCTTGAATGTCGACATTGTCTTCTCCATAAAGTAGATCCATATGTATTATAGAACTGGTTTCGCTCAGATTGTAAGCAGTCACATGGCAATCTTTCCTTAGTAACAGTCTGCTGTCTTCACATACATGGATGACCTCAGAGACAATAGGGATACTCTTATTTTCTTTTGTTACGTGCATATTGTAACCGATTGATTGCAGAAAGTAGTATGTCTTAGGATTGGTGTAGTTTATAACAGCGAACAGAACTCCGTTCGTATCTTCGATGTTGAAGGAATTAAAACTCTTTGGAGTTAGACCAGATGTACAGACAGAGTTGTTAAGTTGATCCTGGCTCGAAATCCTCACTTGATACTCGTCAAGGTATATATTATCTACAAACGTCTTCAGTCTATTAAAAACATTTGTGTTCAGATCTACTGTCAGTATTAGATTAAATTCAACATAAGTGGTCAATGACTCGTTGGTCGATCCGAGAAACTGTTCATAGCATGATTTCTTATCAATGCCATTGTCCCATGTCCGATTATTCTGGTGATGGATTACTACAACATTGTGTACAAGAAAACTTGGATGAAGACTTTTCAGATAATCGTCAGAGATATGTTTACAGGAAATGTGACCAGATTTTGTTTGAATCCGAACTTTTAATTCAGTCCACACATTTTCAAATGTGTGATTGATCTGATGATACCGTAGATATGTAGCTACTGAGATGCAGTGACCTTGATGAGGCACTTCTCCTTGGGAACAACGCATCATCACACATCTGTAGGTGAAAATATCGTACACTTGGTTGTCATGACAACCATATTCTAACTGTAGGTTTCTGTTATTTTCAAACGAATTAACCTCATTAAGTTTACCTGTGATGTCGAAAATTGTAAAGATTCCCCCATAAATTGGACTATTGTTAATATTTTTATTCGGTGGAATACACCTTTCAATTTTAGTTTTATTTGAAAATGATTCCTTATTGCCATCCTCTCTCTTATTTCTCGCATTTTCCAAACACTTACGACAATGAGGGTTCCTGTAAATGGGCACTAAAAAATCATAACTTTGACACAGAAGAGCATCAGTATATGTGCAGATATTTTTACGAACACTTTCTGGGAGATTGTTGATTTGTGTAGTATTTAGTTTGTTTACATCGTAACATGTCCTGTGGTTCCGCTTGGTAGAATTGTCGCTGAAACTAAGGTTGCACAAATGTGACCTTATCAGTGTGTTAATATTAAAGTTTTTCAAAATACTGTCAAATGTCGGATCCCACTTTACGTCACAGACCAGCCAAGTTCTCCAAATGGTGTACTCGTCATCTGACACACCATGACATCTGGCACAGAATGAGTTTAGAAAAGCCACGTTTTCCTGCCCTATATTTGCTGTTACTGGTGGGGACGTTATTATGGTGTTCATGCTGCACTTTTCACGTATGTCCTCATCAACATCATGAGGACACTGGCTGACAAACATCTCTGAAATATTGTTAATTATATCCTTCACATAACACGAACCATATTTGATGTACAATTGATCTATAATCTTGGAAGCGTCATTCGGAGAATTTCTTAACATTTGTAAAAGGTTTACACCTATTACTCTAACTGATAACACAATCTGAGTCTGCAAAATAAATTGTCCGATTGTGTACTCTGTATTAATGTTCCAACAAAGCTGGAATACATCAGGGCAACAATCGCCGTACACAATACACCTACGGTCACAGTTACATATTTTAAGTGTGTTAACGTTGCTCTCTGTTGTTGGATTGTTTAGTTTGGAAAAATAGCTATTGCCGTTACTTGAAGGTTGGACTGTTTTGTTGACTACTGGTATATGAAGAAGGAACGCATCTATGAAAATATTACTTCCACTATTTGAATGAAGTGATATACCATCTTCGACACATCGATTAGTACACGACATGCCATCATAACAGACTTCAAGCAACATTCCACCAAGATGAATTACAGATTTGTCCTCCCATGAATTCGGTATTGGTTCCTCACTGCGGGACATTGGTTTAAGAATGCCCTGATTCTGAGTTGAATGTGTTGCATTCTGCAAGGGTATTATATAATTTGATGCTTTGTCCGTTTTTATATTGTTTGAGCTCATGATGTGGTCTGCTGCCTTCCTTGGGCTAACAACGACGTCTGATGTTTTCAGTGGACTAAAACCGTTGTCTGCTATCGTGTGTAATCCGACACGGTAAGTTGTCCTTTGTGGACCAACAACTAAGTCTGTTGTCATATGTGGACCAACAACTAAGTCTGCTGTCATCTGTGGACCAACAACTAAGTCTGTTGTCATCTGTGGACCAACAACGAAGTCTGTTGTCATCTGTGGACCAACAACTAAGTCTGTTGTCATCTGTGGATCAATATCATAGTCTGTTATCTTATGTCTGCCAACAGCGTAGTTTGATGTCTTTTGTGGACCAGCAGCGTAGTTTGATATCTTCTGTGGGCTAATAAGATAGTCTGTTCTGATCTGTGGACCTAAAACGTAGTCAGCTGTATTGTCCGAGTCCACAGATTCAACTGTTGTTGTCTGTATCGTTTGTGAGAACACAGTATTAAATATAACCGCAGATAGTGCAGTCAGATTCGATACTCTATTATTTCGCTGCTTGTTTAAAATGTCATTGTTTGCTATTTCTGCCTCAGCTTCCAATGTGTTGACGTTATAAAGTTCTGAATGACGTTTTAAAATACTTGAATCACTTGTGAAATCATTGACCTGTTCTCTGTTTATAATTTCTTCACTACTTCTGACAAGTTCACTCAGATTACAATTAGTAATTTCTGCGTTCGTATATGGACAGTTTACTTCGTGGTTCCCAATAGTTCTGTTTGAAGTGATCTGTGCAGCAAGTAAAGTGCTGTTATCAGGTTCCATATGTGGAGCCGTCTCAGTGTTATTGCATTCAGTCTGTGCGCACACAACACAGTGTCTCAGAAGACACCAGAGAAATGCTGTAAAGGGAAATAATCAAACAATATTTAATTGTTTCCATTATAATTATCTACTCTTCTTCATCTGTTACCATGGTAACTTTCAACATGCAATCGATTATGAACGATGATTTGACTAATTCAAATTCAACCAGATCAATAGTATTGCTAATTTTCTACATCAGTACCCTTCTATGATTACTACACCATTAAAACATCGATATTTATAATGTTCAGAATATTCACCCTGAACATGACCATGGCGACAGCAAGGACATGCGGCACTATCACACAAGGAACTTGAATACTACCTGTAACTCTCTAACTGAAAAAATACAGTATGACAGTTTTAAAACAAGAATGTTCAACACTCAACCCATTAGCCACTGCTTCTACGACCAGTACATCATCGATTATCACAATTGAGTAAGCGGCAGAGTGCAGTAAAACTATGCACCGTATGGTACGTACATATTTTTTAAAATATAAAAATGGTTAAAGTATTAGTTTTATCGCTAACAATACACAGAATGAACGTTTCGATCAAAACAGTCTTTTTCAAGATAGGGAAGAATAAATCAATAGTTGTGCATATTTTAGTCGCAATCATTCTCAAGCTGTAAACATCGATAACGAAGTTAACAACAGAATAGCCAAATCTAGTGTCACATGCACAAGAGGCTTGCACAATGTATAGAACAGAAAGAAAAATTCAGTGTATCAAAATTCATAGTTTACCAAGCAAGTTTACTATTCTCTTCTGTACGCACGTGAAACACGGACAGTTTACGTCAAGCGCGCTTATAGATTTTAAAAAAAAATGTCCATCTCAGTTGCCTTTGTCAGATACTCAAACATGCATTGGTGGTAAAAAATGATAAAATACCGGGCAGGTACTGATGAAATTTGTAAGCATAGACACAATGTTGATGAAGGCAAAGACATGCAGAACAGGACATCTTATCCTAAAAATAGGTCTTCGTGTGCCAAAAGCAACTGCTATATGGAGAACACCAGACATGCTCCAGCAAGGCGTGAGTACAGAAGAAGCGTTGTAAAGACTCACGTAAATAATCACTGACTCAACTAACTGCAGCCATACATTTGAGGGAGATCAGCCACTTCAATTATACCATCTAATTCTGAGTTAAGGCAATCTTCGTAGTTCGGGGGACCGGATTGGAAATTTGTGTGTGACTGGACCGACAAGCTCTTTAATTAATGTTTTTCTTAGTCCTCTGAAGCTCCACATGTCATCAATCTCTGAAGCTCCACATGACGTCGAGGTAATTGTCAATTTCCGAAGCTCCACATTACGTCGAAGTAATTGTCGTCAATCTCTGAAGCTCCACATAACGTCGAAGTAATTGTCGTCAATCTCTGAAGCTCCACATGACGTCGAAGTAATTGTCGTCAATCTCTGAAGCTCCACATGACGTCGAGGTAATTGTCAATTTCCGAAGCTCCACATTACGTCGAAGTAATTGTCGTCAATCTCTGAAGCTCCACATGACGTCGAAGTAATTGTCGTCAATCTCTGAAGCTCCACATGACGTCGAAGTAATTGTCACTGAAGCTCCACATGAGAGAAGGGAGTGAATTTGAATCATATGGTGTATCCCTGGCGGGTATACTTCAACAGAAGGGAGTGAACTTGAATCATACGATGTATCACTGGTGAGTATACTTCAATAGGAGGGAGTCGACTTGAATCAACCATAACCTCAATATTTGTATACGCTTGTGAGAAACTTCACTAGAACTGAACAACTCGTTTTTGTTCGTCTAAGCTATTTCTCAAACTCCAGTTAGTTGGTAGGATGTAATCCGTAGACAGGAGTGTGTTTTAGCATGGTTCACAGCTTGACTGCGATATTTATTTCATTCTGACATCTAACTACAGGATGGCTTTTTAAATCTATGGAATAGGACATCCTCCAACCCCATATGCACTCTAGTCGTCTCTTTCGATAGTGATTACAGTGTTGTTATTCTGTATTTCCCTTTTGAACTAGTGTTGTTTATTTCGTAATTTATTATGTTTGTAATGGTTGTTATAATTGGCTGAAATATGCAGACAGTACTGATATCTAATAGGCTGAAAAATTCAGACTCCACATTGATATCTAGTTGACTGAAATATGCAGAATATATTGAAGACATGCATTCACAAGGATAATGTGATATCTATATATAAACCCGTAGCTAGTCAAGAGCGTAGGGATGTCACATTGGATAGCATATTGGATGTGTCATGTGACGTATTCACTACAGAACGTTGTCTTCTCAATGAACTCCCTGAACTCTTCTCTGTCTTGGCCATGCGGCTTGCATTTTTCAATGATGTATTCATGAAATCTTTAATGTTGTCAATCTTCTTGGTCTTACCTTTCTCCTTTGTAAGGTTCTCTGCCATCCATTACTTTCTAGAGAAAAATTAGATTATCCATTGGAAATTTCTAGGCACAATATTCCCGTAGGTTGTCATTACTTTCGGGAAGGAATAATCTCATATCGAACACCTTATAGAGAACACACCCAATCTTTTCTGCCATTGTGTGGCGGAAACACATTGGATGCATCAACACCCCGAGACCTCAACAATGCGGACAAATGAAGAAAACTCATTAATGTTGTATTACATGCTCTTATTTGTCCTCCTCCGCTTCCTCTACCTTTGACAATTCCCTGCAGTATTGTTTTTGATAATGATTTTGACTACTCGTATTTTCGTCGTTTCACTAATCCCTGTGAAAGTAATGGTTCTTGTGGACCCATATACATCTTTATTTTTATTCTTATGTACACATTTGTCTTATGTTCTCTATAGAAGATTCGTAGAATTCGTCTGTTACATTTGTATTTGAAAGCGTGCTATAGTATCTTCATACTGCAGGGAACTGTCGAGGGTGGAAGAAGCAGAGGAGGGCAAATAAATACATGGACAGACAACATTAAGGAATGGACAGGGCAAGATATTTCCATACTCATCCGCATCGCTGAGGATACTATTCGCTGGAGGACTCTGTGTGCTGAGGCATCCAATGTGGTACCCCTGCGACCCTGAAGGGTTATGGGTTTATTGATTGATTGATTGCATAGTATCTTCATGTCTGCAGGTAAGTGTCCAACTCACACAACCATACAGCACAATAGAAAGCGCTAATGAGTTATAGAGTTCGATTTACACTCTGACACTCGTGTTACTTTCTCAAGTTACGACTAGCCTTGACATATCAACTAACATTTCTAGCCGTATCATTACTTTTGTTGTGCAGTTTCCTACGTTGCATATGCTTAAATCCGAGGCACTTGAAAGTATTCGCCTGATCAAGTTTATATTCATTCATCATGATGTTGTTCTGTTCTTCTGTGCTCCGGCTGTTAACTAAGATCTTGTTCTTTTCTTTGTTCATTTCTATTCCGTACTTGCTCGTACTTTTTCCAACTTTGCTGTTAACTCTTGAAATTTTTGTTCTGACAATATTTCCGTTGGCTAAACATTGGCTTATGTGATGACACGTGGTCCAATATAGATACGTATAAGCTCCATATATATTAATTACTGGAGATCGTACAACAAACAAACAAACAAACAGATATACATACATTCAAACAAACGTACAAACAAATATACATACATTCAAACAAACAAACAAACAGATATACATACATTCAAACAAACGTACAAACAAATATACATACTGAGAAATAAACACATAAACAAATAAAAACATTACATATAAAGAAACAAATTAACAGCCAAACAAATAAACAAACATACACACAAATAAATAAATAAATGAACAAAAAAAAACCAAATAAATAAATAAACATGCAAAAACAAACGCACTCGCAAACAAACAAACAAACAGACAGACAAATATGCAAAGCAACAAATAAAAATATATACGTACATACAAGCAAAAAAAACAACAAACATGCATACAAATATACCTACAAATAAACAAATTAACAAATAATTTTTTTTAAAACAAGACATGCAACCAAATAAAGAGACACAAATACATACAGACAAATATACCATTAACCAACCAAAAAACAAACAAACACGCAGATAGACAAACAAACCATAAAATGAATAAACAAACAAAATTATAGAAAGAAAGAAACAAACATCCAAGCAAATAGACAATCTCAAAGGAATATGCACAGACAACCCCACAAATAAACAGACATACAAATAAGCAGACATACAGAGAGACAAAAACACACACACACACACCAGCGCACGCACGCACACATACAGACACACACACAGACACACACACATACACACCACACACATGCACGCACATACGCACGCACACACACGAAAGAAACATGCAATAGAAAACGTCAACCATATACCCTCATTAATCTTGTCGCTAGAATACTTATCCGTTTTTTCAGAACAGGAACTAGCAAGAATTTCACAAGCAAACAATGAGCTCTCATCGAACTAATACTGTCAACATTTATCTTTGTCTTATCATCAATCCTGCTCATCATTTTAAAATAACAAATCTCATTCATCTTGGACAAGAATAACCAAAGAATATCATGAATTACTTTCGTCCTTTCGCTGTGACTACCGTGTCCTCTCTCTATGACTATCGTGCTCTCTCTTTTTGATTAACGTTTCCTACTATCTGGGACTATCGTGTCCTCTCTCTGCGACTATTGAGTCCTCTCTCTGTGACTATCGTGTCCTCTCTCTTTGATTATCGTGGCCTCTCTCTGTAACTATCGTGTCCTCTGTCTTTGATTATCGTGTCCTCTGTGACTATCGTGTCCTCTCTCTTTGATTATCGTGTCCTCTCTCTGCGACTATCGTGTCCTCTCTCTTTGATTATTGTGGCCTCTCACTGGGACTATCGTGTCCTCTCTCTTTGATTATTGTGTCCTCTCTCTTTTATTATTGTGTCATCTCTCTTTGATTATCGTGTCCTCTCTCTGTGACTATCGTGTCCTCTCTCTTTGATATCGTGTCCTCTCTCTATGACTATCGTGTCCTCTCTCTGCGACTATCATGTCCTCTCTCTTTGATTATCCTTTCCTCTCTCTGTGACTATCGTATCCTCTCTCTGCGACTATTGTGTCCTCTCTCTTTGATTATTGTGTCCTCTTTGATTATCGTGGCCTCTCTCTGTGACTATCGTGTCCTCTCTCTTTGATTATCGTGCCCTCTCTTTTTGATTATCGTGGCCTCTCTCTTTGATATCGTGTCCTCTCTCTATGACTATCGTGTCCTCTCTCTGCGACTATAGTGCCCTCTCTCTGTGACTATCATGTCCTCTCTCTATGACTATCGTGTCCTCTCTCTGCGACTATAGTGCCCTCTCTCTGTGACTATCATGTCCTCTCTCTTTGATTATCCTGTCCTCTCTGTGACTATCATATCCTCTCTCTGTGACTATCGTGTTCTCTCTCTTTGATTATCGTGTCCTCTCTCTTTGATTATCGTGCCCTCTCTTTTTGATTATCGTGGCCTCTCTCTGTGACTATCGTGTCCTCTCTCTTTGATTATGGTGTCCTCTCTCTGTTATTATCGTGTCCTCTCGCTGAGATTATCGTGTCCTCTCTCTATGAAGTCCCCTCTCGTTGATTATTGTGTCCTCACTCTATGATTATCGTGTCCTCTCTCGTTGATTATCGTGTACTCTCTCCGCAACTAGCGTGTCCTCTTTCCGTGTTTATCGTGTCATCTCTCTGTGATGTTCCCTCTCTGTGATTAATGTGTCCTCATTCTATCATTATCACGACCTCTCTCTGTGACTACCATGCCCTCTCTCTTTGATTATCGTGTCCTATCGCTGTGATTTTCGTGTCCTTTAGCAGTGATTATCGTTTCCACACTCTGTGACCTATCTGTCATTTATCTGTGATTATCGTGTCCTCTAGCTGTGACTATCATGCCCTTTCTCGATGGTTCCCGTGTCAGGTATTTACTCTGCATACAGTTTATTCTCCTGAGCAAACACTCGCCAACCAAAGACATCTTCAACACCCATCTATACAATTCTCAATGAATGGCAGATAAATAACGTGTCGTGTCTGCAAGCAGAGTTTAAACCGAGACACGAAAGCTCTTGAGACGAATACATTTGCATATTAGCATCATCATCAGAGCACGTTCAGTCAATAGTCATTAGCCATTCATTTCTGTCTGATACTAGATAATGCTAGCAGCAGTCAACAAACGTTAAATCAACACCAAGCGAGATTTCCAGCATATTTGTTTATTTCTTGCGATACGTTCCTTTTATATAGATAATCGATAGAAAATTGAACTGATGTAAAACTCTACTCCGTACACCACAGTATGAAAATACGGAAACAGTTAACACACAAAAATATAGTTTTATTATTTCATTACTGAATCTTCTTCTTCTTTCGTTCACTTGAAACATGTATATATCTGTAATTCTGTCTCCTTAATAAAACTCACTGTCTTTTGTAGTTCATACAGTGTCCCAAAGAGTTTTGATTCCAGTGTTGTTTCCTCTGGCCAATATGTCTGCCTGAGCGTTTCATGGCAAGAACACTCTTGAAGTATATGTTTGCCACTCTGTGCTGCCTGTCCACATGTACACATGGCTGTGTTGCCAATCTTGAACTTTGTATACATGTGACTGCGGAGTCGGTTGTGTCCTGTTCTGAGAAGTAGAATTATAACTTGTTCTGGTCTGTTCATAATATGATAGTCATCTTGTGTTGGTGTTTGTGGCTTTCTTATTGACTTGATCATCTGTTTTTTCTGATGGTAGGTGATTGGTATATCTGGTTGGTCTTCGGCAGCACCTTCCTTAGCCAGTTGGTCTGCTTTTTTCATTTCATGGTATTCCACAGTGAGAGGGTATCCACTGCATGGTTACTCTATACTGGTAAGACAATTCGCTAAGTAGTTTTTTCAAGTCTGTTAGTTTTCCAGACTGGAGAGCTTGAAGCACTGACCTTGCATCTGTCAGGAATACCACAGGCTGTAGGTCAGAGTTGGAGTTCAACAGTTTTTTAGCTGCCACACTAATTGCCTGGATTTCTGCATTATAATTATTGCAGAATTTTCCTGTCGGTGTTCTGATTGTATCTCTAGGCTTGTGTGGATATTCTATATATACACCTGCACCTCCATTCCTCACGGCATTCTGTGCTGACCCATCTGTGTATACTCTGACCCATATATCTTGTGGATATTCCTCATCCAGGAAACTGAGGGTGACTGTCCTTCGCTGCACACTGTTCTGTTCGTCCTCGCTTAGTATTCCTTTCGCATGAGTCTGAATGTATATTGGCATTCCATGTCTTTCACTCCACGGGGTTTGTTCTGGTACATGCCTTAAGGGGCTGTCAACTTCAGGTAGATCTGTAAGTTGTCTGCGGAGTCGTTTAGCTTGATAGATAAAGCTGCTTGTTTTCAGTCGTCCCATTGCTAGATTTTGGAATCTTTCCTTCATTTGATGACTTGGCATACACTGAAACTTTTCTGCCTGAATTAGTACTTTTGTGTCTCTGCGTTCGCCAAGTGTGTGCATTCTTCCCATTTTCTGCATCTCTGCTATGGGTGTTGATTTCATTGCTCCCAACATTATTCTAAGTGCCTGGATTTGCACTTTATCTAGATCTTGTAATGTGGTGTTTGATGCAGGACACCATGCAGCTGAACCATATTCCAGGTGTGGTCTTATGCCTTGCTGGTAAACTTTACTGAGTATATTCCCACTGGCTCCCCATGTGGTTCCACTTAGTTTTCTCAGGATAGCTAACTTCCTCCTGGCTTTTGTTGTTGATTGTTTATGAGCTGCTTCCATGTCAGTTTATCATCAAAAGTAACTCCGAGGTATGTGGGTTGTTTGTCTTCTTTCAAGAGCTCTCCATCTATCTTGATATGACCTGCTTTTGTTTTGGTGAGAGGGTAAAGAGTGTAGTGCTGCACTTATCTGTGTTAATGCTGACGCACCATCTATTAGCCCATAAGGTTTGGGCATCGATAGCTCTTTGTATTTGTTTAGTGGCCACTGTTGCATGTTCTTCCGTGCACCAGATCACCAGGTCGTCAGCATACATTGCCACTTTGATCCCATGTGGTAGTTCAGCAACTAGGTCATTGATGTAAACCAAGAAAAGTGTGGGTGACAGGACTCCTCCCTGGGGGACTCCATGACGCAGTAGAACTTTCTTGCTCTTGCGACCATCTAATTGTACCCAGGCTCTTCTATTATGCAGGTATGCTTTTACCCATTTGTACATTCTTGAGCTAACCCTGCAATCTCGCAATTTCTTTAGGAGCCCTTCTTTCCAGACCTTATAAATGCTTTTCTGAGGTCTATCCATGCTGCTAGTACCAGTTTCTTATCTTGGAAGGCATCCTCAATCTCTTGGGAGAGGTAAGTTGCCTGATCTTCAGTAGAGTAGCACTGTCTGAAACCTGCTTGCTGTGATACCAGAAGGTTTTCACTTTCAAGGTACCACTGCATCCTAAGATTGATAATGCGTTCCATTGTTTTGCATAGACAGCTTGTGAGGCTGATGGGCCTGTAGTTGGAGACTGTGTTGCCATCTTTTCCTGATTTGAGGAGTGGTATCATTATTGCTTCTCTCCACGCCTGTGGTACATTACCTGTGGACCAGCTTGTGTTAAAGATCTGCAGTAGCTTTGCTCTTGCTGCAATTCCCAGGTTTCTAATCATTTCATTGGACACTCCATCAGCTCCAGGGGACTTTTTCATTTTCAATTTGGATATTGCATGCTCCAGTTCTCTCATTGTGATTGGTGCCTCCATGACTTCAGGTTCGCCTTGTCCAATGTTTTGCTGGTTCTATCGAACCTCCTGTTGTTTGTCTGGGCTGACTTTGATGTTATTGTCTTCTGCAAAGGAATCTGCAAAGTAATCAGCTGCATGTTTACCTGTTAAAATGTTTCCATCTTTATAAAGTGTGATCCTGGTATTTCTCCCTGTACCTTCATCATTTAGTTGTTTTACAAGTTTCCATAATTTCCTAGTATCTCTTTCTTGGTTCAGCGACTCTTGTTTTTTCTTTCCAGCTACTCCGTCTGGCTTGTAACTTGGCTCTTTGAAATTTAGCCTTTGTTTGCTGATATTTGTTGTGATGTTCTTGGCTAGGTCTGTTCTCGGCCTGCTGTCTAGATGTTTCCATCTCATTTTGCAGCTTTTCCAGTTCATCATTCCAGTAGGGTTTGTAGTTTTTGCGTGCCCCCCTGGGTATGGTTTTACTAGCAGCATGTAGTATACATCTATTAAATTCACTCACTGCTCTATTGATGTCTTTGTCCAAGTTCATGTCCTTAGCTAGAACACTGGTTAAATGCTGGTACATTTTCCAGTCTTCCCTCTTATAGTTCCACCTAGTGAGCGTGCTGCTGTCCTTGGTAAATTCATTGTGGATTTCCAGAAATACTGGTCTGTAGTCACTACCCCCAAGCTGCTTTCCAACGACACGTGTGATGTTCCATTCCAGGCCTGGTGAGTGGAATGCCAGATCTGGTGTAGAGGTGGTGTGCCATGCTCTCGAGTAGAAGGTTGGTGAGTCTGCTAGCTGGTTAATAAGGATGAGATTATTTTCATTCTGCCAGCTCTCAAGTTCCTCACCTCTCTTGTCGATATGATCGTAGCCCCAGCTCTGAGAGTGGCTGTTGAAGTCACCACACACCATAAGTCTCTCTTTATCTGGAATTGTGTCTAGTGCAATGGTTTATAATTTGGGCAGTAGTAGTTTATGAGATGGAATTCTGCACTGTCTGTTTTTAGGTGGATCATCTGTTATTCTGCCCCTTCCATATATACTTCCAGCTGACATGCGCTGATATTGTTTTTAACAAGTGTCATAATTCCACCCTTTCGGCTGTCCTTTCGGTCAGATCGGTATCACTGGTAGCCTCTGATTTTGAAGCCTATGTCGCTGCTGAGGTGTGTTTCTTGGATACAGCATATATTAACTTGTTCTTCACTGAGGACATTTTCAAGTTCCAATTTTTTGCTGTATCCATCTCTTTTACTGTTGACACCCTCAGCATTCCAGTGCATTATTTTTATTGGTCGTTTAAAGTTTGTTTGGCCAGTAGCTCTATTCCCTTGCCTCCTGGCTCCTCGAGGCAATTGAGAAGGACTTTCAGTAACTGAGGTTGGGCCCTTTCGAGGTATAGGGCGCGGCACCGTCCCTGCCTGAACGTCCGTCACAGGGCAGGCACCATAACTTTTTATAGATACAGACATGTTTCCATTGTGTTTTGTGCGTGGCATCCTGATTATCTGTGCGCCTTTTGGCTGGATGCCTCCGTCTTCAGCACTCTGCTTACTTGGGCAGGACTATGGTCCTGCTCGAATGTGACTGCCCGACCAGTCTTAGTTTCCAGCCCCTGATTGCTGAACTAAGCCCCATCACCACTGCACGGTGCTGGCCTTGATGGGGATTACTGAATCTAAATTGTTTCACTAAAGATACATATATACATGATGTCTATAAAGTCGCTTCGAACTTAATTACACTGATGATGCCACTGCATCATATGAATTGTGTTTTTTTAGTGAAGATTTTGTGACGACATTGACGCTACACAGTTATGTAAAAAAAAAACCATTACCTCTCATGTCAGTCACGAATTTGGGAACGTGGCTTGCCGCCTAACATAGTTACTTCTTGTTCCGTGAATAAAAGTAAACTCACCAGATAGTTGTAATCACGCGAGTCACGTGTTCCTCGGTGCGTGAAAATACACAACTTACAATGACGTCATATAGAGCACATATATTTTCATTTTAAATTCAGTGCGCAACAATTTTCTGACACATTATACAAGAAGACAGTAGATGTTAGATTCAACTTGTCACTTTTCATTTTTTAAATTTATTTATACAACAGTATTTTTCTTTCTTGTCGCTTTATATCCCTTTATGCATCAGCTGTAGAAGAGATCTCTGGAGATGGGTTTTTTGTGTGCTTCATATAAGTTTGTTTTCATTGTTTCTTGTATTTCTGTAATCCATCGTTTGCGAGCTTAGCCCCTGGCTTTGTATCCATCGTGTCTCTATAGTAATGATTTTTGAAGGGCACTGTCTGATGGTGGTCTGGCATCATGCGAAAACCACTTAATTTGTTGTCGTCTGATGTAATCCAGAATTGGCATTGTGCTTGTTAGGCTTCTGATGTTTTCGTTTCTGATTATGTCTCTTATTGTTACTTCGAGGATTTGACGTAAAGTCATTTCTGTTGTAAATAGTTTTCATTTTTTTTTTTTTTGGTTAGTGCCCACGTTTGACATTGATAGCACAGTGATGGTATGATGATCGTTTTATATAGTGCAGCTTTGGTGTTTATGCTCATATATTTGTTTTTGACAATAGGAGACATCTGTCCTTACATCTGGTATGTTATGTTGCATCTTTGTTGGATTTCTTTGGTGCTTTTCCCATTTGATCTTCTTCCTTCTTCGTCAGCGTACATTCTCAAACTCCCGCTAAATTTCTCTTTTATCAGGACAATGATCCTACTAATTTCCAGAAGGATGTAGTCTACAGAATGGAAATGCGTTGTGTCGCCTTATTATTTGCGTCAGTGGCCCGACACAGCCGTCTTCGGCCGGTTCCCATTTGATGATATGATGTTTCCTAGATAAGTGAATTCTTTCACCGTTTAAGTTGTTGATCATCAATTAGAATAGTGGTGTTTCTTTCTGTTTTTGCGTTTGACATACCTCAGTTTTTTTCTGTGTTTATCTTCAAGTTAAAGTCCGTACATGTTGTGTGGGTTTTATTTATATGTTGTTGTAGTTGTTCTTTTCTTGTTGTTATTATTGCCTGATCGTCTACAAAAAGAAGTTCGCTTAAGTGGTTAAGCTGTCTTCTTCATTAATTTTGCCAATTTTACATATGAAATCGATATGTGTTATGACAAACAAGGGAGAAAAAACTTATCCATGTCGCACGCCAGTGTACGTGGAATGTTTATCTGAAAGTTCAACACTTGTTCTAACTGCACATTGACTGCCTGTGTAACTACTTCTACACAAGTTAATTAGATGTTGTAGAACCCCATATTTTGATAGTACTTTCCAAAGTTGTTGTCTGTCTACTCTGTCGAAAGCTTTTTCTTGGTCGACAAACGCGATATACAATTCTTTGTTGTTGTCAGTTGTTTTTCTGCCAGTTGTCTGAGTGTAAACATGACATTTGTACAGTTATTACGGAATCCCACTGAAGTGTTGCTAAGCTGTGGTTCTATACATGCTGTAATCGTATTTCTAGAATTTTGTAGAAATTTTGTCTAGTTTTTCTTAAAAGTGAAATCTTAATTTTGTACAATTTATTTGCTGTCCTTTTTCTTCCAGATTGGTATTATTACTCCAGTATTCTAGTGTTTCTTGTGTGTTCCATATTATATTAAACAACACATATGTAATCATTTTAACTCTATACCTGTCGCTGCTTTGATTAATTCGACTTGGATGTTATCGGGTCCTGGGGTGTTTTTCGATAGAGCTGTTTGTATGGTATTTTCTATTTCTTCTAGCACTAAGTTTGGTTCTAACTCTTCCGTTATATTGTTTAGTATGTTGTCACCCCCTCCATCTTTTAGATTTAGCAATTCTTTAAAATACTGTTGCCACCTTTCCGTGATGTGTTTCTGATCATTGACTGTCTTTCCATTTTCATCCTATATTATTTCGGATGGTTCATATTTTTCTTCCCAGTTTCTATTATTCTTAATTTGCGTGTAGAATTTCAAAGGTAATTGTTTGTAATCTGTACTTAATGATTCGCCATATTCTTGCCAAGTTTTAGTTTTAACATCTTTAATGATTTTCTTTGTTTTTGATTTAGCTGACCTGCACTTTGATATAATCTTCTTGGAACTTTTCTTGGAGCCCATTTCTTGTGTTTTTGTTTCTGATTTCTTGTGGCAGTTTTGACTTCCTCGTTCCAACATGGTGTTACTTTGGGTCTTCTACCTTTATGTTTCATGTATCCACAAGTTTCTCCCTCTATTTGCATTATAACTGTCTTGAATATTTCCTATTTTTCTTCAATTGACTTTAGTTATTGGTAGTTTTTCAAATTCTTCTAAGAATAGTTGTTTATATTGTTCTCGTAGGCCCAATATTAGTGCCCAGGAGGTTTTTTAGTTTAACTTGCAAGTTGGTTCTAGTTAGTTTGTTGTGTCCCTTGTTATTCTTTCTTCTTATTTTAACTGATGCTATTGCTGCTTTGTGGTCTATTTCTGCTCACATATTTGATATAATAATTATCATTATTTACAACACCGTCATGTATGGTTATATCAAAACAATCATCTTTATCGTAATTATCATATTTTCATCATCGTCACTACAATTATCCTAATCCTTACTTTCATCATCGTCACTACAATTATCCTAATCCTTACTTTCATCATCGTCACTACAATTATCCTAATCCTTACTGCCTTTATCCGCACCGTCTTCGTCGCCAAACCTAGTCATCAAATTTCCCCCAGATCTATTTCCTCTAAAAAAAGTAAAGCCATCATCATCTTACCTTTCATCAACATCTTCATGGCATCTATCTGTCAGACTGATCAAATCTCGGCGGCAACTCAACACGACCAGAAACAAGTCACTGAAGCTGATTCTTCCACACCTTTCTTGGACTCATCATTCAAAGACTCCAGATGGTCACTGTATTAATGATGGCTAGTTGACACTTCAAGCTGAATCACTGTAAAAATATGATCATAACTTAAATCAATCGAATCAATAATAGCAGAATCAGAGAACATGATAACATTTCCATGAAATAGAAATGTTCAAGTCACATTTGCTGTCAACATTGCAATCATCTTGACTATCAGTATAAAAATCATCTGTGTTGTTAACATAAAAATCATCTGTGTTATTAACATAAAAATAATGTGTTATTAACATAAAAATCATATGTGTTATTAACATAAAAATCATATGTGTTATTAACATAAAAATCATATGTGTTATTAACATAAAAATCATATGTGTTATTAACATAAAAATAATGTGTTATTAACATAAAAATCATATGTGTTATTAACATAAAAATCATATGTGTTATTAACATAAAAATAATGTGTTATTAACATAAAAATCATATGTGTTATTAACATAAAAATCATATGTGTTATTAACATAAAAATCATATGTGTTATTAAAATAAAAATCATTGTTGCTATTAATATAAAAATCATATGTGTTATTAACATAAAAATCATCTGTGTTATTAACATAAAAGTCATCTGTGTTATTAACATAAAAATCATCTGTGTTATTAACATAAAAATCATATGTGCTATTAACAGAAAAGTCAGTTTTGCAAATAGCATGAAAATCATCTTCTCTGCAGAATTATCATATCTGATCATTTCTCAAATCGACAATGCGTTGTGAATGAAAGAAAGGGGAGCAAAGAATAGATAACAATACTGTGACCTTGTAATGCTTTTCGTCAGAGTCGAATAAGGAAGTTTAAGAGATACGCCATCCCATATATATATATATATATATATATATATATATATATATATATATATATATATATATATATATATATATATATATATATATATATATATATATATACATACATATATATATATATATACCATCCCATAGATCGAAATCTATCTATCTATCTATCTATCTATCTATCTATCTATCTATCTATCTATCTATCTATCTATCTATCTATCTATCTATCTATCTATCTATCTATCTATCTATCTATCTATCTATCTATCTATCTATCTATCTATCTATCTATCTATCTATCTGTCTATCTATCTATCTGTCTGTCCGTCTGTCCGTCTGTCCGTCTGTCCGTCTGTCCGTCTGTCCGTCTGTCCGTCTGTCCGTCTGTCCGTCTGTCCGTCTGTCCGTCTGTCTGTCTGTTTGCCTGCCTTCCTGCCTGTATGTCTGTCTGTCTGTCTGTCTGTCTGCCTGCCTGTCTGCCTGTGTCTATCTGTCTGTCTGTATTTCTGTCTGTCCGTCCGTCCGTCTTTCCGATTATCTGCCTGTCTCGCTTGTCTGTCTGTCTCTCTGTCTGTCCTGTCCTGCCTGTCCTGTACTGAATTTCTGTATGTATTATCCTGTCCTGTCTTCTCCTGCCTGCCCTTCCCTGTCTGTCTGTCTGTCTGACTGCCTGCCAGCCTGCTTATCTATCTACTATCATAGGCCACTTGTGCTGTTAAGCGTTATGTAGTGTTGGACTTGTCTGACTTTGGTCATTTGGACGGCATTGACCATGGTCAACCCATGTATCTATAAGGTTTCTTTATAGGTTTCTACTAATCTAGTTCTTGGTTCTCCTCTTTCCCTGTAGCCCGATCTTCTGTCGTTGTATTTCACAAATTGATGCTTGTGTTAGTTTCATTCTGATGACGTGGCCTAACCACTTTTTTTCTCTCTCTAGATTCAGTCTTGAATTGAAATGATGTTTATTTATGAAATTTTGTTTATTTATGAAATGATGTTTATTTATGAAATGATGTTTATTTATGAAATGATGTTCATTTATGAAATGATGTTCATTTATGAAATGATGTTTATTTATGAAATGATGTTTATTTATGAAATGATGTTTATTTATGAAATGATGTTCATTTATGAAATGATGTTCATTTATGAAATGATGTTCATTTATGAAATGATGTTTATTTATGAAATGATGTTTATTTATGAAATGATGTTCATTTATGAAATGATGTTCATTTATGAAATGATGTTTATTTATGAAATGATGTTTATTTATGAAATGATGTTTATTTATGAAATGATTTTTATTTATGAAATGATTTTTATTTATGAAATGATGTTTATTTATGAAATGATGTTTATTTATGAAATGATGTTTATTTATGAAATGATGTTCATTTATGAAATGATGTTTATTTATGAAATTATGTTTTTTTATGAAATGATGTTTATTTATGAAACGATGTTTATTATGAAATGATGTTTATTTATGAAATTATGTTTATTTAATTCCTGATATTGTCATTTCTTTGTTGATCTCTTCTGGTGACATTTATACCTTTCCTCAAACATCTCATTTAACGCATTGTGAAATTTTTCGCTAGTTTTATTTTCAAATGCCATGTTTGACATTGGTAACACAGAGCTGGTATTAACATACTGTTCATCAGTTATCATCATGCATATTGTTGGATGTGTGAGTGTTTGTGACAGCTGGTAAGAAACATTATTGGTTTCTGACATCTTGTGTCGATCACTGTATCGAGTTTGCCATCGTTAAAGAAGAATTATAAACACACTAATATCATATTTAATATTTCAATTTTATCTTGTGTATGGCAGTACTCTTTAACTACTGTTGAATGAGTAGACAAAGCTAACATAATCCCATCGTCAGTACATGGACGATCGTACCCATACCCTATAGTTTGTAAATCTGTGCGTTGATTACAAAGCTGCTCGACCTTGATTTTTACTATACTAATTTCACTAGAGCTCGAGACAAGAATTAAAAAAACAAACAACTACGTAAATTATGAACTTACACCAATTTTGAAATACAAATCTATCCCGATGGAAACTAAAAGGCAAATCATAATTCAATTTTCACCCAATATTACGTTTTCAATGTCAGACATTGACTCTAACTAAACAACAAGAGATAAAGCTTAATATGTGTGAAATGAGATGTCTAAGAAAATCAGAAAACAGAACAAGAAGAGATCATGTGAGGAATGAAGAGATTACAAAAACTGCTGGAATAATATCAATGGTCAAATATATTGAAAAACAGAGATTGAAATGGTTGAACCACCTAATGAGAATGAACTATTATTGGCCCGCGGAAAGAGCATACAACATGAAGATGGAAACATCAAGATAC
The DNA here is from genome assembly GCA_034231615.1 of Meghimatium bilineatum. Lineage (NCBI taxonomy): Eukaryota > Metazoa > Mollusca > Gastropoda > Stylommatophora > Philomycidae > Meghimatium > Meghimatium bilineatum. Next base: position 24,956,862 of record CM067309.1, read on the forward strand.
AGAGGAATACTGAGAAGATGGTGAATTTAAGCAGTTGCCAACATTCTGACAGTACAGTATTTACTGCATATCAAGCGACCAGACGTAGCCCGAAAACTGATCGTCATTTGATCCTGCAAAACCTCACAGCATAAGCAAAGAAAAGACATACGCAACTACGGTATAAGTCTTCACTGTGACCTGTGTTCTAGTTTCGAGGTATTGCCTAACTTTTGCAGCGTGATTAGTAGAACTTTTATACAAAATTAAGGTATATTAATTGAAAAGGCGTATTAATTTCGTATTAGTATTTACATTAGGGATGGGGGTAAGCATTAGGATCAGTTATAAATGAAAAAATAAATTAGTTATCAAAATTATAATTATAAGTGTGCCTGATGTCGTTTGTGTCGGGAGATATGACATCACGGCATCCATTAATTTCAATAATTTCATTGGTGTTACATGGAAATCCGTGGCTTCTGCTACTTAAAATTGTAAAAGTTGTGTGCTATTTATAGCACAGTGAAGACTTAAACCGCAGTTTTACCAATTACAATAGGATAAATAGACTAATGTTAGACTATCATAACTTCCCTAAGCGGTATTCATCAAGCCTGCACACACCGGTCTACTTTACATCTGAATTTATTGAGGTAAAATATCACCTTGTACTGTTGGAAATAACAACAGACGGCAAGAGCAGCAAAGAAATACACAATAGATGTAGTAAATCATACCAAGCCTTAGGGCAAATGACACCAGTTTTCAGAAAAATAAATGTAGATTTAAACAACAAATTAACACTATTCAAAACGATTATTATGCCAACGCTGTGTTACCAAAGCCAAACATGGTCAACAATAGTACAAGACAAACGTAAACTTGTGACAGCTGAAATGGCATGCTTCCGCAGAATCTTAGGAATATCGCTAAGAGACAGAGTGAAAAATGAGGACATTCGACAAAATCGGCACTACCCTAATCTTAGAATATATTAAGAGACAACAGATCAAATGGTTTGCGCAGACTACCATCAGACAGCATACCACAGCAAGCTATTCTACACAGATAACCATAGTGAAACCATAGTAAGTAAAGTAGCCCATAGCATTTATTAATGCCGTAGGGGTATGGAATGTTAGCGATCTCACATTTCAGAGGCTCTGCAATTGAGAGCGGTAGCCATCTCCTCTCCCGGACAGTCTTTACATCCCGGATTAATCTGGTACCCATTTAAGGCTGGGTCAACCTGGCAGCCGTTGCGATCAGAAAAACATTTCCGTTTTAACAGGGGAATGAACCCAAGACCACTCATAAGCGAAGCGATTGCACTAACCACTGCGCTACGCGTCTCCCAAACATGCTTCGTCTCAAGTGAAGGCCTACCTAGAGACTGACCACGAAAACAATGGACCACCGAAATAAAAGAGGCCAGAAACTTCACAATATACTCAGCACACACGGAGGCCATCTCCAGACATCTCTTCTACCACTGACGCTGAAAAGAAACAACGGGTATAGTGGATAGATAGATAGATAGATATATACATATATAGATAGATTAGATTAGATTAGATTAGATTAGATTAGATTAGATTAGATTAGATTAGATTAGATTAGATTAGATAGACAGACAGACAGACAGACAGATAGATAGATAGATAGATAGATAGATAGATAGATAGATAGATAGATAGATAGATAGATAGATAGATAGATAGATATCATACAATAAAATAATTTTGATATGTACACGATAGTGCCAATGAACTGATTTCATGAAAATATCTTGGTCTTCTATTGACTAAGACAACTTTGTTGCATAGGGCCCAATTATTCAAGTACTCATTTGTATGAAACAAAATCAGAGAAGATCGAACAATCACGTAAAGACCGTAGCAACACACAACCAATGTAATAATAGTGAACAAATAAATATATGTTGCAAATAACTTACCACTATTTATTTTAAAAAAATTGATAAAAACAAATATAATAAAATTAATTCATGATTTTATTCTTATTTATTATATTATAACTGTCCAGGTATTAAATCTTCAAGTTTATTACATATTTACACATTAGAAATCTCCACGGTTGTAATATATTTATACATTAAAAATCTCCACGGTTGTAATATATTTATACATTGAAAATCTCCACGGTTGTAATATATTTATTTATTCATACGGAATCTAGATGATTGTAATATAATTCTATCTTAAAATGTGTTAGTTATTCTTTCATTAGATGTACCATATGGTCTGCACAGTTATGCACCAGAAAGGTTTCCACAAATGTTCAACAGAATATCTGCGTCTATGGATGATTTTAGAATAGTTTTGATTAGACCTTGTCCGGCTGTGAACACAAAGCACTAAACGTTGTCATAGCAGCAACATTTGTAAGCACAATCTCAACCGTATGATGTCTTGGGATGGATAACATTAAAGTGCTAGCTAAAGTTGACATTGAGTTTGTAACAAGTGTCTTCAGCGGTCTTGGTTCCATTTGTCGCGATGGTCATCTAACACCAAAACAAAGAACTGTTGCCATACGTTCAGTCGTAACGGTAATGGAACGAATTCAAATACATGTGGGATATTTACTATTTTTTGTTTATTGTGCGCTTTGCCTAATGTTTTCACACTTCTGTAGAAATAGTTTCATGTTTTCTGACGTTGAAGTGCTACAATATTTTTTTGTAGAAATCGTTTTACATTGTCTGACGTTGAAGTAATACCATCAATCAATCAAGCGCCATGTCGAATGGCTTAGGCGATCATGCTTCTCCACAACTCTCAGTCTCTTGCATCTTTAATAAGTTTAGCTGGTGGCTTCTTTTTGTGCCACAGTGACAACCCATCCTGAAATTTCTCTTTGTCTTCCTCTTTTTTTTCTCCCCTTGATCTTTCCGGTGGTTACTATATGTTCAATTTGTACTTTTTTTCTCATCACAAGCCCTAAAGTATTTTTTTCTCATCACAAGCCCTAAAGTATTTTTTTCTCATCACAAGCCCTAAAGTATTTTTTTCTCATCACAAGCCCTAAAGTACTTTTTTTTCTCATCAGAAGCCCTAAAGTACTTTTTTCTCATCACAAGCCCTAAAGTACTTTTTTCTCATCAATAGCCCTAAGGTACTTTTTTCTCATCACAAGCCCTAAAGTACTTTTTTCTCATCACAAGCCCTAAAAATCTCGATTGTTTCTAATTTTCGCTACACTCTGTCGTTTTACTCTAGAATCTCTGAGAACTTCTGCATTAGTTTTCTTGTCTGTCCATGTGTGTGTTTCATCATTCTTCTTAAAAAAATAAATCACATATCCGTTGCCTCTACATATTTTAGAACCGCGATCGGAATGAGGTCTGTGTCGTCTTGATGCATGTATCTAGGCACAATACTGCTGTAGCTTGCCGTTGCTTTCAGGAGGAAATCCGTTTAACGAATAGCAGACAAAGAAAAGACATTCATTTCCTACGCCATATTTTACCGAAAGTGCAACAATACTTTTGTAGAAATAATTTCACAATTTCTCTGATGATGTTTAGATCAGCGTTTGTCAATATATTTTATGTTTGTATATCTGTTATAAGCATTAAAGTACTTCATCTTCTTTCGTTCACTAGTAATGTACTTGAAAGATCGAGTCTAGATAAGCTCTTGCCAATATAATGTGGGAAAATATACTCTCACTTTTCAGTTCAACTACACTGGGTAACATATTTCATATAAGTAGTTTTCTTAGATTTTTTGTTTATTATATTTGTTCTTTTGCTTTTCTTTTTACTCTTCTGTTCTTATTGTCTACCGTATTTATTTTATTTCCATCTGATCTCCTTTATTATCTGGTTTTGCTCCTTTCTTAATTAAGGTTCTCTTTTTGTAATATTCATTTATTGTTGTTTGTTTTTGTCCTGATGAATAATTTTTACCCGAAACGTTGTCTGTTTTTTATGTTGTTAGTGTGTTACGTACTTTGTTTCAACACGCTGTACTTATTTATGTTTTTTACCTTATTGTCATGTGTTGCACCAGACCTGATATATTCAGTGGGGTGAGTTATTCTCAGACACTGAGGATTTATCTCTTTACTGTGTGCAAAGACAGGTACAGATCTGATGTAAACAAATCTCTTGCTCAAGTCAACGAGACAAGAATGAAACGAGTAACCATAACGATTGCCAGAAGAACAGAATAAACAGAAATAGACTTATATGTAGCAGAAATCCATGAAAGTATGTGTTTGCATGTCTGGAAATAAAAGTTATGGTTAACCAGGCAAGACATAATTTGCATTTGCTGGTTTTCAAGTGTTGCCAAATTGTTTTAGCAGATTTTATTTCCCTGAAACTGTGAAATGTGTTGACTGAGAACAGTTACTTCCACATTTTTTTGACAATTCGTCTGCTTTATCGTTGTCGAAGGTGCCACAAGGAAACGTTAGTTTCTTGCTCTTGTTCCGCGGGCTACACTGAACACAGTTACGTTCTTTTACAAGTAAGGATTTGGTTCCTTTTTTCCCTAAAGTGTGTCTAAACTAGATAAATGGCAGTGCTGTTGTCCTTGTGTTTCGTGCGGTTATATACGTTAGACGCGCGCTAGCTTAGAACGCGACTGTCTACATTAATAAGACCTTCCAACCGAAATAGTTTGGACCCCAGTCGTGACGTTTTTGATTATTTCTGTGCTTCCCGTTCTACAACATTTGTATACCTGGAGACAGTATTTATATACACATTTCAGCATGCCAAAAATAGCCAAGTCCGACATATAGAACTCACGGGAATCGGAGATTGGGTCATGTTCACGTTTTTAGTTGACAGGTCTCTTACGCCGCTAGTTAAGGCTTAGACCCTGAATTGTGTTTTTTGTCTGTCGGATTATCTCACTAATGTGGTTGTTTACAAAAATGACTTACAATGGACCTAACGAGACTGTCGGCTGTTATAGAAGACCTGTTCGCTAAATTAAGTTGGACTCCATTTGTTACGTTCCTTGATTATTCTTTGACTTCAGTTGATTACTATTTATATACTTGGAGTCGCCTTGGCTATTTTTGGTATGTGATTCCTAGTATACAAATAGTAACCAATTGAAAGCGTAACAATAATCAAAACATGTAACGAATGGTGTCTAACTTAAATTAGCGAACAGGCCTTCTATATAGGCGATCGATCACGGGACCAAAGCCCTTGTATGACAATCAAGAAAACTATACAGGGAATGGGATTTGAGCTAGATCCGCCCAGATGGTATCGACTCGCCTCGCAACTTGAGTAAACACGTTTTTGTACAAAGACCGGTTTGCAAAACATGCAACACATGCAACACATGCAACACGTACAAAACATGCAACTTTTATAAAACGTCTTGAAAAATATGTACCAAGTTTTTATATTGACAATTTTTCTGAAGGAGAGGCCCTCCCTTCCCCCCGAACTTTTATTTTGGAAAAGAAACTGCGTAATAATGTTGCTGGCGGCTCAATGAATAAATATAAACTGGTCATTTTCATGATCTTGACTAGTAACAGCAACGTTAAGACTGGTCAATCTTCACCTGACATGATCAATGTCATAATTTGGACTGGGTCATAATATGAACTTCTCAATAATATGATAAAAACATAAAATAGTCATTACCAGGATTCGAACTTGTCAATACCATATTTCAAGCTTTAAATTATAAGAATTCAATGTTGTCAATACCAGGATTCCACTCATGGCACGTCATCTATACAATCCCGTAGTCGTAACCTTCGATAACAGTTACCATGTTGTTCTGACAGGCCGACGTTGTGCTTGAACTAGTTATGGGCACGGCGTAGGTGGGCAGAACAACAAAGTAACCTGTCGCAGGGGCCAGATGTATGCCCTGATGTCGACGTCTGTTTCGGCAGCATTGGATTCGAAACACCATTGAGTCGAATTGCTGCTGGAAAAGAGGGCGGAGCACTTATGGGAATGCTCCACGTGCCGTGAGGCCAGTTTCTAATCAAGAATCAAGAATCAAGGATTCGAACTTGTCAATACCATATTTCGAGCTTTAAAATATCAGAATTCAAAGTTGTCAATACCGGGATTTGAACTTATTAATGTCAGGATTCGAATTTGTCAATGCCATTATCGAGACATTCTTGTAACTCTCAAGGAAAATTAAGGATAAAGGTTAAAAACAAGCACGAAGTACGATATTTACACAAATGAAACAAACCAACAAGATGAACGTTCAAGAGAAAAGAACTTTATTTTGTACAATGGTAAAGTAAGTAGTCATATAAAAAAAAAAACTGCAATATTTGATGACGATATATGCGACAATTGATGACAATATATGCAATAATTGATGACGACATATGAAATACATATGAACAAATGTGAGACGCAAATGTATTTAAGCTTGACAGTTTCAAAAATTGATAAAATATTCCGTTTCATTGCACAACAGATCCAATATTTTCATGATTTGCTTATGTGTTAGTAATGTATGTGTATGTCACTTCTATGACAGGTAATAATATTTTGTCTCTGTGACTTTTTTATATTATGTACTTGATAACGATAGTTGGGTAGATATGTCAAAAGTGTGTTTCCTGTATTGACAATTCTGCTTTACTTCTTGTTATGTCTTTATTTAGTGTCTGTTTTATTCTTGCCGCTTTCTTTGTTAAAGGTAAAAGTGGGTCCCATATCAGCAGCCTGCCGTCGGGGATAAGATATCAATGCATGTACCAAGCCGCAGCAACTATTAGGTGGGGGTGACCAGTTTCCTTCCCTGATGTGTTTACCTCCCCTAACCAGACAGGTAGTCATTTACAGCTGGGTCGACTAGAGGAACGGTTGTGTCAGGTGAGAAATTCCGACCCGAACATCTTTTCGGTCTGAACTGTTTTTAAACCTGGTACACTAACTCGTTGATAGTAAGCAAGCTCACCAAGTCTATCACGGTCTTCTTTCTCTGTTATCTCGTGAATTATAAATACTGCAGTCATTGCGGCTTGAAGTTGAAGAAATAAACAGGATGGATTTTATGGATGAAAAAAACAAATAAAGAATCAATGAATGATGAATGTTAAATGATTGAAATATTAAATTAGGAGAAATCAACACACGCAGGTACGCACGCACGCACACACCCCCCTCACACACACACACATACACACACACACACACACACACACATATATATATATATTTCTTCTTCAGCGTTCATTCTCAAACTCCCACTGGATTTCTCTTGCAACAGGACAATGATCCTACAAGATTTCCAGTTGAATGTAGTCCAGACAATGGAAATGCGTTGTGTTGCCGTTTTATTTGCACCAATGGTCCAACACATCCGTCTTCGGCGGATATATCTATATATATAACAAGAGTATGAACAGTCTATAGAATAACAAGGCCGGAACCTGGTTTGGTAAGTTGATGAAAGACATGAGAAGTGCTAAGCAGGACAGTAGATGATCTTTACAGTAAGGGGGGGGGGGGTTTATATAATGAAAAACAAAATTAAGATGAGAGACAGTACCTTGTCTTTGTGGCTAATTCATTCATTTTTTGTGAGAACATTTTGTTTAAACTTTTTTTGGGCGAAATTCATTAAATGTATAATAAAAGGTATTAAAAAAACTTTAGTTTCTGCATGTTTTCCGGTGAAGGAGTGCAGGGCGAATTCTATGTGCTGTGGATATAGGCGGCTTTGCCAGCATAGCAGACGCCGCAACATGTACAGGAATAATTTTGATACTAATAGTAAATGCTAATAATAAAAGGTATTAAGGTATAAAATGCTACCGTTGGAGCACGTGTAAGAAGTTGATAACAAATTAATTTTGTTTGACACTATTTTATATGACACATTATATAAATTGAGGGAGGTAGTTTATATTTTTTTTTGCATGATTCGCTTTCTAGTTGAAAACAAAAAGGACGTAGCAGAGGATTTATTTGTTTTTATTCGGGTTGCCCCATTTGCACATTTTCCTTTAAACAAAGTGGTATTCCGTCTGCTGAAGGTAACACTACCAGCACGTAATCCCGTAGCTTCAGTCGCTAATCTATAGTGATTTCAGAAAAATATTACACTGTAATAAGACCTAGCGAGAGCGATTCAAACCTCGATCTCTTGAGCACAACGATAACGACTTAACCACTACGCTAATGAGATGCTCTTTATTCCTAGTAGTAAATGCCATTTTCTGAACTCCTAGACAGCTGAAGGCGGATGTGTTGGGTTATTGGCGCATAGAAAACGGCGACACAACAGACCTCATTTTTCTGGACTACATTTACTGAAAATCTAATAGAACCATGGTACTGCTACAAGCCGTATCCAGCAGGACTGTGAGAATTAACGTTGAATAAAGAATAAAAGGGAGATGTGAACCCCAACCAACTATATCTACAAGCGTGAAACTAACAGATAGACAGTGGTCAGTTTGACAGATAATATTATAATAATAGCGACTGGAGATGTTGCGAATTCATTATAATCGACATTCGATATAGAGGAGACATCTGATCGATATTATTATTGTCGACGTTTAGTCATCTGTTACTAAGAATGTGTCAGAATAATGCTACTCTGAGTTGGTCCACTTGTTGAAAACTTATCATAACTGACCACAAGCTTCATTTTCAACAAATGGTATACTCTTTTGTTGAACATGAATGACATGAAGAGTAACACACCCTGGAGAAGCACCAAACACAAGATGATGTACGGCAGGACCACGGATGTGGTGTAGATGCTAGCCACTATTGAAAGAGCCCAAGAGAATCCCATCGCCGACGAGAGTTTAATATAAATCATGCATCGAGACTTTTCTGAGGACATTTTGCCAAGTTTTTCAGAGCCTTTACTGGCATTGTGTATACCGATGAGGGTTAGAATGAAACCAAGTAGACTGATGATAAATGTAATGAAATATGGTATAATAATAAACGCAAGTTTTGTCCACATTGGTCCTGAGAACCAGGTGCAGAATGGGTATCCATAGCGAGGAAAGTCTGGTGTAGGTGGTTCTGTTGTCTCAGTATTAGAGATCGAGTCTGGGTGGATGATATCTAAGATTATGGATGGTGCTACGACAACCAGAGACAACCCCCAGACAACCAGGTTATAGCGTAGAAACGCTGATTTATAATTCTGAGGTTTCGCGAATGGTTTAGCTATGGGACTAAATGTTAATGCCATATTGAATGAGATAGCGGACATCCAGCCAAACTGGGCCACAGTCACCACATGACTGATACCAGCAACAAATGGACACACGTAGTCGTTATGTAGGTCAAAGACGGTGAAGACATTTGACAAAAATGTTAACAACATCGAAGCCGCTAAGCTGGCGTTCATACACCCAGGAAGAGTCCGAAGTTCTGGAATCAAGCAGTAGATGATTAACATAATAGCTAGAAATATGATTGAGATAGATGTGAGTACAACATTGACAATTATATACGTTAAACTTTGATACTTAGCCAGTGTCACGGCCTCAAATTGAAAGTTGGAACATACCAGGACATAATCATCGATAATCTGGAAATATCCTACCATATACTGTTGGCCAGTAGCCAGTAAAATCAGTCCGGACCCATTCTGTAGAGTTTCATTGAGCCAGTATTTGACCGGGGTACAATTCTCGCTGAAGGCTAGCCAGTCGTAATCACAAACATAGACTGTTTGACTGATTGTATAGTTATCAACAGTGTGGGAATATTTCACAGAAATCTCAAAGACAATGTTCATCAACGGATAGTAAACAATCCTTTTAGAATCATTATAAACAACATATGTGAAGTTATTATCCGTCACTAAATTAAACTGTTGTAGCTGGACAGGCATGCTCCCGTTGGAGCAGGTGTGCCAAGTTGATGACATGTTAATTCTGTTTGATAACACTATTTCGTATGACCCATTAACTACATTTAACGCTGTAATTTCATCGGCTAGTTTCATGATCCTGCTAATCAAATCAGTTCCAGATTGGAGTGCATTAATTAGAAATATTTTTATGCTTTCCAGAACCTTCGTTCCATCAGCAGTCGCTAACCCTTGACAATTATTAGAAAAATTATACCCCTGATAGTTTTGATTAAGGTGATTGGATACCAGTGATGCGTTATCCGGCATACGCTGTGTATCAACACCGCTACTGATAGTAACCTCGCACGATGTGTTTCCACCTTTTCCAAATTTAATTCTGAGAATTAAGCTGTCCCATTTATCTGGGAATATTTGCGAGTCTGCTTTAACAAAATGTGATTTTGATGAGTGTATACACTGTCCTCTATAAGGATTTGATCCGACAGGACAAAAGAGGTTCACACATTTCTGCATTAAAGGATCAAAAACTTGTACGTCGTCGCATATGTACGAGCTTTTAGTCCGGTGGTTGTAACCGCCGCTGAAGTCCAGAATAATGAGAACACCGCCTTTTATGATAGTTGATGCAGTAGATGTCCGCTGATGTTCTCTATGGAAGGTAGCGTTGCATGTCAAAAGAGACGTATCTCTGCGTCGTCGATGCTCAGAGTTCAAACATTTATAACAGTGTGCATTCTTAAAACCATTGTTTGGATAATAGTAGGATTGACACAGAATGAAATCAGCATCGCTACAGAGCCTAGTCGTGGTCATCATGGCCAGCATCTCCTTCTGGTGCTCACTCAGACGGGACTCCGTATCACACTGCCTAGGAGCGCACACGTTTGCAGGTGGAGCATACGATATGTTGCATCTACCTTCACGAACAAACTTCAACAAGTCTGACAATCTCAGGTCTTCAGTATTGCTAGTTGCAATATCTGGATCACAACTGAACTGACTAGACCACACTTTCATATCCGTATCGGAAAAACCATGGCACATCGCACAGAAAACATTTTTGAAAGCCACATCACCGTCAGGGAGAGTCACGCTGACTGGTGGAAGCTCTAATGGACTGGTATTGTGACATCTATCCATCAGCAGTCTGTCATTGTTGTTCACATGGCATCGACTTACTAACAGCATACTTAAAGTCTTACTCACTACCACACATGATGACAGTTCGCTAACTATTTTGAGAACACTGCCTCCTCCATAGAGAGAAGTTCTATCTCCATCCCCAGAAACACTGGACCCAAAATAGAATGACCAGATATCAGATATTAGTGATACGATATCAGCCGTTTCTGTGACCAGAAAACAATTTTCGAACACATCAGCACAACAGTCGCCATAAATGACGCACACGTCATCACAGAAACAGGACCTGTTCGGGAACTTGTTTGTACAACTTTCTGCATCGGTCATCGAATCAAACGAGTCTCTTTTCTTCTGTGTGCCAGCGTCATACTCCTTAGTATGTCTTAAATTCATTGTTGTCTTGAAACTGTTGCTGTGGACGTCTGTTAATGAAGCTTTAAACGGTTGTTTCTCTGATGTATCATCACTAAACTTATCATTTTGTGCTCTCACTAAGCGTGTGCTATGCCGTGTCTCATCATTATTCTGTCTAAAGGTTTGCTTTGATTGTTCATTCTCTGCGCTGCTTCTGGATGAAGAAAGTGTTCCCATGATTAAATCATTAGGTGGACTAGCCGAGAACGGCTTGTCGTCGGCGTGGTGAAAGCGACTTGAAACACATCTTCCACTGCACAGCATGTCATCCTCACATATCATAAATGATTGGCCACCTAATTCAACCACAACCTCCTGCATACTTTCTTTAACTCTGCTACTTTTATTGTGGACATATTGTTTAGAAACTGTATTCAGGAAGTTACCACCGAAGGTTGTATGTTCAATTATGCGTTTGTTTTCTCCCCCCTCGCTGCTAAATTTTAAATTGTGAATTGTGTTATTTATATTGGTATCTGTATCATTTTCAAAATATATATTACTCTTATCAAAGTGATCAATTATTGGCAAAATTTCGTTTGATTTTACGACACGATCGTTTACTGTTGTATTTATTGAAATATAATCACTAGTATTTATTTCTGTTGACTTGTAGGAAACATGTATAGACGCGTCACTCGTGACATGAGTCCGGTTAGAATTCTGACCAGAAAATTCGTTTTCACTTTGTCTTGAAGGTTTTGTTGGTTCATGAATAACCTCTAATCGATCCAATTCATGATCAGAAGACAATGGTTGCGAATATCGGAAGAGTTTAGTTACGCTTATCGCTGCTGTTTGTTGCATTGTAGTATTTTCAAATGATGATGATGGAGTTTGTGAGTTCTGGGGGTCCTGCACGTAGACACGTGTGACCATGGCAAGTGTTACCAGAATGATTTCTGTCAGAATAGAAATTAAACAATCGGCATAAATATCATAAACGATGATATGAATTGTTTCATCTCATATCTAACTCATTTTATCTAGATTCTCACATAAATACTACCGATAGCCCATGCAAAGTTTATGGTACATCAAGACTAAGAAAAACATCACAAAACCTAGCTTCGCATTCTGTTTCAATGGCAAAGCGTTTCAGTGAACAAACTTACTTAGCACCTTTCAAATTTAAGATTACGTTGGAAAATGTACATTAATAATTTAAGGTTGTTGTTCGTCCATCACATGACGATGATGCTCATTGTTGCAACCACTTTCTGAAATTCAGTTAGAATTATGTCCTTGACTATGCGTTAGTAGATGTATCATAAGCTCATATTCTGACTGCTAATGTCCTTGCACAATTCGGGCATGGGATTATAACTTTAGATTTTTTTTGTCTATCCATGATTTCCTAGCTCTACTCTCCGCTATTGTGCTACTGCATTTCTCCTCTTTTTATAAGATGCTGTGCCTTTTATGACTGCGAAGCACTATTTTGTGCAGGTTTTTCTCATGTATCCTGTTCCATGTCACAGGTTTTCAGTGGTATGTCTTTCACGAGTCTGTGCAACGCTTCGTTTGACCACAATGAGAGTGTATTCCATTCTGTATATCAGCATAGAGAAATAATTATTATTGATTATAATAAATCAGACCAAGGCACAACTAATTCCATCACAACCACCAGTGCAATCTTAAATTCAGCTATTTGTGCTAAGTAAGCTCGCAGATAAGAACACAATTACTACAACACACGTGTGCTACCACGAACACAGCTGCAAACAGTACACTATCCAACAATACACATTATGCTGCCAATATTACTACTACTACTACTACTACTACTACTACTACCACCATCACTGTTACCACTACCACCACCATTACTATCAACGTCACTATTATTTCTACTACTACCACCATCACTACTACTACCACCATCACTACTACTACCACCATCACTGCTACTACCACCATCACTGTTACCACTACCATTACTATCAACGTCACTATTATTTCTACTACTACCACCGTCACTAATACTACCACCGTCACTACTAGTACCACCATCACTGCTACTACCACCATCACTACTAGTACCACCATCACTACTAGTACCACCATCACTACTAGTACCACCATCACTACTAGTACCACCATCACTACTACTACCACCATCACTGCTACTACCACCATCACTACTACTACCACCATCACTACTAGTACCACCATCACTACTACTACCACCATCACTACTAGTACCACCATCACTACTAGTACCACCATCACTACTAGTACCACCATCACTACTACTACCACCATCACTACTAGTACCACCATCACTACTACTACCACCATCACTGCTACTACCACCATCACTACTACTACCACCATCACTACTACTACCACCATCACTACTAGTACCACCATCACTACTAGTACCACCATCACTACTAGTACCACCATCACTACTACTACCACCATCACTACTAGTACCACCATCACTACTAGTACCACCATCACTACTAGTACCACCATCACTACTACTACCACCATCATTACTACTACCACCATCACTGCTACTACCACCATCACTACTACTACCACCATCACTACTAGTACCACCATCACTACTACTACCACCATCACTGCTACTACCACCATCACTACTACTACCACCATCACTACTAGTACCACCATCACTACTACTACCACCGTCACTACTACTACCACCATCACTACTAGTACCACTATCATACAAAGCGACAATTGTTAAAATATACATGCCGCCAGGGTTGCCAATCTGACTCCTTGCTTACCTTTGCGAACAATATGCCCAGACCTGTACATTTTGATGATGAGAAAAGGAAGCACTGTGAAGTGACAATTTACTTGCAATATATGTGGTCTGAAATCATCTGTTTGGATGTTTGAAGAAATCGGCTTACAAGTATATATCCGAACCTTTCGGTCTTTGTATGTGCACTATAGATTCTTGAAGTACTAACAACCACCATCCTGCATAACCGGTGTCTATTTAAACAGTACTTGTCTGTCATTAAACAACAAATATGATATATATTGGAAAATAAGTGCAATTTTACATGTCATACATTGACAAGAGAGCCTCATTCATGAGATCTGATTTCAAATGTTTGTTCTGTTATTCTCGCGTCTGGTCACTGGATCTTATTCTCAATTATTTTTGTGTTTTTTTGGAATCTATGATTCTGGAAAGCTAAATAAATGGAGACTGAGTATATTAGCGGAAATATTCTAAGTTCGTGGTAGTTTTCTTTAAACGCGACAATGTACCACTTTGCACTTTAGCTTCGGCGACAAAATCTAAATTTCCCTATCTAATTGTTAAATTCCTGATACACGATACGTAAAATAAGATCGATGACTAAACATTGATCTGAAGTTTAACTCTGTACATGACAGTTCAATTCTGATCTCGGTCTCTGAATTAAACATTCACTAAATGTCAACAGAATGATATTAACTCGTGTCGTTACACATACAAACACACATACACGTGGTTGAATTATCAAGTTTCTACTTATCATCAATATTATTCGTCATAATGATAATGAAACAACAAAATTGACAATATAGGACTGGAATGTGTAAACAAATTTGAATGTCTGGGAAAAAATATAAATAATTCCGGGGAATGTGTAGTTGAGATCAAAAGAAGACTCCTAATTGCAACACTCAAATTAACGCACATGAGAAAACTGAGGCAAAGTAATTATATTGACACTAAAATAATCCTTTTAAGATCATGTCTCTTCACATTGGCAACATACCACTGCTGGATCTGGACTTTATACATGACAATATCAATGAGGAAAAATTTATGTGAAAGGAAGTGCTACAGAAAAAATCTACAAATATAATGGAAAGAAAAAAACGTAGAAAGTACAATTTTGGAATATATTGAAATTAAATGAAACGTGATCTATAAATACAATCATAAAAAGGAAGCTACATCCTTTTAGACATCTAAAGAGGTGGGATAGCATGGGATGGATTATTGTTGAAAGCAGAGCCCAGGTAGGAGTAAAAGAAGAAGACCACGAAGACGATGGACTAACGATATCAAATAGTGTAGGAACATATCCCTGGCCAATGTAGGCTTGTTCGACCTGAACAGAGAAGCGTTCTGAATTTATAAGATGAAAAGAACGTTCTTGAAAGAATACATCACTTGACAATAACAATGATTATATGAAAAGACGCTGAACCTAAACGTAAAAAGATGTGATAAAATCATTCAAGGTCCACAAGTGTCTCTGAGAGTTGCATAGTCAGAAATCTTGTCAGTGTCCAAGACAGCTTAATGTGTTTTGCTAGAAACCCAATCTGGAAAGCAAAAATGTATGACAACAGAAATAATAAATCTGAAAATACGAACCCAATTTCACAAATTTGCATTCGAAGCTGTGTCATGTTTATAGAAAAAATTTGCAAAAAAAATCAACATTTTCTGAAAGCTTCGACTTTTTCGTATCACGTATTTTTCAACATATTCACCATCCCGTCTACACACAGACACAAACGTCAGGCTAGCTGTTACTTTCTATTGAGGAAGAAATCTGAAAACCTCTCTCGCAATAAGAAAAGAGCAACTATTTACACCTCAATATTGGAATCTCCGCGATATCCCTTGAGGTGTTCCTTCAGCAATTCTAGGGTGATTGTATCTTGATCATTCATAGATTTAACTTTTATTGAGCTCTAGTATCTTGATCATTTATCAATTTAACTATTCTTTGACGCTAGTATCTTGATCATTTATCAATTTAACTATTCTTTGACGCTAGTATCTTGATCATTTATCAATTTAACTATTCTTGGACGCTAGTATCTTGATCATTTATCAATTTAACTATTCTTTGACGCTAGTATCTTGATCATTTATCAATTTAACTATTCTTGGACGCTAGTATCTTGATCATTTATCAATTTAACTATTCTTGGACGCTAGTATCTTGATCATTTATCAATTTAACTATTCTTTGACGCGAGTATCTTGATCATTTATCAATTTAACTATTCTTTGACGCTAGTATCTTGATCATTTATCAATTTAACTATTCTTGGACGCTAGTATCTTGATCATTTATCAATTTAACTATTTTTGGACGCTAGTATCTTGATCATTTATCAATTTAACTATTCTTGGACGCTAGTATCTTGATCATTTATCAATTTAACTATTCTTGGACGCTAGTATCTTGATCATTTATCAATTTAACTATTCTTGGACGCTAGTATCTTGATCATTAGAGCCTTAGAGTTCTTAAATTGCTGAGTAATAAAAATAATTGGCCCTTTAAATAGCAACAATATCCTTGATCAAATTGTTCATACACGTAGATATAGTTAAATTGATGATGAGTGATACGGAGATTAGCGTCCTAAAATGGTTAAACTGATGAGTGATTAAGATAATAACGCCATAAAATAGCTAATTTGATGAGTGTTTAAG
This sequence comes from Meghimatium bilineatum, assembly GCA_034231615.1. Taxonomy (NCBI): domain Eukaryota; kingdom Metazoa; phylum Mollusca; class Gastropoda; order Stylommatophora; family Philomycidae; genus Meghimatium; species Meghimatium bilineatum. Next base: position 24,973,671 of record CM067309.1, read on the forward strand.
ATAATATCGCCAGAAATTAGCTAATTTGATGAGTGTTTAAGATAATATCGCCAAAAAATAGCTAATTTGATGAGTGTTTAAGATACTCTGGTCCGGCTCTATGTCAGTGTGGTACAGTGCGCATCTGTGATTTAAAATTACCGAGTTGGATCCCTGCCATAAGCATTTGAACGGTCAGGATCTCCGTTCAGAAAACAACGGCAAACTACTTAACGTATTTATATTGCCTAGAAAATCACTACAGTCCCCCCAAAAATGCTGGGTTGTTTACTACGTCTTGAATAGGATACGCAACTAAATTTTTTTAAAGTTACTATTGCCCATCATCATCAAGTGCCGTCTTCGTAACGAAGGTTGGCTGCAACATATCTCCAACATCCATTGTCTCTTGTTATGGTGGTGCGCACTGCTAGACTGAAATATGTCCATCTTCTGATGTTACTCTCCCATTTGTATCTCTGCCTACCTCTTGCTCGCTTCCCTTTGACTTTACTAACAAGTAAGGTCTTCAATAAGGTCTTTTCATGTGTCCGAAATATTTTATTTGCTTGTTCTTTATTTTTCGTAATAATTATTTAATAACTATCGCCCAAGTATAGCTAAACTGATGAGTGATTATGATACTAGAGTTCACGAGTAATTAAGTGAATTCAACTCTCATCCATTGTTTCTCTAGGCAAAGGGCAGTCAATACAGTCCCGTTGCATACAAACTCTTGTCGACATTATCAAACATGCATTTCTAATAAGTAGAGTTCATACAATAGTGAAGAAAAATTAGCGTGAAAACTTATAAAAATATTAGCGTGCTAAAACCTAGCACTGTCCATGTGGTTATTGCATCACATCTTTACATCATTACGTGAAGTGTTCCTTAACTGTTATTCTAAGCGGAAAAGTCTCGTGAAGTATTTAAAATTAAAGCAAATTATATATATATATATATATATATATATATTGATATATTAAAAATGAATTTTATTTGAAACCATCATAAAACTAGCTAGAGAAATATGTCACTGTAGAAATATTTGCAGAAGATCTAAATTCCACACGAGAAGTAAAATAAAACATTGAACGAAGTATCCTCTGAATATATTGTCCTGATTAGAACTTCACTATCTCTAATTGAGCAATAATATAAGCGCACTCTATGCCAGGTTATTTAATATCTGATGTGGTTGTAGTTGTAGGCAGAATGTGCGAGGGAGTGTTAAATAACATTTGTTGAAATTGGTTGAAGTATATCCGATTTATTTTTAAAAATGTTATGAGTAATTGAAAATGTGATGTAGTGTTGCTGCTCACAGATTACACTGGAGACGAGAGAGTATTCGATGAGTTGTGAGATTTTGATGAATACAATTATATCGATCTGAACAATAATCAAAGCGTTACCATAACAACGAAATATTCCAACAACTATCATGAGATCGGTGATTAATGTCTAGAGTTCGTTATTTAAAATAAATAAACCACTCGGGAATTTAAGACAAAAAAACTCAGCAGTTTGTGTTGATTCAATCGTTATGCTTTCATCTGATCCCCAAGTGAAATGCTAATGGCGACAGTGGGTTAAATATCTATTACCCAGCTATTTGTACTAGCGTAATCGGTTCAACCAAAAAACCTGAACTTCTTCTTCTTCTTCGTTCATTCTCAAACTCCCACTGGATCTCCCTTACAGCAGGACGATGGTCCTAATAGATTTCCAGCAGGATGTAGTCCAGAGAATGGAAATGCGTTGTGTCGCCGTTTTATTTGCGCCAGTGGCCCGACACATCCGTCTTCGGCGGAAAACCTGAACTTGATTCACTGTGTTCTTTAGTAGATCACAGTCCAATCACATTACATTTGACGTCAGTACGTACCTCATATATCATATATATTCTTGTAGTCCATGACGTGTTGCGATCATGTCTTCCCACAGCATTTTATTTCGTGTACTGTCAATCATTTCTTATTGTGATACATGCCAAGTGGCGTGCCGAATATCAATTCTTTCAACACACAGCTTCTTTTTGTTTTCATGTGCTGTCAATCATTTCTCGTTATAGTCGTGTGGTGTTAGTAATTATACCTGTTTACATCCTTCTACTTTTTGTGCAGTCAATCATTTTTGATGTTAACCCATGCTACAATGCTAGATTGTCAAGCATCTTTCCTCTTGTTCTTCAGCTTGTCTGTTGTTACGATGTGCTGCATCTTCTCATGATATATACAAATATGTGAATTGTCTCTTTCCGATGCGGATACGGAGCTTTCTTTTTAAATTAATTTCTTTCAAGATATCGTTTTATCTTTTTACGCTTTTTAATCTGTCCATGATGTTCCTAATATTCTTCTATAAAACCACATCTCTGCTGCCGCAATATAATTTTTCACTATTTTCTGAGTGTCAAAGATGTACTTCCATACGTCAGAATTGTTTCTGTATAACTTATAAGAACCCTCTTTCTCACCTCAATTGACAAAGAAATATTATATAGGATGTTTTTCATTTTGTGAAATTTTGCATTTTCTTGGGATATTCCAGATTTGACTTCTTTAATACATCGTCCATCTGTTGTTATTAATGTCTACATATTTGAAGATGTTGACTTGCTTCAGTCTGATCCCATGTTCTTTGATGTTGCATTCTGGAGGAAATGTATTCAATAATATTATCAATACTTCTGGTTTCTTAATGCATTAATTGAACCACATAGGAGCATAATGTCTAAAGCAAGAGTAAAGGAATATATAGCAACAGATCTGTATGTGGTATGACAAGTGCTCAGTACTTGGATATTTACGGCTCAATACAAAGGGAAATGTAGTAGGGAAGAAAATGGTGGTTTCTATACAACTAGTAGTATGATTATAGAGGTTATGCCAGTGACGAATACAATGAATTTGCTGTTGTCCCAAACTGGTAAAGGTGTCTGCTTTCTTACTGATTCTTTGAGTGTGTTTCGAAAGATTCTGTTAGGCTCTTAACGCGGCCAGTGGCTTGACGATGACGAAATCTGTGCTGAAGAGTTTCTTTCATTTTGGTTTGGACAAGTAGATGTTGAGGGTTATGAAAGAGAAGGCAGACTTGCCTGCGTGGTCACAGAGATTAGTGGCAATTCAATAGACTGTGCTTATATTTTTAATGCAGTCATGGAGTTGGACCTATTGGAAGATATGGGGTGTATTTATTCTTCCGTATCTATGGCTAGAACGCTAGACCTGGGAGTGACGCAAGTGTTACAAGAAACGAGCGGCATAAAGGAATACACAAAAATGTTATCAACCAACACAGAACTGAGTCGGTTATCATATGTACTTCACTAACGAGAAGGACATACTTGATACGATATCGGAGTACATATGAACCAGTTATCATATGTACTTCACTAACGAGAAGGACATACTTGATACGATATCGGAGTACATATGAACCAGTTATCATATGTACTTCACTAACGAGAAGGACATACTTGATATGAGATCGGAGCACATATTAACATTTCCGGAGTGCCATAATAATGATCTAACGATTAACTAACCAATAAAAATAAAAATAAACATAAATAAAACAGGAACATAATCATATAGAATGTAGTATCATAAATGAACATACTAAATTAACTATGTTTATTGCAGCAATGATGTAAACCATGGCTCAACGCATTCCGTTCTCCGGACTACATCCTGCTAATCTGCAGGAGTTTGAGAACGAACGCAGAAGAAGAACTACACACACATATATATATATATATATATATATATATATAAACTATAACACTACAAGTATAGACCACAATAGTATTTCCAATCATGTCTTTCAAAACACACCTGTAAACAGTACTTCCTGGATGCCTGAAAAATAACACATGAAACATGTGTAATATAGTAATAGAAATAAATTATAGCACAATAATATATAGAGATAGCTGTTGTCGGAGAATATAACAGCATCATTATATAAAATTAATGGTGATGTAAATGATGGTGTTCCTTCTCGGCATCGAAGATGAGGATGGCATTGAAAAAAGGTTAAATTAGGTTAGCCTGTCCTGAGATGGCTGAGGAATCGAATCCGGACTCTGGTGCAGTGTAAACAGAAATGTACTAGGTCTTGAGATGAGGGAAAGCAGTTTGATATCGCCTTTCGTTTTTCTTTATCTCTTTCAAATATTCCAGTTTTCTACTTTGTTCCAAGTGTGTATACCCACAATGATCTGACTATTCTAGACTGAATGGTCGAGAGTTGTGGATTCCCAAGAGCTTGGGTTAAGAAAATATCCTTGAAACGTTACTTCTGGCCTCCACCTGAACACATAAATACCCACAGTTTATTATAGAAACGCCTCATGGAAGACCATTCTTTTTCTCTTGCTTTTCTTGTTTTTCCTGCCTTTACTTGAATGTTTACCTATACACAGTTTACCATAGTAAACACCAAATAACACGAACACCAAATAATATTATTTGAAGCTTCCAGAAAAGCGAGAACAAGAACATTGCATCTCCCTCGACACCCGTAAAGGGTAAAAAAGGAAGGAAAGAAGAAGACCAAAGTAAAGCTTTATTGGAAGACAATCGTCTAACATGCGGACGACGTAACTAGCTCAACGAAGTTTCGACCTGGTGAACAAGACATAGATATTTTCATGTTAAATGTCCTACAATCAGGCAACACTTCATTATATCGGGAATGTCATCCTACAATCAGACAACCCTTCATTATATTGGGAATGTCATCCTACCATCAGACAACCCTTCATTATATCGGGAATGTGATTCTACAATCAGACAACCCTTCATTATATCGGGAATGTCATCCTACAATCAGACAACACTTCATTATATAGGGAATGTCATCCTACAATCACGCAACCCTTCATTATATCGGGAATGTCATCCTACAATCAGGCAACCCTTCATTATATCGGGAATGTCATCCTATAATCAGGTAACCATCCATTATATCGGGAATGTCATCCTACCATCAGACAACCCTCTATTACACCATTTAAGGTTTTCCATGATCAAAATGCTCTTATTTTATTCCTGCATGTTCCCGATGCTATCATATGGATGTGAGAGCTGGAAAAGCTCTTTATCTTCAGAAAAGAAATAACTGAGTTACGAGAACAAATGTCTTCGAAGGATAACTAACACCCATTGGAGTGAATTAAAATCGAATGATAAAATCAGAGAAGAGACACATCAAAATTTCATCACAGATGTTATCAGAAAACGCCGTTGGTCCTACATCGGGCATGTCCTACGCGCAGACATCAAAAGAATACGTCACCAATCTCTTGAATGGATATCTACAGGCAAAAGAGCCAGGGGTAGACCAAAAGAAACACTCAGAAGAACAATACTTAGAGAAATTAAAACAATCAATAACCATACTATTCAAGAACTGCACAGAGTAGCTTTGAACAGACAGAACTGGAGAGATCTGAGGTCTGCCCTATGCGCTAACTTCAGCCAAAAGGAAAATGAATGAATGAATGAATGATCAAAATATAAATACTGAATATTTCAAGTGTATAAGGTTCAGGCATGCGTAATACATAAAAAAAAATGTGAAAACGTTGAATATGAATCTTTCTATGTTCATGCTATACTTTTCTCTATCTTCTTCTTCTTCTTCTTCTTCTGCGTTCAGCATCTGTCGTCATGCTATACCGTCAGACCTGTCATCAAGACGAAGCCCACTGTCTTCTCCAGGTCAGAGCGGCTGCCCCTTAGCTTTTGCCTGAAGTCTGTATCTTCTGGCCAGGTCTGCTGTCTTTGCTCTTTGTATGTTGGGCAGTCCTGGAGCATGTGTTCTGGAGTCTGGGTTCCGGATCCACATGGACATTCATTTGTGTATGAGATGCTTAATCGATAGAGGTGACCCAACAGTCTGCAGTGGCCTGTTCTAAGGCGAAATATTGTGGTCTGTTGATATCTTTGGAGGAGATGTATTGCATCATGTTCGTATTCCCCTTCTATTTCTTTCTTCCACTTTTCTGAGTATGTGTTGCGGATTATTGCTTTTACTTCTCCGTAAGACAGTGGGTGTCTGTGTTGCTCCATTTCACTTCCTGCCTTTGACAGAGCATCCGCTTTCTCATTTCCCATGATTCCACAGTGTGATGGTATCCACTGAAGGACAATAGCTGTTGATTTTTGGATCTGTCTTATCTTATTTCTGATGTTGTACAGAAGGTTTTCGTTTCTGTTGCTCTGGATTGATTCCAGTAGGGATCTGCAATCTGTGAATATGGCTATCTTCTTTGGTCTTGGCAATCCTGGTTCAGTGAAGGCTTTCAATGCTTGATGGAGTGCAACTGCTTCTGCTCTAAAATTAGAGGAGTATTTCCCAGTTGAAAAGCTTTTGATATTGTCTTCCCATCTTTGAGTCTTATAAACATTCCACCTCCTCCATTCCTTACTGCTCCTTCTGCCGATCCATCTGTGTAGACATGTGTCCAATCCTTGGGATTGTATTTTATTTCTATCATCTCCAGTGTCAATGCTTTTAGTTGAGGTGGAGTTTGGTACTCCTTATTAATTATTCCAGGAACCTGTGTTATTATGGAGACATTCTGGAGACTATTGCCTGGCTCTTCAAAGTCCGTTAGTGTTTCAATTTCATTTGGGAGGTTTGTAAGGATTTCTTTATGTTGTTCATGGATATCTTTAGAGATGTGACAGAAGCTGGTTCTCTTCAACCTGCTTGTGGTTGATCTAGAAATTTGCGTATACTTTTCTCTATAATATGTTTCTGTAGGCAATGTGGTATATTTTTTACAAAACCTGAATGCAGAAATACACTAAATGGTATCGATACTGAATATTTCATTTTAGATCGCACCCATTGAAGGCACCCTTTTATGGTGTTATCATTAGGGCGGTTCAATCTAACATTAACAGTCTTGTTACAAAACTAACTAAAGTGAAAGTAAATAAGAAACGCATTTCTTATAACAAATGCTAAGAATTTTAATTCATGCAGAACAGTATACAAATCAAGTACGGTATACAGTGCCGGATTTACCTATAAGCTAAGCAAGCTATAGCTTAGAGCCCCCACTATTTTGGGGGCGCACGTTTTTTTTAAATTTTCACTATCTATATATTCTTAATAGTTAATAGGCCCCATAACTCAAATAGCTTAGGGCCCCATATCTCAAAGAGCTTAGGGCCCTATATCTCAAATAGCTTAGGGCCCTATATCTCAAATAGCTTAGGGCCCCATATTTCAAATAGCTTAGTGCCCTATATCTCAAATAGCTTAGGGCCCCATATTTCAAATAGCTTAGTGCCCTATATCTCAAATAGCTTAGGGCCCCATATCTCAAATAGCTTAGGGCCCCATATCTCAAATAGCTTAGGGCCCTATATATCAAATAGCTTAGGGCCCTATATCTCAAAAAGCTTAGGGCCCTATATCTCAAATAGCTTAGTGCCCTATATCTCAAATAGCTTATGGCCCCATATCTCAAATAGCTTAGGGCCCCATATCTCAAATAGCTTAGGGCCCCATATCTCAAATAGCGTAGGGCCCTATCAAGTCTAATTCCGGCCCTGAAAATGTATCATCTTAAAAGATTCAAAGATCCATCGAAAAATATCTGGCTTCAAATGAAACAACTTCTGCCGAAGACGGATGTGTCGGGTTATTGGCGCAAATAAAATGGCGACACAACGCATTTCCATTCTCTTTACTACATCCTGCTGAAAATATAATAGGACCATGGTCCTGCTACAAGAGAAATTCAGCGGGAGTTTGAGAATGTACGCTGAAGAAGAAGAAGAAATGAAACAACTGTTAACATTTCTGAGCAAAAAATGACAAAGATATTTGAGTGGAAATGGTGTATTATTTAAAAAAAAATGATACTCTGCGTAAAATAGGGATATATGTGTCCAAGACAGAAAAAGAGGGATGGGCACGGAAAGGAAAAAAAATGTATTCTGAAGTGAGGAAAGTGGGAGAAAAATATTGAAAAAATAAAACAAAAACTATTTATGTAAGGGGAGATAACTAAATTTATTTGTTTTACAACAATAATGAGAATAAGTTGTTGTTCTTTTCTAGACCAAAATGTGATAATATATATGTCACTTCAGCACTGAATACGGCGCATAGGACAGAAACCAGAACTCTCTAGTTCTAGCGGTGTGATGCTGCTGCGTGTAATTCTTGTTTGTTTTTGTGACCCACAGTCATACCCTCTTTGATGTTTGTTCTGTCCAGAGTCTCTCTTGGTTTTTCTCTTTTTGTTTTGCCATCTAGCGTTCATTGTAACGCTTGTAGTAGCAGTCTGTTTTCATTCTTTCTAAGCACATCTCCGATATAAGTTCATTGTTTTGTTTTTATTTTTGTAGAAAAATATTGCTGTTTGTTTCTTCTTTTACTTGCTTTCTTGACATGAATTCTTTCCAGCACATATTTAAGTCTTCTAAGACCATATTGCAATGTTACTACAATGAATACATTGTTACTGCAATGAATACAATCTTACTGCAATGAATTCAAGTAAATTTAAGTAGGAAGCCAGAGAACAATTAAAAAAAATTCTTGAGACTAACGGGAATTGAACCAGTCCGTTCAACGGCATCAAATCGCCTAGCAACTATTGAACACGCTTTTTTCCGTACTTGACTAACCGCATCTCCAAAAAAAAATGCAGTTTCGTCAAGACGATTTGGTACCGTTGAACGGACTGGTTCAATTCCCGTTAGTCTCAGAATTTAAAAAAATTATGATCTGGCTTCCTACTTAAATTTACTTGTATAAACAATTATATGAAGCAAAATTGTATTGTCTATATATGTTATCCATGTTTACAAGAAGACCTATCGGCCCTTGTATAACTAATACGGATATTATGTTATATGTTTGATGTTGCTGAGGATATTTCAATACCTGTACGGGATGTTTGTTGTTGTTGTTGTAATAGTCCCTGTCTCGATCTGTCCGTTCGGGTGACTTTGTGTGCACGGTTTGAATGGCTTGACGAAATCGCATCTTTTTTTCGGATATGCGGTTAGTCATGTACGGAAGAACGCGTGTTCAATAGTTGCTAGGCGATTTGGTGCCGTTGAACGGACTGGTTCAATTCCCGTTAGTCCGAATTTTTGAAATGAATACAATGTTACTACAATGAATACAATGTTACTACAATGAATACAATGTTACTACAATGAATACAATGTTACTGCAATGAATACAATGTTACTACAATGAATACAATGTTACTGCGATGAATACAATGTTACTACAATGTTACTACAATAAATACACTGTTACTACAATGAATACAATGTTACTATAATGAATACAATTTTACTATAATGAATACAATGCTACTGTAACTGTAAGTGACTGTAAATCGCTAGATGAGTCTATGTGGTGATGTATCCAATGTGGTACCTCTACGACCCTGACTGCGTGTTGACGCATGAAATCTGGTACCTCTACCACCCTGACTCCTCTATGCGTTGACGCATTAAATGTGGTACCCCTAAGACCCTGACTGTGTGTTGACGCATCAAATGTGATACCCCTATGACACTGACTCTGTATGTTGATGAATACAATTGGTACCCCTACAACACTGACAGGTTATATGCTTATATAGATACACAGATCAAGTTCCTTCATCGCACTCAAGGATGACAACAGAGAACCTACAACACCCACTGTCTCTTGTCTTGGTGATACACTCTGACAGAATGTATTTGTATAATAAAATATGCTACCCACTGTCACTTGCCTTGGTAATACACTCTGACAGAATGTATTTGTATAATAAAATATGTTACCCACTGTCTCTTGTCTTGGTGATACACTCTGACAGAATGCATTTGTATAATAAAATATGTAATATGTTATATAAAAAAATATGTAATATTTTACATAGTGGAACGTCAGATAGTTATCGCAGTGTGGTAAATTAGACAAAATCAAACAAGAAATGGAAAGAATGAACGTAAATATCTTAGGAATGAGTAAAATGAGATGGACTGTGGCTGGAGAGACACAAGCAGATAATTTAAAGTCATATACTCAGGTGGACAAAGACACGAGAGAGGTGTAGGGGTATTATTAGACACGGAAACAGGAAAAACGGTGAGTGGTTTCATGGCAATATCAGACCGGGTAATATTAGTGAAACTAACAGGAAAACTATTGGATATCAACATTGTACAAGTTTATGCACTCACATCAAGTAGTTCAGAGGAGGACATATAACATTTATATGGAGATCTAGAAACCACAATGAAACAGTGTAAGAATCATGAAGTAACTATAGTGATGGGGGACTTTAACGCACAAGTAGGTGATACAGAGATATATGATGTGACTGGAAGATTTGGTTTAGGAGTTAAGAACGAAAGAGGTGATTTATTGATAAGAGTGGGCACAGGCACATAACTTAATAATAGGGAATACATGGTTCAAGCAACATCCAAGAAGGATGCGTACATGGATTAGCCCAGGAGAATACACGGAACCAAATTGATTACATTTTACTCTCTAAAAGACATAGAAACAGCATTAGATCTATGAAAACAAAGCCAGGTGCTGACTGCAACAGTGATCATATACTACTGCTGGGGAAATTTTGTATAAGATTAAAGATCAAGAGATCACCAAGAAATATTAAATTAGATTTAGTATTATATAAATCAGATGCTGACATTAAAGAAAGATACAACATAAATTGTACAAAATAGATACAATGCCATTGCAAAGATTCAGAGTATTGAAGATCAATGGAACATGCTAAAACATTCGATAACATCTAAAGAGATATTACCAAAAGTAAAACATACATCAAAACAAAAATGGATGACTGAAGAAATATTAGAATTGATGAGCACCAGAAGAAAAAATAAATACAAGAAAGAGGAATATCAGAAAATGCACAAGAGGATAAGAGAGAAAGTCAAAATAGCAAAAGAAATCTGGCTGAACAAGAAATGCACAGAAATAGAATTGCATCAAAACCAAGATACAACATTACTATATAAGAAAATTGAGAGGATAACAGGGAAGAGAACACAAACAAGTTACAGGGTGTCTAAAATCTAAGACAGGGCAGGTATTAATGGGAAAAGATTATATAGTACAGAGATGGTCAGAATATATCGAAGAACTTTATAATGACAATAGGCCAGAAATAAACATACAAGATAACGGCGAGGGTCCATAAATACTCATAGCAGAAGTAAGGGAGGCACTAAGACACATGAAATATGGCAAAGCCCCAGGACCAGACAATATCACATTAGAGGAATTAACCACTTTTGGTAAATTTTTAGTTGAAATAATCACACAATTGCTGAATGACATACATAACAGTGGAAACATGCCGGGTGACTTAATGAGGTCCATATTTATAGCCTTAAAAAGAAACCAGGGGCCACCGAATGTGAAGAACACCGTACAATCTGCCTCATGAGGCAAATAACAAAAAATACTTCTCAGAATCATCATGAAGAGAGTGAGAAACAAAAAAAATAGAAATAAGTCCAGAACAATGTGGCTTTGTAGAAGGCAAAAGTACCAACAATGCTGTTTATATATTGAGAACACTAATAGAGAGGTCTATAGAAGTAAAAACAGATCTGTACCTCTGTTTTATAGACTACACGAAAGCATGTGATAACAGTTAAACATAGTGAAGTTACACACATGCTAGAGAATTTGAACATCGACAATAAGGACTTAAGAATCATCAAGAACATGTACTGGCAACAAACAGCAGAAATAGGAGTAGAAAATCAATTTGGCCCCTTTCAACAAATAAAACAAGGAGTTAGACAGGGATGCGTACTTTCATTAGACCTTTCCTCTTTATACAGTGAAAACATAATGCGTGAAATAGTTAATATTCAAGGAATATCGGTGGGAGGACATAACGTAAGTAACTTGAGATATGCGGATGACACTGTTCTAATTGAAAAAAGTGAGAAAGGCCTTCAAGAGTTAATTAATGTAGTAGTCACAAAAAGTAAAGAGAAAATATAAAGTCCTAAAATCCTAAATATAAAGAAAACAGAAGTAATTGTTGCTTCAAAGAAATAAAATACCACACATTGCAAGATCAAAGTGAATAATATAGTATTATAGAAGTAGCAGAATAGGGTAGGCACAAAACACATTCAGAAAAATGCAAAATATATTGTGTCAAATAAGACCCTGTCATTAGAGGTGAGGAAGAGCGTTTTGTAGTGCTATATAACTCTTTTACTAACATATGGATGCGAGCCTTGGACAATAAACAAACAGGAAAGTGGGAAATTAGAGGCAGTAGAGATGTGGTTTTACAGAAGAATGCTGAAAATACCATGGGTTGCAAGAATAACTAATGTGGAGGTGTAGAAAGAGTCAAATGCGAGACGGAGCATAGTCAATAATATAAGAAAATGAAAATCTTCATATTTTTGGCCACGTTATGAGACAATGAGGTTTGGAAAACATAGTCACAACAGGCGAGATTGAAGGCAAAAGAGACAGAGGGAAACAACGTGAGAAAATATTAGACAGTCTGACAGCTTGGCACGGCAGCGAAACAAGAACAATCTTGATAGATAATACTGGAAACAGAGAGCTATGGAGAGCCGTGATCGCCTACGCCAGGCGGTATGGCACCTGATGATGATGACACTTCAGCTGGTAATTAATTTGTTTTTCATAGACATCTGAAAGGAGCACTAGAGTGTGACATCAGGTAGCTCAGGTTAGGTCATACCTTAAATTCACAGAATACAACCACCACCCATTACACTAACGTCTAGATGAGTCAATGGAAAACGAATCAAGTGTGGCAGATCATGGATGGCAGGCGCTGAAGAAACACTGCGAAGAGTATGTGAACTTGAAGAAAATAAAAGTGCAGTGAATGAGTGGAGGTAGACACTGAAAAGAAATCACTGACTAAAGTAATAATACAACTAGATAACGATTGTCGAAAATGGACGGGTGTCAGGGCTCAGGTTACAGTGCAAGAATTCGCCCAGCTACACTCCACTCCACAAGACATAATTATATACACAGATGGCTCCGTTAACAGAAATACAAATAAAAACGTTTGAAGTTTTGCTGCCTACTGAAACGGTGAGAAGTTGGTCGAGAAATCTTCAGCATATTCTACTGTCACATCGAGCATAAGGTTGGAGATAGAGGGAGTTACAGCAGCTCTTAATTGATTAATAACTGATAATAACACACTCGGTAATACTCACAGACTCTCAAAGCATGCTACGCAAGATAGAAAAGTTCAAGCTAAGAAAAGAATGTTTGGACTTATTGAACAACTCAGTTGTCCAGAGCATTACATGTATATACTTCCGTGGCCATGCTGGGGTCAGAGGAAACGAGAGAGTCGACTTATTGGCAGGCAATGCGGATTAGAAGGCACATTGCTGAGAAGAAATAAAGCAGACTTAATAAAGGCAGCAATAAATTCATTTCAAGATGAAGATGATGTCAATGAGGCTGAGAACGTACACATACGTAGAATGCTAGAAATTGAAGTATTTAGAGGCGAGGGAAGGAAAAGTAAATTTTTTGGAAAGTTCCGAAAATCACACAATCAACACCTGACCGGGACTCTGAGTCTACATACACTAGGGTGGCTGCTGGAGTGGAGGGCGGAGCACTTATGGGAATGTCCCACGTGCTGTGAAGCCAGTTTCTAATCAAGAATCACGAAGAATCAAGAATCATATATGAATGGAGATTCATTTATTTTTCAAAAGTCTACTCATAATTAAGAAGATTTTTGTGGGGAAAACATCCTGATTGATGATGTTGTTCCTCCTTCGCAATCGAAGATGAGCATGACATGAAAAACAATAAATGTGATTAACAAATAGAAACAAAGAAAATATTTGTGATTGTCTAATCTGGCTTGTGAGTTCATAGATGCCCGATGAGTCTGATTCGGACCAGGGAAGTTCTGTTGTAGTGCATGTTGATGTTGGAGGGACAGTTTAGTACATTTTCATAATGTTTAGTTCATCCTTTGAGACTTTTCTCTCTATCAGTGATGGCATGCTTTCCATCTGCACTTAGAAGAGGAGATTGATGGTCATAAATTGCTTCTAACGCTGAATACAATTTTTACATATTATTCTTGTCAGCTTAATGCTGTATCTCTTTGCTACTAAACCATGAGTCTTGCGTCCTCCTTAGTTCTTTTTGCGCGTTTTTCTTTAAGTTTTCGTACACCGTCATTTTGCTAGTTTATCTAGGGGTCTTTTACATAAGCTTTCTGCTATTTGTGCGTGTTGTCAAGGAGAGTTTTGATTTGTACATTGTTTTCATTAAACCAGTCTTGATGCCTGAGAACAGCAACGCCCACCACTTCTTCTGTAGTTCTATAAAGTTAGCTACAAGGAGCGGTTAAGTTATGCAAATTGTTGATGTGTAGAAAGAATAAAAATGTTAGATCGAAACACAATTTGTCTTTTGTACACAGTCAATGAACACAAGATACGCATCACGTGAAAATTTAAAGAACAATTTATTTCTTGTATTTTTTTAAAAGCAATTATTGCTCAATAATTATAATTTCGTAATCATTACTCAGCTGAGATCAATACACATTTTACACTTCCAGAAAATGTATGCGCATACTAAAGATAATACAATGTTAAAATAATAACATCACAAGTAATATGGTGCAGATGATACGGTGCTTTATATTTTACAGATCCGATAAGAACAAGATGACATATGTCATCATTATCTTCAGGTACCATGCCGGCTGGCGCAGGCGATCATGACTCTCCATACCTCTCTATCTTTAGCATTATGCATCAAGATCGTTGTTGTTTCCTTGCCGTGCCAGGTTATCAAACTGTCTAATATACTCTCACGTTGTCGCCCTCTGTCTCTTTTGCCTTTAATCTTGCCTGTTGTGATTATGTTCTCCAAACCTGCCTGTCTCATGAAGTGGTAAAAAAAATGAAGATTGTCTTTTTCTTATATTATTAATTAAGGTCCGTTCACATTTGATTATTTCAACAACTTCACGTTAATTTTTCTGGCAGTCCATGGCATTCTCAGCATTCTTCTGTAGAACCACATCTCTGTTGCCTCTAATTTCCCACTTTCCAGTTTGTTTATTGTCCAAGACTCACATCCGTATGTTAGTATAAAAGTTATATAGTACCGCAGATTAGATTAAGGTATTAAGTATGTTGATTATCCTCTTCGAACACCGGACGCGTCCATAGGTGCTCAGATCTCCGCTTCAGTAAATCTCTCAGGATAAAATGGCTGATGGTTCCGGATCTATGTTGGTTCACTCCTCTTTTTGAAATCTTTGTAGGCGTTTTCTTCGGGCAACGCCCATCCTCACTCCCAGTTCGCGCATTCTCGATATTGACTCATGCTCATTCATCTCAAAATCATCTGATCGTGAGGATCAGTAATTTGAGGGTAGTACCGCAGAACTCTCTAACCTCTAATGACAAGGTCATATTACACAAAATATTTTTCATTTTTCTGAATTTTGTTTTTGCCTGCCCTATTCTGCTTCTTATTTCTGTTGAACTTCTTCCATTTGCTGTAATCGTTGTACCTAAATATTTGAAATGGTCGACCTGTTTTAATACTATATTATTCAGCTTGACTTATGTACATAATAAATACGAAAGAAATGTCTTAAATGCATGAATTTTACATCCACAAAAACAAGAATTTGGTCATAACAGTTACATAGATAGTTCTTCAACGGATGCGATGCTGGGACATGTATAAGGTTATCTCCAAGGCAGCCTGTGATTAACTAGATACAAACTTCTGTAGTTGACACAACTTCTATAGAATGTTTCTGTCGTAAGAAATGTGTCACAGTGACAAGATGCATTGCACTGACAAGGTCGAAATTATATATTTCTATTAAGGGGAGGAGCTTCCTTAAAAAGAAAGATTATTGGTGTCTTCCTGTGTCACTTCATTCTTTGTGTGAAAGCCCCCTTAGCGAGTTTTCACAAAATGAGTGAATTGATTGTGGCTTTTTGACCGCCATTTATCTAAGTTCTTTCTTCTTCTTCTTTCCTTCCTCTTTTACCCTTTACGGGTGTCGAGGGAGATACGATGTTCTTGTTCTCGCTTTTCTGGCAGCTTCAGATAATGTTATTTTGTGTTCGTGTAATGTCTCTTTGATGTCGATTCAGTGTACTCTAGGTCTACCCCTGGCTCTTCTTTCTTCTTCTCATCTCTTCGTATATGCTTTATAAACTAATGAATCACACGGCATTCTTTCCAGATGACCAAACCATTGTATCTGTTGGTTTTGTATGTATTGTAGAATTGATATGACACCTACTCTTTCTCTTATGACATCGTTTCTAATTCTGTGTCTTCTTGTCACTCCTGTGGCTTTTCTCAGACATCTCATCTCTGTTGTAACCAGTTGTCTCTTATGATTTGTTGTTAAGGACCATGTTTGACATTGGTAGCACAGGGTTGGAATGAAGATACTTTGGATAAGATGTTTTTTTGTTGACATTGGTAGCATTTTGTGTTGCAATAAAGGGGATAATGAACCCTGTATTTATCCTAGTATTTAAAGTCATGATAATGATTTGCGAATACTAAGGGAAAGGATGAAGGGTTAAACTACCCCCCCCCCAACACCCCAACCACCTTATCCACGACTTGAATGTACTACTATCATGTGGTGAACTAGACCCATGAGCCTGTCACTATTAGCGATTGAGTAGCTTCATTAAAAAGCATATAACCATGAATGAAGTATTGTGAATCATAAATGAAAATCTGTCATAAATGATATTATATTTTGATGGCACATTCAAGGCACCAACAGCATTGATACAGTTATCAACACTTGGTAACAGAAATTGATCAATCTCACAACACACAGTGAAATAGTACCAATACAATTGTTACGTATAATGGTCACACACCGAAGATGGATGCATCGGGCCATTGTCGCGAATATAACGGCGACACAACCAATTTCCATTCTCTGGATTACATCCTGCTGGAAATCTAGTAGAACCATTGTCCTGCTACAAGAGAGATCCAGTGGGAGTTTGAGAATGAACACTAAAGAAGGTTACATATAAAATATACAGAATAGTGAAGTAGCTTCACACCAAACAGTGGATACCTAGCCAGCGATAATGTTTACAGAGGAGCCCAAAGTGGTGCGAAGAATAGCAACACTATTTACATTCTATGCATGTCGAAAGAGGCGACTACGGATAGTATGGGGTGGAGTTGGCTGTCCCATCCCATATAGGGACAAAGTGACTAAGAAACAATGCTGAAGTCGGATGCATTAGGCCCAAAAGTGGAAATATCGCAGGAAAGATGTAAATCATGGGACAACACATTCAGTTTTCTGGACTACATCCTGCTTTGCAGGAGTTTAAGAATGAGCACAGAAAAAGACTAAGAACAATGGATACGTACAATATAAATGTATCTGAATACTAAATACAATACAAATGCGTAAATGTACTAGGGACTATTAAAAGATGGTACTGTGAAAACATCGAACATCTTCCAAAAAAACCCGCTAGATTTGAAAATGTTCAATCAGTGACAATTTCATTATTGCTCATGATTCTGTTGATCTGACATAGGTGTCGATGTTCTGTCGGTTCTTGCGGTCTTGGTTATGCTGCCCCAGAAACCCGTATGGGTAGATCGGGAAAGGAGCCGATACATCGTCAAGTCTTTTCATCTGAAATGTTTTTTTTTAATAAGTTATGATAGTGTAGATATGTGATTGTTGTTTGAAATGTAGATATGTGATTGCTGTTAGAAATGTAGATATGTGATTGCTGTTAGAAATGTAGATATGTGATTGCTGTTAGAAATGTAGATATGTGATTGCTGTTAGAAATGTAGATATGTGATTGCTATTTGAAATGTAGATATGTGATTGCTGTTAGAAATGTAGATATGTGATTGCTGTTTGAAATGTAGATATGTGATTGCTGTTAGAAATGTAGATATGTGATTGCTGTTAGAAATGTAGATATGTGATTGCTGTTAGAAATGTAGATATGTGATTGCTGTTTGAAATGTAGATATGTGATTGCTGTTAGAAATGTAGATATGTGATTGCTGTTAGAAATGTAGATATGTGATTGCTGTTAGAAATGTAGATATGTGATTGCTGTTAGAAATGTAGATATGTGATTGCTGTTAGAAATGTAGATATGTGATTGCTGTTAGAAATGTAGATATGTGATTGCTGTTAGAAATGTAGATATGTGATTGCTGTTTGAAATGTAGATATGTGATTGCTGTTAGAAATGTAGATATGTGATTGCTGTTTGAAATGTAGATATGTGATTGCTGTTAGAAATGTAGATATGTGATTGCTGTTTGAAATGTAGATATGTGATTGCTGTTAGAAATGTAGATATGTGATTGCTGTTAGAAATGTAGATATGTGATTGCTGTTAGAAATGTAGATATGTGATTGCTGTTTGAAATGTAGATATGTGATTGCTGTTAGAAATGTAGATATGTGATTGCTGTTAGAAATGTAGATATGTGATTGCTGTTAGAAATGTAGATATGTGATTGCTGTTAGAAATGTAGATATGTGATTGCTGTTAGAAATGTAGATATGTGATTGCTGTTAGAAATGTAGATATGTGATTGCTGTTAGAAATGTAGATATGTGATTGCTGTTTGAAATGTAGATATGTGATTGCTGTTTGAAATGTAGATATGTGATTGCTGTTAGAAATGTAGATATGTGATTGCTGTTAGAAATGTAGATATGTGATTGCTGTTAGAAATGTATATATGTGATTGCTGTTTGAAATGTAGATATGTGATTGCTGTTAGAAATGTAGATATGTGATTGCTGTTAGAAATGTAGATATGTGATTGCTGTTAGAAATGTAGATATGTGATTGCTGTTTGAAATGTAGATATGTGATTGCTTTTAGAAATGTAGATATGTGATTACTTTTAGAAATGTAGATATGTGATTGCTGTTAGAAATGTAGATATGTGATTGCCTTTAGAAATGTAGATATGTGATTGCTTTATTGCTTTTAGAAATGTAGATATGTGATTGCTGTTAGAAATGTAGATATGTGATTGCTGTTAGAAATGTAGATATGCGATTGCTGTTAGAAATGTAGATATGTGATTGCTGTTAGAAATGTAGATATGCGATTGCTGTTAGAAGTGTAGATATGTGATTGCTGTTAGAAATGTAGATATGTGATTGCTGTTTGAAATGTAGATATGCGATTACTGTTAGAAATGTAGATATGTGATTGCTTTTAGAAATATAGATATGTGATTGCTTTTAGAAATGTAGATATGTGATTGCTGTTAGAAATGTAGATATGTGATTGCTGTTAGAAATGTAGATATGTGATTGCTGTTAGAAATGTAGATATGTGATTGCTGTTAGAAATGTAGATATGTGATTGCTGTTAGAAATATAGATATCTACTGAATAAGATAATTAATGATTAAAAGGTCGGAGTAATAAGCGCAACATTCCGAGGATGTTATATGCGGGAAAATACAATACGCGAGATACAATGGATCAGACAAGAGAAGTCTGTAGCATTCTGTGTCTCCAGCAAGATCATTGCCCTGGTCACCATCATTTTAATACTCATCGTATAGATAGCAGCATTTTCTTCCCTAATAAACTCCAATCTGTACCGAGCTGTGATTTCCCAAGCACTGCCCACGTGCTGAACCACAGACCCATCAGTGTAGACAATAATATCTCCGTCAGATGAATTCTCGCTGATCAGTCTGAACCTATGAAACATGTGCACTGGACATGTCACTATCACGTCTCATGGAAAGTGTGATGACCACTACTGGACATGTCACTATCACGTCTCATGGAAAGTGTGATGACCACTACTGGACATCTCACTATCACGTCTCATGGAAAGTGTGATGACCACTACTGGACATGTCACTATCACGTCTCATGGAAAGTGTGATGACAACTACTGGACATGCCACTATCACGTCTCATGGAAAGTGTGATTACGACTACTGGACATGTCACTATCACGTCTCATGGAAAGTGTGATGACCACTACTGGACATGTAACTATCACGTCTCATGGAAAGTGTGATGACCACTACTGGACATCTGACTATCACGTCTCATGGAAAGTGTGATGACCACTACAGGACATGTCACTATCACGTCTCATGGAAAGTGTGATGACAACTACTGGACATGCCACTATCACGTCTCATGGAAAGTGTGATGACCACTACTGGACATGTCACTATCACGTCTCATGGAAAGTGTGATGACCACTACAGGACATGTCACTATCACGTCTCGTGGAAAGTGTGATGACCACTACTGGACATGTCACTATCACGTCTCATGGGAAGTGTGATGACAACTACTGGATATGCCACTATCACATCTCATGGAAAGTGTGATGACGACTACTGGACATGTCACTATCACGTCTCATGGAAAGTGTGATGACCACTACTGGACATGTCACTATCATGTCTCATGGAAAGTGTGATGACCACTACTGGACATGTCACTATCACGTCTCATGGGAAGTGTGATGACAACTACTGGACATGCCACTATCACATCTCATGGAAAGTGTGATGACCACTACTGGACATGTCACTATCACGTCTCATGGGAAGTGTGATGACAACTACTGGATATGCCACTATCACATCTCATGGAAAGTGTGATGACCACTACTGGACATGTCACTATCACGTCTCATGGGAAGTGTGATGACAACTACTGGATATGCCACTATCACATCTCATGGAAAGTGTGATGACCACTACTGGACATGTCACTATCACGTCTCATGGGAAGTGTGATGACAACTACTGGATATGCCACTATCACATCTCATGGAAAGTGTGATGACGACTACTGGACATGTCACTATCACGTCTCATGGAAAGTGTGATGACCACTACTGGACATGTCACTATCATGTCTCATGGAAAGTGTGATGACGACTATTGGAAATGTCACTATCACGTCTCATGGAAAGTGTGATGACGACTATTGGACATGTCACTATCACGTCTCATGGAAAGTGTGATGACGACTACTGGACATGTCACTATCACGTCTCATGGAAAGTGTGATGACCACTACTGGACTAGTCACTATCACGTCTCATGGAAAGTGTGATGACGACTATTGGACATGTCACTATCACGTCTCATGGAAAGTGTGATGACGACTACTGGACATGTCACTATCACGTCTCATGGAAAGTGTGATGATCACTACTTGACATGTCACTATCACGTCTCATGGAAAGTGTGGTGACCACTACTGCACATCATTTTGTATCTTATCAAGCCTATTAAACTGCGTAGGGCAAGAGTCATGATGGCCAAGCATACTCTATTACTGACAGGATAAGCCGTTGGTGTAGCAATGCAAGAAGCAGTTGTTTACAGAAGAATAGAACAAGCCATCATCCTTATCGTTGTCAGCCATTTTTGAGCTCTTGTCATGTGACGTATTCCTTCCAGAACGTTGTCTTCCCAATGAACTCTCTGAACCTCTCTCTGTCTTGGGCGATGTGGCTTGCATTTTCTAGCGATGTATTCATGTTATCTTTAATGTCGTCAGTCCAACGTCTTCTTTGGACTGCTCTTTCTCCTCTCCCCAAGTACTCTTCCCTCCATTATTTGTCTTTCTAAACAGTTGTGTCTCTTTATATGACCAAACAGGTGTAGTTTTCTTTTTGGTATTGTGTTTGGTAACCCACACTCTGGAATCTTCAATATGTTTTTAATATCTCAGTTTCTGATTTTTTCCTTCCATGATATTCTAAGTATCCTTCTGTATCATTTCAGCTCGAAGGCGTTGATCTTCTTTGCCGCTGTTTTACTTAGGGTCCATGTTTCACAGCCGTTGAGCTCTTAGGATTGTGTAATTTACATGCTCACTGAGATACACACACCTTTCAACCAGCACTCTTATGTACGTTAAAGTTATACTACTAAGTCACAGTCTTGACGGAGAAGGATGTGTTTTCTAACATAACGCGTGTACTTTCCTATGAGCGTTCAAGAATCTTTCTGAATTTAAATCAAATCTTGATGGTTGCTTCATGGCACTAAAAGGATTGTTCCTTGTCAATGCTCACTCTCAAGAGTGCGCGTGGACAAACATGTATCTCTATTGGCTGTTATATTTAGAACACCACGTTTTCTGGGGTTCTCTACCTTTTCTACACTTTTTCTATGTAAAACAACGTAAATCTTCTTCAATAAGCTCTATTTACACCATTTATATTTCTTTATTAAATGAACTTTTACATTTATTGATGTACGCAAGTCGTGTGTGAAAAGTCCAAACTCTGTGCTACAAAGGATAAAAATGTGTTCCCTGGCACACGGTAGCGCAGCTTAGCTGAACAAGTGTTCACAGTTAGGCTCTATGAACAATTGTAATAAATCATGACTAATGTCACAATACACAATGAGAGTTCACCAACACAATATATGGTTACATATAGAATATGTTAATGTTGTTCCTTTGTCGCAAGCGAAATGAGCATGGCATTTGGAATGGTCAAGTTTGGTTTGATTGTGAGTCCTCGAATGGCTTCAGATGACACAGAATGTAAAGAAGAATGTTGAAGTACTTCCTCACCAAACAAAATCAGCGAATGCTTGTGTTTACGTGGGATAAACTCTATAAAAACGTGTCAATATGCTACAGCAAAAAGGCGTAAATATGCGTGTAGTAAAACACCGTAACTGTGCAATAATATAAAATCTACACACACGAAAAAAGAAGATAGTTTTAAATGTATCCATTGATCGGTAATTTAATCGGTGACTATGATGCTGATGATCTGACGTAGGTGTCGGTGTTCTGTGGATTCTTGCGGTCTAGGTTATGCTGTGCCAAATACCCGTATGGGTAGATCGGAGAAGGAGCCGATACATCGTCCAGTCTTTTCATCTGAAATGTTTTTGAGATAAGTTACGATAATGTAGATGTTTGTTGCTGTAAGAAATGTAGACATCTACTAAATAAGATTATTAATGGCCAGAAATCAATCCTGGAGACTTAACTGTGACATGTCAGAGTGTTACTGGTAGAAAATAAAATAGGCGAGATTATTGCAGTCTCTACATCGCCAGAATGACAAATAATATCAGTATTATAGTAAAGATCAATCTATTCAGATCGCTAGAGCTAAGTAGACGTTTATTCGGATGTGAAAGTTGGACACTCAATGCAGATGCAGGAAGAAGGATTCAGGCTTTTGAATGCACGTGCTTAAGACGTTTGTGAAGGATCTGTTATATAGAACACAAGACAAATATATTCGTCCGTCAGCAAATAAACAAATTTGCAGTTTATCAAGAACCACTTTTGGCAGGGGTGAAAGGGCTTAAATATGTTTGGTTTGGACACGTAACATGACATGATTCAGTATATAAATTTATCGTGCATGGAACATTTGAGGATAAAGGAGAAGAGTGGGACAGAGAAAATATTGGATAACATCAAGAAATGACATTGGTTTGATTTTTCTACACTTCTCATAATGGCTAAGGATAGAGGCGTTTGGAGATCTTTTTGTAGTGATGTCTCCAGTGTATCACCCTGGTGGGTTATGGGTCTTATTGTTATTATTATTTTATTATTATGTATTATTATTATTATTATTAATTGTTATTATTATTACTATTGCCAAATGGAAATGAAAGATTTCTGATTGATGTAGCTATGACAAAATCTAATAAGATCATAATTACTCTCAGCAGAGAATGTAGAGTGAAGGACAATCGACGCGTGATACTTGCAATTAATCAAATAGTAGCTGATAGCCCGACTCTATGAGGGCAAGGTACACATCAAATTTGTGATCACCATGGACCCCAGTTCAAATCCCGCTGCTGGTAATTGTGCATCCGAACCGTGCAGACAGCATTGACAAACTACTTAACGTATTTATATTGCCTAAGAAATCAATGTAGCCAAAGAATGCTGAGTTGATGGCTGCGTCCTGAGTAGAATTTTCTATCAAAGAAAGGAATAGCTGATAACGCAGGGTTGATGCCTACGACCTGATTTGCTATCAAAAAGGGATAGCTGATAACAATGGGTTGATGGCTACGTCGTGAGTAGGATTTGTTATCAAAGAAAGGTTAGCTGATAACGCAAGGGATGATGATATCTATTAATAGTGGCAGTATTATTTCTAAACGTGGTTTCCATATATAATATAGCTACATCAAGTATGGTGGAGGTTGGAGGTTGACGCCATGAACGTAGCCTTGAAAGGAAAATATAGGGTTAAATTCATTGGTCAACAGTCAATACTTTATCGTGTGATGTAAATGTGTTTAGTCTCATTACAACTAGAATTATGTCAGTCCTCATGGACACACTTCTTTACTTCTTGCAGGTTACCGTCCAGTGTATGTAAGAGCCTCACTTATATTATCTATCTAATAATATGTTCCGACTTTGTCTACATGTGATCTCATTAGTCACCGCGAATGCCAATATGTTAAATTCCTTTCTCTAGTAGTAAAATTTCAGGTAAAATTTGATCACAAATGAGAAAGCTTTTATTATGTTTTCAAATTTACCATTTAATATAAAAAAATTACCAAATATAAATTGTATTTCCAGTGGCACTTAGAAATTACAAAATGAACTAAATTTTACAATTTGATGGGCAAATTCTGGAAACCTTCATCTTATGCATCATTGTAAAGGCTTATAAAGGTCTTCCTGAGATGAAAGTTATGGCTGCTGTTAGTGTAATCAGAGGCTGCTATTTCTGCTGCATCAAGGATTGGCGGTGACGGTGATAGAATATGCGCTGGTGATTATGACACTGAGCCAGACTCAAACAGAAAGATTTGATAGAATCCATAATGAGGCAATGCGAATCATACTGGGGTGTACGAGAGATATATCAGCACGGGCTATGCGATACTTACTTGATTGTACAACTACAGAGCAAAGAATACAAATGTGCAGGGTGCGGGACTACCTACAAATCACCGCTGATAAAGAGCACCATCTACACCCTGAAATTCTCAAGGTGAAAGGCAGTCGATTTAAGAGAGGAATGTCATAGACGTGGCGCGCAGAGGACACTATACAAAGTGTGTGCAGGTTGGAGGATGTGCTTCCTGTTGCGGAATGGAGTTGGGCGCCCTTAGAGTGTCCGACAGCCTTCAAACTAATAATAACATCAATAGAAATGCAAGAAAGTCCGACAGTTTTGGTGTCGGGGGTGAAGGCTCAGATCTGTAAGAATTCCAAGGAAGGTGATATGATTATATATATAGACGGGTCGGTTGAGAGACACATCAGGAGTGCTTGGGCCTTCACAGCTCAAAGGTAGGGGAAGACTATCAGAGAGGAATGTTGTGTGTTTGCTCAGACGACACGCAGCATGACAATGGGGATTTTGGCAGTAATCAAAACTTTAAAATGGGTGTGCTCGCAGACTACAACACACGCCATTATGCTCAGTGACTCGATGAGCATGATTGTGAAAGTGCAAGCGGGGTGCATTCGGGAACAGTGACTGGATGCGATGAAGAATTTCTGTGTGCCGAAAGTTACTTTTACTTTTTTACCGGGACATGCGGGAGTCCGAGGTAATGAGAGAGCAGATAGTATGGCTACACACGCATCTAATACGACTGTTGGCAGAGCGATGGTTCGGACATACATTTTGAACATCATACGGGAAAACGCACGAACAAATGACTATCAATCAATATCAATAAAACCCATAACCCTTCAGGGTCGTAGGGGTACCACATTGGAAGCTTCAGTACACAGAGTCTTCCAGCGAATTCTATCCTCAGCGATGCGGATGAGTGTGGAAATATCTAGCCCTGTCCATTCCTTGATGTTGTCTGTCCATGTCTTTATTTGTCCTCCTCTGCTTCTTCCACCCTCGACAGTTCCCTGCAGTATTGTTTTTGACAAGGAATCGTGCCTGCATACATGTCCGAACCATGCTAGTTTTCGTCGTTTCACTATTGAAAGCAATGACTCCTGGACACCTGCACACATCTCTACTTTATTTCTTACGTACACATTGGTCTTATGTTCCCTATAGGAAATTCGTAGAATTCTTCTGTAGCATTTATACTCGAAAGCCTGTAATCTTCTCTCCATGTCCGCAGTGAGTGTCCAACTCTCACAACCATACAACACAACGGAAAGCAAATGACTATAAGTGACCATGAATTGTTCCATCACTAGAATAAAGGAATGTGGTTTGAAATGTGGTATTGCTAGAAAGGAACGGTTTCGTTGGCGCGGAAGAATGCTGGTCAATCAACAGCGTACTGGGACAGTCAGTCAACGTGTAATGGCGGATCTACTCAAGGAGAGATCTGAGCAACTATGGGCTTGTCCGGAGTGCAGTGACGATGATCCAACGACTAACTAACTAACTAATTGTTGATAACCACAACCTAGTCCACTTTATGCATTGTTGATAGTCTCTTTATGCATTGTTGATAGCCACAGTCTAGGTCACTTTATGCATTCGACTTACCAACAGAAGGGTCCGTATAACTGGCTGTTTTAGCCGCTACCGACAGAAGGAGTCTGCGAAACTGGCTGTTTTAGCGTCTTACTGACAGAAGGAGTCTGCGTAACTGACTGGTTTACTGATGTGGCGGAGATATGGATTTTATACCTTCTGTGCTAGTTAACAGAACTGTGCCCGTTGTCTTTCTGATTTCTGGAATTGGTTGTTCTCCATAGTTAAAGGGACACAACTCAGTGCAAGACTGATCACCTTTTACGTTTCTCCTGATGTTCTCGGCGTAGATATTAAACAATATATATATATATATATATATATATATATATATATATATATATATATACATACATGGAGATGCAATATTTGTGTGATATCTCTGTCACTAACCATAACTTATGTAATCTAGAAATCATAATTTGACTACTAGTAAAACAAAATACCTCTTCTTTGCTCAGACACCAGCCATTAACTGCCATGTTGTCATCAAGTTGTCTTATAGTTCTGGCCCCTATAATAACTGACGGCACAACATCTTTCTGAAGCAGCCAACGGATCGCGACCTGTGGGATACTGCGGCCTGCAAATTAATAAGTTTGGCACAAGATAATAACCGTGAAAAGAAATTTTAATAACATTATAAATATTCGAACATTTTTATGCGCGAGTAGAATAAAATTAGTTATACTAAATTACACTGGAAGACGTTGGATTGCTGGCACAGAACAGAGAGTGTTACAGAGTGGAAGTGAGGGTAACGTTCTGTAAAGTAGACATCACAGAGATAGATAGTCTCAATATGTTGCAAGGTTGTCTTGTTCTGCACCGAAATGTGTGGCATTGTTGCTATATTGTGATTGTAAGATGGTTTTCAGTGCATGTTAGGTAATTATTCTTGTAACTGTTGTAGTTTAGATGGCAAGTGTTAACACCAACAACTGGTTTTATTACTTGTAGATACAGATGTATCTCTATAGGTCTATGGTAGGATACGAGGCACATGTTTTATGAATTGTAATAAGAATTGAACAATATTCGAATCTGCTCACTTTGTAAACTGGTGTAATAGCCAAAGGAGAGATTGAGAATCTGCAGGCTATAACCAATTGTCAAGTTTACAGGCACATTCTAATCTTCATAAACATCAGTCTAGCTTTTGTAAATGTTGCAATCTTAAAACTTTCATATACAAAACTGAAACTAACCACGAATTTTGGCAATGTCCTCGCAAACATCAATGGTATCAAACGTTTTGTCACCCAGATTCGTCATTTCCGGCATGTTAGCGGCGAAAAACGCTGCACGGCCTTCCTTAGGAGCCACGCCTCTGGTAAACTTTCCAGTAAGAACCCCTCTGGAACAGAAGATTCAATTATAATTGTAACGACATTATCCAGTTGTTTATGTGTTACCTTTAATTACTACATATTAAATACTATTCAGTTGCCAAAGTAAGTGATTCAGGATTTTAAAAACAAATGCTACAGATGTGTGTTAAGAGTTAGCTATATAGATCATCATCATCATCAGGTGCCATGCCGTGTGGCGTAGGCGGTCATGGCTCTAAAAAGCTCTCTGTCCACAGTATTATGTATCAAAGTCGTTGTTGTTTCCTTGCCGTGCCAGGTTGTCAAACTGTCTAATATT
Organism: Meghimatium bilineatum; assembly: GCA_034231615.1. NCBI lineage: Eukaryota > Metazoa > Mollusca > Gastropoda > Stylommatophora > Philomycidae > Meghimatium > Meghimatium bilineatum. The sequence goes on from CM067309.1 coordinate 25,001,846, forward strand.
TTCTCACGTTGTCGCCCTCTGTCTCTGGTGCCTTCAATCTTGCCTGTTTTGATTATGTGCTCTAAACCTGCCTGTCTCATGAAGTGGCAAAAAAAAAGAAGATTGCCTTTTTCTTATATTGTTGATTAAGGTCCGTTTAGCATTTAACTCTTTCAACATATCTACATTGGTTTTCTGGCAGTCTGTTGCCTCCACCTGCCACTTTCCAGTTTGTTTATTGTCCAAGACTCGCACCCATATGTTAGTATAGGGGTTATATAGCACTGCAGAACTATCTTTCTCATCTCCAATGACAAGGTCTTATTACACATGTAGTTTATAAAACATAGGTACAGATCTGTTTTTACCTCTATAGACCTCTCTATTTGTGTTCTCAATATATAAATATCATTGTTGGTACCTTTGCCTTCTACAAAGCAACATTGTTCTGGACTTATTTCTGATTTTATTTTGTTTCTCACTCTCTTCATGATGATTCTGAGAAGTATTTTGGTTATTTGGCTCATGAGGCTGATTGTACAGTGTTCTTCACATTCGGTGGTTCCTAGTTTCTTAAATATAGATCACACGACACAAATATTCTCCCGACAGCAAATAAACAAACTTGCAGGTTATGAGATTAGTGAAACGGTGTAAACGTGTTTGGTTTGAGCATATAACACCACTCCCGTTAAAAAAATATTTTGCAAGGAAAACTCGAGGTAACAGGAGAAGAGGTGATTATAGAATATCCTGAATGATTTGGAAAGGAATTTTCTACATTCCTCAAAATGGCTAAGGATAGAATTTGAGGGCTGTCTGTGCTGATGCCTCAAGTGTGGTACCCCTACGACCGTTACCGGTTGTGGATCTTATAATAATAATTATTGTTACATTAAAAAGCTGAAGTCTCCTAGGTATGAAAGAAATATCAGTGGAACCACCTCCTGTACATAAAAGATGTAATACTAATTCTTAAGACTAGTGGGAATTTATCCAGGTCCTTTCTAGCGGATACGAATCGCATGGCAACATATGTAAACATGTCTCCCGTACTTGACCAACCACATTCCGAAAACAGATGTGTTTTCGTCAAGACATTCAACCTGTGTACTCAAGTTAAATATTTTAAGAATTATTTTGATTTTATCCTCATGATTCCTACTTGAATTTAATGGGATATAAGAGCAGGTTTCTCGCGTTTCTCGGGGGTAGCAAACAAATGTATAGTTCTACATTTGCCAGATTGCCATTGTAAGAAAGGTTTACCTTTCAAGAGCCAATTTTAAATTTAAAGTTTACTTTGTTATAAAATTTAGTTGCAGGAATAGTTAGAAGTCATATCATCATCATCGAACGCTGGACAACTCCACATGTACTTGAATCTCATATCCACACAATGGACAACTCCACATGTACTTGAATCTCATATCCACACAATGGACAACTCCACAGATACTTGAATCTCATATCCACACAATGGACAACTCCACAGATACTTGAATCTCATATCCACACAATGGACAACTCCACAGATACTTGAATCTCATATCCACACAATGGACAACTCCACAGATACTTGAATCTCATATCCACACAATGGACAACTCCACATGTACTTGAATCTCATATCCACACGCTGGACAACTCCACAGGTACTTGAATCTCATATCCACACGCTGGACAACTCCACAGGTACTTGAATCTCATATCCACACGCTGGACAACTCCACAGGTACTTGAATCTCCTATCCACATGCTGGACAACTCCACAGGTACTTGAATCTCCTATCCACACGCTAGACAACTCCACATGTGATTGATTCTCCTATCCACATGCTGAACAACTCCACAGGTACTTTATTCTACTATCCACACGCTGAACAACTCCACATGTACTATTGGTAAACTTGACAATCTCATTTCCACACGCTGAACAACTCCACATGTACTATTGGTAAACTTGACAATCTCCTATCCACACGCTGAACAACTCCACATGTGCTATTGGTAAACTTGACAATCTCATTTCCACACGCTGAACAACTCCACATGTACTATTGGTAAACTTGACAATCTCCTTTCCACACGCTGAACAACTCCACATGTACTATTGGTAAACTTGACAATCTCCTATTCAACATGTGGTAACTTACTGTTTCGTTTTTGTGTTCGTTGACAATTTCTGTTCTTTTTTATCCTCATAGAGGGTCAGCGTGACTCAGAAACTATGCCGAAGTTGTCTGTGTCAGACACAGATATGGCAGCACAGCTGTAAGCTATAGCACAAAACATTCCTTTGTAAATCTGCAGGAGTTTGAGAACGAACGCAGTAGCAGGAGCAGATGTCCAAGTGTATGTATGCTGACAGTTCTCGTGGCTCGCTAGTTATAAATATTCCTCATTGTGTCTCTCACGTGTTCAGCCCTAATAATCTGGCCCACAGGAGCGTCTTTACAAAACAAGTTGAGGGGAACTCTTGATGACCTAAAACAAACCGCTGTATACATAAACAATATTGGACTGGATGTTTACTCAGCACTACGTACAACTCAGATCAACGTAAACACTGTTGACCGTAATGCGATTGACAATTTTACCCCGCGATGACGTCATCATTTAGTGAGTGGAGTTCGGCTTGAACAATGCTCTCTGCCATTTTTTTGGTTTACATATTGTCAAAGCGTTCATGAATAGTATGTTAGGATTGCCATATTGTGAACGATTTCCGCTCACATTTTATCCCCGCAATACATTGGGGTTGGTCTGCTATCATGATGCTCTCTTTTTGGCATAGTCGAGACTGTCGTAACCTGGCCTATTGTATTTTCTGCTCGTGTCTGACTATGACAATTGTTTTGATAAGCCACTTGGACACCAGTGTTTCTCAACATTTTTTCAAACCATTCCCCACCTAAGTCTTTCCAAAATTCTGACGCCCCCTCCCCAACACCCCGCCATGTAAGATACATATTTTTATATATATATATTCAAAAATTGAATCATTTCTTAAATGAAGCCTAATTACAACGTGTTCGAATTGTCCACCCCCCCCCCCCTTTTTGAACAATCAAACTGCCTCCCTGTGGGACGTGGGCCCGACTCTGGAAAACACCGATGTACACTGTTTTACATATGAATAGATTGATACTGCAAAATTATATAGAAGACAACAGATAGTTGCATGTACTCACGCTTTAAGAGGACTCCATGGCAGAACTGCCAGCCCTTCAGCTTTACAGACTTGAAATGGCTCATATTCTGACTCACGGGTAACTAAATTGTATTGTTGCTGTTTTATGGAAGAACAAAACATAAAGTCACTGATGTCATGTTTGGTGGACATCAATAATGTTTGGTGGACAAGAATCATGTTTGGTGGACAAGAATCATGTTTGGTGGACATCAATAATGTTTGGTGGACAAGAATCATGTTTGGTGGACAAGAATCATGTTTGGTGGACAAGAATCATGTTTGGTGGACAAGAATCATGTTTGGTGGACAAGAATCATGTTTGGATTAATGTTGTTAATTTCAACGTTATTGAGTGAGAATCTTACTCACATCAGTCAGTCAACCACTACGACACGGAGGTCTCTGCATCGAGAATTACTACCAACAACACACGGTAATTTACTTTCATGTAGTAATTACTTTGCAAACAAGAATTACTGCCAACAACACACGGTAATGTACTTTCATATAGTAATTACTTTCCAAATAAAAATTACTACCAACAACACAAGGTAATTTACTTTCACATAGCAGTTACTTTGTCAACATAAATATACATGGAAAACAGTGATTAACTAGGTGGGGAAAAAAAAAGGGGGGGGGGGGTGATATAACAAAAGTTGAAGTCTACAGTATTGTTTTTATGCAACGATTAAATTGTATGGATTTGAATGTTTTTTTCTCAAATAGTGTTACTAAATATGCATTTTTTTGGGTAATCTTTCTTCTAAAAGCATTTAGGGGGGGGGGGAATTATTTTGACATATTTAACATAGTACGGTAGGGGAAAGGAAGATATTTCTCTATTGTGAGGTGCAGAAGGGCATACGTTCTCAATGTGGCCACACACACACACAAAACAAGAAAAAAAACATTCAAGGATTCGTTAAATACATCACTGTAAACCTTTGATATAGACCAACACACATGGGAAGAACTATCGCAACATAGAGCTACATTTAACTCTACGGCAAAAAACGGAGCATCGTCTTAAGGGAGGAGGAAAAATGCATCACAGCAACAACGGAGAGTAGTTAAAAAATAACGGATAGATAAAAAACTGTCTACGGTGGTCATGCAATGTCCGAACTGTCCAATGACATCTGCAGTCAGAATATGTCTGATTAGACATCTACGAATTCATAGACAAGTAAATACATCTCACTGAATTTCAAAAGTAGATGTAACAAATGATCAGCATCATTATGTGATGAACGAACAACAACAATAAAGAAGCACTTCGAAACATCAACAATTAATACAGGTGTAACAGTCTAATAAAACGAAACATCAATAATTAATACAGGTGTAACAGTCTAATAAAACGAAACATCAACAATTAATACAGGTGTAACAGTCTAATAAAACGAAACATCAACAATTAATACAGGTGTAACAGTCTAATAAAACGAAACATTCAGAATTCTAACCTAAGAGATTTATACAGCGTAAATCGAGATAAACACTACTGCAGATTTCACAGTGTTCTCACACAAACATGCCTGTAATTAGAGAGATGTTCTCACACAAACATACCTGTAACTGGAGAAATTTGTTCTCACACAAACATATCTGTAATTGGACAGATTTGTTCTAACACAAACATACCTGTAATTGGAGAAATGTTCTCACACAAACATACCTGTAATTGGAGAAATGTTCTCACACAAACATACCTGTAATTGGAGAGATGTTCTCACACAAACATACCTGTAACTGGAGAAATTTGTTCTCACACAAACATATCTGTAATTGGAGAGATTTGTTCTCATACAAACATGCCTGTAATTGGAGAGATTTGTTCTCAGACAAACATACCTGTAATTGGAGAGATTTGTTCTCACACAAACATACCTGTAATTGGAGAGATTTGTTCTCACACAAACATACCTGTAATTGGAGAGATTTGTTCTCACACAAACATACCTGTAATTGGAGAGATTTGTTCTCACACAAACATACCTGTAATTGGAGAGATTTGTTCTCACACAAACACACCTGCAATTGGAGAGATTTGTTCTCATACAAACATGCCTGTAATTGGAGAGATTTGTTCTCAGACAAACATACCTGTAATTGGAGAGATTTGTTCTCACACAAACATACCTGTATTTGGAGAGATTTGTTCTCACACAAACATACCTGTAAACTTCAGGTTTCACACAGTTCTCACACAAACATACCTGTAATTGGACAGATTTGTTCTCACACAAACATACCTGTAAACTGATGATCTGGTTTAGGCCGAGATGTTTGTTTATTTCTACAATTTTCGAGATCTGCCACCCCGTCACATTACTCAAGCCGATATAGCGGATTTTCCCGATTCTCACCAGATCGTTCAGGGTGCGTAAGGTTTCTTCAATGGGTGTAGCATCGTCCCACATATGGGTCTATGAATTGTAGTAAAACATGGACACATCATGGTCATTTATTTCATTTATTAATGGTCAGTATATGATACAGCAATAACAGTTAATAGTCAACATGAGAGGTCACCATATCCCATAATAATGATATAATAATAAGGCAGACAATCAATCCTTCAGGTTCGTAGTCGTGTCATATTAGAGACAAGTAGGTTACCATAAGGTAGCAAGTAGGTAATATCTGAACAGGTAGTACGTAAAACGTCACATCATATCTGAACAGGTAGTAAGTAGAATAGAACGTTATATCTGAACAGGTAGTAAGTACAATATAACGTTATATCTGAACAGGTAGTAGGTAAAATAGAACGTTATATCTGAACAGGTAATAAGTAAAATAGACAAGTCATATCTGAACAGGTAGTACATAAAACGTCACGTCATATCTGAACAGGTAATAAGTACATTAGACAAGTCATATCTGAATAGGTAGTAGGTAGAATATAACGTTATATCTGAACAGGTAGTAGGTAGAATAGAACGTTATATCTGAACAGGTAGTAGGTAGAATATAACGTTATATCTGAACAGGTAGTAAGTAGAATATAACGTTATATCTGAACAGGTAGTAGGTAGAATAGAACGTTATATCTGAACAGGTAGTAAGTAGAATAGAACGTTATATCTGAACAGGTAGTAGGTAGAATATAACGTTATATCTGAACAGGTAGTAAGTAGAATAGAACGTTATATCTGAACAGGTAGTAAGTAGAATATAACGTTATATCTGAACAGGTAGTAGGTAGAATAGAACGTTATATCTGAACAGGTAGTAGGTAGAATATAACGTTATATCTGAACAGGTAGTAAGTAGAATAGAACGTTATATCTGAACAGGTAGTAAGTAGAATATAACGTTATATCTGAACAGGTAGTAGGTAGAATAGAACGTTATATCTGAACAGGTAGTAAGTAGAATATAACGTTATATCTGAACAGGTAGTAGGTAGAATAGAACGTTATATCTGAACAATTAGTAAGTACAACGAAAAGTCATATCTAAACAGGTAGTAAGTAAAATGACAAATAATATCTGACCAGGTTGTAAGTAAAGTCATAGATAGGATTTATTACTCTTCGTCAGAAATCCATAAGAGTAATCCATAATTACACATGGATTCAGCGACAGTTGTGTATCGCAGCTTGCTATAATATCTAAAATGTATTTCTTGAAATGGTTTCTACCTTACGTGTCACATCGTGCTGGCTTACCTAGCTCTGATATTTCACAATTTTAAAACTATGTTCATTAGTTAACAAGTTACATATTTTGAGGTTCATTGAGATTATCGAAAGAGCTGAAGAGTTACGTGCTCTGTATGAGCATCTCTACAATAAGATTACTGTTATGTTGATAGGGAAAATGTACGTATTTAGAAACCCTGGTACAATTAAGTCAATTCTGAAATATTCTTATTTCGATTTGAAATATTTTTTATAGTTAGAGTTACATGGTATGACACGCCGTGTCTGTTAGCAGTCCTGGCACTTCGACCTAGAAACTAAGCATACATTTCCTATGCAAACATGAAGCAGAAATGAATATGGGACTTGGTTTTGTTGACCTACCAGAGTAAAATTCTGATCTCTTGTTTATATATCTGATAGTAGTCAACATTGTAGGCCTGATAGCACTAATGGGAGACATCGCACTCTGTAACAATGCAGACTGATGAGTGGTTTAAATATTCAAGTATAGAGTGGGTTGTCATAGTGCACGCATAAAACGGCAGGGAACATGATATTAGATTAATCCGTAAACTACAGCCTATTAATTCGATAGTACTAACAAGAGTAAGCAGACAGCGTGGAAACTAGACATATTGGCCGTCTCTGTCTAATTTCGTCGCTATGAGTAAGAGATTGTATGTATGACCCATAACTCGTTGGGGTCGTAGGGTGCCACACTAGAGATATCAGTACAAAAGACCTTCTATCCTCAGTATTGGAGGAGTATAGAAAAATCATGTCCAGACAATTCCCTAATGTTATGAGTACAGGATTTTCTTAGGCTGGCTTTTATCTTTTCTCCCTCGACTGTGCCTTGCAAAGTAGAGAACGTAAATGTGGTCTCGTTCATGCGGCGACATATATATATATAACTAAGTGAATATATAAAAAAATGTTATATCCTGTCCATATTTAGGATATAGCCAGCATTTTTTTGGATGTAGTATTTTTTAGGTAATATAAATACGTTACATAGATTGCAATTGCTTTCTGAATAATTTTCTGAACAATGCAAAATTTCATTTAGCAGGATTCGAACCCGCTACCGTGACCGTTTCTGACACGCTCTGTACAAAATACCAACAGAAATAACGCCATTCCGCTCAATAGGACATACACTACTAAAATCAGCAGGAAATATAGCTAGACATTCATATTTATGAAATACATTGGGACAGAAAAGATCAGCGACAATAATAAATATGGAGGGAAGAGCGACAGACATAGGGCAAATAGGAAGGGCACAGTTATTACAAAAAATATGCACAAGGAGTAGAGGTTTGCTGATTCCAAACATCGTAATACAGACTTGTTACCAACATATATTTACTGCATATATAACCAACATAGACTACGGTCTTAGGTTGACAGGATCGTACCTCGGCATAAGGCTTTAATCCCACATTTAACAAACAGAAACAAATTGAAATTGTAGTTTTCTGTTGAAGATAAGTGGTTCATACTTATTTCCCCTTCTTTCTTCTTCCTCGTTGTTTTTTAACTCCTGCAGATTAACAGGATGTAGTACGGAGAACGGAATGTGCCATTGTTTATAGCTTAATTGAGATATCTGCGATTTTCGGCCTGACACATCCGACTTCAGCATGGCTTCTGTTTCTTTGATTATCTATATCATTAAGCAGCCAATTTCATCCTAAAAGCGATCTTAGACGCATCATAGGACATGCATGGCAGATAAAATGTCGTTATTCTTTGCTCCCTTTCGGGCTAGGCACCAGACTGGCGCATATGTTTTTTCATCTGAGTACACAGACTGTAATGTAACGCAAGATTTCAGGCATCTTTATGGAATAAAACAACAGTTCCCTTTGAACCAACAAACTACGATGAAGACGATGTGTCGGGCAATTGGCGCAAATATAACTGCAAAACAACACATTTCCATTCTCTGGACTACAACCTACTATAACTCTAATAGGATTTATATAGACATTTATATAAAAAATTATAGCAGGATCATTGTCCTACTACAAGACAGATCCAGCTAGAGATTGAGAATGAACGCTGAAGAAGAAGAACCAACAAATGAAAATAAATGAAAGAAAAGCTTTCTAGATAGCCATCATCTTAACTACCAGGGTAGACATCTACGAAAAATTACCTGGTAGAGATAGACAAAGGGTTGACTTAAAGTGTAATTACCTGGTAGAGATAGAGAAATGGTAGACATCAAAATGTAATTACCTGGTAGAGACTTTTACATGGTAGATTTAAAAGTGTAATTACCTTGTAGAGACAGACAAATGGTAGACAACAAAGTGTATATTACCTGGTAGAGGCAGACAAATGGTAGACAACAAAGTGTAATTACCTGGTAGAGATCAATAAAGTCTGTGTGCAGTCTCTTCAGACTTCCATCAACGCTTGCTGTGATATGTCGTCTGCTGAGTCCAATATTGTTCACGTTATTTTTCTGACCCATGTCCCCTCTGCACTTTGTTGCAATCACATATTTGTCTCTTGCTTGCCTGAGATTGTATGTGGCCATTCATAAAGTATGGGGATACAGAAAACTACACATAAAGTAATGATCACAGAAAACAACACATAGTTACATGAAAACAAAATGTGTGAAATATTTACTATTTATACCAAAACATAAATGGTGAAATGTTCTAGTTGGGATAATCGATACTCTAGGAAATCTTGGATGTATTTTTCTAATGCTATCATAACATGTTCAAGTTTACTGCCTTCACTGTAGCTTTTAGGCTGGTGACATTCCATGTGGCTGTTCTTTAAATGTTATTAGATCAGATTACAATTTCACCATATCACTGTCGGATTTTGGTTGACATCATATTGACTGCTACCTCCCTTTTATCCAACTATTGTTTTTATCGACCTGGCATAGAGATTAATCATCATAGTTTACAAACTGCTTTGAATGTAGAACCATGGTTTCTTGACATAGTTACATTAGTTAGTTTGTCGAAGCCTTCTCAATAGTTATAATCAATTTTTATCTTGACTTTTGCAGACTTTAAAAAGTGCATCGTGACATCTGACCCTTAGACTTGTAAGAAAATTTGTCGGTGCAGCTTATAAATAGCTTATAAATAATACAAACAAGAACTTTTCCAGGAGCAGACATCGGTAGCGGCCATGATATGGTTCTATTGACGATCAAAATTAAGCTTAAAAAGAAGCATACGCAAAACAAATGCACACGATTAAGATTTAATTTAGAAAAATTGAAAGATCCAGAAATAGCAGAGATATTTGAGGCAACAGTGGGAGGAAAATTTGCAGCTTTAAACCTTGTAAATGAAGATGTTAACTCTCTCACAGAAACCATGAAAGGAACTTTATTAGAATCAGCTACAGAAATACTAGGGACAAGAAGAATAACACACAAACCTTGGGTAACAGATGACATCTTAAAATTGTGTGACGAACGGAGGGAAATGAAAAAGATTAAGAAAGAGGTCCCTGAAATGTCAATATAGCAAAATAAACAAAAACATCAGAAGGAAAATGAAACAAGCACAAGAAGTGTGGCTGGAGGAAAAAAGCGAAACCATCAATGAAGGTATTAAACGCGGAAACAGTAAAGTAACATACGACACTCTAAGAAAGATAACACAGCCAAAAAGACCAAAGATATCTACAATACAAGACAAACACGGAAATATACTCAATGAAACAACAGATATAGTGAAAAGATGGACAGAGTATTGCAAGGAGCTGTAAAACTGCAAGTGTAATCCTGACTACACGATATTACAGAATTCTGAACTAAACAACAGAGAAATAGGAAATGCAGAAGTTCTAGTAGATGAAATAAAAGAGGCCATACAAACATTGAAAGGAGGGAAGTCACCTAGCGTAGACAACATTCCAGCAGAATTGTTGAAATACGGGGGCATTAATGTGGTAAATATAATGACCAAAATATGCCAAAATATATGGAGCACAAAACAATGGCCCACTGATTGGACACAATCACTAATAATACCAATTCCCAAGAAAGGAAATTTGAAAGTGTGTACGAATTACAGAACAATTAGCCTTATAACACACCCCAGTAAAGTGATGCTCAAAATACTACTTAACAGAATAAAACACAAGGTGGAAGAAATAATTGCAGAAGAACAAGCTGGCTTCAGAGCAAATAGAAGTACTGTTGAACAAATATTTAACATCCGAACACTAATCGAAAAACATATTCAGCATGAACGTGATCTATACCACAACTTCATTGACTTTATAAAGGCATTTGACCGTGTTTGACATGATGGTCTGTGGCACATACTGAGGAAATGTAATTTTGACACCACAATTATAGATATTATTGAAGCTCTGTACAAAAATGCAAATAGTGCTCTCCTGTCATACAATGCAATTGGAGTGTTCTTCAAAACAAATGTGGGAGTTTGACAGGGATGCATAATGTCCCCAGTACTTTTTAACATATACTTAGAGCACATCATACAAGAAACATTGCATGACTACAACACGTCTATATCGATCGGAGGTCGCCCTATTTGCAACTTGCGTTTCGCTGATGATATTGATCTTATAGCAGGGTCAGAACAATCATTGCAAGAATTAACAACAAAGTTGGAAAAAGTTACCAGCAAGTACGGAATGGAAATCAATACAGATAAGAGCAACATCTTGGTAAACAGCAGAGACACAGAAAACCAGACTAATATCATGATGAATGGACATACGCGTGAGGAGGTGAATACCTTCAAATACCTCAGATCCAGTATATGCAGCGATGGTAAATGCAAAGCAGAACTAAAAATAAGGCTGGAGATGGCTTTAGCGTCCTTGTCAAGGCTAACTGTGATTTGGAAAAGCAACATCAGTGTTGGAGTGAAAATCAAACTGTATAAGTCGCTGGTGCTTTCTGTTGTGTTGTATGGTTGTGAGAGTTGGACACTCACTGCAGACACAGAGAGAAGATTACAGGCTTTCGATTACAAATGCTACAGAAGAATTCTACGAATTTCCTATAGGGAACATAAGACCAATGTGTACGTAAGAAATAAAGTAGAGATGTGTATAGGTGTTCAGGAGCCATTGCTTTCAATAATGAAACGACGAAAACAAGCATGGTTCGGACATGTATGCAGGCACGATTCCTTGTCAAAAACAATACTGCAGGGAACTGTCGAGGGTGGAAGAAGCAAAGGAGGACAAATAAAGACATGGACAGACAACATCAAGGAATGGACAGGGCAAGATATTTCCACACTCATCCGCACCGCTGAGGATAGAATTCGCTGGAGGACTCTGTATGCTGATGCATCCAATGTGGTACCCCTACGACCCTGAAGGGTTATGGGTTTATTGATTGATTGATAAATAGTTTAACCAGTCAATTAAAGTTATTTATTTGGATGGACCCCCTTTCCTGCAGGATCCAATAGGGTGCAGCTAGGTAGCAACATCTCTTCCAGATCTCTCTTTAACGTGGGAGTATATAACCGTTAACATGCGATCATTAGTCCTTAATACTGAAATACCACACTACAGAATAATCAAATGATAACCTACGATGAGGGCTCTCACCTTAGCTGCATAATTCGAGCTCTGCTGTCGAATTCTTCTTGAACAAACATAAGATTTAAACAAAGATGGCTAATTGTTGACAGTGAAATAAGTATCGCTTCAACTTCCAAAATAAACAGAAATACATTTGTATACTGGCTTCAAGAAGATGAGAAATGATTTGTTCAACGGAAGATAAAAGAAGAACATGCACGTTCACTGGTGCCAACATGGTCTCGTATATGTGCAGACTATACACGGTTGCTAGTGTCAACCTGGAGCCGTATATGTGCAGACTATACACGGTTGCTAGTGTCAACCTGGAGCCGTATATGTGCAGACTATACACGGTTGCTAGTGTCAACCTGGAGCCGTATATGTGCAGAATATGCACGGTGACTAGTACCAACATGTAGCCTTATATGTGCAGACTATGTACCGTCATTTGTACATACTAAAGCCGTATGTGTGCAGACTATGTACCGTCATTTGTACGTACTAGAGCCGTATATGTGCAGACTATGTACCGTCATCTGTACGTACTAGAGCCGTATGTGTGCAGACTATGTACCGTCATCTGTACGTACTAGAGCCGTATGTGTGCAGACTATGTACCGTCATCTGTACGTACTAGAGCCGTATGTGTGGAGACTTCAAAAATCTCCTGTTAACAATTGCGTTCTTGAAAACATTCACATTGATATAAGGAAGTGAATTTGTAGAGAACAAACAAAAGAAATACTCGTGTGCCAAACTGATTGATCACACGGGCCGCTAAATCAACAACCATCTTATATGAAGGACATTAAATTTATGCAACCGTAGAAACAGCGGGCACATAGAAATATATAAATCTATAGTAACGTTGAAATAAATGGTCAGTAACTATACATCTGCTATACCTTTCAAGCCACTTCCCAACAATTATTTCTGACTGGCCTTCTCCGTATACATCGGCTGTATCAAGGAAGTTGCCTCCCCACTCTGCATAACGATTGAGGATCTGGTGGGATGCATCTTCGTTAAGTTGACCTGGGAACCCCCACTGAAAAATATACAAGTGACATTTTAAAGTAACATTTCTATTAATTTGACTATACATGGCTCTGATATTCAACCAAAAATCGGATTGGTTAAAAACAATAACTGGCGAAGATGAAAGCCTACTGGGATATATAAATCCTAATGTATTATATAAATCTTACAGTGACATAAATCCTATTGGGATATAGAAATCTTACAGGGAAATAAATCTTACTTGGATATTGTGGAATGACCGGTAACTAATGTAAAAGTTCTCCGAGATGCTAGAGTAAAGAGACACCGTAAAGCAAAAATTAAAAGATGAGAGTCAAGATTTTTACTGTATGTGACGAGAAGAGCAAAACTTGAACATGTAGTAACCACCGAAAATATCAATAGGGAGAAGAGACAGGAAGACAAAGAGAGAAGTCAATGTTGAACGATAGAATATCACCAACTGAACTTATTAAATATACGAGAGATTTGTGGAAAAACATGATGGCATACGCTACTCGGCTTGGTATATCATTGTGATTGGTCGCATGATTGATATTAATCCGAAAATACAATCGTAATCTAGCACTGGCTAGTGAGGTCTGCACATGATGATTGCAGTGAGTGAGATATTTGATATATCTACTATGCAGATAGATATGAACTCTGAGTGAGATGTTGGAACATTTGCTTTTATACATGTCAACTCTGAATGAGATGTTGGATATCTTGTGTGGAATTTGTAATCTGCGATAAATGTATCATCAACCTGCCATAAATATGCCATTAACCCTTTCACATATGTGTAATCAATACTACCATAAATGTGTCATCAACACTGCCATCATGGTGTGCACACCCATGTAATAAATGTGTCATTAACTATGTCATACATGTGTCATCAACCTTGTCATATATGTGTCATCAAAACTGTCATCTATGTGTCATCAACCCTCCCATACATGTGTCATCAACCCTGTCATAAATGTGTCATTAACTTGTCATACATGTGTCATTAACCGTGTCATAGATGTGTTATCAACCCTGTCATAAATCTGCCATCAATCTTGTCATAAATGTTTTATCAACACTATCATCAATGTGTTCACATCCATGTAAAAATGTGTCATCAACGCTGCCATAAATGTGTCATAACAGTGCCATATGTGTGCCATCAACCCTGCCATACATGGGTCATCAACCCTGTCATAAATGTGTCATTAACCTGCCATAAATGTGTTATTAACACTGTGTTATTAATCCTGCCATAAATCTGCCATCAACTCTGTCATAAATGTGTCATTAACCCTGCCATAGATGTTTCATCAACCCTACCCTAGACATGTCATATTAACCCTGCCCTAGATGTGTACCCCGTCAATACATTACAACGTGCAAACAATACATCTTTGAAAACTGTTGAAGAGTGGCAACACAGGTCTATCTTTTCATAATGGTAATATCTATCCTTTCATAATGGTAATATATATCGTTTCATAATGGTAATATCTATCGTTTCATAATGGTAATATCTATCGTTTCATAATGGTAATATCTATCGTTTCATAATGGTAATATCTATCGTTTCATAATGGTAATATATATCGTTTCATAATGGTAATATCTATCGTTTCATAATGGTGATATCTATCGTTTCGCTTCGTTTACATCATTCCAGACGACCGTGCGGATTTCTCTATTTTACAAAAATTTCTAATACATAAATAAGCCTCGGTATTACTGAAGCTCTATTTATAAAACAACTCATCAACTTACACTCTATCAACTTACACTATATCAGCTTACAGTCTATCAACTTACACTCAATGAACTTACACTCAATGAACTTACACTCTATCAACTTACACTCTATCAACTTACACTCTATCAACTTACACTCTATCAACTTACACTCTATCAACTTACACTCTATCAACTTACACTCTATCAACTTACACTCTATCAACTTACACTCTATCAACTTACACTCTATCAACTTACACTCTATCAACTTACAATCTATCATCTTTCACTCTATCAAGTTACACTGTATCAGCTTACACTCTATCAACTTAAACTCTATCAACTTACACTATTTTCACCGAATGTCATACATCCCAGACTGACGTTGGAGACCTTCATCCCAGATCGGCCAAGGAATTCATATTGTACTTTGCTAGCTTCAGGAATTGCTGTTGTCATTTTTTTGGAATGAGTTGACACAATCTAACTTCTGTCGCACTGTTACTTAAAAAATGTCCTGTATGTAATTAAAACAAATTATTTAAGCATGTTATTATTTTAAAATTATTTATTTATAAGTATCTCTTTTGACATTTATATTTGATTACACAAGGCGACTGACAGAATATGAAGCAAAAGGCTGTAGAAAGACAAGATAACCAATACTACACGGCATTGACCATAAGAAGAAGATACGGCAATATATAGATACGAGACACCTCATCTTACATTTCAAAGCAATAATATGAGATATATGAACGTTCCAACTTAACAGCCTCGGGTATAAGAAAGTTTCAAATTACATATCACAGGCCACCCTCAGATATGAGAAATATCTGCTTACATATCAAACTATAGTCTCCGATATGAAATAATTTCACCTTGAATATCACAACACTTCATACGAGTAAGACATGTCTAGCTTACATATCACAACACTTCATACGAAGTAAGACATGTCTAGCTTACATATCACAACACTTCATACGAAGTAAGACATGTCATCTTACATATCACAACACTTCATACGGGTAAGACATGTCATC
The DNA here is from genome assembly GCA_034231615.1 of Meghimatium bilineatum. Lineage (NCBI taxonomy): Eukaryota > Metazoa > Mollusca > Gastropoda > Stylommatophora > Philomycidae > Meghimatium > Meghimatium bilineatum. The sequence continues at coordinate 25,018,048 of CM067309.1, forward strand.
TTACATATCACAGCAGATCAGAATGAGATAATGTGAGGTCCAAGCTAACATCAATTAACAGCGTTAGATAAAGACAGTTCAAATTTATGTGACAGAACAGCATGAGACCGCCCAAGCGTATAAATATGAACAACGTGAAACTGTACAGCTTACATATGTCAGAACGTCATGAAACTGTCCAAGCTTACATATGTCAGAACGTCATGAAACTGTCCAAGCTTACATATGTCAGAACGTCATGAAACTGTCCAAGCTTACATATGTCAGAACGTCATGAAACTGTCCAAGCTTACATATGTCAGAACGTCATGAAACTGTCCAAGCTTACATATGTCAGAACGTCATGAAACTGTCCAAGCTTACATATGTCAGAACGTCATGAAACTGTCCAAGCTTACATATGTCAGAACGTCATGAAACTGTCCAAGCTTACATATGTCAGAACGTCATGAAACTGTCCAAGCTTACATATGTCAGAACAACTTATAAAAATATTTCCAGCCAGTGCGGAAAGGAAATCAACACAGAATAGAGACGCAGAAGAACAAATCAACATAATGATGAATGGACATAAGCTTGAGGAGGTGAATACCTTAAAATACCTAGGATCCAGCATATGCAGCGATAGAAAATGCAAAGCAGAAATAAAAATAAGGCTGGAGATGGTTTTAGCGTCCATGTCAAGGTTAACGGTGATTTGCAAAAGCAATAGCAGTGTTGGAGTGAAGGTCCAACTGTGTAAATCGCTGGTGCTTTCTGTTGTGCAGTATAGTTGTGATAATTGGACACTCACTGCGGACATAGAGAGACGATTACAGACTTTTGGGTACAAATGCTACAGACGAATTCTACGAATTTCCTATAGGGAACATAAGACAAATGTGTACGTAAGAAATAAAATAGAGTATGCAGGTGTGCAAGAACCATTGCTTTCAATAGTGAAACGTCGAAAACTAACATGGTTTGGGCATGTATGCAGACATGATTCCTTGTCAAAGATAATACCAAAGGGAACCGTCGAAGGATGGAGAAGCAGAAGAGGGAAAATAAAGATATGGACAGACAATATCAAGAAATGGACAGGACAATTGTTTTTCCAACTTCTCCGCATCATTGAAGATAGAAATCGCTGGAGGACTGAATGCTGAAGCATCAAATGTGGTACCACTACGAGCCTGACGGGTTACGGAATTATTCATTCATTCATGACAGAAAATCATGAGACAGGTAAAGCTTACATATGACAGAACACGATGGTGTGAGAGCATGCGCAGTCCAAGCTTACATATGACAGAACACGATGGTGTGAGAGCATGCGCAGTCCAAGCTTACATATGACCGAACACGATGGTGTGAGAGCATGCGCAGTCCAAGCTTACATATGACAGAACAAGATGGTGTTTGAGCATTCGCAGTCCAAGCTTACATATGACAGAACACGATGGTATGTGAGAGCATGCGCAATCCAAGCTTAGGTATCACAGAACAGTCTGAGATATGAAATGACCACAATAAAAACATCACAGAAGATTGTGCACTATTATCGCCCACAAACAGCTTACCTATCACAAACAGCTTACCTATCACAAACCAGCTTACCTATCACAAACCAGCTTGTTAGACAAATACAATAATTTCTGTATATTTATACCTCTAAATCTGGACCATGGCACGCGTAACACTTAAACTTCAGTCAATAATAAGAGAAATTTTGCCGTTTAGGTATCAACACTGCACGTATGCATCGCGCGTATGTCATACATGTAATTGCACCAGGGTTGCCACATATGTGGATCTGTTTATGGCCAAATTATTTAAGAAAATGGCTAAAATAGAGAAATTTCAAAGTTGTTTAATAACTACTAAGAACATTATATGTTTTTTTTTAAATGCTACATTCAGTGGTGTGGGGTGCGGCCGGTACGGACCGCACCGGGTGGCACCGGGTGGCACCGTCACATAGTGTGACACCAACCCTAGTGAAACCACTAACCTTCTTGTAAACGTTTATTATCTCAAATTATCAATAGCCGTTCACCACACACTGTCAAATATAAGCCTCTGATATTTCTTACTTAATATTAGTTCTTCTGTCATAATTAGAGTTTGAGATTTCTCTAGACGTGAAAGCAACCAAGGTACTTACTAAACTTATGCACATTAAAATTATACATCTTACTTTTCGCTATGTAGTAACTAAAGTTACTGTTAAATAAATGTCCAAACTATTATCTACCTTTTTTTTTGCTGTCACAAAAGTTATTTACTTACTGCTTGATGTATTAGATCTCACTATAGTAGTTCAACTTTCACTTAGACATTCTGAGAACAGTATTATCAAATACCTGCTTGTAACATGCACACTTCATTCTACATTTATACATTAATAGAATATACAGTGTTTATAAATTAGTTAATATCCATAAAAAACAGGTAACACATTGTAGCATAATTTAATAAAGAGAATATGGGAAAGTAGATATGTTTTGTTTTTTAAAAATATCAGAAGCGTACAAAATCGATCAAAATAACTTTCATTGTCAGTAGTCTTTAGAAATGGATGCATTTGAGAAATTTGGCTATAAAATTTCTAATATGGCAACCCTGAAGAGCAGTGCATGTCTGTATCGCGCATGTTCATCGTTGCTATGACTCTACATTTTACTGATTTGCGAATAACAGATTCAGTTATGTCAACATCCAAGTTTCACAGTTCCCTTTTTCTCTTTTCTGATCAGATATAGACATATAACTAACTATCAGACCGATATAGACATATAACTAACTATCAGACATATATAGACATATAACTAACTATCAGACAGATATAGACATATAACTAACTATCAGACAGATATAGACATATAACTAACTATCAGACATATATAGACATATAACTAACTATCAGACATATATAGACATATAACTAACTATCAGGCAGATATAGACATATAACTAACTATCAGGCAGATATAGACATTAACTATCAGACAGATATAGAAATATAACTAACTATCAGACATATATAGACATATAACTAACTATCAGACCGATATAGACATATAACTAACTATCAGACAGATATAGACATATAACTAACTATCAGACAGATATAGACATATAACTAACTATCAGACAGATATAGACATATAACTAACTATCAGACCGATATAGACATATAACTAACTATCAGACCGATATAGACATATAACTAACTATCAGACAGATATAGACATATAACTAACTATCAGACAGATATAGACATATAACTAACTATCAGACAGATATAGACATATAACTAACTATCAGACAGATATAGACATATAACTAACTATCAGACATATATAGACATATAACTAACTATCAGACAGATATAGACATATAACTAACTATCAGACAGATATAGACATATAACTAACTATCAGACAGATATAGACATATAACTAACTATCAGACATATATAGACATATAACTAACTATCAGACATATATAGACATATAACTAACTATCAGGCAGATATAGACATATAACTAACTATCAGACAGATATAGACATTAACTATCAGACAGATATAGAAATATAACTAACTATCAGACATATATAGACATATAACTAACTATCAGACCGATATAGACATATAACTAACTATCAGACAGATATAGACATATAACTAACTATCAGACAGATATAGACATATAACTAACTATCAGACAGATATAGACATATAACTAACTATCAGACCGATATAGACATATAACTAACTATCAGACCGATATAGACATATAACTAACTATCAGACAGATATAGACATATAACTAACTATCAGACAGATATAGACATATAACTAACTATCAGACAGATGATGATGTTCGTCCGTCGTGATCGACGATGACCAAAAACTCAACCATAATAATAATAACAATAAATAATAAAATAATAAAGTTAATAGTGCGTTTTTAAATGACTAGCAGGTCCAATGCGCGCACAAAATGTTCTTTTACAGAATTGACAACAATAGAAGGTATCTGTGTGAGGTTGAGATGTTTTTTCTTTTCTACGTGTCCGCTTCTGTCTTGCAGTTTCTTGTCTGAATTCTTCTGCCGCTAGTGCTCCCGTTCTAATGCTGTAACGCCAAGCCGTTCTATCCTGAGCGAGGCTCTCCCAAGCGCCTACGTCAATGTTAAGATGTTTCAAGGATGACTTGAGCGTGTCTTTGAAACGCTTTTTCTGTCCACCAGCTTTTCGAAATCCTGCCTTGAGTTCTCCATAATATATTTGTTTTGGCAATCGCGAGTTCTCCATACGCACAAGATGGCCTGCCCAGCGTGCCTGCGCCTTCATAAGTATTGTGTGGATGCTTATTGAGGTTGATTTTTCCAAGACCTCGTAGTCTGGTACTTTGTCCCACCAATGGATGTTTAGTAATTTACGTAGGCAGGTAAGATGGAAATGATTTAACTTTCTTGCATGTCTAGCATACACTGTCCACGTTTCGCAGGCGTATAGTAAGGTTGGTATAACAGCAGCATGATATACTTGTAGTTTGGTGGTTGTTCTTATACCTCTTCTGTCCCATACATTTTTGCGTAATCCGCCAAATACAGCACTAGCTTTTGCCAGTCTCTTGTTAATTTCCACATCAATGTTGACATCGCGAGAGAGAGTGCTTCCAAGGTAAGTAAAATTGTCGACTACCTGCAGTTTTTCCTTATTGACGATGATGGAAGTAGCAGTATGTTGGCTATTTGATGTTGCTTGGTGCATGACTTCTGTTTTTTTGGTGTTAATAGTGAGACCAAAGTTGTTGCAGGCCTTTGAGAAGCGGTCTATGGTGCTCTGCATGTTTACGACAGAGTCAGCATACAACGCACAGTCGTCAGCATAAAGTAATTCTCTAACAGTACTAGATTTAGTTTTCCTGTTTGCTTTTAGACGACGTAAATTGAAAAGACCACCATCCGTTCTGTAATTGATCATTATGCCTGCTGTTTCATTACTATGGTGTGTTTCCGTTAACATGGCTGTAAATAGCAGGCTGAAAAGAGTAGGGGCCAGCACACATCCCTGCTTTACACCATTTGTGACAGGGAATGCAGGAGATACTCCTCCGTCGCAGATAACACTAGCCATCATACCGTCATGAAATTGTCGTATCACAGTGACAAGTTTTGGGGGGCATCCGAACTTTGTAAGCACCTTCCACAGTCCTTCTCTGTTAACGGTATCGAATGCTTTAGTTAAGTCCACAAATGTTGCTAAGAGTTCACTATGTTGCTCTTGTGACTTTTCCTGAATTTGTCGTGCAGAGAATATCATATCAACTGTACCACGACCTGCACGAAAACCGCACTGACTCTCTGGGAGTAGCTCGTTTAGTAGAGAATTATTTAATCTGTTGAGTATGACGCGAGCGAGAATTTTACCAGCTATAGACAAAAGTGATATGCCCCTATGATTATCGCAAGACTGTTTGGTACCTTTGCCTTTATATAGGTGCACTATAGAAGCATCTTTTAGATCTTGAGGCAATGTACCTGAGTTCCAGAAAATACCAAAAATGTCAGTTAGTTTTTTAATCAGCAGTGGTCCGCCATTTTTATAAATTTCAGCAGGTAAGGCATCCAAACCTGGAGCTTTATCATTTGACATTTGTTTAATCGCTATAATAACCTCTTGACTGCTTGGAGGTATATCGAGTTCTTCTCTTATCCTAAGTTGTGGTATTCTGTTTATGACTTCTTCATTTATTACTGATGGTTTGTTTAGGATTTCTTCAAAATGTTCAGCCCAACGATTTAAGATGTCATTTTTATCAGTGAGAAGCTTCGACGAATCGGCATTTAATAGAGGTGGTGATCCCGATGAGTGTGGACCATAGATAGTTCTTAAAGCCTCATAGAATCGCTTATAGTCCTTTCTGTCTGCAAACATTTGAATTTCTTCAGCTTTTCGACTTAGCCATCAGACAGATATAGACATATAACTAACTATCAGACCGATATAGACATATAACTAACTATCAGACCGATATAGACATATAACTAACTATCAGACAGATATAGACATATAACTAACTATCAGACAGATATAGACATATAACTAACTATCAGAAAGATATAGACATATAACTAACTATCAGACAGATATAGACATATAGCTAACTATCAGACAGACATAGACGTATAACTAACTATCAGACAGATATAGACATATAGCTAACTATCAGACAGACATAGACATATAACTAACTATCAGACAGATATAGACATATAACTAACTATCAGACAGATATAGACATATAACTAACTATCAGACAAATATAGACATATAACTATCAGACAGATATAGACATATAACTAACTATCAGACAGATATAGACATATAACTAACTATCAGACAGATATAGACATATAACTAACTATCACACAGATATAGATATAATTTGAGATGAATATTGAGATCAGAGGTCTGCATAATTACATTTTTGGTTTGTGGGTTGAAATTGGCTTAACAAAATTCACTACAGTTCGGATATAAACATTCTATATCATTGTCTTACCACTCTAGAAATGAACGAAAAGATTATAATAACATTTCGTATGAAAAAAAAAATACAACTATTGAAGGTAATTCTTCTTCTTCAGCGTTCATTCTCAAACTCCCACTGGATCTCTTTTACAGCATGACAACGGACCAACTAAATTTCCAGCAGGATGCAGTACAGAAAATGGAAATTGTGATGTGTCGCCGTTTTATTTGCGCAAATGGTCCGACACTTCTGTCTTCGGATGTTTATTAAAGGAAATAAATATAAAAAGCAAATAAAATATTTTGGACATGTTAAAATACATGTCACCACGTTCAAGACCTTATTTGAGGATGAAGTAGAGGGGAGACGAACAAGACGTAAACAAAGATACAAGTGAAAGAGAAACATCACAAGATGGACAGGTTACAGTTTAGCATTGTGCACACCAAAACAAGATACAAGGGATATTGGAGGTCTGTTGCATCCAACAATAATACCTATATGGATGAACAAGGGGTCAAAAAGAGACTGTGACAAATACAGAGGGATATCGCTACTGAGTCAAGTTGGGAAGACATACGCAAACATAATAGAAAAAAAGATTAAGAGCTCGCAGACCTTCAAATAAGTAGAAACCAAGTTGGATTTAGGAGGGTATGGGCTGTACAGACTTCTTTTTCACACTTAGACAACAAAGCGAACAGACAATAGAATACAACAATCAACTGAACACCACATTTGTAAACCAAGAAAAGGCTTTCGATAGAGACATATCGTAGACCTACTTTGAAGAATACGGGATGATGACGAGCTCATCGAAAACACCAGGCCACTAAATCAGAGATACAAAGCAAGAGTAAGAATACAAGAGGGAATTACATTCACAATAACATCTGGAGTCAGACAGGGATGCGTATTATACCCGCTGCTATTCGACATCTGGAGTCCGACAGGGATTAGTATTATACCCGCTGCTATTCAACATCTGGAGTCAGACAGGGATGCGTATTATCCAGGCTCCGATGCAACATCTGGAGTCAGACAGGGATGCGTATTATACCCGCTGCTATTCAACATCTGGAGTCAGACAGGGATTAGTATTATACCCGCTGCTATTCAACATCTGGAGTCAGACAGGGATGCGTATTATCCAGGCTCAGATGCAACATCTGGAGTCAGACAGGGATGCGTATTATCTCCGCTCCTATTCAACATCTGGAGTCAGACAGGGATGCGTATTATCCCCGCTCCTATTCAACATCTGGAGTCAGACAGGGATGCGTATTATCCACGCTCCTATTCAACATCTGGAGTGAGACAGGGATGCGTATTATCCCCGCTCCTATTCAACATCTGGAGTCAGACAGGGATGCGTATTATCCCCGCTCCTATTCAACATCTGGAGTCAGACAGGGATGCGTAATATCCCCGCTGCTATTCAACATCTGGAGTCAGACAGGGATGCGTATTATCGCCGCTCCTATTCAACATCTGGAGTCAGACAGGGATGCGTATTATCCACGCTCCTATTCAACATCTGGAGTCAGACAGGGATACGTATTATCCACGCTCCTATTCAACATCTGGAGTCAGACAGGGATGCGTATTATCCACGCTCCTATTCAACATCTGGAGTCAGACAGGGATGCGTAATATCCCCGCTGCTATTCAACATCTGGAGTCAGACAGGGATGCGTAATATCCCCGCTGCTATTCAACATCTGGAGTCAGACAGGGATGCGTAATATCCCCGCTGCTATTCAACATCTGGAGTCAGACAGGGATGCGTAATATCCCCGCTCCTATTCAACATCTGGAGTTAGACAGGGATGCGTAATATCCCCGCTGCTATTCAACATCTATATAGACAAAATAACTAAAGAAACATTAAGAGCAAAGAATGCGAAAACCAACCGGAACACGAGAAAGGAGAAATAGAAGACAGTAACATCATAAACGAATTGCTATTCGCAGACCATCAGGCATTGATATACAACAATACATCTAACTGCAAGAATTCATAAACACACTAAATATCCATTGCGAAATCAGCAACATGAGAATCAACAAAATATACAGAATCTACAGAATATACAGAAATCAATCCCTACTAGAAATATACATAGACGGCACAAAACTCAACCAAATAATAAAATCAAGTATCTAGGCAGCGTATTCTCGGAAGACGGTAGACTAGATAAATAGAGACAAGATGTCAGAAAGAAAACGCAGTTTTATATCAATTAACAGCACAGCTGAAACAACATAATATCGACATGATCTACAAAAGAACGTTAATAAACATAGTGTTCATGCCGACACTGTGTTACCAATGAGAGACCTGGTCCCTGACAGAGAAACTAGAACATAAACTCGCCGTATTGCAAAACGAAGTGTCTGAGAACAGCACTGTGAGTAACAAAAAGAGAGAATAAACAATGACACTATAAGAAATCTGATGAAAACAATATCGTGGAAAGAATACATAGACACACAAAAGATCATATGGTTCGGTCATCTAATCAGAATGGAACCAGTTCACATTCCATCAACATCCTTCAATAAACGATCATCTGAAAGGAGGAACAGTGGAAAACCCAGACGAAGATGGATAGATGACATCAGAGAAATACTAGAACATCAAGGTTGCACTATGGTAGTTTCATCACAGTTGACGACAGAAAGAAGACTTCGACTCTCAATGACGCCTATCGCACACATGTATAACACAAGACAAGACACGACAAGTGTTAAGCACGTTGACCCAAACAGTGTGACAGATGTTGATAAGGGGGAAGATGTGTTTGACAGATGTTGATAAGGGGGAAGATGTGTTTGACAGATGTTGATAAGGGGGAAGATGTGTTTGACAGATGTTGATAAGGGGGAAGATGTGTTTGACAGATGTTGATAAGGGGGAAGATGTGTTTGACAGATGTTGATAAGGGGGAAGATGTGTTTGACAGATGTTGATAAGGGGGAAGATGTGTTTGACAGATGTTGATAAGGGGGGAGGAGTGTGTTTGACAGATGTTGATAAGGGGAAAGATGTGTTTGACAGATGTTAATAAGGGCGTGGGGTGTGTTTGACAGATGTTGATTCTTCTTCTTCTTCGTTCATTCTCAAACTCCCGCTGGATCTCCCTTACAGCAGGACCATGGTCCTAATAGATTTCCAGCAGGATGTAGTCCAGAGAATGGAAATGCGTTGTGTCGCCGTTTTATTTGCGCAAGTGGCCCGACACACCCGTCTTCAGCGGACAGATGTTGATAAGGGGGAGGATGTGTTTGACAGATGTTGATAAGGGGGAAGATGTGTTTGACAGATGTTGATAAGGGGGGGTGTGTTTGACAGATGTTGATAAGGGGAAAGATGTGTTTGACAGATGTTGATAAGGGGGTGGGGTTTGTTTGACAGATGTTGATAAGTGGGAGGATGTGTTTTACAGTTGTTGATAAGGGGGGATGTGTTTGACAGATGTTGATAAGGGGAAAGATGTGTTTGACAGTTGTTGATAAGGGGGAGTATGTGTTTGACAGATGTTGATAAGGGGGAGGATGTGTTTGACAGATGTTGATAAGGGAAACGATGTGTTTGACAGTTGTTAATAAGGGAGAAGGTATGTTTGACAGTTGTTAATAAGGGGGAAGGTGTGTTTGACAGTTGTTAATAAGGGGAAAGATGTGTTTGACAGTTGTTAATAAGGGGGAAGGTGTATTTGACAGTTGTTAACGCTATTTACGAACAGCCTGTAATTATCAATCAAGTTCAATCCGATGTTGATTAGAATCGGTTTGCTATCCGAAACCTTTTTTAATATATAATTCTATGGTACAAGTACTGTACATTCTTATAGGTTTACCACGATACATGCATATGCTTGTTATATATGGAAGTGAAGCATGGACAATAAAATAAGACGTCACAAAAATCATTGGAGGCAGCGGAAAAGTGGTTTATTCGAAGAATGTTACGCATTCCTTAGACAGCAAATATTACTAATGATGAATGTCTTAGAAGGATAGATGTGAAAAGATGCATTATTTATAATATAAGAAAAAGACAGTCAACATTTGTTGGGCACGTGATGAAAAGAGGAGACATTGAGAATAGAGTGACAACAGGAAAGATAGAAGGGGGGGGGGGAGATCAAAGGGAAGGCCCAGAGAAAAGATATTGGACAGTTTGACTAAATGGCTTCGATTGATGACACCAACAGAGATGATGACATATATGAGAGATTGATGTACATGGAGAAATATGATCGCCAACGCCATTCAGCACGGCACTTGATGATGATGATGGTGCATATGTTTGATAGTTTATAGTTATCACTTCTTTCTCATCTACTATGCCTTTTGTTTATATACCATATAGAATTTACGGTCCGCTGTATTGTATTAGGAATATATTGAATATATTGAACTTATGCCGAGACTAACTACAACTGAACGAATAGACAACCTTAGGTAAGCTGATGGCTCTGTACGGTTCACAAGACGAGATGAGAAACTTTATTGTAACTCTTATATGTACCCCACCCCCTCTCATCAGAGAGCAGTAAATCTGATGATTGTGTATTCATGTTTTCATAACATGAGTTAAAGAAATTAACGAATGAAGTAAATGAACTAACTGTCGAACGGGGACAGATGATGATGAAGTTCCTTCTTCGCAAGCGAAGGTGAAATTGTCATGAAAAATAATAAATGTGATGAGTAAGTAGAAAACAATAAAATATTTGTAATTGTCTAATTTTGGTTTGTGAGTTCGTAGATGTCCGATGAGTCCGATTCGTGTTAGGAAAGTTATATCGCAGTGCATGCAGGAGTGTAAAGGGTTTGGGGTAGTATAGTTTTTAGATTTGTCCTTCCACTTCCGTCGCTTGTAGATTGCCCGCAGTGTTATTTTCTTTTCAAACTTAGTGATTCCAGCAGTGATCTGGGTGTGCCAAGCTGAGCGATCAAGGGCTGTAGTCTCCCAGGAGCTACTACCAATGCTGCAGTGTTTCATAGAGTATATTATGTGATCCCTGAAGCACTTTTTCTGCCCTCCACTTGAACGTTTAACATCGCACAGCTCTCCATAGAATAATCTCTTTGGAACGCTCTTTTCTGGCATGCGGACGATGTGGCCAATCCAGCGAAGTTGGGACCTAGTCAGCAGGGCATGGATGCATAATTCTTCTGATTAAGGAGGTGCTTTCCCGAATAGGGCTGCTCAGCTGCACAAACGGCTGTCGGACTCCAAATGTTCCTCAATGTCACTGGAGAACGACCACATGTCCTGAACCACCTTCGTGCAGGTTTGTGACTATGGCTGCCAGTGTATCCACACCTGCTACTTTACCACTCGTCCGTCTCCTCAGGACTTTTTTTGGTGATGATTCATGAGATGATGATAAAAGCCATGACTTGGTAAAAACTGTCCCCAGTACTACGTTAACCACACCATTGAGAAAACACAAATGCAAACATGGAAACACGTCGTCACATGACGACAACCGGAAGCTCCCGGTTATATAAAGGTGTGCTGAATTAGAGTCTAAGAATGGCCGCCTTATGATCCAGGGCTAGTTATGTTTGTTATTTTGCTTACATTTATTTTATAGATGGATATAGATTTTGTTTCTTGTCGCGGTGAGTGTTCGTATATTCTTATGTCTGGTCTGCTTTGGTGCTCATTGTCTAAATAATAACCAAACTGTCACTTTCAGAGAATATCCAACATTGTGGAGAATGCCGAAGTAACGTCTTCATTGTCTATTGGCGTTTAGACCTGAAAAGGACGGGTGATAACAGTGGAAAGGACTTACTCTTGTAGTAATTTTTGGCCGAAATCTTCTTAGATATGACAAGAGCCGCACAGTCATGTGCACAGATACATGTATAAACTACACTGCTTGTGCGTATATAGTTATATATCCGTGTTGGTCAATTCCCTTTGTTTTTATTGTCGATGTAAAAATACTAAATAATTTGTATGCTTGTTTACTTTTTCGCGGTGTTATTTTTACATCTATTATTTGTTTTACTTAAAGTATTCTTCTTCTTTCGTTCACTTGAAACATGTCTAAATCTGTAATTCTGTCTCCTGAATAAAACTCACTGTACTGTGTTTTGTGCATGGCATCCTGAATATCTGTGCGCCTTTGGGCAGGTTGCCGCCGTCTTCAACACTCTGCTTACTTGGGCAGGACTATGGTCCTGTTCGAGTGGGACTGTCCGACCAGTCTTAGTTTCCAGCCTCTGATGGCTGAACTACGCCCCATCACCACTAAACGGTGCTGGCCTCGATGATGACTTAAAGTATGGTTTTTAACTGGAGTTATAAATTGTTTAACCAAGGCAATGGTTACTGCTTCAATATTTACCCTATATTGGGAATCTTCCTTCTGTAGTGGTTAAATCGTTCTATTTGTGCTGAAAAGATTGTTGGTTCGAATCCCGCTCATAGAATTCTTCGAAAAATTCTAGGAATTAAGGCATGAAGCTAAGAAATTAACTTGATTTGAGTGGAAAACAAATCAAATAGTTCAAGTACCGAAGAAGCATTTTCATAGAGGATAGACGACTTGGTAGGAAATTAGAAACAAGATGTCAGAAGGCAAATGTTATGACATACCAGCTGTCTATTGCACCCAAAAATCAACATGGAAGTAAAGAAACAAATGATTAAGAACATCTTTATATCAACACTATGCTACCAATACTGGCTTGACAACTGACATTTACACGTAAGAGAAAGATCGAGACTTAGGAAATGAAATATCTAAGGAAGGTTATTGGAGTCACCAGACTCGACAAAATGCGCAGTGAGAACATCAGAAACATAATAGGTATATCATGATGCATCGAATATAAAGAGAAACTACAGATAGAATGGTTTGGATATCTTGTGCGGATGAATTATCAAGTTCCTACAACATAATGATACACGATGGAATCAGCATACAGAGCCAAAGGCAGACCTAGGAAAAGATGGATAGACAACATCAAAACAAACCTGAATAAACAAAACTACACCTCAACCAGAGCAACACATCTACATCTCCTTCACAAACACCTACGCACAACGGCAAGAGTGGGAACAACGATAACACCACCTATGGATAGGAAATTGCGTGGTACTCTTGACAGGTAACGTGCAGCTTCTTTGAGAAGATCGCAGTACATGTGGGGTAACGTGAGTGCAAGAAAGATGTGTTACATCTGGACCAAGTATATATTAATGCTAACATCTGGACCAAGTATATATTAATGCTTACATCTGGACCAAGTATATATTAATGCTTACATCTGGACCAAGTATATATTAATGTTTATATCTGGACCAAGTATATATTCATGCTTACATCTGGACCAAGTATATATTAATGTTTAACTGGACCAAGTATTTAATAATGCTTACATCTGGACCAAGTATATATTAATGCTTACATCTGGACCAAGTATATATTAATGCTTACATATGGACCAAGAATATATTAATGTTTACATCATGGCAGGATTTTGCCGGAGGAATGGGAAAAATCATTATATAGGCCCCTATACCTCTCCGAGGCGACCTTCAGATTTGCTCTTACTACCGAACTATAGAACGCATGTGGTTGCGTCTGTGGGTCTCAACAATGGCCCACTAGACATACCACCCATGCAACAGAAAACGTGGATGACATGGCGTTATGTTGAGGGTTCATCTTAGAGAAGCTTCATTGCATGTCATCTATACAATTATGCTTTTATTTTGTTGTTGAAATGCGTTTCATGTTTACCTGAATATATATGTATTCTCCGTGGTTGGGAGGGAGCCAGAGATGTACTGTGCAGCACTGGGGAGGAGGAAACTGACAGCCCTGTCTTTTCCTATGGCTGAAACCCATCATAGAGGCACAGTGACTCAGGACGTGAAATCTTTTTGACTTTGACATTTTGTTGCATGCCTGGAGCAATAGAGAAATTCGGCATAACCAGTAGTCAATTAGTGGCGTGGAATGAGCACAGTGAACCCTATCTTGGCTACAGTGGCTAGGCTGCAGTGCGTAGGTTGAAACATACCTTACTGGAGGTGTGATAGTTATTCTCTGGCTCTGTGCCTGGGTTGTCCGAAAATCCACAGACTTCCCAGCAATATAATGCCATTTAATGGATCCGCAACCAACCAACCAACCGAACTATAGCCCTTGTAGGTCAAGCAAGTAAAATAATGTTAAACATCACAATGCAAATAAACAAACAAACACAATTTGAGATGGAGATAAACGAAACACAGGCCAGCATAGAGATCTAACTGTACGAAACGTTGAAAATGGCTTGTATATTGTCATTTGTATGTTTTCGTGTTTACACTTCATAACCCCTTAGCAGTAGTCCGTCGTATTCAAGTGAAACTTACAAAACCTGTGTTCTACGTTAAGTGCAACTGTTGTTCTATGTCATGCAGTATTACCTTATATTGATTGTGTTTTTAGGAGAGCATTGTTACAATGTTGTATTTACATGTTTTATGTTTGTTTGTTATATTAAAGTGTGAGTGTATTGTTACTATGTTGTATTTACATGTTTTATGTTTGTTTTATTAAAGTGTGAGTGTATTGTTACAATGTTGTATTTAAATGTTTTATGCTTGTTTGTTATATTAAAGTGTGAGTGTATTGTTACTATGTTGTATTTAAGTGTGATTTGTTAGTGTATTATTACAATGTTGCATGTCAGTTAGTCAATCGTCGGATCATCATCACGGTAAACTGGACACGTCCATGGTTGCTATGATATCTCCCCGAGTGTATCCGCCATTACACTTCTGCTGACAGTATCGCTCCTATGCTAGTTGACCATCATTCTTCTTTGCCCTCCAAAATGTTCACTTCTAGCAACACCGCATTTCAACCCCTGATCTTTAATCCTGGTCATTGAAAAGGAATCATCATCACCATTAGTTTCAATCTCGCGTGCTATTTCGCTTAAGGAGTTCAAAACGTCAGCTCGATCCATTGCACCATCGCTCTGTGCCACAATCGCGCATGATTACAGCTGATCCGCACATTCATTACCTCGAACACACACATGTCCCGGCACGGAAATAAATGTAACCACTTTCAGTCTCGTCTTTCTCAAGGCCTCAATCCACTGTTCGCGAACGAGACCCACTAGTACCTTCTTAATCATACTCATAGAGTCACTCAAGATGCACACCTTCTGTGTGCCTACCCACTCAAATGCCGTGATCACCGTCATAGTCTCCGTGGTCATGCTACTCGTAGTAACCGTAAAGGCACTACTCTCCTCCCTGATCGTTTTACTTTTTTTTGCATTGCATCCAAGTGTTGTATGTTGGTGTATTTTTATCATCAAGTGCACTGTCCGCAACAATGGTTGGTTGAAGTGCACCTCCAACATCCCTTTGTCTCTTACTTTAGTGGCGCACTCTGTTAGACTGCAGCCTGTCAATCTCATGATGTTAGTCTCCTACTGACTTTACACTCAAGTAAGGTAATCAACATGGTGTCATATCTTTTATTATGTCCAAAATAATATATTTCTTTGAACTTTATTTACTTTAATAGTTCTATTTTCATACGAAGTGTTGTTAGAACGGTATATTGACCAGAGCAAACTTACAACATGCATGTATCTGTGCGATATAGAAATATTTATATATTATTTTCTTGGTCTATTCATTGACCAAGAAAAGGCTTTCGACAGACAACAACTATGGAAAACACTATCAATATATGGAGTACCATAACATGTAATCAATATATGCAAAGGCATTTATGATAATAGCCAAGGTGAAGTAAGAACAAATGCAGGAGTGTCCAATAAGTTCCAAATTAAATCAGGAGTTCGCCAGTGGTGTGTCCTATCCCCCCCCTTACATTTTATAACATATATCGACCACATCTGTAAAATAACAAGTACCAACGAAGAAAATAACATAAAAGACAAATTGAAGAACTACTCTTTGCAGATGGACAAATACTAATAGCGCCATCAGAAAAACAATTGCAAGACCATATGAACAGACTCCACACAACATGTATAAAGTTCAACATTAACATTAATATCGAAAACACAGAAATAATGGCAATAGCAAAGAAAGAAATATCACTATCTCTATCGATGATAAACACCTTAAACAGGTAAATGAGTTCACCTACCTAGGAAACATTATATCGAGTGAGTGGAAAAACCAGTAAAGAGATATAAACTAGATGCAACAAAACATACCAGATCCTACGACAGATGACACGTATTTTCAAGAACAAAAATGTAAACATAGACACTAAAGTTGCATTATACAAGACTATTATTATTATTCCATCACTGTGCTACTAGTGCCAAACCTGGACAATGACAGCTCAAGACAAAACAAAAATAGTGACAACAGAAATGACATGTCTACGAAGAATACTCGGAGTGTCATTAAGAGATAAAGGCTTTAATTAGAAACGATAACATCAGACAAATAACCAAAACAATACCAGTATTGGAACACATCAAAAGACAATAGATCAAGTAATTTTCACACGCTTCCAGACAACCGACAGATAGCATGCCACAAATGGTCATGACACATCGACATAATGGTTATAAAGCCAGAGGTAGACCATGTAAAAGATGGATAAGCATAAATCAAAGAAGTCACAGGAACAAGCTTACAAACATCACAAGAAGGCCATCTCCAGAGAACTCTTCCACCCCTTACGCCGCAAGGCACACAGACCATAGCGTATAGATAGTTGTTAGAACAACTTTGTTCATTTTTTCTTCTTTCCATGAAGTTCTCCCTATTCTTCTGTATATCCACATCTCAAAGGCTTCAATTCAGTCTTCTAGCTGTTTGCATTGTTACAATGGTGTATTTAAATGTTGTATGTTGATGTTATACGGTAAAGGTAGGTCACATGGCAGCAATATGCAGTTGGGGATAAAGGCAAATCTTCATGTAAGCAGCGGCAACTATTAGGTGCGGTTGCCAGTTCCCTTACTCGCTATTTTTATCTTTCCTAACTTATGCATCGGGTACCTATTTAAAACTGGGTTGGTTGGAGGAGCAGTTGTATCAGGTGAGAAATCACGCCCCAGATGTCTGTTTGGTCCAGACGTGGTTTTTAACCTGACACGCCGTAACCTAGTAATAGTAAGCAAGCTCTCCTCATTCTACTATACACTCATGTTACTTATACTTGAAACAATGAATCACATCCCAAATATGACACTTATAACTAATGTGTGTGATATTGTCTTCAATTACTGTCATATACAGCAAGTTTTCCAGGCAGAGAGTTGCAGGGATGTGATACTTGCAGCTGTGTGATATGATAAAAGCCGCATGGTCCTGCTCTTGCCATTTCAAATACAGGGAGAATTTTTAAAATCACAGTTCATCACAGTTCTGTGTGATGTTTTGTTCAAGCACAGATGTGCTCAATCATAGTTATGCTCAATCACAGGTGTACTAAATCATAGATGTGTTCAATCATAGATGTGTTCAATCATAGTTGTGCTCAATCATATATGTACTCAATCACATATGTACTCAATCACATATGTACTCAATCACAGATGTACTCAATTACAGATGTACTCAATCACAGATGTACTCAATCACAGATGTTTCACTGGAGCAAGAAAAAAATTGCAGAGAAGATATCCATAATTATTTATTAGAGAAAAATGATCTATAAATGACAGTGATGAGGAAAATATAAACATTTAAATGATCTATAAATGACAGTGATGAGGAAAATATAAACATTTAAATGATCTATAAATGACAGTGATGAGGAAAATATAAACATTTAAATGATCTATAAATGACAGTGATGAGGAAAATATAAACATTTAAATGATCTATAAATGACAGTGATGAGGATAATATAAACATTTAAATGATCTATAAATGACAGTGATGAGGAAAATATAAATATTTAAATGATCTATAAATGACAGTGATGAGGAAAATATAAACATTTAAATGATCTAACCCACAATACATGCATGTTACATGTTAAATATATAATTTTTTTTTGGACTGGGCAGTTTGAGAACGATTTATTTTTAAACGTTGTGAAATAATCTTTCAGCAACCATGTTTAAGACGACGTCTATAGCAAGTGTTTGCTCATAGCTTACATAACACATGCAACAGATGGGTATCTATCTATATGTTATCAGTTTCTCCTCTTTCTTCTTTAGGCATCGTAGAATTGAATGATTGGTTTCTGGCATGTTTGTTCGCTTTATATGAAGTAATATTGTAATGCCTTAGAACATTGGTAACTCCTTAAATCCACTTTCTTCTTGGTCTTCCTCTGCCTCTTCATATTTTCATTTTCATGTTGTATGCTCTTTCTGCTGGCCAATAATGCTTCAATCTCATTAAGTAACTGAACCGAAAAACATGTTTTTCAATAGATTAGACCACAGACATTTCTTGTAATCTATCCACTCATTGCATGGTCTCTTCTTGTTCTGTTTGCTACTTTTCTTAGTCGTCTCATTTCACACGTAAGCTTTCTCTCTTGTTCTTTAGTTAGTGTTCATATCTGGTAATGATATAACCAAGGTTGGTATGAAGATTGAATTTATGATTTGTCATTTAGTAATCATTGGGATAGATTTATGATATAGCATATACTTGCACTTGATACACACACAAAGATCCCAATTAATCTCTAATGCTCATTTTGAAATCTTAATTAACGGCATAAGACGGATATGTTGGACCATTGGCGCAAATAAAATGGTGACACAATGCATTTACCTTCTCTGGACTACACCCTGCTGAAAATTCAGTAGGACCATTGCCCTTTGACATGAGAGATCCAGTAAGAGTTTGAGAATGAACGCTGAAGAAATCTGAATTATCCTGTACATATCTGGAGAAACAAGATCTCTCATACAACGTTCCATGTGAAATATTTGCTCTGTTCTCAGATCAGATGGTGGTTTATGATGTACATGAAGGATCTTCCTCGGTTAACAGTTATGGGTCTGTGTATGAAGTGAAAAGTTACATGCACAACACTTTGTACATGCAGTGTGAAACATTGCATGTTCAACACCTCCTAGTAACATGCATGGATGCACACAATAATAGCTTAGATGGAACATTAGGTTCATGTACATATGATCAACTCAAGATTTCATTTGTACATGTTATTCTTCTGTATCTTCTAGATTGTGTTTGTTACTATAAATTGTGTACACAGTTCTGCTGTAGTTGTTTCTCATATTTGTGATATGCCGCTATATATGTAATTGCAGTTGTAGCAGTAAAAAAGTGTTGTAATGAATGGGTATAATGCTCCTGTTAAACTGGACCCATCATCTAGTATGCTTTGGGCAAAACAGCTTCATCAGTGGACATTAGCAATCATCCACTAAAAGGACTAAAAATATCAGCGGAAAGACAATTGCATAGAATTTTTACACAGCGTCGTTGTGACGGTAGGATATTATCTGCATAGAATTTATACTTAATGCCTTTGTGCCTTTTACAAGATATTCTCTGTAAGAATTTCTACTTAGAGTGTCATTGTACGTGAAGGATATTGTATACATAGAATTTCTACTCAGAGTGTCATTGTACGTTAAGGATATTGTATGCATAGAAAATCTGGATCTATATTTAAAGCAAATTTTAATTTTTAAATCATTTTTCCCCACCACTATCACATCTGATCCTACAACATATCTCTAAATATGATCCTACAACATGTCTCTAATTCATCCATAGTTATCAGTTATAAAAGAAGCTTAAAAGAGATAATTACATGTACTGCGCATGCGGTTGCATCTGTGGGTCTCACCAATGGCTCACTAGACAAACCATGCAACAAAAAACCTTAGTAGATGACATGCCTTTATATTGATGTTATCTTCCTATAGAAGCTTCATGGCACGTCATCTATACAATCCCGTAGTCGTAACCTTTGATAATAGTTACCATGTTATTCTGACAGGTCGACGTTGTGTTTGAACTAGTTACGGGCATGGTGTGGGTGGGTGCAACAACAAAGAAACCTGTCACAAGGGCCAGAGTTGTGCCCTGATGTCGGTGTCTGTTTCTGCAGCATTATACTCGAAACACCATCGAGTGGAACAGCTTCTGGTACAGAGGGCGGAGCACTTATGGGAATGCCCCACGTGCTGTGAGGCGAGTTTCTAATCAAGAATTGCATGTACTGTACTATCCACTGTCACACTTGACCACAGATGACCAATTTGAGAGTTGCTAATCAAACATAATCAACACAATGACTGTATATAAACATAGAAAATATTAAAATACTGTCTGCATAGACAAGAATGGCATTCAGTGAACACTAAAAGTTACAATAAGTAAAACTAAGATCAACTATTATATAATGTAACAAAAAATAACCATGTGGATTGACTATGGATGCTCATGAACATCTGTAGAATGTTATATCCGCATCCACAGGGAGCTAGTCTTGATGTATAGATTGTTATGTGACTTAATCAGAGACTTTCATGCAGTTGATCTCACGTACGAGTCTGTGTTCTGTGGGTTCTTGCGGTCTGTGTTTGTTCTCTGTATCATCTCATATGGGTAGTACAGGGTAGGAGAGGAAATGTCATCAAGTATTTGCATCTGAAATAAATTTGTGACAAGTTGTGATCATGAAGATGTGTTATTGATTTCCTAGGATCAATAAGATATGTAAATATATAATTACACAGATAAAATCAGAAAATATGACTGAAAATATACGCAGGCATTGCGCTCCTATTAGTGCTCAGTCCTCTTCAGCTAAAAGTATTTTTACTTTTTAAGAGTGCATCGTGAAACTACAGAAGGTGCTGGACAGACTGACAAATTGGTGTCGAGGTACATGAGCAGTGGTTAATCCAAGGCATATGTGACATGGTTTTCCTTGAACAATCACATGGTAAAGACACCCATGCCGTAAGTTTCGTTGTCCGGGAAAAGTTTAGAAAGAACCAGCACAATGAGATATCTGGGTGTGTTTTTTGATAGAAGTCTGGGTTTCAAGGAACATGTTGATCATGTTATCATAAGGGCAGGCAAATGCTTAGCAGTAATGAAGGTTATGGCTGCTGCGCAGTGTGAGCAGAGGTTGTTATTTCTTTTGTACCAGGGTTTGGTTGTGGCTGTGGTGGAATATGCACTGGCAATTCTGACTCTTAGCCAAACTCAGATAGAAAGGCTGGATAGAACCCAGAATGCAGCAATGCGTATCATACTGGGATGCACACGAGACACATCGACAAGAGCTATGCGATACCTACTTGACGGTCCAACAGCAGAGCACAGATTACAGTATTGAAGTGTACGGGTGTACCTTCAAATACATGCAGATAAGGAACACCTGTTGCATTCCGAAATACAGAAAGTTAATGGCAGCAGACTCAAGAGAGGGAGGTCGTGAATGGGACGTGCTGAGGATGTCATACAAAGCATGTGCTGATTTCAGGATGTGGCACCAGGTGCGGAATGGATAGGTCTACCCACAGATTTCGAAACTTGTTTGAGAGTAGTAATATCACTTAACAGAACATGCAGAGAATAGTGTCCCACAGCTGTGGAGAAAGAAGTGTAGGCTTTGGTCAGTGAGAATACCAAAGAGGGGGATGTGATTATATACACTGCTGGATCTGTGATTAGACATGTTCGCAGTGCTTGGGCCTTCACAGCTCAGTGCGCAGGTAAAACGATCAGGGAGGAGAGTGGTGCCTTTGCGGTCACTACGAGTAGCATGACCATGGAGACTATGGAGGTGACCAGGGCATATGAGTGGGTATGCACACAGAAGGTAACGCAGGTCTGCATCTTGAGTGACTCTATAAGTATGATTAAGAAGGTAGAAGTGGGCCTCGTTTGCGAACAGTGGATTGAAGACTTGAGAAAGTCGAGACTGAAAGTGGTTATATTTATTTTCGTGCCTGGACATGTAGGTGTTCGAGGCAATGAAAGAGCAGATCAACTGGCACCGTGCGTAATTGTGGCACATGGCGATGGGGCAATGGATCACACTGACGTTTTGAACTCCTTAATTAAGAGATATAACATGCGAGAGTAAGACTAATGTGGATGATGATTCCTTTTCAATGGCTAGGATTAAAGATCAGGGATTGAAATGCGGTGTTGCTAGAGGTGAACATTTTGGAGGGCGCAGAAGAATTATGGTCAATTAGCATAGGACCGGTACTGTCAGTAGAAGTGTGATGGCGGATAGACTCAGGAGAGATAAGAGCAACTATGGACGTGTCTAGTTTGCAGTGATGATGATCCGACGACTAACTAACTGACTAACTAGCTAACTAACTAACTAACTGACTAACTAACTAACTAACTAACTAACTGACTGACTGACTGACTAACTATTTTTAGCAGAATATTTATGCAGTTTATTAGAAATTGATTCTAAATTGCCAACATTTGGAAAACAATTTGCATACTGAATTCACCTGATGGATGATTAGGGAATTGAATGTACTGGGACATTAAAAATGTTTACTGGGTGATATCATCATCATCAGCGTTCATTCTCAAACTCCCGTTGGATCTCTCTTGTAGCAGGAAAATGGTCATATTAGATTTCCAACATGATCCAGAGAATGGAAGTGCTTCATGTCGCTGTTATAAATCTAAATATGTCACAACCCTCCTGTCTTAAGTTGGTACTGGTTTACAGATTCATTTTGCTATTACTGATGGAATTCTAGAAACTATTATTCAGTAACAAAAACAATAAGTTATAAAATTATTAGTTAGAATAATTCAAACTCTGATTCTCCACAACGCTTTCTCATTCCTGTGATATAAGCTATTTGTTTGTTGTTCGCACACCACAAATGATGATGATAATTTGTTGCATCCATTTTGTAAAATTCAGTTAGAGTTATGTTCTTAACTATGTGTTCGTGGATGGCTAAGAAGCCCTATACTGGCCACAAATGCCTTTCGACAATTTGGGCTGGGGATGACCACTGGTTTTTGGTCTACCTGTGACTTTCTAGCTACTATTTAGTTGCTGCATTTCTCCTATTTTCACAAGATGCTGTACCTTTTTTTTTCATTGTAGAGCGCAATCTCTGCTACCAATGTTAAACATGGTCTTTAACAGCATTGCAGTGGAGCACAATCATTACATATGAAATGAAGTGTCTGAGAAAAGCTACAATGGTTACTAGACTAGATAAAATAAGAAATTAGGAAAAGAGTTTGTATAATATCATGTATTGAACATATTGAAAGACGGCAAGTAAAATGGTTCGATCACTTTATCAGAATGAACCCAATCCAAATACCAATAAGAACATATAACAAAAGAATATCCAGGCATAAAGCCAAAGGTAGCCCAAAAAAACAGTGGATAGAAAACATCAAGATAGCTTTGAACAAAAATGTACTAAATGCAACCATGACAACACATCTGGCCTTGGAATTACAGCTGAAGCTCACCCGCCTTCGCTTAATGGAAAGTGTGTACACTATCAATCATCATTCAACTGGGGACAGGCAATAGACAATTCATGGTTTGAATAAAAATTACTAACGTGGTTCACTCAGCTACCAGGAATCATGCTCTGGAAAGGTTGAGGAATGGTACTATTGCAACTGAGGGCAGTAGGTGATGCTTGTCAGGCAGTTTCTAGTCAGCCACTGACTAGGCATCTGAGCACTTATGGAAACAGTATAGTATGACGTAATTCATAATTCATTACCTCGACCTTTACGTACTGTCATAGTCAGATCTTAATCACTAACCATGACCTCTGTAATCTACATATTAGACACCTGATCATTTATTAATAAGATAAGGATTACCTGCTCCTTAGTCAAACTCCAGCCATTAACTCCCATGTTGTCATTTAGCTGTTCTAGAGTTCTTGCCCCTATAATAACTGATGGACACACATCTTTCTGAAGCAGCCAACGGATTGAAACTTGTGGAATGCTGCGGCCTGCAGATTAATAATTATTATATAGAGGAATAATTGGAGACACACATTTGAACGCAAATATGAAGACTTGTTCAATGTTATTATTAGCCATCTGAGAATTACCATAACACACGATTTCAGAAAGGCACATGATGATGATTAATATTTGTATATCAACACAATTTGTGTTTCACTTTTGGCAAATCTTTGTCACAGCATAGAATGCAATTTAATTTAAACTGCAACTTTTTGCTATGTTCATACACTGTGATATAACCAAGATGAATGTGTATCCGTGGTGGAAAGAACATGAATCATTGAAATCTGCTTAAATCTCTTATGTACATAGCAATCAACCAACTAGAGCCAGTGATCACAGTAAAGGAGCAAAAAAGTAATACTGCCAATAAGTTTGTATATCTCGGCAGCACACTATCACAAACTGCGACAATTGATGAAGATGTTGCCCTGAGTATTGCTCGTGCCAGTGAAGCATTCGGGAGCCTTCGTGCCAACGTCTGGATCAGGTAACTAAGTTGGACATGTACCGTGCAGTGGTTCTACCAACACTACTGTATGCTGCGTCATCCTGGACTGTCTATGCGAGACACGCTCGACAGCTTAACTCTTTTCATCTTCGGTGCATATGAAACCTCATGGGAGTACGTTGGCAGTATCGTGTACCAGATACGGAAATTCTTCAGAAGTCCCGTATACAAAGCATCCATGCAATGCTGACTAGGTCCCAACTCCGCTAGACTTGCCACATCGTCCGTATGCCAGACAAGCGCCTTACAAAGAGATTATTCTAGGGGGAGTTGTATGAAGGTAAACGCTCAAGTGGAGGGCAGAAAAAATGCTTCAAGGATCACCTAAAAAGCTCTCTCAAGAACTGCAGCATCGATCCTAGCTCCTGGGAGACTACAGCACTTGATCGCTCAGCCTGGCACACTCAGATCACTGCTGGCATTACGAAATTTGAAAAAGAAAGAACACTGCGGGAAATCCACAAGCGCAAGAAGCGGAAGGACAAATCCGTAAATTATCCTACCCGGAACCTTCAGCACTCCTGCATGCACTGAAATAGAACTTTTCGTGCACGAATCGGACTCATCGGGCATCTACGAACTCACAAACTAAATTAGTTAATTACCAATTTTAATTATTTTATATACATTTAATTTTTTTTGTCATCGCATTTAATTTTTTTTCATACCATGCTCATCTTCGCTTGCGAAGGAGGAACACCATCATCATCATTATCATCATCAGTATATTCAAATACTTAACAGTTCAGTGCAGGTTCTAATTGTGATAATCCACATAGTCTCAATATTTATGACATGTTTGTTGTGTCTATTGGCAATCTCTCTTTCTTTTATATGTTACTTAATGTCTACACTATCAAACGAGTCTTATGGACGAACTCAGCAATGGTCTGGAGCTCTTATTTTGATCCATATATCTTTGGATTCAATACAAGAATCAGTGGACAAATCATATGACAACATTCACACTTTTTAATTTCATAAATATTATTGCACTGAGCTATCGTTTCTCGGAGATTAAAAAATGTAACTAAATATACTGATCTAGCGATATGCGTGCAACACACTGGAAAACCACTCACACTCAGTGTGTAGCGCGCATATCGAGTGATGGCGGGCTCTCATCACCAAACGTGTAGAATGTTGGCTGTGTCGGAATATGTGTCTTTATTGGAATTTCGTTCAATTTAATTATGCTGTTTGTTGCGTAGAAACCTGGCCATTAATCCTTGTATTGTACCTATCTTTGCTTGCAGGGTTGCACCACAAGGCCAGTACATCTCTCTCAATTTTTCATATTGGGGACACTTCTGCAGAATATATTAAGAGGTCTGTTCATCTGATCCGCAAGTGAAGAGTGGTGTTGCACACAGTCACATTCTGTGCATGTGTTTATTCAGCCTGGTGTGTCCTGTCCTCAGGAAAAGTATGATGACATGTTCCTGTCTGACCAGGAAGTGGTAGACTTCTTTTGTCATGACATGTTCACTACTGATGGTTTGTATAGCTCTTATTTTCCTGATATGAGATTATTTTATTTTATTGATATCAAAAATACTTGTTTGTAAAGTAATTGTTATCAATTTAATTGGTGGCAGAGACTTAAATAGTTCATTCATATATTTGATATAACAAGATAGATTGCAAGCTGCTTGTCACAAATAATAATGACACTCAGATAAATATGGAAAAGACCAAGAAATAGATCCTTTAAAAATGTGGCTTTGTGCAGTAAGAGAGACAAAATTGTGCATGGTACACATCAGAATCTTATCAAAAACATTCATCTTACTCTGATATTGGGGTGCAAAGGGAACACATTGCTCTAGGCGGACCCAGGGTTAGCAGATAACCAAGATCCCAAATGTACCTCCACCCGGTGCACCCTGGAAACAGAAATACAGCAGCTCGTGCTGATTCTGGCCAAATCATTTGGGGATCGTTTCCGAGAATGTGGAGGTAGCAGATGGAAAGAGATTTGACTGCACAAGAGACAGTCCGAACATTGGAGGGGCAGCCAATGTAAAATGCACGTAAAGGTAGATGCATGGCGAGAGACAAATATATTTCATACCGAGTACAATGAAACAATGAAAGGGCAGAACAGCGCTAGAGGGCAGCGCGAACTACAAATAGAAAATGAAAAGTTCCTAGGAAAGGGGAACTACAAGCTCCGTCAGCTCGAGATGAGCTTCTAGTTACTTGTGTTCCTTACAGGCAGAGACCCAGACCCATTCATTGGCATTTGGTAAAGCAAGAAGACCTAATCCAACTCTAATGTCGAGCCTTCCTAAACCGGAAATATGCTCGCGAAGAGAAAGGGTTCCGTACTCGATGCGCTAAAGGCACAAAAGGGACAACGATTTAGCCCTGGCCCAACTCTACTGTCAGGTTTTCCT
The DNA here is from genome assembly GCA_034231615.1 of Meghimatium bilineatum. Taxonomy (NCBI): domain Eukaryota; kingdom Metazoa; phylum Mollusca; class Gastropoda; order Stylommatophora; family Philomycidae; genus Meghimatium; species Meghimatium bilineatum. The sequence continues at coordinate 25,045,464 of CM067309.1, forward strand.
ACACCGGAAATACACTTGAAGAGAGAAAGGGTTCAGTACCTGATGGGCTCAGGCGCTATTGGGACAAGGGCACTCAGCTCGAGAACGCCTTGCTCTTAAACGCGTGGTGTGAGACTCGAACTTGGACAAGGGGTACATGATGTCGGTGAATGACACCTCTGCTAAGAGGGCGAAAGAGCCAGGGTCCAACTCCTCTGTTGAGTTCTTCCCCTTAAGGAACCAGGCTCACGGATGAGAAACGGTTCAGTACCCAATGGGCACAGGCACAGCACGTCCAATTACACGAGGCAAGTTCATAGACAGTGGAACACCTCGTTCGAGTCAGACGAGAGCAAAAAATCGTCTGGGCGAAGTCTCCACTACACGTGCCTGGAGACAGATATATAGGCTGTCACAGGCTAAGGGTAGCCCACCCGAATTGTCAAGGCATGCCAAAATCGGATGTGCTAGGCCTACAAGGTGCATAACGGTGGCACAACGTAATCACGCTCCCGGCGGAAATCGCACGGATATCCGTGATGGTTACAATGGAGCGAACAAAAAACAAACAAACTCTGATATTGAAAAGTTATTGAATAGGATGATAAAAAGTCAAGTAAAATATCACGACTAGGAATTCACAAAGTTATAGACTTACTGATTTATTTTAACATATTTTAAAATATATTCTCTTATATTGTTGTTTGTTAGGTATTGTACATGGACTAATGCCTACTCATACTTCCTGTTCACACTTTTTAAGAAATCTACTCCAGTCGTTATTTTTTAGTACGTTCATCTCTAGTTACAAAATGTCTATTGACCGACAAGAGCGAAATACGTCTGTATTCAAACTTCACAACTTCATGCTACACACTGAGAGTCCCCCCTCCATGGATGACCTGGGAATACAGGGTTAGTGGCCTCTCAGTTTGTTTCCCGCAGTCCTATGGTCCATCAGCAGATTTAGCAATTTTTTAATCTGCGATTACATTAACTATTCTGTTGTTCAGAGGACGACGACGTGAGGAAATATTAGACAGTTTAACAACCTGGCACAGCAGGGAAACAACAAAGATCTTGATACATAATACTCAAGATAGAGAACTGTAGAGAGCCATGATCGCCTAAGCCAGATGGCATGGCACCTGATGTTGATGATGATTCTGTTGTTCAGTGACATGACGAAAGCTGAATGAAACTACATATAATATATACAAGTTGGATCACGGCGTGTCACATATTTCGGATAATAGGTAGGCCCTAGTCTGTGTAAAGAACCATTTGTTAAATAGGGAATTAAAGCCAAAGCATGTCCTATTCATTAGAGTCTACTTCAGATATTGCCTAGAAAAATCACTACAGCCAAAAAATACTGGGTTGATGGTGACATCCTGAATAGAATACACTACAAATATTTGTATATGCATCCTGTTATACACAAGAGAAATATGAACTCACCAATTGTTTTGGCGATTTGTTCAACTGCATCGATAACATCAAATGTTTTATTACTAAAGTCTGTCATTTCTGGTCTGTTAGCATGAAAGAATGCCGCTCTTCCTTCTTTTGGAGCTACGCCCCTGGTAAACTTCCCAGTTAGAATTCCTCTGTACAGGACAACAAAATATTATGATTATGTTAATTATATTTTTTACATGCATAGGACTATCTATCACATTCTAGTTGCAACCTTTCTGTCACACTATAATTGTCAATCTCTTTTGTCACACTCTAATTGTCAATCTCTTTTCCCTCAGTTTTATCTGTTGCTACATTGTATTTCAAACATCCTCATCTCATAATGAAGACAATAAATGTGGACTATTTATTTCTGAAATTGATAAGTAACTTTCTGTTTGTCAATTTCCCCCAATAACTGTTCATTAGTTTTTTCCTAGCTGTCCATGGAGTTCTCTTTTTTCTTCTGAAGAATCACATCTTTATTACACATTTCCACTTCCTTGTGTTTTTATTGTCCATGATTCGCATTCAGGGAAAAGAAGCTGGTTTTTATGTAGCATTGAAGAACTCTTTCCTTACTTATAAGGACGGAAAAAAAAAATTATAGAACAAAAGCACAACATAATTCAGAGAAAAAGGTTTATGTACTCACGCTTTAAGGGGACTCCATGGCAGAACTCCCAGCCCTTCAAACTTACAGACTTGGAACGGTTCAAATTCTGACTCACGGGAGATTAAATTGTATTGTTGCTGTTTGGAAACCAAGTAAAGATGTGTTATGAAGAGGAGGAAATTATGGTTTGGAATAAGACTGAAATATTATTATGTACATCAGCTTCCACTTTCCTACAAATCTGTCAGAACACATACACATCATCGGTCATCGCTGTGTCTATAAGTACTGACAACATATACGTCTACACATAATCTGTCATCACTATTTCTACAAGTACTGACAACATATAGGCCTACACATAGTCTGTCATCACTATGTCTACAAGTACTGACAACATATAAGTCTACACATAGTCTGTCATCACTATGTCTACAAGTACTGACAACATATAGGCTTACACATAATCTGTCATCACTATTTCTACAAGTACTGACAACATATAGGCCTACACATAGTCTGTCATCACTATGTCTACAAGTACTGACAATATATAGGCCTACACATAATCTGTCATCACTATGTCTACAAGTACTGACAATATATAAGTCTACACATAATCTGTCATCACTATGTCTACAAGTACTGACAACATATAGGCCTACACATAATATGTCATCACTATGTCTACAAGTACTGTCAACATATAAGTCTACACATAATCTGTCATCACTATGTCTACAAGTACTGTCAACATATAAGTCTACACATAATCTGTCATCACTATGTCTACAAGTACTGTCAACATATAAGTCTACACATAATCTGTCATTACTATGTCTACAAGTACTGACAACATATAGGCCTACACATAGTCTGTCATTACTATGTCTACAAATACTGACAACATATAGGCCTACACGTAGTCTGTCATCACTATGTCTACCAGTACTGACAACATATAAGTCTACACATAATCTGTCATCACTATGTCTACAAGTACTGACAACATATAAGTCTACACATAATCTGTCATCACTATGTCTACAAGTACTGACAACATATAAGTCTACACATAATCTGTCATCACTATGTCTACAAGTACTGACAACATATAGGCCTACACATAATCTGTCATCACTATGTCTACAAGTACTGACAACATATAAGTCTACACATAATCTGTCATCACTATGTCTACAAGTACTGACAACATATAGGCCTACACATAATATGTCATCACTATGTCTACAAGTACTGTCAACATATAGGCCTACACATAATCTGTCATCACTATGTCTACAAGTACTGTCAACATATACACATCAACTTCCATTATTGTCTAATACACGTTTTACATGGAACAATACACAGAATTGACATTTCACCAAACAGGTCTTTATCAAGATTTGAATAAATAAACACAGAATAGGAACTACTAAGTTAAGCGGGGACTGCTCCCACATGGCTGACATTTAGTATCTGTTTGACTTAGTTCCTATTCTGTGTTTTTTTTGTCCCTATCTTGATAAAGACCTTTCACAACAAATCCATATTCTAAACATCAAAGAAACTATTCATACTTTATACATTAAAGAAACTATTCATACTTTATACATTAAAGAAATTATTCATACTTTATACATTAAAGAAATTATTCATACTTTATACATCAAAGAAAGTATCCTTACTCTAAACAACAACAGCTTCATACTTTGCTTCATATTACACTTTAATTCTCAAATTCCTGAAGATTAGCAGTTAGAATTATGTTAGAAAATAATTTGATGTTTAAAGTATGGATACTTTCTTTGATGTTTAGAGTATGGATAATTAATTTGATGTTTAGAGTGTGGATACGTTCTTTGATGTTTAAATTAAGTTAGAATTATGTCCATGCCTAATAGATTGTAGATGGCTAATACGCCCTATTCCAGCTGTAAATGTCCTTGGACAGTTCAGGCATGCAACGGCCACTGTAGATGGATTTTTGTCAAAATACAAAATATATAGAACCTACTTATAAGACAGAATATTTTAGACCTAGGTAGAACTGAGAGATGATAATATGAAAGTGAGAAATGATAATATGAAAGTGGCAATTTATTGGTTGACCATACACCCCTTGTAATAATTGACATGGAATCCTTAGGGAGAAAGAATCATAGGTAGGGCACACATTGAGAAGAGGAGAATTATGAGTAGGCCACACATTGAGAAGAGGTGAATTATGAGCAGAGCACACATCAAGAAGAGGTGAATTATGAGCAGAGCATGGAATATATTGTGTCATAGTTTATAGCTTAGCTGTTATATAGGCCTATGTGTTTTTTTCTCCTGACACATCCAACTTCAGCATAGCTTCTGGCTCACTTTGGGCCTCTATGGGATGAAACGGCCATCCATACAACCCAAAACACCAGTATTCACACCTCTTACTACACGCATGGCTAGTAACAGTGTTACTTTCTTCACCTTATTTGCCCTGGCCACACAGAGACATTCATAACCCTAACATATGAGATTTTTGAACCACTTAAAGCTGCTTGCAATTGTCAAAACTGAAAACAAATATAGAACATTTTTCACACTGAAAGCACACAAACAAACATACCTGTAAACTGACAATCGGGTTTAGACCAAGTTGTTTAGTTGTATCCACTATTTTTTGGATCTGCCATCCGGTCACATTACTCAAGCCGATATAACGGATTTTACCAATTCTCACCAGATCATCTAAGGTACGTAAAGTTTCTTCAAGGGGTGTAGCATCATCCCACATATGAGTCTACGGATGGTAGTAAAACATGGACTCATCATGAAATGTTATTTCATTCATAGATAATAGACATTGTTTGTTAACTAACAGCCTGGTAATTCAAAGTTTTATTGTTCATTCATGTGACTAGTTCTTGTAGTTCTGTCTCACTTTCAGAAATATTCATGATTCATATCACTAGTCCCGCCGTAGACGGATGTGTCGGGCCATTGGCGCAAATAAAACTGCGACACAACGCATTTCCATTCTCTGGACTACATACTGCTAGAAATCTAGTAGGACAATGGTCTTGCTACAAGGGAGATCCAGCAGGAGTTTGAGAATGAACGATGAAGAAGAAGAAGAATATCACTAGTTCTTGTAGTTCTGTCTTACTTTCAGAAATATACATGATTCATATCATTAGTTCTTGTACTTCTGTGTATATCAACCTTGACAACATTAGGAGATGGCCTGGTATGATTTGTCCATACAACAAACACATAACTAATACGGATATTATGTTATGTGTTTTATGTCACTGAGGATATTTCAATACCTGTACGGGATGTTTGTTGTTGTTGTAATAGTCCTTGTCTCGATTGGTCCGTTCGGGTGACTTTGTGTGCACGATTTGAATGGCTTGATGAAATCGCATCTTTTTTTGGAGATGCGGTTAGTCAAGTACTGAAAAACGCGTGTGCAATTGTTGCTAGGCGACTTGGTGCCGTAGAACGGACTGGTTCAATTCCCGTTAGTCTCAAGAATTTTTAAAAATTGTCCTCTGGCTTCCTACTTAAATTTACTTGTATAAACAATTATTTGAAGCAAAAATGTATTGTCTATATATGTTATCCATGTTTACAAGAAGACCTATCGGCCCTTGTATAACTAATACGGATATTATGTTATGTGTTTGTTGTCACTGAGGATATTTCAATACCTGTACGGGATGTTTGTTGTTGTTGTAATAGTCCTTGTCTCGATTGGTCCGTTCGGGTGACTTTGTGTGCACGATTTGAATGGCTTGATGAAATCGCATCTTTTTTTGGAGATGCGGTTAGTCAAGTACTGAAAAACGCGTGTGCAATTGTTGCTAGGCGACTTGGTGCCGTAGAACGGACTGGTTCAATTCCCGTTAGTCTCAAGAATTTTTTTAAATTGTCCTCTGGCTTCCTACTTAAATTTACTTGTATAAACAATTATTTGAAGCAAAAATGTATTGTCTATATATGTTATCCGTGTTTACAAGAAGACCTATCAGCCCTTGTATAACTAATACGGATATTATGTTATGTGTTTGTTGTCACTGAGGATATTTCAATACCTGTACGGGATGTTTGTTGTTGTTGTAATAGTCCTTGTCTCGATTGGTCCGTTCGGGTGACTTTGTGTGCACGATTTGAATGGCTTGATGAAATCGCATCTTTTTTTGGAGATGCGGTTAGTCAAGTACTGAAAAACGCGTGTGCAATTGTTGCTAGGCGACTTGGTGCCGTAGAACGGACTGGTTCAATTCCCGTTAGTCTCAAGAATATGTATAACCAAGGATATCAATGTTTGTCAGACTTTTCTGATGACTTCAATACAAAACCTGTATGACCCAAACATGTTATTGTTTTTGTTATTAGGCATGTTGATTATCATCTTCGCACACTGGGCATGCCCATAGGTGTATCATCAAATCTCCCCCGCAGACTATCTGTTAGGGTATATCGGTTGATGATTTTGGTTCTAGGTTTTTTCACTATTCTTTTTGAAATCTTTGTTAGGTGTTCTCTACCGTTACAGTAATTTTTATTTCCAAATTATGCATTCCTGATATTGACCCATGTTTATTGATCTCAAAAGCCTCTGATCATGCGATCTCACATACTGCACTAAGTATGTCATCTCTGTTCAGCTGACCATCTGTTATGGTAGAGAGGCTAGCTATTTTGTTGGCCTGCTCATTTGCCTACACACCCTTGTGTCCAGGGAAAAAGATAAGAGTGTTTTTTTCACAGCGATGCCCACATTTTAGCTCTCTCCAATGACTCCACCCACTGCCAACACACATCACATGTTTTGTGAATCATATTCATTGAGTCTCTTAGTATGCATGCATGGTAATAGGCTTGTGATTCCAGTCAGTTTAGTGCCTGCACTGCAGCAAACATTTAAACACTGCCATCATTAGATTGCTTGGTGTTGCGGTAAATGCCCCACTGGTTTCATGTACTGTTCTTCTGTATGATCTAGCAGTAAAAGCCCATGTACATCACAAGTAGCAGATGACCGTCCCATCCGTGTACATTTTTATTATTATTAGAAATCCAGGTCTGAAATAAATAAACAAAATACATATGTGTGTTCGTCCATCACAAGTGATGATGCCCATTTGCCACGTCCACTTTTGAAAATACAGTTAGAATTACGTCCATGCCTAATAGTTTCTAGATGGCTAATAAGCCATATGCTCTATTGAAGCTGTAAATGTTATTGGACAGTTCAGGCATGCAATGACCACTGTAGATGGATTTTGGCCAAAATACAAAATATATAGATCATACATATAAGACAGAACATGTCAGACTTAGGTAGAACTGAGGAATGATAATATGAAAGTGGCAATTTATTGGTTGACTATACACCCCTTGCAATAATTGACATGGAATCCTTAGGGAGAAAGAATCATAGGTAGGGCACACACTGAGAAGAGGTGAATCATGAGTAGGCCACACATTGAGAAGAGGTGAATCATGAGTAGGGCACACATTGAGAAGAGGTGAATCATGGGCAGAGCACATGTTGAGAAGAGGTACAGATGTGAGTAGAAGATAATAGGGAACTGTCTAGCGGGTATTTCAGCTTCTCCTTATCTCACTCACTTTTCATTGGGTGGGTTAGTGCGTGGCATCCTGATTGCTGTAGTGCATAGCTTGGTTGGTTACCTCCGTCTTCAGCATCTATACTTACAAGGGCAGATTGTGGTCTTGCTAGATTTTTGGAGGGTCTCGCCAGTCTTAGTTTTCAGTGTCTGTTGGCTGAACTACGCCCCATCTCTGCTCATTCATTCATTTTTCTTTAGCGCTGAAGTTAGCGCTTAGGGCAGAGGTCAGATCTCTCCAATTCTATCTGTTCAAAGCTATTCTATGCAGTTCTTGAATAGTATATATATTGATTGTTTTACTTTCTCTAACTATTGTTGTTCTGAATGTTTCTTTTGGTCTACTCCTGGCTCCTTTGCCTGTAGGTATCCATTCAAGAGATTGGTGGTGTAGTCTGTTGATGTCTGCGTGTAGGACATGCCAGTTGTAGAACCAACGGCATTTTCTGATAACATCTGTCAGTGAGTTCAACAAATTCATAATCATCCATTACTATCACTGCATCGAATGTTGGTTGCAATGGACCTCCATCTTCTGTATCTTATCTTATTGGTGCACTCTTCTAGACTATATCTTGTCTTAGTGGTGCACTCTGCTAGACTGTATCTTGCCTGGTGGTGCACTCTGCTAGACTGTATCTTGTACATCTCTTAATGTTTCCTCCCATATGTATAGCTGCCTATCTTTTGCTTGCTTGCCTTCGACTCTACCATGAATCAATGGCTTTAACAAGGTTTCATGTCTGTTAATATGCTCAAAATATTTTTATTTATTTGTTACATGGAATATGGATCTGTAAATAGCTGATTGATGCTACTGATGTAGGCCCCATGTAGCTGATTGATGCTACTGATGTAGGCCCCATGTAGCTGATTGATGCTACTAATGTAGGCCCCATGTAGCTGATTGATGCTACTGATGTAGGCCCCATGTAGCTGATTGATGCTACTGATGTAGGCCCCATGAAGCTGATTGATGCTACTAATGTAGGCCCCATGTAGCTATTGATGATGATGTCTGAAGCAGATAAAAACTGCTAACAGAAAAATGGGGACTAAAAAAACAGAAGAAACTCTATTGGGATATCAATCATTAGAGATAGATCATTAGGGATAGCAAAATTATTGTGTAAAGATCAATCATTAGAGATAGCACAATAATTATGTAAAGATCTTCTTCTTCTTCAGCGTTCATTCTCAAATTCCTGCTGGATCTCTCCTGTAGCAGTACTACTAGATCTCCAGCAGGATGCAGTCCTGTGAATCGAAATGCGTTGTGTCGTCGTTTTATTTGCGCCAATGGCCTGACACATCTGTCTTCGGCAGAATGTAAAGATCAATCATTAGAGATGGTTGGTTGGTTGCTGATTCAGCGGTCCATGGGCTCATGCCCTTTGACCTAATGCCATTAAATGGCATTATATTTCTGGGAAGTCTGTGGATTTTAGCCTACCTCGGGACAGAGCCAGAGAATAACTATCACACCTCCAGGAAGGTAGGTTTCAACCTATGCACTGCTCCTAGCCACTGTAGCCAAGATAGGGTTCACTGTGCTCATTCCCCACCACCAATTGACTACTGGTTATGCCGAACTTCTCTATTGCTCCAGGCAAGCAACCAAATGTTCAAGTCAAAAGCATTGTCATGTCCTGAGTCACTGTGCCTCTATGATGGGTTTCAGCCATAGGAAAAAGCAGTGCTGTCAGTTTCCTCCTCCCCAGTGCTGCACAGTACATCGCTGGCTCCCTCCCAACCACAGAGGTTGCATACATATATATTCAGGTAAACATGAAACCCATTTCAACAAGAAAAATAACAGCATAATTGTATAGATGACGTGCTATGAAGCTTCTTTAAGAAGATAACCTCAATATAAGGCATGTCATCCACTAAGGTTTTCTGTTGCATTGGTGGTTTGTCTAGTGGGCCATCGGTGAGACCCACAGACGCAACCACATGCGTATCATTAGAGACAGCATAGTTATTGTGTAAAGATCAAGTGTTAGAAATATAACAATTATTGTGTAAAGACCAAGTGTTAGAAATATAACAATTATTGTGTAAAGACCAAGTGTTAGAAATATAACAATTATTGTGTAAAGACCAAGTGTTAGAAATATAACAATTATTGTGTAAAGACCAAGTGTTAGAAATATAACAATTGTTGTGAAACGAGCATATAGAATAACAGATTGATACATTCATGAAAACTGAAGGAATAGATTTTATCTTATTCTGCACCTTTTGCACTGAAATGGCACAATATGAATATTTACACATTCACACTAGAAAAGTAAGCCAAAGTTTTACAATACTTTAGACATGCTATAAATAATTAGAACTTTGGTCCACATAATGAGCAAGCATTTCGTCTTGCAGCAGGAACAGAATATGTTTACTGAACTTTGTTGTCACTCAAGATTTTAAAATTAATCCACATTCATGTTTATAAAAAATATCCAGCTATTGCATGCCTGTAGTTATGGCAAACACTTCTTTAAAAGTTTAACGGGTTTTTTAAAGTTTCGCTTGAACACAACGGACTATCACTAAGACTAAGGGGTTATGAGGTGTAAACATGAAAACATACAGATTTGCAGTACACAAGACATTTTAAATGATTCAAACCGTTAGCCCTTTCTCAAGAATATATAAAACAGTGACAAACAATTAAAATTGTAAAAACAATGTTCCCACTACAGAGGCACTAGATACACTATTGACATGTAAACAATACAAAGTTCAAGGTGACAATGATGTATGTAGAAACATGTAGTCATGGAAGTGGGTTTTATTGAAAATTTAAAAGATATTATAACAGATATAACAAATTATTACATGACTATATCTTTCCATATACATCATTGTCACTTTGAACTTCATATTGTGTATCATGTCAATAGTGTATCTGGTACCTCTGTGATGGTAACATTGTTTTTACTGTTTTTCACCGTGTGTTGTACATATTCTTGAGAAAGACCTAACGGTTCGAAATGTTGATAGTGTCTTGTGTATTGTCATGTATCTGTTTTCATGTTTAAATCTCACAACCTCTTAGCGATAGTCGTCTTATTCAAGTGAAACATTCAAAAACCTGTGTAATACGTAAGTACTATTGTTGTTACGCTTCACACAGCATTACCTCATATAGAGTTTGTTAAGATTAATAACAAACAGGGAATGTATGTTTACTGATATCAGTAACAAACAGGGAATGTATGTTTATTAAGATCAACAACAAACAGGGAATGTATGTTTACTGATATCAGTAACAAACAGGGAATGTATGTTTACTGATATCAGTAACAAACAGGGAATGTATGTTTATTAAGATCAACAACAAACAGGGAATGTATGTTTACTGAGATCAACAACAAACAGGGAATGTATGTTTACTGAGATCAACAACAAACAGGGAATGTATGTTTACTGAGATCAATAACAAACAGGGAATGTATGTTTACTGAGATCAATAACAAACAGGGAATGTATGTTTACTGAGATCAATAACAAACAGGGAATGTATGTTTACTAAGAGCAACAACAAACAGGGAATATATGTTTACTAAGAGCAATAACAACCAGGGAATGTATGTTTACTGAGGTCAACAACAAACAGGGAGTGTATGCTTACTGAGATCAACATCAAACAGGGAATGTATGTTTACTGAGATCAATAACAAACAGGGAATGTATGTTTACTGAGATCAATAACAAACAGGGAATGTATGTTTACTAAGAGCAACAACAAACAGGGAATATATGTTTACTAAGAGCAACAACAAACAGGGAATGTATGTTTACTAAGAGCAACAACAAACAGGGAATATATGTTTACTAAGAGCAACAACAAACAGGGAATGTATGTTTACTAAAAGCAACAACAAACAGGGAATATATGTTAACATCAATGACACCCTGTTTGAAAGGGCGTACATCAATCTGAGTTTACCTGGTAGAGATCAACATAATCTGTCTTCAGTCTCTTCAGACTTCCATCAATACTTTCTGTAATGTGTCGTCTGCTCAGTCCAACATTGTTGACATTTTCTTTCTGACCCATGTCGCCTCTACACTTTGTTGCGATTATAAACTTGTCTCTCGGCTGGCTGAGATAATGCATGGATATTCAATCATTTTTTTGGACAAGACACACACACAAATTTTCATATTTTCATAGACACAAAATAATTTCTTTGTAGATATGAAGCCATCATGTATAAAGAGAGAAAATGGTCTGGACAAATTTGGATAAGAAATGTTAATTGTGGAAATTAAAATAAAAAGATATACAGTGTAGTCCCATTATAACAACTTGTTCTGGACCAACAAAATATGTAAGTAATAGCAGAAATGTGCTATATACAGTGCATATCATACAGAATAACTATAGGCCTAATTGGGAATTTTGAAGTCTTTTTATATAGGGAAATTTGTTATAAAATAATACGCTATAGAGGTATTCTACTGTATAAAATATATATTCAAGCATATTAGTTAGTTATTCCTCTAGGGCCAAAGATGGCACATAGGGCGGATATCATAGATTTCCATGTCTCGCGTTTCATTGTAATTTATTTTAGGTCTTCGTTGTTTCTGATACCGATGGTGAAGCGAAGACCTCTTGTAATAGTTCTATGTAAGGTTTCTCTTGGTCTTCCTCGTTTTCTCTTGTCTTTTGATGACCAGATCAAAGCTTGACAGGGAATTCTTTTGGTATCCATTCGCAGCACAAGTCCGATGTAATTTCAGCGACGCCTTCTAATATAGCTGGATACATATTCTTGTTTTGCTTCTTGCCTGACAACTGTGTTTAATTTAAAGTCTGACCAATGGATGTTCAGTAGGTATCTAAAACATTTGTTTTCAAAGGTGTTTAGTCTTTGTTCTAGGTTTTATGTTGCTTTCCAACTTTTGCATCAAATATGTTGCTGTTGGAATTATGAAGGAATTGAAGATTTTGTGTTTTGTGTTGTTTCTTAGCGTTTTTTAATGCCAGATATTTGATAGTTTATTGAATGAGTTTGTAGCCAGTTCAATGCTTTTTAATATTTCTGTTGTTGAATCTCCTGTTGTTGATAGCTTGCTGCTAAGTTATGTGAAGTTGTTGATTTTTTCAAGAGTGTTGTCGTTTAGTTTGATGTCCCTTGATTAGTTGGTTCAGGTCAAACATTTTTGTTTTTGATGTGTTGATTTCAAGCCCAATTTGTGCAGCGAATGGTTGTAGATATATAGCATATACTGATATAAGCATATACTGATGTAATATTTCTCTGAAGTAAATAATTGTTACAGAAAAAAATTGTAAGGAAGCAGTCTGTCTTTATGTCTGTCTTTCTAAGTATTGTGTACTTTACAGAATGTTGTCCTCTCTGCCGCTCTGGAAGCCACTTAATTTTGTGCAAACTGTCCAGCCTCTTCCAGTATCATGTTAGGAAGATCTTGGATATCATGTGTCCATCATAGTCTTGATCTGCCTCTTGTTCTCTTTCCTGGAACTTTCCCTATGTGATTAATAATTATAACCATTGTGTATTTTTATATGTCCAAAATATATTAGTCTGTGTGTTTTTAATACTTTTGAGAAGTCAGTCTTCTTCTATGTTCAGATCTTTGCGAATGTCTGCATTGGTTTGTCTTTCTGTTCATGATATTCTTAGGATCTTTCTATAACATTTCATTCTGAATGTCGATATTTTCTTTTCCATTGCAGATATCATTACCGTCTCACAACCACATGTTGGCAGTGGAAAAATATAGCTTCTTAATAGTTGTAACCTTGTTATGTTGGCCCCTTAATAGTTGTAACCTTGTCATGTTGGCCCTTTAATAGTTGTAACCTTGTTATGTTGGTCCCTTAATAGTTGTAACCTTGTTATGTTGGCCCCTTGTCATAGATTTTCATCTGTGATGTTTTTTATGATAATTTTTTTAAAGAATAATAGAAATGTAAATTGTCAAGTTGATATTTGAGAATCTATTATCTTTTCTATTATGATGTCTCAGAATGTTGGTAACTCATTCAATCCACCATCTTCTTGGTTTTCCTCTGCAACGCTGTTTCAATTGACATCGTGTATGCTCTTGCCAGTGGCCAATAAGTGATCATTCTGATTAAGTCTCTCAGTTCCTTATGAGATCCTTATTAAATTATCTCTTCTTGTTCTGTTTGTTGCTTTTCTTAGACATCTAATTTCACAGGTTGCAAGCTTTCTCTCTTATGTTCTCTAGTTAGTGTCCATGTCTGATATCGATAATAAAATGTTGGTATGAGAATCTATGCTGAAGAAAAAGAAATTGATACGAATATTCTTCTGAAGGTGATTAAGAAACATATGAGCTGAGTTATATGTCTATCATCAATGAACATGGTATAAATCTACATATACTTTAATCAATCTCTGTCTCAATAAATTCATCAGAGTGTAGCAGTCCATAATTCACAGCATGGAGGTGACATAACAGTCTCGTCATGTAGGCATATCTGTTATGAGAATATTGAGACAAGCAAAGAGGTCTAACCTGTAAAGCTACATGCACTATCAACGTTCATATTCTATGTCAACTTCTGAAAAGAATTAGGGCTATGGGTCTACTGGTTTAGCAGTGAATCTGTCTACTAATAATAACTAGAAGCAACACTCACTTGTCCAACCATTTCCCAACGATAGTCTCTGATTTGCCTTGGCCATAGACATCAGCTGTATCAAGGAAGTTACCTCCCCACTCTGCATAACGGTTGAGGATCTGATGTGACTCTTCCTCATTAATCTGACCTGGGAATCCCCACTGAAATTATAAATAGCATTTAAAACTACATCAGGGAATAGATTAAGAGTGAAACTCATGCACTAAAATCCATTAGTTCAGCAATCACTGTGCCATGCCAAGTGACATAGGTGATCAAGTTCCCCACAACTCTCTCTATCTCCTATATTGTTAATAAGTTCAGTTGGTGACTTATTTTTGTGTCACTGTGACAATCCATCCAGAAATTTCTCTTTTTTTCCTCTGTCTCTTCTCCCGTTAATCTTTCTGGTTGTTACTAAATGTTCAAGTTTTGCTTTTCTCATCTGATGCCATACAAATTTTGATGGCTTCTAGTTTTTCCTACATTTTGCCTTTTTACTCCAACATCTCTGAGGATTACTTCATTAGTTTTCTTGGCTGTTCATGGAATTTTCATCATTCTTCTCAAAAACCACATTTTAGTTTAACTCCAGCTTATCTTGAGCTCTTTTGTTTACCATCCATGCTTTGCATCCATAAATAAGGATTGACTCAATATAACATCCTAGCACTCTAACTAATGTGTAAGTCCTATATTGATACTATTCCATTACATAGAATATTTCTGATCTTTTGAAATGCAGGTTTGGTCTGTGCTATTCTGTTCTTTATGTTCAGATATATTCATTACATAACATACACTCAATAGCACACACACACATACTCTTTAAGCAAAAACACCGTAAACAAATATATATGAGTCTTACGTGTAGATATCTTGTTAAAATTAAGTCATTTACTGAGGTACCGTGTCCAAGTCATAAATCATGACTGAGGTATCGCGTCCATGTCATTAATCATGATGAGGTATCGTGTCCAAGTCATAAATCATTTACTGAGGTATCGCATCCAAGTCATAAATCATAACAGAGGTATCGTGTCCAAGTCATAAATCATGACACAACACATTCTGTTCTCAGGGCTACATCCTGCTAATTTGCTAACATAGTTCAGCGAATGGTAGAAATGGGAGTGACTAGAGTTGATGGGAGAAAGTGCCCCCTCTACGGAAAGATCAGAAGATCGCGTAATCACTGACTGGGACACTGAGCTTATACACTTTTAGATGGCTGATGGAACGGAAAGCAGCACATATAGGGGAATGCCCCCAGTGCTGTGACGCTTGTTCCTAATCAAGAATGTTTCCAGAAGTTTCACTACTCTCTGAGGTCTCTGTTTCCAGTAGTCTCACTATCCTCTAAGATGTCTGTTTCCAGAGGTTTCACTACTCTCTGAGGTCTCTGTTTCCAGTAGATTCACTACTCTCTGAGGTCTCTGTTTCCAGAAGTTTCACTACTCTCTGAGGTCTCTGTTTCTAGAAGTTTCACTACTCTCTGAGGTCTCTGTTTCCAGAAGTTTCACTACTCTCTGAGGTCTCTGTTTCTAGTAGTTTCACTACTCTCTGAGGTCTCTGTTTCTAGTAGATTCACTACTCTCTGAGGTCTCTGTTTCTAGTAGATTCACTACTCTCTGAGGTCTCTGTTTCCAGAAGTTTCACTACTCTCTGAGGTCTCTGTTTCCAGAAGTTTCACTACTCTCTGAGGTCTCTGTTTCTAGTAGTTTCACTACTCTCTGAGATCTATGTTTCCAGTAATTTCACTGCACATTAAAAGGGTTGGAACAATGTTTCTACTTTTTTCTTGCAAGTAGTGTTAAATATCATGTTTTGTAGTGATAGACCTAAATATGATGGTGGAGCGCATGGCTGTGTGGTTAGAACGCCGTTCTCAGATCCTTGATGTCCCGGTTTCAATCAACGGTTGTGACATGATTTTTTTTCATTTGGATGTACAATAAAAATCTTTCCTGTACATGTTGTAGGGTCTGCTGTGACAAAGCAGCGTTTATTTCCATACCACATAGAATGCCTCCCTGCATTCCTTCACAGAAAAACATGCAGTAATGAAAGAAAGTACTAAATATGATGTTTTATACAAGCAGTACTAAATATGATGTTTCTGCAGGTAGTGATAAATATGATGTTTTGTTTTCCTAAGCTGAGGTAGGGGTTTGAATATCTCAGACCTGACCCCTCCATATTTACGGATCGGCATTTCAAGGATATTAGATCAAAGTAAAATCGTGTATGCCTAAGTGTGTAGATGACTTTCAATCATATCGACACGTCATGTTAGATTTGATAAAGCCTAACACTTTACTGCAATGCAGTAAGCGAGTGAATGAATGGTGGTAGTGCGGGTCTAGTGTTCTTATACTAAAAGTAGTTGACAATTAAACTCCATTCCTCCCAAAGATGGCCATATTACATTAGATATATTAAAAAAAACTCTTCTAAAACATGAAGTTAATGTATTATTAATGCTCAATTAACAAAACAAAAGATCAACTTACAGCAGACTCTCCGAATGTCATACAGCCCAAACAAACATTGGCAACCTTCAATCCAGACCGACCAAGGAACTCATATTTCACCTTGCTAGTTTCAGGAATAGCTGCTGCCATATTGTGTTGTTAATTGATTTCACACAAAGATGTTTGTGTCCTCCTGTATTTAATAGAAATGTTTTTTATTGACAACATGATCTAACTCTTTAAGAAGTAAATCTTCAGAATAATTTAGAATTTTAAAATATCAAAGGTTATGATGAAATTAGAGAGGGAAAGGTGGCTCATCTTTGAATAATCTCTGCACTTCTGTAAGCTACCAGACAAATACCTTAGAAATTGCTGCATGTCTGATGATAAAATTGGAGATGGACAATTTTTTGACACAAAACTCTCTCCGGACAGTTAAGGGTAGTCCTGTAGGCTGGACACAAAACTCTCTCCGGACAGTTAAGGGTAGTCCTGTAGGCTGGACACAAAACTCTCTCCGGACAGTTAAGGGTAGTCCTGTAGGCTGGACACAAAACTCTCTCCGGACAGTTAAATGTAGTCCTGTAGACTGGACACAAAACTCTCTCCGGACAGTTAAGGGTAGTCCTGTAGGCTGGACACAAAACTCTCTCCGGA
This sequence comes from Meghimatium bilineatum, assembly GCA_034231615.1. Taxonomy (NCBI): domain Eukaryota; kingdom Metazoa; phylum Mollusca; class Gastropoda; order Stylommatophora; family Philomycidae; genus Meghimatium; species Meghimatium bilineatum. The sequence goes on from CM067309.1 coordinate 25,062,909, forward strand.
CAGTTAAGGGTAGTCCTGTAGGCTGGACACAAAACTCTCTCTGGACAGTTAAGGGTAGTCCTGTACGCTGGACACAAAACTCTCTCCGGACAGTTAAGGGTAGTCCTGTAGGCTGGACACAAAACTCTCTCCGGACAGTTAAGGGTAGTCCTGTAGGCTGGACACAAAACTCTCTCCGGACAGTTAAGGGTAGTCCTGTAGGCTGGACACAAAACTCTCTCAGGACAGTTAAGGGTAGTCCTGTAGGCTGGACACAAAACTCTATTCAGACAGTTAAGGATAGTCTTGTAGGCTGGACACAAAACTCTCTCTGGACAAATAAGGGTAGTCCTGTAGGCTGGACACAAAACTCTCTCCGGACATTTAAGGGTAGTCCTGTAGGCTGAACACAAAACTCTCTCCGAACAGTTAAGGGTAGTCCTGTAGGCTGGACACAAAAAGATACAGTACTTCTCAGCATGTCGGAATATGCTAGGATTATGATTCAGTGCATTATTTTCAGTGCCTTTAGAACACTGGCAATATGGAATTGGAAGATTTATGATCGCCATACCTGAAGTGCTGGCACAAGGCATAAATGTGACTTTATTAGAGGAAAAGGATGTATTCCTAATAAAAGCTTTCCACTAATTTTGGGGACTTTTCTAGGAAAAACGATTATAATTCCAGTATTTTTATTGTAAACACGAGGAAATCTCACAATTTGTTTTATTGCTCTCTCCGAAGTATCTACTGGATTAAGCTGATATAAATATGATGTGTGGACTTCTTTATGTGTGTGAGCTTTCACCTATTACAGAGATTTCAACATTGCTTTATGCTGTGTCTTGCTGGACTGTCTATGCGAGAAACGCCCGGCAGCATAACTCATTTCACCTTCGGTGCCTACGAAACCTCATAGGAGTACGTTGGCAGGATCGAGTACCAGATACGGAAATTCTTCAGAATTCCTGTATGCAAAGCATCAATGCAATGCTGACTAGGTCCCGACTCCGCTGGACTTGCCACATCATCCGTATGCCAGACAAGCACCTTCCAAAGAGATTATTCTATGGGTAACTGTGCGAAGGTAAACGCTCAAGCGAAGGGCAGAAAAAAACGCTTCAAGGATCACCTAAAAAACTCTCTCAAGCACTGCAGCATCGATCCCAGCTCCTGGGAGACTACATCACTTGACCGCTCAGCACGGCACACCCAGATCACTGCTGGCATCACAAAATATTAAAAGGAAAGAACACTGCTGGAAATCCACAAGCGCAAGAAGCGGAAGGACATATCCGAGGGTTCTCCTACCCCTAACTTTCAGCACTCCTGCATGCACTGCAATAGAACTTTCTGTGCACGAATCGGACTCATCGGATACTCATCTACGAACTCACAAACCACATTAGACAATTTCCAGTTTACTGTTATTATTTTATTTTTTTTCATCGCATTCATTTCTATTTAATACCATGCTCATCTTCGCTTGCGAAGGAGGAACCACATTACAGAGACACACTCTCAGCATTTCTTGGCATCTGCTGGTCTGTGACTGCAGACTATAACAAAAGCTAACTACCAATGCTTCGTGAAGAATTGAAGACTCTAGAATGTTTGTTTATTAACAGACCAGAAATATGATTCAGTAGAAGGTAGTTCTGACTTGTATTCATAAATTTAAAACACTGTAATTGTGTCGATTAGGACCTGTATCAAAACAGAATGCGCTGTAAGGATAATTTAAAACCAGAAAGATGGCATATATTTTCCTGCTTGGACATGAGGGATCCGATGGTAATCAGTGAGTTGACAGGCTGGAAAGCATGTTGAAAGGCATACTGATGAGCAGTGCTGACATTTTCAGTGAGATGAAGGTTCTGAAAAGAGAATGATTTACGATAGTTGTGCATATCTCTCTCTGGAATGATGTTCCAGTGTCATAAGGATGTCATATTGAGACATTTGGTGTAGAAATATCTCCATGCCTTTCTATCTCTACCATCCTGGTTAATTTGGTGGGTGGGAGGTAGTTAGGTAGATAAATTAGATAGAGTATAGTGATTATAAAGAAAGATAGATTAGATAAATAGGCAGGCAGAGGGATAAACGCTGCATAAAGTAGGCTAGCACATAGCAGCGAGCACATAGGAAATACAATCTAGCAGCAATGCAAGCATTATTCAAAGAATAAGAATAACAAAATACACCGGGGGAGAGGAATTTACTAAATTGGAGTTAAAGGGAAAGTCTAGCTCTGAATAAATTTAGTTTATGTCCCAAATTTTGTTCACCTGCAACAAGGTACAATTTATATAATAAATGTAACATAGATGTGACAGTGCTTTTTTGCAACAAATATACCACAGATGTGACAGTGCATTTTTGTAACAAATGTAACACAGATGTTACAGTGCGTTTTTGTAACAAATGTAACACATATGTTACAATGCGTTTTTGTAACAAATGTAACACAGATGTGACAGTGCGGTTTTTATAACAAATGTAACACAGATGTGACAGTGCATTTTTGTAACAAATGTAACACAGATGTGACAGTGCATTTTTGTAACAAATGTAACACAGATGTGACAGTGCATTTTTGTAACAAATGTAACACAGATGTGTCAGTGCATTTTTGTAACAAATGTAACACAGATGTGACAGTGCATTTTGTAACAAATGTAACACAGATGTGACAGTGCATTTTTGTAACAAATGTAACAGTGCGTTTTTGTAACAAATGTAACACAGATGTGACAGTGCAATTTATGTAACATTTATGATATAGATGTGATGGTGCAGTTTATTTCACATATATAATAGGCCTATATATGTTATGGTATAGTCAGTGTAGGCCCCATGTAACACATAGTTTAACATATTTAGTTTTTAAGCTGATATAGGGCCTATCATACATATTCAGGATAGGCCCCTATAGATAGGAATAACAAGGAACATTTGACAAGAACAATGCAGGTAATGGTGAGTTTTACTAGGCCTAACAAGGAACATTTGACAATGCAGATAATGGCGAGTTTTACTAGGCCTAACAAGGAACATTTGACAATGCAGATAATGGCGAGTTTTACTAGGCCTAACAAGGAACATTTGACAATGCAGATGGCGAGTTTTACTAGGCCTAACAAGGAACATTTGACAATGCAGATAATGGCGAGTTTTACTAGGCCTAACAAGGAACATTTGACAATGCAGATGGCGAGTTTTACTAGGCCTAACAAGGAACATTTGACAATGCAGATAATGGCGAGTTTTACATTCACGATTAAATAATAACTTACAGTAGATGATTGAGAAATCAGACAATAATTTGGAATACATCTTCACCGCCAAATACGGATGTCTTTGACAATTTCGGCTCAATGGCTCAAATAAAACAACGACACAGCGTATTTCCTTTCTCTGGACTACATCCTGTTGGAAATCTAGTATGGACATGATCCTGTTACAAAAAAGATACAGCAGGAGTTTGAGACCCACAATTTATATCAGAAAATAAAACCCGTGCACGACCCACGCAGTGTAGCTATCAAAGAAGATGTACGGTACACTTACCCACACAGCTTGGCTATCAAAGACGATGTACAGTACACTTACCCACACAGCTTGGCTATCAAAAACGATGTAGACCTTTCGTAATTTACCCACACAACTTGGCTCATCAAATAGGCCTACTATGTACAATAAGCTTACCCACACAGTTTCAATATTGCATGGTCATAAACCTACAATATTCACGTACACTAGACTTACCTATCGTAGACAAAACACAGTTTTCAAGAACTTGACAACTCAATACCCTCGTCCTATTTATAATACATTTTCTGGACCACAGCATGCGTAAACTGTGGCAATTTCTATTTCAATAACTTCATTTGTCACGTACGATAGTGGTCTAATTTATGGATATACGTGCTTTATGGATATATGTGCTACACTTTGGAAGTCAGGAACCTGTCGTTTAATGATTGTAAAAGTAAAGTAACCCATAGCATTTATTAATGCCGTAGGGGTGTGAGATGTTAGCGATCTCACATTTCAGAGGCTCTGCAAATGAGGGCGGTAGCCATCTCCTCTCCCTCGCAGTCTACCACTCATATGCGAAGCCAGTGCGCTAGCTACTGCGCTATGCGGCTCCCTGATTGTGCTGACTTATAAATAACATATAGGGGCTGATAACAGGAATGAACAGATGCGCAGTAAATTCTTTGTTTCTTTTCTTCGTTTTTATGTGACTTGTTTTTACAACGGTGTTGCTGGTTGGTGTTGTTGTTCGTCCATTACTAGTGATGATGACCACCTGTTACAACCACTTTATGAAATTCTGTTGGAGACATCGTTTAACACTATTAGATCGTAAATGGCAAATACGCCCTGTGCTTGCAGCAAATCTACAAGGACAATCCGGGCACGGTATAGGCCTAAGCCTAACATTTTATATATTGTTTGTTGTTTCAGTGAAGTAGCATTGTCAAGGTCAGTGATATCTGGGATCGTATCTTGTCATTTACTTCTGTGTTTGTTCTCAAACTCCTGGACATTAGCAGGATGTAGTCCGGAGACAGAAATGTGTTGTGTCATGGTTTACAGCTTTGTTGCGATATTTGCGCCTTTCTATCTGTACTTCAGTATGGTCTCTGGGCAGCTTTGACATTATATAGGAATATCAACAATGTTTACCTTCCATGCATGGTGTAAGAGATAGATTTTGACAATGTTTACCTTCCGTGCATGGTGTAAGAGATAGATTTTGACAATGTTTACCTTCCATACATGGTGTAAGAGATAGATTTTGACAATGTTTACCTTCCATACATGGTGTAAGAGATATATTTTGACAATGTTTACCTTCCATGCATGGTGTAAGAGATAGATTTTGACAATGTTTACCTTCCATACATGGTGTAAGAGATAGATTTTGACAATGTTTACCTTCCATACATGTTGTAAGAGATAGATTTTGACAATGTTTACCTCTAATGCATGGTGTAAGAGATATATTTTGACAATGTTTGACCCTCGCTCCCTCATGTCAACAACAGTCAAGATTTCATGGAACCCCTCCTCACCTTGTTTAATTATGTCCCATTTTAACCTCTCTCCCTTTCCGCCCCCCCCCCCCCAATAAAAAAATAAAATATACTACAAATTAAAAATTCATTAATGAAATCTTTTAGAAGGAATAGACTAACATTTTCGAGGGATAACTGTTCCAGTGTTGGGTAACAACCCTAAACAGGAAGCAGGTGGCTGGAGTAACACCGGGTAAATGTCAAGATACACAAAAATAGGTAGATGTGTTACCAAAATAAAACATAACACAACCTAACAACGAGATACAGGGACAGACGACGTTTCGACTATTAAGCCTTCATCAGGACAAACAAAAGACAACGGTACAACGAATCTTACTTTGGAAACAAACGTGGTTGATAGGGGGGAAAGAGGAGGAGAGATAGTGAATAGATAGTGGAGGAAGTAAATAGGGAGCGGCATATTGGGAGGAAGAGAGTATGGGGAGAAGAAGTGAGGAGAGAAAGTGCACGGAAGGAGGTGAGGAGCGAAAATAGTTAAGGTGTAATAGCAAGTAAAATAAGATAAATGAGGATAAATTAAGATACTTACCTTAAAAATGGCAACAGGCAATGAGAATTAGCATACAGTCGTGATGGAAACGCAAAAGAGGATGGTACGAGAGATCAGATGAGAGAGAGAGAGATGGAGATGAAAAAGAAAAAAGAGGAAAAAAAGGAGAAAAGAAAGAAACGACCGTGCAGATATGGGCAGTGGAGAGAAACTATAAGTAGGAATAGATAATGGTGGGAAGAAAATACAGTGATAATACAATGATGTAACATTTTCGATATGTTTCACATTTTTATAGACATGTTTCAAATTCAAACAATTTAATTAATTAATTTCAAACAATGTTATTTAATGTAAAATTAAAAATGTATTGATGACGTCAACTTTTGTCAAATATCTCAAACTTTATAGGGTCAGTGACCCAAAGCCATGTTGAAGTCGGATGTGTCAGGCCGAAATGAGCAGATATCGCAGCAATGCCGTAACACATGACACAACGCATTCCGTTCTCCGGACTACATCCTGCTAATCTGCAGGAGTTTGAGAACGAACGCAGAAGAAGAAGTAGATCTCAAACTTTTTCATACCCCTCCCTCTTATTGTTGACGTAAATTATGGACAGTAGGTCCATAAGCAGGTAGGCCTATGGATAACTGAACATAATAATGCTCTCAGGGCCGTTCCGTACTATGAAGCAAAAAGACGACCACATAAAGCAGCAAAAATCAAACTGCATTGACCATGGCTGCATTTCGAAGAAAGAACATTTTAGAGGAAAGGGGGGGGGGGTGTGCGACATTACGAAGACTTGCATGATAGGACTACTGAGAAAATGTACCAGCACGGTGCAGATTGATCTTTCCAATTAAGCCAAAGTAATTGTCACTCATTCTACCGCAATATCTGTTTATGTCTTATACACACTCAACCTACCCTACTCCTAGTGTTCCTGATTAACCTCTATCTATCTATCTATCTATCTATCTATCTATCTATCTGTCTGTCTGTCTGTCTGTCTGTCTGTCTGTCTGTCTGTCTGTCTGTCTATGTATCTGTCTGTCTGTCTGTCTGTCTATCTATCTGTCTGTCTGTCTGTCTGTCTGTCTGTCTGTCTGTCTGTCTGTCTGTCTGTCTAACTTCAGCGCCGAATACAGTGCATAAGTATTGACAGTAACCTATATGGCTCTCCAGTTCGAGCGATGTGATGCTACTGTGTGTAATTATTGCATGTTGGTGAGACTAATAGTCATACTCTCTTTGATGGTTGTTCAGAGAAGTCTCTTTTAGTCTTCATCTTTTTCTTCTGTCATTTTAATGCTTGTAGTGAAAGTCTTTTTCATTCATTCTAAGTGTGTGTCATGTGACGTAATCTCTCCAGAACGTTGTCTTCCCTATAAACTCCCTGCATCTTTCTCTGTCTCGGGCGATGTGACTTGCAGTTTCCAACGACGTATTCATTCTAAGTACATGTGCGATATATAAGTATATAGTTTTCTTTTTATTGTTGTAGAAGCATATTACTGTTCAGTGCCTTTTACTTTTGCTGTTTGGTTACACTTACTAGTTTGTTTGACTAATTCTTCCTAACCAATATTTAAGAGTTTTCGAAGACATGTACAAATAGGATTAACCAAAATTCGCCCTGGAACTCCTGCAAATTAGCAGGATGTAAAACGGAATGCGTTATGTCATGGTTTATAGCTTTGGAGCGATGTCGGCACCTTTCGGTATGCAACATCCAACTTCAGGATGGCTTCACAGTCATTTGAACCCTCTATGTAATTGGACATCTCTGCACCCCAATCCTTCTTAGTTACCTCATAGTACATGCACCACAGATAACAGTATTGCTAATCTTTGCTTACCTGTGGGCCCATTAGAACACAGTAACAGGAGGGGGGGGGGTCATAACAAATGTAATTATTTCCATATAAAATTATACCGCCGAAGACGGATGTGTTGGGCCATTGGCGCAAATAAAACGGCAACACAACGCATTTCCATTCTCTGGACTACATTCAACAGGAAATCTTGTAGGATCAGTGGCGTATCCTGGGGTCTGAAAGAGAGCATGCAACTTTTAAAAAATGATAATTTTCTACTCACCCAGTTATTTGAAGTTCAGTTCTATTCTGCGGCTCTTTCTGCTAAAGTCCTCTGTTACTTTGTTATAAAAGTCATCATTGCCTTTCATCTCTACAAGAAGGTCTTTTTCAATTGACATCATTGATAGAGCAGAAAGACGACATTGCCCCTGCGAGTTCCTTATGACATTTTTAATGCGTTTTAATGCAGAAAACGAACGTTCCACTGAAGACGACGATGCAGGAATTGTCAATATTAAAATAACTTACATAATGATTCCGAACCACAAAGCCAAACGACTTTCTTATATAAATCATTGTTAAATGAACGGACACATTTTGTTCCTTCTCGTTTCAAACTGCTTAACGCAGGAATCGGTCTGCCCATTTTTACCAAGTCCAATTTTTCATTAAATGTTCGCGATTGAAACGGTCGCTCAAATAAATCTACAACAACATCATTAATAGAATCAGCCATAATAACAAATTGAAATTGAAACCACATCGCTGTGTAAATGTGCGTGTGTGTTGAGTAAGATCACGTGACGTGTACCAAAAGTTACCGGAAATGGCTTACTAAACAAGTGTGTGTGTATGCAATCAAGATTATAATTGCTTGCATTGTTATCATTAGTTTAACATTCAAATAAAAGTACTAGAACATAGAAATTGCACTGTTTCACACCAGTAAATAAATGTTCATCAATCAATTTATTATGTGCCAGTGCTAAATTGTTATAATAGTGATTGAATCATAAAATGTATTAATTTTTTTTTCATCGCAAGCTTACTCTGGAGACAAGGTTATAAAAAAACACACAGTATATCACTGCGCTTATATGTAAAGGGACTATTTTAACGAAAGCAAAAACAAAATTGCTTCAGTGCGGCCACTATACTTTCATATGTGTTGCCAGCACTAATTTTCGGAAGAATTCAGATTTGTGAGAAAAATATTTTAAAATATATTTTTGAGCAATGCTGCAAGGGCTAAGTTTGGATGGGGGATAGATCACTGACTGGTTTATCATTTTCGCAACCCTTGAAGGCATGCAATGCTTGCCTTGCTTATGCTTAGCATACGCCACTGTGTAGGATCATTGTCCTGTTACAAGAGAAATCCAGTGGGAGTTTGAGAATGAACGCAGAAGAAGAAGAAATATAAAATTCTAATTTTAAGTTCACAGGTTCTGAGACAAACGATTTCTTGACTTATTCTTGTGTCCCTCTCTATCTTTGTTTTTAGGCGTTGAAAATTTAGGTGATAAGCTATCTGTAAGGCGTTGAAAGTTTAGGTGATAAGTTTTCTGTGAGGCGTTGAAAGTTAAGGTAAACGTTTTCTGTGAGGCGTGTACAGTTTAGGTGATAAGTTTTCTGTGAGGTGTTGAAAGTTTAGGTGATAAGTTTTATGTGAAACGTCAAAGGCTTACGTATTAAGTTTTCAGTTATTTCCTAGTACGCGGGTGCCGGATGTCACACTTTTCAATATACCGAATTCACGTTTTTAATAGTTGATTCTAGTTTCTATTTTTTAGCGCACCAGCTGCAACAACCTGTTGCCATCCAAAACAATAGGCCAAAGTCGCGAAATTATTATTGGCGAAATTTACAGCAAAATTTAAACATGACAAAACTGGTTAAGGTACCTGTAGAAAAATGTAAACATTAGGCATATGACGCGAGTTCAACACAACATATACAATATCCAGTAGTCATAATCAGTGTCTGCTACAACTTTTTCCCGGTACCAGTTCTCTCCCCGTACCTTGACTTATATTTCGCTACACATTTTGTAAAAGTTGGGTTAAATTCGTTAAATTACTGGCAACCGCGTGATGTGTTGAGGGTGTTGGTGGATACGCATTCTGTTACTGGTCGCAGGCTTAGATTGTCTGTTTCAATATATATGGCACATTGGATCGTGTGATATGCATGGCTGTTGGGGCTCTGTGCATAAATTAGGTTAACAATTGACTATCATTTTATGACGACTCCCTACCTACGATTGTCAAGAAATTAAGGGCTTCCCTCTTGTTCAATTATGTCAATCCCTCCACCCCCAAATAATTAGCGGGAAACTATTACGAAAAAAGAGAGATATTAACATTTTTGTAGAAAACTTTCCCAAATTCAAACATTTTAAAGGCAAAGACTGAAATGGTTCGGCCACTTAATGAGAATGAACCCATATTGGGCAGCGGTTACAGTGTAGGACCCACAGCATGTAGGTCTAAATGGAAACATCAAGAGGCAGAGAACCAAGAAGAAGGAGTTACTAACGTTCTGTGATGTCACAATATTACTGCATAACAAACCATAATCATGGAAGAGGTCAAAATAATTTAAAACGTGCGTTTTGCCGGGGCCCGAAAGGGGAGCAAATAATAGCAACACTGTTTACCTTCCACGCATGTCGTAAAAGGCGACTAAGGAGGTTATGGGATGGAGTTGGCTGTCCCATCCGATATAGGGTCAGTGACCCAAAGCCATGCGGAAGTCGGATGTGTCAGACCGAAAGGCGCAGATATCGCAGCAATGCTGTAAACCATGACACAACGCATTCCGTCTCCGAACTACATCCTGCTAATCTGCAGGAGTTTGAGAACGAACGCGGAAGAAGAAGAAAATAATAATTTAAAATGAAAATAGAAATGATTAAAATCACTTTCAATGACATTAGGAAAGTATTTACATGTAAACAAAGTACAAACAAACTAAAAATAAGAATTATAAATTGCTACATTTATTCTATATTAATGTGTGGCTCAGATAATGAACAAACAACTAGAAGATAGAATTAATTATTTTAAAATGCGAATATTTAGAAGAATATGAAACTTCATGGTAAGAGAGAAAAAAAACCGCATTCAGGTTTTGACTACACTTCGTATTAAAAGTGTAAAGGAAACAAACATTAAAAAAATACAATGTTTGAACACATTAAAAGACATGATACCTTGTTGAAGACCTTACTTAAGGGTAAAGTCGAGGGGACGCGAGCAAGAGATAGATAGAGATCAAGTGTAAGAGAAACATCACGAGATGGACAGGTTACAGTCTTGCAGAGTGAACTATAAATGCAAGAGACAGGGGATGCTGGAGGTCCAATACAGTGAACTTTCGGTGCGGAGACGCCATTTGATGCTGATGATCAAGGGACCAAAAGTGTCATAACTTGAAAACTTATCGTAATTCAGTCTATCAGTAATTCAGTACTGCAAAAGCACAGAAAAGACAATAAGGATAGATAAAAAACATTTTTTTAATATAAAATATTCAGCCTATTCATCTTTCACAAATCAATAAATATAGGTCTATGCTAGACAAAAATGTTGCGTTTATTCTCAGAGAAATGATGTGAATCTCAATTATACTGCTGAAACATTCAACTGATTGTTTATATTTCATTTGAATATTGTCTTCTTGACTGTTTAGTAATTATGCCTGTATTCGCGTACATATTTAAAAGCAAATTTGTGCAATGATGAAACAAACTCCAATCTTCAACTGATTCATTATTCTCTTCTTCGGTGTTCGCTCTCTGATAACTAACACGAAAGTTCGTGTGATTTCCTCCGGGAATGATGAAGTAGTCTACGCTGTGCTATGTCACAGCGGAGCTGAGTTATTTTGCACTTCCAAGCCTAACACATTAGTTTTCTGCATACCTTTAATCCAGGTGAGCTTCCATAGCTGCCACATCCTTTCTATCTGTCACCAGGTGACGATAGTGTAGGCCCTATAGTCTCTACGCCGTAACAGTTTATCACCCACTGTACTCTTGGAGTTTACAGGCCAAAACATGTCCCTGGATTATCATCTCCGAGGAGACAGTCATTAGGGATTTAGAATTCGGTTGACTATGTCTGTCTCCCACGATGTGTCCCACTGCCTGTGAGCATGTCTCACTTAAATAAACGCATTGCCTGTGTGCCCTTGGGTACTGTACCTCTTCTGTGTTCATGGTTGCAGTACAGGAAACACTTCGTTAGCCCTCACAAGCGAGGCTTCATGATGACATTTGCCACTTCTGCTTTTCTACGAGACATTCTTTATGGAGGCAACTAAAGCGTTGTCGTGCTGAACATTGCGTTAGTTACGATTTCCATAGGACATATATAATTTTTCTTCATTCTGTTTGAAAATTGTATTTGAAAATAGCTTCGCCCACTATCGATGTACCGCCATCTCATTGTACTCAAATATGTAAACCTTACTTCTCCAGATACTTGCTCACGACTCTCGATGTTCGTGAACTTGGGTGACGACAGCCTGACAGTTCAGACCAGGCGCTGTCTTAGACTACTGCGACAGTTTTCTGGCTGGGGGAACCGAAAGGTGTCATTCGGAAATCTTGTTTTTCATGTGTGAACAAATCTCCTTCCTTCTCAAACTATTCTAACCGTAAACGATCCATGAACCGTTAGACAGACTGCTTTGCACGAGCTTCGTTTCCAGGATGCACCACGAATAGGAATAGGTGCTTTTAGGATCTCGGTTATCTGCTAACCCTAGGTCCGCACAAGAGCAATGCAAACCCTTTGCACCAGCGGCGTACCTAGGGTAACTGCAGCCCGTTGCGGTGAATATTTTGATGCGCCCCCCCCCCCCCACGAAATTGATAACAAAAAATTCCGAGTACAATTTTACAAGTTTCTTATTGTTATCGATTTTATCCACATTTAACAAAGATAGAAATAAATTTTAAAATGTAAATTAAAAATTACAAATTCATTTTACGAGCTTTTTGACTAGCGAAGTCATTAATGACTTGTCTCATATCACTGACCAGCTCATGTTGGATTGACATAATTGCGATGTCATAATCGTTTTGTCATGCGGTGGGTTGGTGCCGCCCTGATGCACAGGATAGTAGTTCTTAAGTGTGGTAACTGGATATCTGCACCAACGGTTATTAGCCCTGGTCTGCCACAGGGATCTCCTCTATCTCCTGTACTTTTCAATGAATACACAGTACATATCGTTGGCAATCAAATCACAGGTGTTGGCAGAACGATGTCATATGCCGATGATATTGGTGTATAGACAGGGCAGAAATCGAGAGTGTGTCGTGGAACTACAGAAGGAGCTGGACATACTGACAAATTGGTGTCGAGATACGGGAACAGTGGTTAATCCTTCTACGGCATTCTTGACGTGGTTTTCCATGAACAATCACATGGTAAAGACACCCATGCCACAAGTTTCGTTGTCCGGGAAAAGTTTAGAAAGAACTAGCACAATGAGATATCTGGGTGTGTTTTTTGACAGAAACCTGGGTTTCAGGGAATATGTTTCAGGGAATATGTTATCATAAGGGCAGGCAAAGGCTTAGCAGCAATGAAGGCTATGGCTGCTGCGCAGTGTGAGCAGAGGTTGTTATTTCTTTTGTTCCAGGGCTTGGTTGTGGCTGTGGTGGAATATGTACTGGCAATTCTGACTCTTAGCCAAACTCAGATCGAAAGACTGGATAGAATCCAGAATGCAGCAATGCGTATCATACTGGGATGCACAAGAGACACATCGACAAGAGCTAGTGGTTCCCTTGCGGTCACTACGAGTAGTATGACCATGGAGACTATGACGGTGACCAGGGCATTTGAGTAGGTATGCACACAGATGGTAACGCAGGTCTGCATCTTGAGTGACTCTATGAGTATGATTAAGAAGGTACAAGTGGATCTAGTTCGCGAACAGTGGATTGAAGCCTTGAGAAGGCGAGGCTGAAAGTGGTTATATTTATTTTCGTGCCTGGACATGTGGATGTTCGAGGCAATGAAAGAGCGGATCAACTGGCCTCATGCGCGATTGTGACACAGGGCGATGGGGCAATGGATCGCGCTGACGTTTTGAACTCCTTAAGAGAAATAACATGCGAGAGTGAGACTAATGTGGATGATGATTCCTTTTCAATGGCTAGGATTACAGATCAGGGATTGAAATGCGGTGTTGCTAGAAGTGAACATTTTGGAGGGCGCAAGAATGATGGTCAACCAGCATAGGACAGTACTGTCAGAAGAAGTGTAATGGCGGATACACCCAAGGAGAGATCGGAGCAACTATGGACGTGTCCAGTTTGCAGTGATGATGATTCGACGACTAACTAACTAACTAACTAACTAACTAACTAACTAACTAACTAACTAACTAACTAACTAACTAACTAACTAACTAACTAACTAACTAACTAACTAACTAACTAACATATGATTTTTTAACGGTGCGGGGCATCAACTTTGGCACGGCAAAGACACTTAAACCCCATTTCAAAGTTTTCATTATTTTAAGGGGCATTTTGATGCCCCTCAAGTCTTGATGCCCGGTGCAACCGCACCTCTCGCACCAACGTTTGTACGCCTCTGCTTTGCACCCGTCCAACTTTTAGTCCAGTAGTATGTGCCTTTTGTGCTTTCCATGTGTAAATAGTGGAATCTTTAAAGAAACACGCGCTTCTTGTTATTTGTAATCAGTGTTTGTATTTTATGAGATTTCTGTGACAAAAGGCTCTAAGGGCTATTAACCGTGTGTTCCAATGATCACAGGTTCGATCCTTGGTCATGACACCTTGATTAAAAGTGCATTTATAGGAGATCCTTGGAATATAACTTGAAGCTACATTGAAGTTTTAGTCTTGGCAGGCGTTATCGGAAATATGAGAAAATCTGAGTACAATGAATACAATCCTCTACACATTTTAATAGGGGTCTTTAATTTTAGGGGGCCGCGTATGCAGTGGTTAGCGCACTGGTTTCATATATGAGTAGTGCTGGGTTCATTTCCCAGTTGAGACGGACATTTATTTTGAGATCGCAACGGCTCCCGGGTAGACCAGCCTTAATTGGGTACCGGATTAATCCGGGAAGTAAATACTGCGAGGGAGAAGCGATGGCTTCCGCCCTCATATAGCAGACCCACTGAAATGTGGAATAGCCAACATTTCACTCTCCTAAGGCATTGCTCAATGCTATGAGTTAACTTTACATACTTTTTAAGTGTTTATGTCACAACACGTTTGTAAACCGCATGCTTTTATGTTTCTCGCGTAATCTACGTTCTTCCTGTTTGTGTATCACATGACATCAGCCATGACCGTCTCTATATTGTCGACGTCTCGTTGCTACATATTTTTCATTGATCAATTATACTCACATATTAAATGGAATTGTCTTTGCATTGATTCAAAGTTGTTAAGCGTTTTATCTAATTTAAAGTTTATGACTAGATGTGTACAAATTCTATTGCTCTTATGGTCCATCTTTTGGTTAGGACCTAACAGGCCCTACTATAATATACTATATATTTCCATGGCCTTCTGTTTTGTGTGCTGACAATCATTTCCGATACCAGTGTTCTCCCATACCGCAATGCTAGGCTGTCAATGTGGCTCATTTCAACAAATAAAACAAGGATTCAGACAGGGATGCGTGCTTTCACCAGACCTGTTCGCTTTATACAGTGAAAACATAATGCGTGCAATAGTTGATATCCCAGGAATATCAGTGGGAGGACATAACATAAATAATTTCAGATATGCGGATGACACTGTTCTGATTGCAAAAAGTGAGGAAGACCTTCAAGATTTAAATAATGTAGTAGTCACAGAAAGTGAAGAGAAAAGCTTCTTCCTAAATATCAAGAAAACAGAAGTAATGGTTATTTCAAAGAAACATAATACCACACCATGCAAGATCAAAGTGAATGATATAGTATTACAACAGGTCCACCAATTCAAGTATTTAGGTACAGCAGATGGAAGAAGTTCAACCGAAATAAGAAGCAGAATAGGACAGGCATAAACTACATTGGGAAAAATGAAAAATATATTGTGTAATATGACATTGTAATTAGAGGTGAGAGAGTTCTGCAGTGCTATACAACTCCTATACTAACATATGGGTGAGAGTCTTTTTGTGAGGACAATAAACAAACTGAAAAGTGGGAAATTAGAGGTAACAAAGATGTGGCTCTATAGATGAATGCTGAGAATACCATGGGCTGCCAGAAAAACTAATGTGGAAGTGTTGAAAGAGTCAAATTAGAAACGGACTTTAATCAATAATATAAGAAAATGACAATCTTCATTTTTTGGCCACTTCGTGAGACATGCAGGTTTGGAGAGCATAGTCACAACATGCAAGATTAAAGGCAACAACGTGAGAAAATAGTAATAGACAGTTTGACAACCTGGCACGGCAGGGAAATAACAACGATCTTGATACATTATACTGTGGACAGAGAGCTGTGGAGGGCCATGATGTAAAGCGTATAGATAAATAGATAGATCTACATTCTGGATCCCAGTTGTTCTTTGTTATTTTACCATTACTTCAGTTTTACAAGTTCTATAGAAAAAAAAACTGTCAATATTGCATTTTTTTACCGTTAGCGAGTTAAGGGAGTTTGAGAATGACTGGGAAAATTCTATAATCTACTGTATTTATATCAGATCTGCTAGCAACCTCACTCTAACAACAATGTTGAACCATTCTGTTCTTCATATTTACTCATGGTGATGAGACTATTCACAGAATAGGCCTATGTATGTGATAGTTCAGACTGTTGCATACTTGACTATTACTACAGAATTTCTATATTTTGTACAGAGAATACATAAATGTTAATAACTATGTTCATATGATTTGAGATCTCAAGAAGATTCGCAATTGCAACACTCCAACTAACACGATTGAGAAAGTTGCGGCAAAGTAGAACTTACTAACTTATCCGATCCCAGAGTTGCAAGCTTTCAGTCTTTCTTCCACAAGGCTAAGTAGTAATAATGACACTAAAATAACTCCTTTTAAGATCCTGTGTTTTCCCAGTGGCAACATAAGAATGCTAGACTTGAATTTTAAACAAGACAATACCCGGAATCGTAAATTGATTTGAAATGAAGTGCTACAGAAAGATCCTACAAATATCATGGACAGAGAAAAAGAACATTGAAATTTGGAAAGGACTTTAGCTAAATGAATGGTGGCTTCTAAATACCATCATAAGAAGGAAGCTGCAATGTATTTTGGATCTTAAAGAGATAATGATGGTATCGAAATGCTGATTCTGAAGGGAAAAGTACGAGGTTAGAGAAGAAGAGGATGACCAAGACGGAGATAGATCAGTAATATATAATAATGTAGGAACATTAGGTATTATTAGGTATTAGGTATGTTGATTATCATCTTCGCACACCGGATAGGTCCATAGGTGCTCCGATCTCCGCTTCAGTAAATATCTCAGGGTATAACGGCTAATTGTTCCAGTTCTTTGTTGGTTCACTACTCTTATTGAAATCTTTGTCAGGAGTTCTCTTCGAGCCACGCCCGTCCTCACTCCCAATTCTTGCATTCTTGATATTCACTTATGTTTATTCCTCTTAAAATCCTCTGATCGTGAGGACTCACGGAGAGCAGTGAGTATGTCTGCTCAGTCCATAGGCTGACCATTTGTTGTGGTGACGAGACTAGCTAATGTGTCGGCCAGTTCGTTTCCCTCCACGCCCGCATGTCCGGGGACAAAATAAGCATGAGTTTTCGTAGTGATGCCCGAATTTTAGCTCTCTCCAATGACTCCGCCAATTCCCTACGAACATCACCTGTTTTGAGTTTCTGAATCATATTCAGTGAACCACTTAGAATGCATGAATGGAAATAGGTTTGCGATTCCAGCCAGTAAAGTGCCTGCGTTACGGCGAATACTTCCATATTTAGAATGCTCGTTGTCGCGGTAAAGGCATCACTGGCTTCGTGTACTGTTTTCCCTTTTGATCTGACAGTAAAGGCCCATGCGCATCGCTGGTGATGGATGACCGACCCGTCCGTGTAAATCACAACATCTGAATCATCGGCATTCTCGCATAGTAGTGCCTTGATTTCAGCATCCACGCTTACGTCACTGTGTTTCCTGCACTCTCGGTGAAGTGTAGTGACGGTCTTGACTGCCTCTTGAAAGAACGTAGGAAAATGTATCTATTCCTCGCCACGAGATATGTCTTCTTGGGCGCAGATATGTTAAACTGTATCCTCGGCTCTACCCATCCACGATTTGACTCTCTTGAGCCAGCTTCCCTTCACAAGAGGGAGCACGCTGTGTAGTGAGTGGTCTATGTCAGAACTCACTCTACGGTATGCACTGGCACGCCAAGTATCAATTCTATGAAATATGCTCGGAAAATCAAGTAGAAATCTCATAGCCACACAGGGTGTGTCCCTTGTGCATCCAAGAATGATCCGTATCGCTTCATTTGGAATCCTCTCCAGCCTCTCAATCTGTGTGTGACTGGCGGTAATAGTAGCGCCTGCATATTCAATGACAGGGATAACAGGAGCTTCGTATAAGATTACGAGCTGTGGTTGTTTAGTTTCAGCTGCTGCCATTACTCTAAGAGCTGAAAGTCCTCTGCGGGCCTTAGCGATAACATGATAAAAGTGTTCATGGAAACACAGACTACGATCAAATCGCACGCCCATGTATTGTAAGGATGAGGTCATGATTATACCGGACCCTCTCATCTCCACCGTCGGTGTCGCGGACTTTACGATTTGATTATTAAGAGAGAACCATATCACCGCAGCCTTCTCTTGGTTGATCTGTGCCCATGAACCATCACACCAGGAGACGACACGGTCTACCTCTTTCTGCAGTGATTCGACAGTTTCTGCTCTATCTCTTCCCTGTCTGTATACCAAGATATCATCCGCAAAAGAGATTGTTCTACCTCTCCCGACGAGCTGCTGCTGTGTGATTGCTACAGTGTAGACATTGAATAATACGGGTGAGAGTGGAAATCGCTGTGGAAGGCCTGGGCGTATTGTTATGGGTTTAGATGACCAACAACCGCACCTCAGGGCCACCTTCCTCTAGAGCAACACCGCTGATATCCATCTGACGACGAAAGGTTAAAAATTAAAGAGCACGAGCGTGTTGATGAGGTATTCGAACGGCACTCTGTTATACACGTCATCCAAGTCAATCGCGACATCACACGTTTCCAGATCTGCATGGAAACTCTCGAATGAGGGTTGGCGAAAACAGTAGCATTGCGCCATGTTTCTTTCTGACGTCTGTACCCTCCGAGCGTGCTCGGAAAGATGCGACTCTCTTCCAGTTCTCGAGCGAGGTCTGTGCTACAATTTTCTCAATCAGTTTGCCTGTGGTGTTCTGGATCGTTATGATTCGGTAGCCGTTGATCTGGGCGTGGTTTTTATTGGGTTTCTTTAGTGGCAATAGGTAGGTGTGCAGCCATTCGTCCTTGATAATACCGTTCTTGATGCTTCCGTTAAACTCGCCAACCAGGTCGTTTATGTCACTCTCCTTAAGGATGGCGAAGTCCTCGTATTGTATACCGCCAGGGCCTGGGGCAGTGCTCCGGGACCATTTAAGAGTGGTCTGGACAGTCATGCGTATGCTATCAATCCACTTAACATCCGTACATAGACCAGACAGCATAGTGATAATCCTCCGCCTAACATCTAGATTGTTTTAGTCCGTCTGTTGAACGTAACGCTCATTCAGAATGTAGGAACATGTCTCTGGCCAATGCAGGTTTGCTTGTTTCGTCTATAAACTTGACTGTGTTCTGTAACTCGTGCAGAGGTCCGTAGATTTTTTCTTCCATTGTTGTTTCTCCGAGTCAGTGTGTTTACTTTAGCATTTCACTTTCCTGGCATTCCTAAAGATTTTCTCCTGTTTGAGATGCCTGTACATATGGCTGTGGTTGCCAATCTTGATTTTTTTTCTGGACTGGAGTGCTTGGAGAACTGATCTTGTATCTGTTAGGAATACTACAGGCTGTGATTCAAGATTGGTGTTCAGCAGTTTTTCAGTTGCCACCTTGATTGCCTTCATTTCTGCCTCATAATTATGTATATGTATATACATATAATTACAGATATTAGACAATCCGTTAAATGCACGTGATGCTAGGGCAATGGAAGTTGTAATTTCTGGCATGACATCACCGTCGAGTGTTAATTTGCTTCCTAGATAGGAGAATTTCTTTACTTTTTCAAGTTGTTGTCCTTTTAAAGTAATTTCGTTAGATGAATTGGTGAAGTCCATAATTTGTTGTTGTTGATGAAGTGATTTGGAGACCTATTTCTCCTGCAATGAGTTTTAATCTATCAGTTTGTGTTTGTGCATCTTGATGGTTTTCACTCAATAGTGCAAGATCATCGGCAAAATCCAGGTCTTCTAATGTAGTTTTATTTATCCATTTGATTCCTAAATTTGTGTTGGATGTGCTTTTTCTCATAGCCCAGTCAATTGCGATATTGAATAGTAATGGTGACATAGGGCAGCATTGTTTAACACCAGTAATCACAGGGAACCATTGTGAATTGTCTTTTTCTATTCTAACACAGCATTTTGAGTTGGTATAGAATGATTTTATCACATTTATATATTTATTTTGGAATCCGTATATTTTTAAAATAACCCAAAGCGATGGTCGATGGATGCTGTCGAAGGCTTTTTGAAAATCAACGAAGTTTATTATGAGATTAGATCTAAATTTTAGACATTCTTCTATTATTGTTATAAGAGTGAATATATGGTCGAGGCAGGAACGACCTGGCCTAAAGCCTGACTGCTCTTCTCTGAGAAATGTGTCTAAGGATGACTTTAATCTTGCAAAAATCATATTACAAAGAATTTTGCCAGGTACGTTGTTAGTTCTCCATTTTTTGGTAATTTGATAATGATGCCATTTTTCCATTGTTGGGGTGGGCATTCGTTGTTCCAAATCATATTGAAAATATTCAGTAAAAATGACAAGGTATTATCATTTTCTGCTTTTAACATTTCACTTGTGATGTCATCTTGACCTGCTACTTTATTGTTTTTTAATTTCTTAATGGTTTGTTTTACCTCTTCAAATGTGAAATTTTATATTGAAGCTTCTAGTGGTGGCATTGTCTCCCCTTCCTCTAGATTTGGAGTAGATTGGGGTGGTGGTCTGTTAAGAAGATCTTGGAAATGTTCGGCCCATTTTTGCTTTTGTTGTTCAGTTGTTGTTAGAACTTTGCCATTTTTGTCTTTAATAGATGCGGGATAAGTGGCTGATTGCACAGTCGATTGAATGAAAAAATAATTGGAATGAACTGACGTCTGTTACACAAATCGGTCTGGACTTTACGATGTTAGTTGATTAATCCAACGATCGACGGAATGACCCAGACTTGATTAGAGAAACACCCTCCATCAACGGACGTCACTATCGGAAGTCCTGGCACGCCACATATAAATTCTATGAAATATGCTTTGAAAATCAAGTAGAAAGCTCATAGCCACATATACATATATACCTGCTCCTCCATTTTTCCCTCTGATGACCCATCTGTATAAACTCTGATCCATATGTCATGTGGGTTTTCATCATTCAGTAGACTAGAGTAACTGTTCTTTCATTCTATACTATTCTGCTCATTCTCACTTAACATTCCTTTCACCTCAGTTTGGATGTGAATAGGTAATCCACTATCTTTCCTCCAAGGGGTATGTTCAGGTACAAACTTTAGGGGGGTGGGCTGTCAACTTCCGCGGTGATTCTGAGATTTTCTACGGAGTCGTTTGGCCTGAAGGATAAAGCTACTTCTTTTCAGTTGCCCCATTGCTAAATTTTGAAATATGTCTTCCATTGGATCATTAGCATACAGTGAAACTTTTCTGAATGTTTTAGCAATTTTGTATGTCTTCACTCAGTGTTTGTATTTTTCCCATCTCTACTATGGAAGTTGATTTTATTGCCCCCTTGATGATCCTAAGTGGCTGGTTTTGCCCCTTATCTTGCTCATGTAATGTAGTATTTGATGCTGGACACCATGCAGTAGACCCATGTTTGATGTGTGCTCGTATGCCCTGCTAGTAAACTTTCCTAAGTATTTACCATTTGCTCCCCATGTGGATCCACTTAGTTTTATCAGGATGACTAACTTTCTTCTGATCTTTGTTGATGTGTTCTTTCCGTGTAATTCTACTGTAAAATGTGACTCCAAGATATGTATGTTAGTCATCAGTCTTCCTTCAAGAGCTCTCCATTTATCTTGATGTCACCAGATTTGTGTTTTTGTGAGAGAGTAAAGAGAGTAGTGCTGCACTTATCTATGTTGATGCTGACACACCATCTGTTTGCCCATGTGGTTAAGGCATTCATAGCTCCCTGTACCCGTTTGGTAACCACTGCCACATGTTCTTAACATGCACCATATTACCAAGTTATCTGCATACACTGCCACTCTTGTACCATGTGATAGCTTAGTCACCAAATCATTGATGTACACCAGGAACAGCGTGGGGGGGGGGATACTCTTTCATGTGGTGCCCAATGACACATATGGACTTTCTTGCTTGTGTAACCATCTAGTTGTACTCTAGCGCTTTTGTTATGTAGGTATGCTTTTATCCATTTATATTTTCTAAAATGTATACATCCATTCACTCTGCAATTTCTCAATTTCTGTAGAAGTCCTCCTTTCCAAACCTTGTCAAAAGCTTTCTCAGGTCTATCCAGGCTGCTAGGTGCAGTTTCTTATCTTAAAATGCATCTTCTATATCTTGAGAAAGGTATGTTGCCCATCTTCAGTAGAGTAGCATTGCATGAAGCCTGCTTGCTGTAATACAAGAAGGATTTTGCTCTCAAGGTACCAGTGAAGTATGTTGTTGATAATGGGCTCCATAGTTTTGCATAGACAGCTTGTGAGACTAGTTAGTCTGTAATTCAAGACAATGGTGCTATATTTTCCTGATTTAAGGATTGGTATCATGATTGCTTCCCTCCAGGTCTGTGGAACTTTTCTTGTAGTCCAACATATATTCATAATCTGCAGCAACTTTGTTTTTTCTGCAATGTCCTCATTGTTTATCATTTCATTTGACACTGTAAGTAGAATTAGGAAAGAAAAACGTAGGACACACGCCATCAGGGCACGTGTGTGGAATCAACCTTCCTGGTGAATAATGAGATTCCATGTGCATGGAAGTGCAAATGCAGCGCAGTTGCAGAGTGGCGAAAAGCAAGGAAAAAAGTGACAGCACAACCAGATATTGTTTTCCAATTAAAAGAAACCAAAGACAACAAGTTTCAACAGTTTAAAGATATCGCCAAATCTGCAAATAAAAGAAAAATGGGAAAACTTTTGTCATGAGATTGCAAACGAAAAGTCACTAAAACTGTTCTGGTGCCTGCATAAATCAATGAATGACCCAAAGAAGCATATAACAATCTACAATTTCCAATACACAGACTGCTTTCCATTATTTTGCATAGACAGCTTGTGAGACTGATGGGCCTGTAATTGGAGACTGTGTTGCCATCTTTTCCTGAGTTGGGGAGTAGTATCATTATTGCTTCTCTCCATGCCTGCGGAACATTACCTGTGGGCCAGCTTGTGTTGAAGATCTGCAGTAGCTTATAGATTTATAACTTGTCCTGGACATAACATGTTCTTGGAATAATGTATTTGCTTTAGGTTTCTCTACGATTAAATTAACATGCTTCCATATCATGAACTATATTCTTTTTCTTCTTCAGTGTTCAATCTCAAACTCCTGCTGGATCTCTCTTATAGCAGGACCATGATCCATTTAAGATTTCCAGCAGGATGAAGTCCAGAGAATGGAAAAGCATTGTGTCACTGTTTTATTTGCGCCAATGGCCCGACACATCCGTCTTCAGTGGGATGAACTATGTGAAAATGCTAGTATCCATGTTATTCATGAATCACAAATTGTGATGACAATTTCTTAAATCCAGTTTATGAAACTCACTTAGAGTTATCATCGTCTATGAGGTTGAAGATGGCTAATAAGTCATATGAGGTTGAAGATGGCTAATAAGCCATATGAGGTTGAAGATGGCTAATAAGCCATATGAGGTTGAAGATGGCTAATAAGCCATATGAATTTTTTTATGGCTAATAAGCCATATGAAGTTGTTGATGGCTAATAAGCCATATACTGGTGGCAAAGATTCTTGGACAAGCCATGCATGGTAGGATCACTTTAGATGATATTTGATGGTAGCTGATTCAGTGGTTCAAGACATATGCTCTGTGACCTATTGCCACTGTATGATATATGTATGTATTTTTGAGCTGTTTTTGTGTTCCATATAACATGTTTCCTTTATCTGATGAATCAGTTGAAGACAGATGTGTCCGGATTTTGATTCAAATACAACAGCAACACAAAAAAATTTCCATTTTCAGGACTATATCCTGTTGGAAATCTAGTAGAACAATGGTCCTGCTACAAAAGAGATGTAGTTGGAGTTTGAGAATGAATACTGAAGAAGAAGATCTAATGGTATTTATTCTGGCTCTGTGAAAATAGCACTGCAGTTAGCCATTAACATTATATTAGCACAACAGTTAACCATCAATATTATAATAGCACTACAATTAGCCGTTAACATTATAATAGCACTACAATTAGCCATTAATATTATAACAGCACTACAATTAGCCATCAATATTATAATAGCACTACAATTAGAAATCAATATTATAATAGCACTACAGTTAGCCGTTAACATTATAATAGCACTACAGTTAGCCATCAATATTATAATAGCACAACAGTTAGCCATCAATATTATAATAACACTACAATTAGCCATCAATATTATAATAGCACTACAGTTAGCCATCAATATTATAATAGCACTACAGTTAGCCATCAATATTATAATAGCACTACAGTTAGCCATCAATATTATAATAGCACTACAGTTAGCCATCAATATTATAATAGCACTACAGTTAGCCATCAATATTATAATAGCACTACAGTTAGCCATCAATATTATAATAGCACAACAGTTAGCCATCAATATTATAATAACACTACAATTAGCCATCAATATTATAATAGCACTACAGTTAGCCATCAATATTATAATAGCACTACAGTTAGCCATCAATATTATAATAGCACTACAGTTAGCCATCAATATT
Organism: Meghimatium bilineatum; assembly: GCA_034231615.1. Taxonomy (NCBI): domain Eukaryota; kingdom Metazoa; phylum Mollusca; class Gastropoda; order Stylommatophora; family Philomycidae; genus Meghimatium; species Meghimatium bilineatum. The sequence goes on from CM067309.1 coordinate 25,087,528, forward strand.
ATAATAGCACTACAGTTAGCCATCAATATTATAATAGCACTACAGTTAGCCATCAATATTATAATAACACTACAATTAGCCATCAATATTATAATAGCACTACAGTTATCCATCAATATTATAATAGCACTACAGTTAGCCATCAATATTATAATAGCACTACAGTTAGCCATCAATATTATAATAGCACTACAGTTAGCCATCAAAACTATAAAAGTATGAACTTGTACACACCTCCAAATTGTTCATATTTAACCGCTCAGTTTTTATAGCATCTTTATAGAACTATCAGAAAATACCCTATTGGGAAATATCAGACTAACCTTAGAATAGCTAACGAAACAGTTACAGAAACATTGTTTACAAAAATTTGTTAAACATTGTCTGAATAAATACATAAATAAAAATAGCAATCAGTGGTTGATAATGTTTAAAAACATATTAAAATGTGCATAAATGTGTTTTTTTGTCACAGGAAAGCTGTGGACAAGCATGTGACAACTTTATAAACAGTTTAACCAAGGAAAGTCCAGTATTTACATTCTCAATATGTTTATCTTTTAATTAATGAATGATTTCTCTGCAAGAGATGAGAAATTTAATGAGTTCTTGTTCATGAGGTTGATCTGACATAAGAGTCAATGTTCTGTGGATTCTTGCGTTCTGTGTTTAACCTAAACACCATCTCATATGGATAGGTCACTTCTGGAGCAGAGACCTCATCAAGAATTTGCATCTGAAATAAGAAATAATTGTACATCTAGTTATTGATGATGTAGAGAGAGTGAGGTTGTTATGATTATATAACAACCTCATATATATATGAGGTTGTTATATAATATATATAATTATATAATATATATAGCAAATATATATATATATATAGTTATAATGATTAGTCAACTTTACAAAGACATTATTAACTTTAAAACAGAAGTTGTTAACTATTTTGTATCCAAACTTTTTTTTTCAGGTTAAAGTTGTGAAACTAGATCAATCTATTCTATCTATTTTAGCATAAATTTGCACACTGCCGGCGTGCTTGTTCTGTCACAAGTGGTGATCTCCTTCAATATTATAATGGTTTGTATCACCTTTATGTCTGCACCACTTTGCCCCAAAAAATGGTGCGAGTTATTTTTTACATTTTACATATGTTCAAAAAATCTCATTCTACTGTCTACACATTGCTGCATGTTTTCAATACTTTCACTAATGTGAAATGGATGGATAAGCTATACAGCAATGGCAGTTTAGTCTCACGTAGTTAAGTCTAGTTGTCAGAATATGCAAAAACATGAAAAGTGTGACACTTTGCCCCCAGCTACCATATGTTATAACCAGTTTGATATATAGGCCTATAGTTATATACTGGTAATGTAGAAACAAAGAAATTAAACATAAGTGCACCAAGGCTAAAGAGGATTGGTTAAATGCAAAGTGCAGTGAAATAGAAAAGATCGCAGGAAGCGAACAAGAACATGCAAGCCCTATTAGATGTAGTGAAGGAAAGTGAAAACAAAGGCCTTAGTTAAAACAAGAAGAAAACAGAAATAATGGTTCTATCAAAGAGACATACACCATCTAGATGCAACATAATAATTAATAACACAAAATTAGCACAAGTTGAAAAAGTGAAATATCTTGGCACCCTGTTAACATCAGAAGGTAGATGCTCAAGTGAGATAAAGAACCGAACAGCACAAGCCAAATCACAAATCAGCATTCCAAAAAATGAGAACCATTTTTTGTAATGGAAGTCTATCAATGCAGACCCGAATTCGGGTGATGAGTTGTTATATCGAACCGATTCTTTTTTATGGATGTGAAGCATGGACTATAAACAAGAAAATTCAAAGCGAATTGGAGGCTACAGAAATGTGGTTTCTGAGAAGAATGATGAAAATACCATGGAGCCAAGAAAACTAATGCATAGGTTCTCATTGATGCTAACGTAAAAGATCAATCATATCAAACATTAGAGGCAGACAGTCAATGTTTCTAGGGCATGTGCTGAGAAGAACACAGTTTGAACGATTAATAACCACTGGAAAGATCAAAGGGAGAAGAAATAGAGGTCAACAAAGAGAAAAGTTACTAGATGGGCTTGTATCGTGGCACGGTAGAAGCTTAACAACCAAGCTTATTGACAACACAAGAGACAGAGAGTCGTGGAGAAACATGATCGCCTACGCCAGTGGGCATGGCACTTGATTGAGTGATTGATTGAATGTAGAAACTAATTTGGGATTTTGAAAAGTGTTATTATAATATATAGGCATATTTGTTATAATGGAATGTGTTATAAAAGCATGCCACTGTATCATGAAAGCTATGACAGAAATAAAAATTAAGTGAAAATATTTTTACATTAGGTGATATTAAAGATAGGGTTCAACCTTTCGAGAAATAGTGTGGTTCCCAACCTACTTTAAAAAAAGAAATTTATATTTTGCACTAAAAACATGTAAACAATACCATTTATAGATAGACATATTTGGACATAGGAGTTCTAATTATGCTTGTTTGTTGTGTCTATTTGTATCTATTGCATAGCTGCTGGGATTGTGTTCTGATGTTGGAGATATCATTTGACCCACATTACAGATCTCCACCTGCCAAAAAAGGCTGATATTGTTTATTGACTCTACACTGTGACGGTTTATCACCCACTATGCCTTTGAACTTTACAGGCGAAAATATGTCCCTGGGTGACAGTCTCAGAGGAGGCGGTATTCAGGGATTGTGTAACCATCAAAAGTAATGGAGATTACGATTCCTTTATTTCAACAACCATGTTCTCTGAAGAATATAGACCAACAAATAGAAGAAGTGAAAAATATAGAAGAATTCCCATAATTGTGTAGCCCTCTCACAGATAAGTATAGTATGGAAAGCAATTTTGGTATGTATTCATAAAATAACATCTGATTTTGAAATGTGTGTATATGGGTTTCCGTAGCATACAATGTTGGAAAAGTGCAGATGATGTAGGCATAATATTTTTCCAGATGTTTTTGTTTTATTTTGTATAGAGTGTAAATTATTCAAGGAATATTGGGTGAAGGAATACATTAAATATAATAGAAAAAATAAATATAACACTATAATGTATGTCTCGCTTGAACAATATGCAATAGTTTGTCATAATTCATGAAGGTGGTTTATGATTAGAATTAGCAGATGTACCGGAATTTAGAATTGGTAGCACAACTAACACAGAAACTAAGGACATACGTACTATGAGCACTCATGTGGACACATTTTCAAAGTTGGGTGTTAATTTAGAAACATAAAACAATTTCAAACATGCATTGAACATTGAACTTTATAGCTGCAATAAGACTTATAACCAATGTCTTCTTCATAATCACCGATGGCCAGGATGAGTCTTCTTCTCCTGCATTCAGCATCTGCTGTCATGTTATATTGTCAAGCCTGTCATCAGAGTGAAGTCCACTGTCGTCTCTAGGTCAGAGCGGCTGCACCCTTGCTTTTGCCTCAGATCTGTATCCTCTTGCCAGATCCGGTGTCTCTGCTTTTTGTATGTTGGGCAACCATGTAGTATGTTAGGATTTTGGGTTCCGTATTCATATGGACATCTGTATATGAGATCCTTAGTCGGTAAAGGTGACCCAGCAGTCATCAGTGGCCTGTTCTAAGGAGAAATAGTGTGGTCTGTTGATATCTTTGGAAGTATTAGCATACATCAGGTTTGTCTTTCACTTCCATTTGTTTCTTTCACTTCAACGTGTATGTGTTATTGATTATTGGTTTTGCTTCTATGTAGGACAGCGAGTGTCCATGTTGCTCCAAATTGAGTGTTCTGTTGCTTAGAAGGACAGCACATGTCTGTGTCTATAGGACAGTAAGTGTCTCTGTCTGTAGGACAGCAAGTGTCCTTATTGTTCCAAGTTGAGTGTTCTGGTGATTGTCAAATTTTAGAGATGAAAAACAACTAAAAAATATTAGAAACTTTGTAATTAGCAAATTGTTTACCTCCTCTTTGGTCAAACTCCAACCATTAACTCCCATGTTGTCATCTAATTGTTTCAGAGTTCTTGCCCCTATGATAACTGATCGAACCACATCTTTTTGCAGCAACCATCGGAGTGCAGTCTGAGCAGTGCTGCGACCTGCAAGTAAAAGATGTAGCGCACTTGAATAATTATGCTTGCAGGTTCTAATGCAAGTGTAAATATAATTTGAACATTTACATTAATGACATGACAATTATTTTTGAAAAACAATTAAAAAATCAGAGTGTGTGTCCTCAGATAGAAACATGATGATGATGTATACCAATATTTGTAGTCTGGCAGTTCACTTGCTGGATCAATGAAGATAATTACTGCATGGTGGTAATACATCTGACTAGGGGCTGGGGTTCTCTCATATCATTGTATACAAATGAGAGTTGGGAGTCCTCTGGGTATGAATGAAAGCTCTGAAGGAAATTGTCCCTATTAAATAAAGGTAACAAGAGTTTCATTGTTCATAATGTCTGAGAATAGAGATAAAATACTATGGAAATTTTTGAATTAAAATATATCCTTCCTTAGCGTTCAGTATCAAACTCCTGCTGGATATCTCTCGCAGCTAGACAATTGTCTTCCTATATTTCCAGCAAGATGTAGTCCAGAGAATGGAAATACATTGTGTCACCATTTTATTTTGGGACCAACACATCTTCGGATGAGAAATGTATTGAAAAAATAACCTGCTAATCCATGGGCTTTTTGGTTGATTGATACAATTACTAGTGACTTACTAACTTTCACCACTACTTCTCCACTCAAAGATCAAAATGGAAATCAAAAGACAGATAATATCGTCAATTTTCTTATAGTAACACTCTGTTATAAATTTCAAACACGATCTTTAACTCATGCGCTACGGAGTATTTTTAGCATTTGGATGGAATGAACTTTTTTGAAGACAGATCTAACACTTTGATCAACATATTTGTCAGACTTTTCTTACAAAATGGTGTAAATCTGCCCAGATATCATCATTGTGTGACATTATTTCCACAACATAGTCTTCTTTATGGACCTCTGACCATCTTATGATCAAGTGTGAGTTGACCTGTCTCCTCCAGGGACATGTTTATCAGATATATCATTTATCCATCATCTTTGGCAGCCTATACTTCTACTGCTATTTACTCTGTCTTCTGCTATTAGACTTTCCATGCTGTTATGTCTCTGTAGATTACCAAAAACATTAAGCTTTCTTCTTATTTAGGAGCCAGCTCTCTTTGGCATTTTAATGATTATAATCCTTTTTTTTTTTTGCTTGCTGTCTAGGAATTTTGCTAGTAATTGCCAGGTTGGATTTCAATAATTAATTCAATCAAAGTAATAAAATTGTTATAATTTCATGAAACATAAGTTTTCTAGAAAATATAAGGAAAAATGGTGTCACATACCACATGTCCACAACTTATCAATAACTGACAAAATTGATATCCTAACACATCAAAATCATGCTAGATGTAATGTGGACATATTACACTTTCAATCAGAACCATCATTATGTTGATGTAGGCCTAAATACCATAAACAATTAAATTAGCAAAAAAAAAGTAAGATCTTTAATTAAAAAGATGCCACGTAATCCCAGGCACAGCCTGTGGATCGATTAAAAGATGCTAAGTAGTGAAAGATTTAACAGTCTTGCAGCAAAAAAACATAGTTACATGTGGAATTAAGTTTCTGAGAAATTATGCAATGATTACTAAACTAGTTAAAATAAGAAAAGAAAAAGTTAGGAAAACAATAGGTATAATATCCTGTACTGAACATATCAAAAGACAGCAAGTAAAATGGTTGTCACCTTATGAGAATGAACCCAAACCAAATACCAATAATTACATAGGACCTATACCAAAAGAACATCCAGATATAAAGCCAAAAGTAGACAAAGAAAACAGTGGACAAAAAACATCAAGATAGCCTTGAACAAACATGGACTAAAAATAAATAAGGCAACGCATCTGGTCTTGAAACTTCAAATGAGGCTTCCACCCTACTCTTAACGGCAAGTGTGGATATGACTATAAATTATCGTTCACATTTACAATATGAAAGATAATAGACTGCAGATACAATTCTAACAGAGTGTATTTACAGAGTGTATTTACAGAGTGTATTTACAGAGTGTATTTACAGACTGATTTACAGAGACATCAATATAACATATATAAGGTGTTCTACAAAGTCAAAAAAGAACTCACCATGGTTTTTGCCAATTTTTTCAGCAGCATCAATAATATCAAATGTTTTGTCACTCAAGTTTACCAATTCTGGTCTGTTAGCATGTAAAAAGGCTGCACGACCTTCTTTTGGAGCCACACCTCTTGTAAACTTCCCACTCAGAACTCCTCTGTACATAAAGATCACATAAATTCTTATGTTAACTGTATCATTCATAAACACACATGCCAGATTTATGTACCTGTCAACTAGTAAAATTTATCATCGTGTTTACAGAATATACCCAGGCTAAAATAAATATTAATATTTAGCTTTAGGGACAGAGAAAGACAAAAATTGAAATTGCTGGATGTGTTTTCACTGTGGCATGGAGGGGTGCAAAGGGAACGCATTGCTCTAGGCGGACCCAGGGTTAGCAGATAACCAAGATCCCAAATGTACCTCCACGCGGTGCACCCTGGAAACAGAAATACAGCAGCTCGAGCTGATTGTGGCCAAATCATTTGGGGATCATGTCCGAGAATGTGGAGGTAGCAGATGGAAAGAGATTTGCCTGCACAAGAGACAGACAATATCTCCGACACCACCAGCATCACCACATATAGCGACACTGTCAACATACAGTGAAGCTAGTCAGTCCAGTCCGAACATTGGAGGGGCGGCCAATGTAAAATGCAAGTAAAGGTAGATGCATGGCGAGAGACAAATAGATTTCATACCGAGTACAATGAAACAATGAAAGGGCAGAACAGCGCTAGAGGGCAGAGCGAACTGCAAATAGAAAGTGAAAAGTCCCTAGAATGGGGAACTACAAGCTCCGTCAGCTCGAGACGAGCTTCTAGTTACCTGTGTTCCTTACTGGCAGAGACCCAGACCCATTCATTGGCGTTTGGTAAAGCAAGAAGACCTAATCCAACTCTAATGTCGAGCCTTCCTAAACTGGAAATATGCTCGCGAAATGAAAGGGTTTTGTACCCGATTGGCTTAGGCAAGAAAGGGACAACGATTTAGCCCTGGCCCAACTCTACTGTCAGGTTTTCCTACACCGGAAATACACTTGAAGAGAGAAAGGGTTCAGTACCTGATGGGCTCAGGCGCTATTGGGACAAGGACGATCAGCTCGAGAACGCCTTGCTCTCAAACGCGTGGTGTGAGACTCGAACTTGGACATGGGGTACACGATGTCGATGAATGACACCTCGGCTAAGAGGGCGAAAGAGCCAGGGTCCAACTCCTCTGTTGAGTTCTTCCCCTTAAGGAACCAGGCTCACGGATGAGAAACAGTTCAGTACCCAATGGGCACAGGCACTGCACGTCCAATTACACGAGGCAAGTTCATAGACAGTGGAACACCTCGTGCGAGTCAGACGAGAGCAAAAATCACCTCGTGCGAGTCAGACGAGAGCAAAAATCATCTGGGCGAAGAGTCGCCACTACGCGTGCCTGGAGACAGATATAGAGGCTGTCACAGGCTAAGGGTAGCCCACCTGAATTGTCAAGGCATGCCGAAATCGGATGTGCTAGGCCTACAAGGCGCATAACGGTGGCACAATGTAATCACGCTCCAGGAGTTCCTGGGCTTTCACGGCTCAAAGGTGGGGGGAGACTATCAGAGAGGAAAGTGGTGCATTCATTCAGACGACAAGCAGCTTGACAATGGAGATTCTGGCGGTGACCAAAGCTTTGCAATGGGTCTGCTCACAGACTGTCTGTGAGCATGCCTGTATCCTCAGTGACTCCATGAACATGATTGTGAAAGTTCAGACGGGGTACATTCGAGAATTGTGGCTGGATGCAGTGAATAATTCCTGTGTGCGCACAGTGACTTTTATTTTTGTGCCGGGACACGCGGAAGTCCGGGGTAATGAAAAAGCAGATAGGTTGGCCGCCCACGCTGCTACTACGGCTGTTGGTGGAGCGATGGATCGGGCAGACATTTTGAATGTCCTACATGAAAACGCACGAACAAATGACTGTACAAGTGACGATGACTCTTGTTCCATGATTAGAATAAATTAACTTGGTTTGAAATGTGGTGTCGCTAGAAAGGAGAGTTTTCGTGGGCGAAAAAGAATGATGGTCAATCAACAACGTACTGGGACTGTCAGTCAACATGTTATGGCGGATTCACTCAAGGAAAGATCTGAGCACCTATGGACTTGTCCGGAGTGCAATGACGATGATCCAACGACTAACTAACTAACTATTTAAGAAAGAACTTTTGCAGTATGAGAATAATTACATAATTTCTCAGATAAAATACAGAAGGGAAATCTGGCTGAACAGATGGTCAAATTGACTGATTGGTCAAGTTCAATCACACAACTTAAAGACAGTGACAACATAAATAAGCTGTTCTGGAGAAATCAATCCTTTATCATTCAGTTTCCAACATGACATGGCCGGAGAAAAATACTAGCCCTGAGGATCTACTCATGTGGAGACCCGCAGCTCTTATCCTCATGAAACAGTCAAGCACCTGCTAATAGATTTATTGCATTTCTCTAAATTTGCTGCACAGATTCAACAATATTTTAATTACCGGTACAACATAATGTATGAAATTAGTAACATCATCAGAAGAGAAATTACAAAGACATATAGACAGATTACATCAAAGATGCCAAACCTTTAACACGATGCACAATAAAAACATGCCAGAAGAAAGGCAAGAGCTGCTCAATGTCCTACACATTCCTTCCAGGCATGTTCATAGTTTGGAATAAAATTCCAGGCATACATAGGAATTAGCCACAGTCAGACACACCACAATAATCATCATCATCATATCCGTCCTAACTGAGCACAATTTGTCTTTGTCAACTTTGATGGATGAAAAACACAGCAACATAATGGTGATAAGTTGAGTTAGGTTAAGTTTGATGAGTTAAGTTAACTTCGAGTTGAGTTAACTTCAATGAGTTAAGAATATGATCATGGAAATGTCATGGTTTATGGGTGGTGGATGAAGTGAAGCAAGAAACTGCCACAAAAGCATGACGGAAGTGAGGCAATGATACGTCAGTAGGCCCCAGTACTAAGTAAAGCTCATATGACGTAGAATTCCCGCCATACGAAGCTAGCAATACATCACAGTCTAAGGTCAAATTCCTTTACACATTATGATTGTAAGAAGGGGAAACCAGCTGGTTTTGTCAATGCAATTCTGGAATGACTTTGGCCATTTTCGGTGACATCTTTTACTATAAAATTGAATGCCAAGTGACATGGATAAGTGATCATGACTACATGTTTTAATTGGTTTTTTTTGTGTGTTTAATTTGTTGTTATATTATAAGAATGCTTTTGTATTCATTCAAAAACACAAAAACAATATGTATCAGGGGTGCCAAGTGTGTGCATGGAAAATATTTACGTTGTGTGTCGGACTAGACCTAGTGTTGACCGGACAGACATTATAAGCAATTTCTTCACGTTATATTAGTTTTTTTTAGTCCATATTATATTATTTTGGATATGAAATAAAATCTATACAACAAGTATAGGCATTTAGGAGGATTTTATCAATGCTGCCACACATTGCTCGAGTATTAGGGTCCGCAATATGTTATATTTGCGATTTTTTAAATGGCATTTCGAGATTTCCCCCCCACCCCCAATTTTTAACTTCACAACTTGCTGACAACTGTCCTATTGCACATACAACAACAACAAAAAAAAGATTATATTCACTAATCTACTTCTTTATTTACATGTGCAAATATTATTTTGATATCATTTAAAACAAAAAAGTTATCGCGTTTTCATAACACTCACCATAAATAACACAAATTTTCCAAAAAAGAATTCAGGCCGGCAGAGGATATTGCGTAATTTTAATTCAGGGCTCTAAAGGCTAAATATACAATATGAATTTAGTGAACAGTCATAACAGTATTACAAATACGAAAAACTAGAATGAAAATTGAAGAAACAATGGCATGTACTCACCCTTTAAGAGGGCTCCATGGCAAAACTGCAAGCCCTTCAACCTTACAGACTTGGAATGGTTCCAATTCTGATTCACGGCTGCCTAAACTGTATTGTTGCTGTTTGGAGACAAAGTAATATAGCACGGATTTTGGTTGAAGGTAGGGATTTGATATTAACAAGCATGCTAGCTTCAGCATTGTTAAGAACATAAGCATTTATGTGTACACACATCAGCTGCCATCTCTATGTACACAATTACTGCCAACACACATCAGCTGCCATCTCTAATGTACACAATTACTGCTAAAACACATCAGCTGCCATCTCTATGTATACAATTACTGCTAAAACACATCAGCTGCCATCTCTATGTACACAATTACTGCCAACACACATCAGCTGTCATCTCTAATGTACACAATTACTGCCAACACACATCAGCTACCATCTCTAATGTACACAATTACTGCTAAAACACATCAGCTACCATCTCTATGTACACAATTACTGCTAAAACACATCAGCTGCCATCTCTATGTACACAATTACTGCCAACATATCTTAACTGCTATATGCCAATCTTTAAATCTCTACATCATAAATCAATAGTGCTTATGTAAAACACAAGATTGATCAGTTTTACAATGAACTATAGGGTATGGGTATAATCTCTACATTAAAAATAAAAACAATAGCGTATCCTATTCAGGACGTAGCCATCAACCCAGCATTTTTTAGCTGTACTAATTTTTTAGGCAATATAAATACATTGTTTTTTAGTTTGCCATTGCTTTTTAAATGATCCAGATGCCCAATTTCCTGTCACGGGATTCGATTCCGGTATTGTGGTCATCACAGACACGCTCTGAACAGTGTTGCCAAAGAGCCTGACATCTCTATATTACAAAACTCTATGTTATAAAAAGTTCATCTCTACGCTACATTATAATCTCTACATCACAATATCTTAAACTTTTAGTTGCTATTTTACAAAATAAGTTGCACATGCAAAACAAAACCATTGTTAAAACATCGCCTCAACCACATCAACTAAACTATACCAACTCAATCACATCACCTCAACCACATCAACTAAACCATACCAACTCAATCACATCACCTCAACCACATCAACTAAACCATACCAACTCAATCACATCACCTCAACCACATCAACTAAACCATACCAACTCAATCACATTAATACAACATAACAAGAAAAATTTGCTAGTTGCTAAATTGTTATTTTTAGTATTTGTTCTCCAACACCCACTGGAACTCTCTTGTAAAAGAACAACAGTTCTAGAAGTTTTCCAGGAGAATATAGTCGCATCAAAAGGCAATATTTTTTGTTACTGTTTTATTTCTTTAATGACCCAACACATCCAATTTTAGTTATCTTTTCTTAACTAGGCTATTATCATATAAAGAAAGGAAGGTCCTGGATGGCAGAAGATATCCTACTCAGAGTTTGTGAGCTGGAGGAAGTAGGAAGAGACTGTGAATGGGAGACATTTAGCAAAGAGAGAAAGTTATTGACAACAGTTGTGATACAGATGGGAAGAGAGTGCCGCGACTGGGCTCCAATATAACAGAGGGAATGATTCAAGAACTCATACTGCAGCACTCGAAGCCACACGATACAATAATTTAGACAGACGGCTCAGTAACACAAGAAACAAACAGGTGTGGTTGAGGTATCGTGGCCTACTAAATGGCAAGAGAAGTCAGCTGCGTACTCCACTACAACATCGAGTATGAGAATGGAAATAGAAGCGATGACAGCAGCTCTCACTTGGCTGGCGACACAACCACCAACAGACTCAGTGATTCTATTGGACTCTCAATAGAAATATTGAGATAGAAAAGGATATGATCAGAACTGAATGGATCACACTCCTCAACAACGCGCAGAGCATTACATGGATCTACTGTCCAGGTCATGCTTAGGTCAGGGGAAACGAAAGAGCTGATGTGTTGGCTGGTAAAGACTTGGTGAACGGCACTGAGATAAGAAGAGACAGAATTGAATTGATCAGAGCTGTCATGAATACCCTACGAGAAGACGAGGAGGAAGTCAAATGAGACAATGTACATATTTAGAGAATGGTAGAACTAGGAGTGACTAAAGGTGATGGGAGAAAGTGCTCCTTCTCGAGAAAGATTAGAAAAACACGTAATCAGCAACTGACTGGGACACTGAGCTTAAACACTTTTAGATGGTTGATGTAACGGCAAGGCCGTAGCATATATGGGAATGCCCCCAGTGCTGTGACGCTTGTTCCTAATCAAGAATCAAGTAAAGCAACTGTAAAAAACATTTTATTACTCCATGATGTACCAGATTGTTTTCTTAATCACAATAACATAAAAAACAGTTCCTACATACTAAACACAATCACATATCATGACTTTTTGCAACTATAAATTTCTAGCATTCAAAACAACCAACTAGTTTCAAGTATATCATTTCTAGAATTCAAAACAACCACACAATGTCAAGTATATAATTAATTAAACAAAAAAGCCAGATAGTATCCATCATTTAGTATGAATCATAGTAATACAAATACAAACATGATAATAGTAAATAAGTAAGTGTTACAAATACCTATGATGTCCCTAGGACAGATATTACAGAACAAATATTTGAACATTAACAAAGCTGTGTTCCTAACACCAAATGTGGACACTAGCAGCAAAAGATAAAAAAGTAAGCACATTACAACAGAAATATCATGTTTAGGTAGAATTTTTTGTGTAAAAATAGGATACAGAGTTAGAAATGAAAACATCAGGAGACTAACACAATGGCAGTTCTGGATGACATCAGAAGACAATAGACTAAATGGTTTGCACATGCCACCGGATTACAATCAGACAACCTTCCATAAAAAACAGTGCAATACAGACACAAAGGAAACACAACCAGAGGCAGATCATGCAATAGATGGACTAAGGAAATAATAGAAGTCAATAGAACAAACATATATGAAGAACACAAAGAGGCTGTCTTCAGAGAACTCTTCTACCCCTGACATTGCAAGACACAAAGCAGAAAGTGGAAAGAAACTTTATAAAATAAGACAGATTCTACACACTATACAATAATAATACAATAATGTTCAGTTCTGTGGCACAGAGCGGGTCTGAGTTCAACCCCTGCCGCAGGAATTTGAGCATCGAGACCGTAAAAAAGCAATGGTAAACTACTGAACATATTTATATTGCCTAGAAAATCACTACAGCCAAACAATGCTGGATTGATGAGAATACAATAATACAAGTAGAATTTCAACAATATAAGCACAAATGGTCTCCACATTATAAACAATAGAGTTTCATAAACTCTAAGCAATGGTGCAATGTCTACAATCAAAATTACAATAAGCTGTCTACAATGAGCAGAACAGAAAATATAGTTGGAGAACTAAGAAATCAAGACACTCAAACAAAGAACCATAATTTGTCAATTCAACAAACAGCTGTCTAGTACTGTAAGCTTACAGGTAGTGAAATACATCTGACAATAAATAGCTGTCTAGTACTGTAAGCTTACAGGTAGTGAATACATCTTAAACAAGTGTCTGAAACTGTAATCTTACAGGTAGGGAATACACCTGACAATAAATAGCTGTCTAGTACTGTAAGCTTACAGATAGGGAATACACATAACAATAAACAGCTGTTTGGTAATGTAAGCTTACAGATAGGGAATACATCTGATAGAAAAGTGATGAGCCAAATATACAGTTCAAAATCAGATACGGGCACTGGGCAGTCAGATTGTTCAGAAAGCAATGGCAACCCATTAGAAGTAAATATTGTCAAGAAAATCACTATAGTAATAAATTATGGGTTTATCACCTATATCCTGCATAGAAACTGTTTCCTAAATAGCAAAAGTCTAAACACTCTAAAGCATGTAAAAATCTTCAAGATACAACACTTTATAATCTAAATGACACCTTAAAAGGTAGCCATGATAGTGCAATGTTAAGTCACTCTCCCGTCATCCAGCAGACTCAGGTTTCAAGTTCACTCATTATTGATAGTTTGAGATGTTTGTTTGTTTTTCGTTCGCTCCATTACAACCATCACGGATATCCGTGCGATTTCCGCCGGGAGCGTGATTACGTTGTGCCACCGTTATGCGCCTTGTAGGCCTAGCACATCCGATTTCGGCATGCCTTGACAATTCGGGTGGGCTACCCTTAGCCTGTGACAGCCTCTATATCTGTCTCCAGGCACGCGTAGTGGAGACTCTTCGCCCAGACTATTTTCTTGCTCTTAATCTGACTCAAACGAGGTGTTCCACTGTCTATGAACTTGTCTCGTGTAATTGGACGTGCTGTGCCTGTGCCCATTGGGTACTGAACCGTTTCTCATCCGTGAGCCTGGTTCCTTAAGGGGAAGAACTCAACAGAGGAGTTGGACCCTGGCTCTTTCGCCCTCTTAGCCGAGGTGTCATTCACCGACATCGTGTACCCCTTGTCCAAGTTCGAGTCTCACACCACGCGTTTGAGAGCAAGGCGTTCTCGAGCTGAGCGTCCTTGTCCCAATAGCGCCTGAGCCCATCAGGTACTGAACCCTTTCTCTCTTCAAGTGTATTTCCGGTGTAGGAAAACCTGACAGTAGAGTTGGGCCAGGGCTAAATCGTTGTCCCTTTTGTGCCTGAGCGAATCGAGTACAGAACCCTTTCTCTCTGCAAGTTACTTCCGGTATAGGAAACCTTGACAGTAGAGTTGGGCCAGGACTGCCATCGTTGTCCCTTTCTTGCCTACACCCATCGGGTACAGACCCCTTTCTCTGTGCAAGCATATTTCCGGTTTAGGAAGGCTCGACATTAGAGTTGGGTCTTTTGCTTTACCAAACGCCGATGGATTGGTCTGGGTCTCTGCCTGTTAGGAACTCTGGTAACCAGAAGCCCGTCTCGAGCTGACGGAGCTTGTAGTTCCCTTTCCTAGGGACTTTTCACTTTCTATTTGCAGTTCGCGCTGCCCTCTAGCGCTGTTCTGCCCTTTTATTGTTTCATTGTACTCTGTATGAAACATATTTGTCTCTTGCCATGCATTTACCTTTACGTGCATTTTACATTGGCCGCCCCTCCAATGTTCGGACTGGACTGACTAGCTTCACTGTATGTCAACAGTGTCGCTATATGTGGTGATGCGGGTGGTGTCGGAGATATTGTCTGTCTCTTGTGCAGTCAAATCTCTTTCCATCTGCTACCTCCACATTCTCGGACACGATCCCCAAATGATTTGGCCAGAATCAGCAAGAGATGCTGTATTTCTGTTTCCAGGGTGCACCACGTGGAGGTACATTTGGGATCTTGGTTATCTGCTAACCCTGGGTCCGCCTAGAGCAATGCGTTCCCTTTGCACCCCGATAGTTTGAGATAAAAAGTTACCCCTGTGGTTCACGCACACACCAGGCCGTGGGTATCAAGAACCCCTGTGGTCCACGCACACACCAGGCAGTGAGTATTAAGAACCCCTGTGGTCCACGCACACACCAGGCAGTGGGTATCAAGAACCCCTGTGGTCCACGCACACACCAGGCAGTGGGTATCAAGGCTCATGTTCTTGGAAGGTTGCAGAATACCACAATCAATGTCAAATACCGCATGTTTCCTGTTAAGGAGTTGCAGGGAGGGATGTTTTAGCTGTATGATAAAGGCTGCATGCTCCTGTTGTCTTCACATCATGTACAGGGTGAATTTTTTTATTTACTTTCCGAGAGAAAAAAATTCAGTACTTACTGGAGATCCAACTCTAGACCACCATTCTGAGCACATATGGTAGGTGATCCTGTCAGGCACTTTCTTATCAAGCACCGACTAGGCAGCTGAGCACTTATGGGAAAACTACAGGCTATAATGCTGGTTTATAACTCAGTTAATCATTACATATCTTGAAAACTCACAAAAATATTATTTTTTACAAATTTTCTAAAGATCATAGAAATTGTTCACAAAAAAAAACAACAAAAAAACTTACTTGTAAACTAACAATTGGATTTAGACCAAGATGTTTGGTTATATCCACCAATTTTTGGATCTGCCATCCGGTTACGTTACTCAAGCCAATATAGTGAATTTTACCACTTCGTACCAGATCATTTAGAGTACGTAAGGTTTCTTCAAGTGGCGTAGCATCATCCCAAATATGCGTCTGTCAATTAAAAAAAAATGGATATCTTGTATTAAATTATTTCAATGATAAATTGTAAGGGCCTATCTATCTTTCCTTCATCTTTTACCCTTTATGGGTGTCGAGGGAGAAACAATATTCTTGTTCTCGCTTTTCTGGCAGCTTCAGATAATTTCATTTGGTGTTCGTGTAATCTCTTTGATGTTGTCGATCCAGTGTACACTAGGTCTACCCCTGGCTCTTCTTTCTGCTCCTCCCTCTTCATATATGATTTATAAACTAATGAATCACACAGCATTCTTTCCAGATGACTAAACCATTGAATTTCTTGATTTTGTATGTATTGTAGAATTGATATGACACCCACTCTTTCTCTTATGACCTCGTTTCTAATTATGTGTGTTCTGGTCACTCCTATAGCTTTTCTCAGACATCTAATCTCTATTGTAACCAGCTGTCTTTTATGTTTTGTTGTTAAGGACCAGTTGTTTGGGTAATTAATATATATATATATATATATATATATATATACACTGAATGAAAATAATAGGACAATAAATAAACAGGACAGTGGAAAATTAGAGATAACAGAGATGCTATTCTATAGATAAAGGCTGAAAGCATCAGGGATAGCCAGAACAACTAATGAAGAGGTGCTTAAAGAGTGAAATGCAAGATGGGAGTTATATAATATCAGAAAGACAGTATTTAATTTTTTTACATGTTATGAAACAGAGAGATCTGGAAAACATAGTTACAACAGGAAAAAGAGATTGAGGATGATAGTAGGAAAGCATATTAGATAGTCAGACATCATGACGTGGCAAAAAGTCAACAATGAACCCAATAAAAGACACAGGAAATAGAGAGCTGCGGAGATAAATGATTGTGTAAACTACATGCATATTGGATGGTAATGTTGAGATCCATGATTGCATATGCTAGTCTGCATGGCCTATTGGATGATAATGTGGGGAAAAGGTCATTGTTCCTTTGTGTTGTTGTTATTTTTCATTGACATTGCTTTATATTTTGTATTTTTTGCTATTTAAAAGTTATAAGCCCTATTAGCAATCAGTGACAATAATACATTAGTATTGATGTTAACAGAAAATTAAGACAGATTTTGTTCACAAGTTTATATTCTGCAATATATAGCTTATGTTCTAAAATAGCTGGTTCATGTTCTGCAATAGATGGTTTATAATAGAATTGACAGTTGAGTGGAATATCAAATAATAATACATCAAAATTTGGAATACAAAGTTCTTTGTGGCTGAAGAAAATAAATTATATATAATCACCTCCACAGCAAACATAATTTCTACAGGAGTACAACAACATGAGTTTACCTGGTATAGGTCTACAAAATCTGTCTTCAGTCTCTTCAAACTTCCATCAATGCTTTCTGTGATATGTCTTCGGCTGAGTCCAACATTGTTGACATTCTGTTCTGTGCCCATATCTACTCTGCACTTGGTGGCTATCACATATTTATCTCTTGGCTGGCTGTGAACAGAATTAGATATACAAGCTTGAATTATTACATTCTAATGTTAACAAAAATGTTTACATTATAGTGTTAACACTTTTTTACATTCTACTGTAAAACAACATTAAACACATATTTTCGTGACATATTTCCGAAGAAATCAAAAATATATTCACAGATTCAGACATCAAAAATTACCCATGCAACATTGTTCGTTAGCTGGGAACAGGTTAGAAAGAACCAGCACAATGAGATACCTGTGTGTGTTTTATCTATCTATCTATTCGGTAAACCTTTTGTTGCCTTTCAGCATCAGGGGCAGAGGAGTTTTCTGGAGATGGTCCACTTGTGTTCTGAGTATATTGTGGAATATATCTCCTCTTTTATTTCAGTTGTTCATCATTTTCATGGTCTGCCTTCACTGTATCTGTGTAGCATAGCTAGCTGTCGTAAGCTGTCTGATATTGTCTTCTGATGTGTGTAAACCATTTGATCTGTTTTCTCTTAATATATTCCAAGATTGGAGTGTTGCCTATTTTTTGTTGAATGTTCTCAGTTCTCACTTTGTCTCTTAACCTGTGTGTGTTGTTTGACAAAAATCTGATTTTCAGGGAACATGTTGACCACGTTATCATAAGGGCAGGCAAAGGCTTAGCAGCGATGAAGGTTATGGCTGCTGTGCAGTGTGAGCAGAGGTTGTTATTTCGTTTTTACCAGGGTTTGGTGGTGGCTGTGGTGGAATATGCATTGGCAATTCTGACTCTCAGCCAAACGCAGATCAAAAGGTCGGATAGGATCCAGAATGCAGCAATATGCATCATTCTTGGGTGCACAAGAGAGACATCGACAAGAACTATGCGGTACCTTCTTCTTTTTCTTTCGTTCACTTGAAACATGTCTATATCTGTAATTCTGTCTCCTGAATAAAACTCACTGTCTTTTGTAGTTCATACACTGTCCCATAGAGCTTTGATTCCAGTGTTGTTTCCTCTGGCCAATATTGAAATGCGGTACGTACTCGACTGCCTACGGCAGAGCACAGATTACAGTATTTCCGTGCACGGGCGTACCTTCATCATCATGTGGCGTTTTTGCAACAAAGGTTGGCTGCAATGGATCTCCAACATTCCCTGTCTCTTGTCTTGGTGGTACACGCTGCTAGACTGTATCCTGTCCATCGTGTGATGTTACTTTCCCACTTGTATCTCTGTCTACCTCTTGCTCGCTTCCCTTTGACTTTACCCTCCAGTAAGGTCTTCAATAAGGTATCATGTCTTTTAATGTGTCCAAAATATTTAATTTGCTTGATCTTTATTTCTCTTACTAGTTCTTTTGTCATATTAAGTGTCTTTAGCACCTCTTTATTTGTTTTCTTCTCTTTCCATGATGTTCTCCCTATACTTCTATATACTTACACTTAAAGGCATAAATTCCCTCTTCTAATTGTTTATTTAGTGTCCATGTTTCTGAGCCATACATTAATATAGAATAGATATAGCATTTTATAATTCTCATTTTTAACTTGTTTGTAATTTGTTTAGATATTAATATTTTCCTCATGTCTTTAAAGGTACTTTTAGCCATTCCTATTCTTCTTTTAACTTCTATTTCACATCTGCCAACATATGTGACTATGTGTACAAGATATAGATAATGCTTTACTTGTTGTAGTTTCTTTCCATGTATGTTTATGTTAAACTCTTGTTCTTCTGTGTCTTTGCTGATTTTCATGGTTTTTGTTTTTTGGATATACCTTCAGATACATGCAAATAAGGAACATCCATTGCATTCAGAAATACAGAAAGTTAAAGGTAGCAGACTTAAGAGAGGGAAGTCATGGATGGGACATGCTGAGGATGTCATACAAAGCGTGTGCAGATTGCAAGATGTGGCATCATTTGCCGAATGGATAGGTCTACCTACAGATTTTGAAACTTGTTTGAGAGTAGTAATAACACTTAGCAGGAAATTCAGAGAATGGTGTCCCATGGCTGTGGAGCAAGAGATACAGGCTTTGGTCAGTGAGAATGTGATTATATACACTGATAAATCTGTGATTAGACATGTTCGCAGTGCTTGGGCCTTCACAGCTCAGTGTGCAGGTAAAACAATCAGGGTGGATAGTGCGGTCTTTGCTGTGACTATGAGTAGCATGACCATGGAGATTATGGCGGTGACCAGGGCATTTGAGTGGATAGGCACACTGAAAGTAACATGGGTCTGCATCTTGAGTGACTCTATGAGTATGATTAGGAAGATACAAGTGGTTCTTGTACATGAACAGTGGATTGAGGCCTTGAGAGAGGCAAGTTTGAAAGTAGCTACATTTATTTTCGTTCTGGGACATGGCGGTGTTCGAGGTAATGAAAGAGCAGATCAACTGGCTTCATGTGCGATTGTGGCAGAGTGTAATGGGGCAATGGAAAAATTAGTGTAGTCTCCACAATGAAAGTTGGCTGCAACAGACATCCAACATCCCATCTCTTGTCTTGGTGGTGCACTCTGTTAGAATGTAACCTGTTTACCAAGTGATGTCACTCTCCCACTTGTATCTTTGCCTAACTCTTGCTCGACTTTCCCCATCATTTCGGACGAGGAGGAAATTTGTGGTAGGCCTACTAACTTAGTATTTGTGACATCACAGATTTAACATAACCAGATGTTGTTTTTCCAGTAGAATTCCAACTTGGAAGGATTTGAATGATTGTGGAAGAATTTGAATGACTGTTTGTAGGCCTACTGGTACAGGTAATTTTTTTCTTCTGTTATGTTTCTACAACTAATTTTGTTTAAACATTTTGTTGTACCCAAGTCAAATCCACTTTAATTTTGTCTGTTATTATATAGGCTAAGTGTCTACCAAAACACTACCAAGTAGACTAGACCTAGATGATAAACATGTAGCTAGTGTTTGATAGTGTTTACCAGGAAAACATTACACTAGGCCTAGATGATAAACGTGAGTTAGGCTATTTAAAAGTGGCATAGGCTATTTCATTTGTTTTTTTCCACAGAGTTACCATATTTCAGTTAATAAATAACATGAGATACTGGTATATTATAGCCCTAGGCATTTTATCCTGGCTTGAATATGGTATAGGGTCTATTGGACAAGAACATGCAAGGCACTGGACTATTTGGGATTTTTTTTTTAAACTATGTTTTCCCCCTCTGTTACTGGGATTTGACTTTTATGTTATTTTTTTATAAATTATCTTGTACTTGTATATATGTCAAGACCTCTAAATCAAGTTTGGATAAAAAATTATTGGCTTATACACTGTAATTTATATACAGTATTTTTTTTTCAGTAGAGGACTAAATCAACAAACCTACCTTGTACATGTCCTGGCAACAACATGGGCATAAAGCATTTATCACAAAGTCACAAGTAGCGCTCTGTACTAATGGGAAATCATACAGTAAGGACATCAGTTTATTGCTACTTGTACATTAGCAACTGTTTTCTTTGGATGTGTTAAAATTGATTATTTGTGAAGCTATGCAGAAGAGAAGAACGATAAAACATGCAAGACTAATCAGACAGGACACATAGGAAGTGTCTGCAACTGGTACAGTAACAGAGGACACATAGGAAGTGTCTGCAACTGGTACAGCAACAGATGACACATAGGAAGTTTCTGCAACTGATACAGCAACAGATGACAAACAGAAAGTATCTGCAACTGGTACTCTTTACACTCAAAGGGTCATTGCTGAAAATAGTTACCACCTCTTGTTCTGTTTGTATATTGTGACCACCTCTTGTTCTGCTGGTACATAGTGACCACTTCTTGTTCTGTTGGTACAACAGAACAACTGATGACAAGCAACTAATATTACAACTACTCACTTTTCCAACCATCTTCCAACAATTGATTCTGACTTTCCCTTTCCATATATATCAGCTGTGTCAAGGAAGTTACCTCCCCACTCTGCATAACGGTTGAGGATGACATGTGACTCATCCTCGTTAAGCTGACCTGGATGTCCCCACTGCCAACATAAAGTTGTTTGTTAAAAATACAACCACAATACATGCACGACACTCACATTAACCATAAAATCCATACTATACTAAATTCATACTAATGTACTTATACTGATGTCAAACATGGACACTAAGATTGAAGAGCAGAAGATGACAGTGATAAAATGACTGAGCTAAGTTATCATTGTTGCCAGAATGTGTTTGAATGAGATATAAGCCTACATGCAACAGAAGAGTCAGAATGAGATATAAGCCTTTATGCAACAGAAGAGTCAGAATGAGATATAAGCCTACATGCAACAGAATGAGATGTAAGCTTACAAGCAACAGAATGAGATGTAAGCCTACATGCAACAGAATGAGATGTAAGCCTACAAGCAACAGAATGAGATGTAAGCCTACAAGCAACAGAATGAGATGTAAGCCTACAAGCAACAGAATGAGATGTAAGCCTACATACAACAGAATGAGATGTAAGCCTACATACAACAGAATGAGATGTAAGCCTACATACAACAGAATGAGATGTAAGCCTACATACAACAGAATGAGATGTAAGCCTACATACAACAGAATGAGATGTAAGCCTACATACAACAGAATGAGATGTAAGCCTACATACAACAGAATGAGATGTAAACCTATATGTAGCAGAATGAGATGTAAGCCTATATGTAGCAGAAGTGTTAGAATGAGATGTAAGCCTATATGCAACAGAAGTGACAGAATGAGATGTAAGACTATATGCAACAGAAGTGACAGAATGAGATGTAAGCCTATATGTAGCAGAAGTGTTAGAATGAGATGTAAGCCTATATGCAACAGAAGTGACAGAATGAGATGTAAGACTATATGCAACAGAAGTGACAGAATGAGATGTAAGCCTATATGTAGCAGAAGTGTTAGAATGAGATGTAAGCCTATATGCAACAGAAGTGACAGAATGAGATGTAAGACTATATGCAACAGAAGTGACAGAATGAGATGTAAGCCTATATGTAGCAGAATGAGATGTAAGCCTATATGTAGCAGAATGAGATGTAAGACTATATGCAACAGAAGTGTCAGAATTATGTGTAAGCCTACATGCAACAGAAATATCGCTAAACCACATCTATTAGAACACTTGAAGACACAGAAAATAGAATGGCTTCTCAGCCATGTGTTACCAGTGTCCAAAAGGGGAACAAAGAATAGCAACACTATTTACCTTCCATGCACTATGCAAGAGGTGACTAAGGAGGTTATGTGGTGGAATTGGCGGTCCCATCTCATAGAGGGCGAAAGTGACAGAGAAGTCATACTGAAGTTGGCTGTGTCATACTGAAAACCACAGATACCGCAGCAAAGCTGTAAACTATGATACAATTCATTCCATTCTTTAGATTATATCATGTTAATCTGCGGGAGTTTGAAATCTATCATTTTTTTCAGAGTAGCGACTTTGCAATAATAATAATAAGACATGTAACTGTCAGTGTTGCAGAGGTATCTCGCTGGAGACATCAGCACACAAAAATCTCCAGACATCTTTATCCTCAGTCATTCGGAGGAGTGTAGAAAATGCTGTCCAGACTATTCGTTGGTGTTAATAATGCAGGATTGTCTTTGTCTTCCTCTTCTCCTTCCACGCTTACAAATAATTGTATAATGTAAGCCGTGTCTCGTTAATGATCCAATTAATTACAGATGTGTTCTCTTAGCAGTATGAGGTCTGTTATCAGACCAGATTGAAGACCAATAGACCAGTGGTCTATCATGCTTATAATGGAAACAATTTTATACTTTGTTTAGCCTAGAAATTACTATACTGCAAGCTAAAATTAATAAACCCTTTAGGAACATGAACAATTTATTGCATTATTGGCACCTTGTTGACATAAATGATCAACTTACAGTAGACTCTCCAAATGTCATACAGCCCAAACAGACGTTGGCGACCTTCAGACCAGAACGTCC